>JALMGA010000004.1:34400000-35600000 GCA_023333525.1 Aspidoscelis tigris stejnegeri | reverse complement strand
AACACAAACTGAATTTACACATCTCTATTGGACATCCTTACCCATATGTATTCACCCATATCCTCCTTGAGACCTTTAAATGAGTCTGTCCTATTATAGAACTACAGTGCCTGACAAAAGTTCTGTCGCTTATCCATGTTGTTGAAACCAAAGCCTATAACCTGACTTAAAATTCATCCATTGGTTTTAAAAATGACTCATATGAAAGCTGAAACCCTCCCAAATGAGGTTTTTTAAAAGAAAATAAATTTGCTTCACTGCTGAAATATTGATCATTTAATGAACACAGAAAGGTCAGATTTTGGCTAGACAAAAGTTTTGTTGCCTTGTCATATAATGCACCTAATCCTAGTTTACAGCCTCACCTGTGCTCACTAATTGATCAGATAATTAGTGGGTGTGTATAAAAAGAACTCCAGCACTCCAGACCTTCACTTGAACTGCAACTTGACCTCTGACAACATGCCAAAAGTCCACCCTGCGACCAAAGCCTTGATTATCAGGAGACTGAAGACCAGATCCTCTGCAGAGGTGGCTGGCACCTTTAATGTGTCTCAGCGTCAAGTACAAAGAATTACAAAAAGATTTGAAGAGACTGGAGATGTTTTTGACAAGCCCAGGTCTGGCAGACCCCACAAGACGACTGCTCAGGAGGAACGTTTGTTGGTTCGAAAATCAAAAGCCAGCCCTTCTTCCACTGCAGCAGAGCTCCAACAGACCTGGTCACCTCAAGTCCTTGTGTCAACTAGAACAGTTTGTAGGATTCTGTCTCAAAATGGCCTCCATGGTCGAATCAGTGCCCAGAAGCCAGCACTAAACAAAAGGCAATTAAAAAACCGTGTGGTATTTGCCAAGGCCCACAGCCTACTAAACGGATGGATGCTGGAAAAGTGGCAGAAGGTGGATTTCTCAGATGAATCTTCAGTTGAATTACACCACAGCTGCTGCAAATACTGCAGGAGACCTACTGGAGCCCGTATGGATCCAAGATATACCCAGAAAACAGTTAAGTTTGGTGGTGGAAAGATCATGGTCTGGGGTTACATTCAGTATAGGGGTGTGCGAAACATTTGCAAGGTGGAAGGCAATATCAATAGCCTAAATGTTAGCTACCTCTTACATTCCCAATCATAAAAGGGGTCAAATTTTGCAGCAGGATGGCGCTCCATCTCATACATCCATATCTACATCAAAGTTTCTCAAGGCAAAGAAGATCAAGGTGCTCCAGGACTGGCCAGCCCAGTCACCAGATATGAACATCATTGAGCATGTTTGGGGTAGGATGAAAGAGGAAGCTTGGAACACAAAACCAAAGAATCTTGATGAACTCTGGGAGGCATGTAAAACTGCATTCTTTACTATTCCTGATGACTTCATCAATAAATTGTATGAATCATTGCCGAAACGCATGGATGCAGTCCTTCAGGCTCATGGAAGTCACACAAAATATTAAATATGGCTCTAATAGCACCACAACTTCATTCACCAATGTTATGAAACATATCTTTGTATTTGAAGTGAATTATCTGTTTGATTTTCACATTACTTTTTTTGGGCAACAAAACTTTTGTCTCGCCAAAATCTGACCTTTCTGTGTTCATTAAATGATCAATATTTCAGCAGTGAAGCAAATTTATTTTCTTTTTAAAAACCTCATTTGGGAGGGTTTCAGCTTTCATATGAGTCATTTTTAAAACCAATGGATGAATTTTAAGTCAGGTTATAGGCTTTGGTTTCAACAACATGGATAAGCGACAGAACTTTTGTCAGGCACTGTATGGCTGCGTCCAGACATGTCACACATGACAATTGATCGATCATTGTGGTGCCACACTATATGACTGATACTGTGCATTTACCTTAATGCAGGACCAATGACACTTGTTGTGCAGTATTTTGATAATTCAAAGCTTCAAGCCAGTGCAGCCAGGATGGCAAGAAAATTTGGTGAGATGACGGGTAAGCAGTAGGGGCAGCCCAAATTTAATTGACTGCCTCAACCCATGTGATGGCATGCACTGCCTCAACTCTTGCAGCCCCAACAGGGCAAACTACAGAGCTGCCTTCCAGTCAGGGTGCCCACTCTTCACTGCAGAGTGAATATACTGCGCTTGTAGATTTAACTGCAGATTTATTCCGCAAGTCTGGAGGCAGCCTATCTGAAGAGTTTGGGGCATTAACAACAACAAAACCATTTCTGTCATTGTGCCCTGTCTGTAGAATATTCCATCTTTCCCCCACAATACGACAAGCATTTATATTTTCAGTGCTTCATTCGTCTACTAGTAGCTGATTACTTATCAAGTGTAGATAATTGCTTTTAATAGAGATTTTATCTATATTTATTGCTGATTTTACATCGTTTCAATTTTACTACAGCAACCTCACATCCATAGTTTCTAAATTTTGAAATTTGCATATTCATGACTTTTTAAGCCATGAAAATTCATGTAGCTGCCTGTTGGAATTGATAAGCACCACTTTCTGTCATCTCCTAGAAGAAGACAAGACATGCCTCCTCCATATCCTCGCTAAGGAAATGGCTGGGACATATTCATAGTGGGAACCATTGTAGAAGTTCCCAGGATTTTGTCTCACCCTCTAAATTACACTGTCCCAGGATTTAAAAATGAATGGCATTGTAGAAATCTTTAAACAAACAAAGTAAGGATGTGTTTAGGATTTCTTTCAGAGGAAAGAGCAAAGAAATGTAGCCTCAACTCAAGAAGAGTGGCTTTGACCTTGCAAGTTTTAGAGTAATTCTAACAAGGTGCTGAAGTTGTTTCTTAGATTGACTTTCGGAAGGATGTTTAATAGATTGATCCATTTGTTTGCAGTATCAAGAGGAGAATAAAATAGGAGGGAGTGATGAGAAATTTCGGTGGCAATCACAACAGAGAGGCCCAAGCAACCTGGAACAGTGAAGTAAATAAAAACAAACAAGAAAAGAAAGAGATCTGAGTGAACAGAGATTCATCGAGGAAGAAAGAAGGAAGATTCCACAGTGCCAGAGGCCTGGGGGGTTGCCTGGAGAAATATACCAGAAGAAAGAAAGTATACAAGAAAAGGAACTATGCAAGATACCAATGGCAACTGGGATTTTTTTTTTTAAAAAAAGCAGAAATTCACACCAGCATTTTTCTTTTCTGTTTGCTGACATCTCCATTCTTTTTGCATATCACCTTCAAATAAGTCATTTTGCATTCCACTTGTGAAAGATTTGGCGTCCACATTAGAAATGTGTACAAAATTGAAAATGGGGCTTCAATTTGAAGTGAACTATGTGTGACTTAGTTTGAATTTGTACTGGGTTAAATTAGTTCAATTTGAACCTGAACTGGCTTGACCTTTTAATCTAAGAAGTCCTTTAAAAGGACAAAATCCTAATGAATTTGAATCAGTTTGAGCAGATCTCCCTGAACCTAGGGACTTTTTTGTATGAATTTGAACTGATTGAACCACACCGTTTGATTTGAAACAATTAAAATTCAAACTGGTCTGGCACATCTCTAGTCTACATAATAGACAAAATGAAAATACTTTCTCCCATTTTAATTACAATTAATAGGAGAATCTAAACTAGCCTCAGTTATGTGATGTATTTTATATCACCCACTATAAAATCCTTTTAATTGGAAGCATTGGAGGTCTAATTTGAGATTTCCTGCAAAGAGGGTGCTCTTGACTAATGATCCATTGTATTACACTTGTTGCTATTTTCATTGTGTATTTTCAACAACCAGATGACCCTCTAGAAGTTGCCTGTCAGGCCCTTTTGCTTTAATGTAAATTAAATGTGAGCCAGTTTACTCTTGTGGTTAGAGTGCCAGGCTCATATCTCATACTCAGTGAGTTTGATTCCTCATTCCTCCATGAAGTTAGCTGGGTGACACTGGGCTAGTCACAGCTCTCTGCTGAGCTCCCACAACCCTTCCTACCTCACTGGGTGCTTGTTGTGAGGAGAACAACAGAAAATCGGAGTGATAGTATTTCCCTGCTAATGCCTTAATTCACATTAAAGGCCCCAAAACACACCACTGAAATGCATTATCTGTCTTTAATACGGATTAGAGATAGAATGGGAAAACTAGGGCCTATTCACACTAGAGCCGCGGAACACAATTAGGCAAGCCCTGGGACAGAGCATTGGCTCTGCTGGGTAGGTGGTTCTGTCTGGAACTGTCCTGTCGCAGGGTGGGGTAAGTGTGTTCCAGGTTTAGAGCATGAAATCGTGGTCTTCACCCATCACAGGCCATCCTATAGGTGTCCAGCAGGGAGAGCATTTGCATGCTCGCTGTTGGACAGATGTGGGCCCTGCCCCACCCTGCAGCCATTGGGCCAACAGCCAGTTTTGGGGGAGGGGTGAGACTGGGACAGCACATCCTCAGGTCCCACAGGCTTTAGCCAACCTGATCAGGTTGGCTGGATCCCGCAGTGACCCCCTGCACCCCCCTGCACCCAGGGCCACTATATCCCCCCATATCCACACGCACCTCTTACCTTGTCAGGCCTTGGGTCCAATGCACTTCTTGCGTGGCCTTCAGAGCAATCTGCCACTCTGTGCGCAGGCACATGCTCCAACAAATTGCCCCCACACTGACCTGACACTCGTCAGGTCAGGTCAGAATGGGGCCAAGTTACAGGAGTGTGCACCTCCACACAGAGTGGCAGATCACTTTGCCAAGCCGTGCGAACATTGGACCCCAGACCCAAAAATGTAAGTGATCATGCACATTTGGGGGGATGGCATGAACTCCTGGGTGCGAGTCGGCACCTAGGGGTTCACTGCCAGCTGCTGCAGTGCAATTGGGACTGCAGCAGTCAGCAGGACACTGAGGCAGCCTCGGTTTGGTCTTGCTCCACCTCTTTTGAGGGTGGGGTAAGACCGGGCAGTGTCTTCAGCCTCCAAGGGGCGCAGGCACCTCGATCAAGGTGCCTGTGCCCCATGGAGGCCCCCTGAACACTCCGCCCACCCAGAGGTCATGCCACGTTCATATGTGATCACTTACCTTTTCAGACCCTCTGGTCCAACTGGGTGGTCACGCAGCTGGCCAGGGCAGTGTGCCACCCCCACGTGTGTGGAGGAGGGGGTGACCAATGACAGGCCGTGGCATGCACAGGCGCACAACGCCACAGATCAAACTAGCAAGCCCCGCCTACGGTGTCCTTACCTGCCTAGGTGTTAATGGGGCATCATCCCCACGTGTCCTAGTCTTACTGCACTAGAGTATGAAAAGGCTTCTATATGTCCACATGCTGTTACCTCTAAGCAGCTTTTGAGCTGCTTTTAAAAAAAAATGTGTGTAGGATGCAGTAATTTCTATAGATATAATCCAAACACTTAAAAGTATAAGAGCATGACAAACTCTCTGCTGGAGCAGACTAATGATCTATCTTGTTTGCAGTCTATACGCATAGACAACTTCCACACTGTGCACCTTTGTGTAAAGTACAGGGGCTGTTCTTAGCACTGCAGTGGCCCCATCCTGACCTTCTTTGGAGGCTGGGGAACTCCATAGTTTCCAGGATAAGGGGATTTTTTTTGGTGTGCAACAAATGGAGCACTTCCCAGTCTCTATGTGCTGCACGGACCACTCCAGTGATCTGCATGATGGATGGCTAGAACAACACATAGCTTTAATGATCAGGAGATCAACTTAAAGTGATCTTCTGTTGGAGTGCTTCATATGAAAGTCCTGTGCAGATGCCACTTTCCTGCACAGCAGCTAGTATGGTCCAAAGGGACTGAGCAGAAGCTCACATAATGGCCAACTGATTAGATATATGCAATGTGTATGCAGGTGAATAATGCACCTTGCTTACCACCTACCAGACACACACTTAAGAGACACACAGCCTATCCTATAAAAAAGTAATCACCCAGCCATCAAGGCTAGTCAGTTAGTCCTCTATAAATCTGACCAAATAATGTATCGTATGAAGAAATGCTTCCTGATTCGTCCAAGATTAATTGCGTGGCTCCTGGTTCTAGTATTCTGGAAATGGGGAAAAAACTCTTTCCCCACTTTCTCCCTGTGATGATGAATTGTAAACAGTCATTTCTAAAATCTTCTTTCTGGTTGCATTTTACTGCAATGTTATGGTAGTTTATTATATTTAATCTACCTTTGGGTCTTATATAGCTGAAAAATGATCCAGTAAGCCATTTAATATTAGAAGTAAAATGTGCTTCCCTGCTCCCATTTCTAATTTAGGCAACCTAATCTTGTGGCAATTCTGGCATTGGCTACTGTGAATATCTTACTGAGGGGGAATTTGGCAGAGATACAAACACATTACTAGAGAGATGAGTAGGAAAACTGAGGCTGTATCCAGACAGGCAAAAGAAAAGTTTTGTGAGGCACAGCATCTGTAGAGATCTCCTTACTTTACTACCAGAAGAGGTGGTGACAGCAAGTAGCCAGGATGGCTGTACGAAAGGATTAGGTAAATTCATGGAGAACATGTGCCTCAAGGTCTACTAGAATGGATGCTAGGTACTGCCTCCAGGTTGGATACAGGCAGCATGCCTCTAAAACCTGTTTTAAGGAAACTGAGAACAAGTGAAGGTTTTGACTTTGTCTTCTGCTTGAGAATGCCCAGAAGCAATTGGTGGGCCTGCATGAAATAGGATGCTGGATTAGATGGGCTGTGGACTTATGTTCTTTGATACTGGCCACCATCAGGCACTCATACTGCCCCTATGTAGAAGGGTGGCAGTCACATGAATAACCTACCTGGCTCTACCCAGCAGTATATTCTGATGCATCAAAAATGGCCAAATTCTAGAACTGTTTCCAGTGTGGCAAAGAGAATCACCATGCTGTCTCTTTAAAACTGGGATGGCACAGGGATGAAGTGAGCCCCACCTCTGGAATGGAAGCAAGCACTCCTGCCCTTAAAGTGCTGTAGCATTCGGGTCTAAAACAGTAGTAGAATATGATGTGATGAAGGAAGGCAGAAGAAGTGTAAAGTTTTACCTACCTTTGTCACTATGGGCACAGTCCTATTTCCAAAATTCATGACTCCACTATTAGTTGGACATTTGCCATTATGCCCTTTTGCTCAGGAATCCTCAATTTTCCATTTTTTGAGGACTGGCCAGGGCTATCTTGCAGCACCCTCCCTCATTTCATTCATGGATAGCTTTGAAAGGTGCTCTGCTTTGACACACACATCATTAGACCAGAAAGAAGAACCAAGATATCAATATCAGAAACGAGTGATAGGAAGAAGAGGATGTGGAAGAAAAAGAAAACAATTAGAAACAGTTTAGTGTCCTGAAGAAGAATTGTTTGTGCCAAGTTGGGCTGACAGAAACCTCTCTAGAGACAGTGGGAGGCGAATCAGAACACATTCACCTCTTCCCATGATACTTCAAAAAACATTAAAGATCAAGCATTCACTTTTTGTGCAAAGTCTGGTATTTCTTGCTGTTTTTACTAAGGAGCTACTCAGTTTGGGGACTTATTTTAAATCAATGGAATGCCTGGAACTTTCATTTTTAACACTGAAACAAACCTTAATTTTTTTGTGTGATAGTGCATTGTGATTTTGTCTGCTTGCTTTCAGTTAGACTGTGTCCAGGATTATCTTCTGAAAAATCAAATGCAAACATTTAATTTTGCTTCATCTCCTTGTACCTTTTTATTATATAGAGCAGGAAATAAACTTTTTCCAAAGTACACATGGGAGCTTAAGAAAACATTAAGGGTGTTTTCACACTTTTCAGTTTGGGCAAGGCAAAAGCTTCCTTTGTACTATTAGTTTTCTTTTCACAAGTTTTATATAAGCAAAGATTGCTGAAAAGGTGCTTAGGCTTCTTGGTAAGTGTGAATCCAGGTTAGCATAGAATGTGCACGAATTTTGTGTGACCTCAAGTTGTATTATATACATCACCCCAAAGTTGCATGAATGTTACTCATAGAAACACAGACTTTGCACAAAATTCACTTGGTATGAATGGTGACTAAAACTGGATCTTGAAGATCTGGATCATCAGAAGAACCCCCAGTGTCTGCATGGGCCCTCTAGCACCCAATTGGAATGGGCGCTGAGAGGGGAACCATGTGGCTGGGCACCATGCCTCCTGAGACCCTGATCAGGCTGCAGGAGGACATGCTGCTGCTGCCTCTGCCTCTTGAGGGTGTGGTGACACTCGTGTGGCCACCTCCGCCATGCCCCCAAGGTGACGATCACTCCGCTGTCACCCGGAGCAGCAAAGGCAAGGGGAGAGATGGCGATCTGCATCACCATCCCCTGAGCCAGCTGCAATGGGGGAAGTGGAGGTGGTGGCAGCTTTGGTTAGGCATCATGTCTGGATTGGTGGAAGCTCCACTTCAGCAATATCTGGAAAGAACAAATCTGGAAAATACAAATTCTGGGAGCAAAATCACAGGTGGGGCACTTCAGTCAATAGCATATATATATTTTGTCTGAGCACTGCAAACAAAACAGACAGAAATGTCATCTTACACTGTTACTTTCTGTCACATGTGTGTCTGTCCAGCTATGTACAGATGGCAACTTATATACATTTACTATGAGTTAACTTTGTAGCATGTGGGAACTGAGTACTTGAATGCTCTTTCCACAGATTACTCTGCTGCAAGTGTACAAGACACATAAAATGGATGCAATACTGCTTGCACAAATCAATGGCAAAATTAACATTAGCCCTAGTCAGATCAAGTTCAGTAAAAGCAGGTAAAGTGAATTAAAATATACAGGTTAATGAGTTGATTCTAAAATTAACTTGCATTGTCTCACTCAAGATGGAAATGTCAAGCTAAGAACTAAATAGAGGTCGGTGTTTAAAGGCTACACTAATCACAGGAATTAGTGCAGCCTGACATTGATTTATTTCCAATGAATCTAGAATAAAGAAAATCAGCTCTGTGCAGTCCTAGGCTCACAAAATTTCTAGAAAAAGATGGTCTTAAACATTCACATACCCCTTTTATAAAATTATGTTGCTTCATCTTCTGATAATATTACATCACACCCGAAAACTGGCATCTAGAGAGCAATAACTTTAAAGGTCTTAGAAGACGTGTGGCAAAATTGTTGTGTAGCTCTTGAGGCCTTAAGGGGGAATAAATGCATAGTTTGTGGTGGAACTGCCTGCCACTTCCTTCAATGTGCAATGGGGCCAACTTAATTCAAGTGTATGGGTGGATTTTTGAGACAAAGTTTTGGGTACTATACTGTCTGCTTGTCCTTCCTCATCCCTAAGGTAGTGAGGAGAAGCTCAGAAGCTTTGTGACCATCAGAGAGATCTTCATAGACACTGTTGTATCCTTGGGCACCATAGTGGCATCCCCATTTAGCTTTTTGTGCCTCATAGACCTGCATCCCAAATACCAGCTGAAGCAAGAATTGAAGACAAGAATGAATGACCAGACCACTATGGTGGCCTGCAGTGGTAGGCACCTATCCAAATGAAACTTTTGTTCCCTTGGAATGATTTTGCATGTTCATTCATCCCACCTTATCAGAGGAGAAGCAGGTATGTAGGGGTAACCAACAGCTGAATGAACTGGAGAGGAAAGAAAATCAAATAACAGAAGGTGGCCCAGGAGGGCTGACAAAGAAGTAAAACTAAAGTGATGGAAATCCCCACAGGCTGTGAGCCAGCAGTTCTTAAGAGCTAGTGTTCAAGTTTGAAAAGTGTATTTCAGATGATTTAAGGACTACAGGATTTCAGGATTTTTATCTTCTGCATCCAATCACAACCCCACTTTTCCTGACAGTGTTCTGTGCCATTGCAATCTGGCTTCAGGAAGGGGTATATAACTGAGACTGCCTTGGTTACCTTTATCAGGAGAGAAACAGGGGCAATGCATCTCTGTTGATTCTCCTTGATATCACAGCTACTTTTGATATCACTGATGGAGCTACTTCAGTGACCGGGACCAGAGATACTGTTCTGCAGTGGTCCTCTTTCTATCACTAATCCAAAAAGTAGCCACGAGACATGCCATCATTTTCCAGACTACCAGGAGACCCATTTTGAGAGCACACTAAAATGAGACATTGAAATGGTCCCCCAGGGATCCTAGGATTTCATTCTTAGCTATCAGAGACACTGCTTGAACCTTATGAAAGCTTTGAGAGTGATGCAGGGGCTGTGCTGGAACAGATGTCACCATGCAGATAGCATTGTTGCAGTCCAACCTTTGGTGTGTTCTAGACCATAGGGAATTGCATGATCCAGGATCACAGCAAGGTAAGTGCAGAATGTCCCTAAGATCAGAAAGGGGGGGGGGCTTCATGTAGTGAGCCAGTTTGGTCTAGTGGTTAAGGAGCCGGACTTTTATCTGGGAATACCGGGTTTGATTCTGCCCTCCTCCACGAAGCTAGTTGGATGAGTCTTGGGCTAGCCACAACTTTCTTCTGAGCTACCTCTGAAGCCTCGCCTACCTGACAGGGTATTCTGTTGTGGGGAGAACACATAGCTTTGTCAGCCACTTTGAGTGCCCTTAAATGGGTGAGAAAAGCGGGGTAGAGAAGCCAACTCTTCTACTACTAATACTACTATTGTCAAATGCATGAGGTATGGTAGCATGTGAGAGAGCCTGTTTTGTGGCAGTCTTAAGGCTCTGGGACAGCCTCCCAGTAGAGCTATGCCAAGTACCTACATTCTATAGTTTTTGGGGCCTGGTTAAAATATACCTTTCACCCAGGATGTTCATGCTTAGCTTCCTCTTAGTTGTGTCCTGACAAGGAAGGATGGAGGAGAGAAATATTTTAAGTATGTTTAAGTTTTTTTTTTAAGGTTTTCATGTTTTTACTGTGCTGAGCTTCCCTGGGACCTTTGGGTGAAGGGCAGGAAATAGACAGACAGACAGACAGACAGACAGACAGACAGACAGACAGACAGACAGACAGACAGACAGACAGATAGATAGATAGATAGATAGATAGATAGATAGATAGACAGACAGATAGATAGATAGATAGATAGATAGATAGATAGATAGATAGATAGATAGATAGATAGATAGATAGATAGATAGATAGATAGATAGATAGATAGATAGATAGATAGATAGATAGATACCGCTGCTGCATTTGTAGTAAACTTGATGGCCATGTGTTGAGAGTGGGGAAAACTGAGCACGCTACCTTTTCAAAGCAACAGATATTATTTGAAGGTAAAATCCAGGAAATGCTTTTCTGTAAATAATCTAATTCTAAGTCTTCTGGGCAAAGCTAATTTTGGCATCCCATGACACTTTAGTGATCCATTTTGAAAGTTGGCACTTAATTCTGTAGTTAATTGTTGACCACATGATTTTTTAATGTTATAGGTTTGTCACGTCATCACCCCCGTGAGCGAAGGCCTACTGAAGCCTGAGAGAAGGTCAGGTAAATTTAGGAATGATGGTAGATGTTACTAACATTCCACTAAAACTGAAAACCAGTCACAGAGAAGAGTAGGGAAGGGAGCATTTGCCTGCAGTGCAACAAACAGGAACACATTTAGAAACACGTGCCCATAACCCACAAGTCAGGATATTGATTATCAGATAGCATTTGACATCGTTTACAGATAAGCATGTAGGCCAAAGTTGCTGGTTATCACATCTGTATCACTGTGTGCTACTTCATCATTGATAGCTGTTCTGAGAAAGAGGGTAGGAAAGGACGGAGAGGGAGAAGGAGAGACAGAGAGAGATTTTAATGTAGGCAACAGCTTTCTTTTGGAGACTTTTGCATAAAGATGTAAAACCCATCAAAACATCCTTCACGGAAAATTACTGAGTTCAAAATAATAAATGTCGGCAGGAATGAGTATTGTAGGTCGCTTCACTGCATATTCTGAGGAGCTGTTAATGATACCTTTGTTAAGGAATTTTTAACCTGTCAGCAATATATGTCTTTTGTTCCTTAGTCCTTTAGGTTAATAAAATCAAGGCCAGAGATAGTGAAGCTATTAGATATCAGTAAAATTTAATGTACCACAGGGAGTGTGTTAAGGGGGGGAAACTCCACTTAATTGAGTGTTCAGGGCCAGAGTCACCTATCCACACACCCTCCCTTTGCAAGCAGTTCTGGCTATTGTGATGCTATTATTGCCAAGGCCCCACCACAATAATGTTATAAATGCATTCTTTCTGGAAGTGTTTTCTGAATATGTGAATAAAAAGAGGGTTGTTTGTGCTAGAAAACAGTGTGGTGGCTTTTTTGTCATTTTTCAGGTCATTAGAAAAGAGATTATCATTAGCAATAATGCACAGATAACCCGAGTGGGGTTTTTTTTAGGATGAGAAACATGAATTTTCTACCCCTCTGCCTAGGTTCTGCGCTTCATAAGAACCTAAGTTTGTTCTTTGTTGGTACAAACCAGTCCCTGATCCAGCCTTGACCACTTACAGGATTCAAAGCCGGGCTCTGCAGGACGCATTTCCATGGTGTGCTTTGCTACACAGACAAAATGCACCCCTTGCCAGGCAAGGACATGGGATGCCTGAACATCTCCCTGTTCTAGAGCACAGTGTGCTCTGGTCCTCCAGTAGAACTGTTTCATTGAGTCTACCAGTATTCTCAATCAGGACCTCCTTGATTGAGATTGCATTCCTCTCTGGGCATTGAGGGTAGCTGCAGGGTGTGTGGCCTTCCCTATTTGTGGATATTTGAAGCCAGAAGCTCATTACGTTGGCCCTTGTTCCAAATTAACGGTAAGTGCAGAAAGGGCTTTTGACAGACCTCACTTCCATGAATATGTCTAACCCTCTCTTAAAGCTACCCAGGCTGGTTGCTGTCTTTTGCCATCAAAATAAATGAAGGAACTTGCTATGAGCAACTTTGTGTCTTGTTTTTGAGTTCTGAGCCCTAGGGATTATAGAGCATGGAATTATAACCCCAAAACTGCAACTAGTGAAAACAAGCTGTAACTAGTGAAATGAAGCTGATGGGTAGGAGAGTCAGATCAGACAAGGGGAAGTATTTCTTCATCCAGAGTCATTGGTCTATGGAATCTGCTGCCAGCCTAGATGGCTTTAAGTAAGGGTTAGACAAATTTGTGGATGACAGATGTGTCAATGACTACTAGAATGGATGCCTAAATACATCTTTCAGGCTGGGGAGACAAGCAGGATACCTCTAAGGCCATTTGCTGAGATTCAAGAGCAAGAGAAGGTTTGCCCTTGTATCTGATTGAGATACCCATGAGCAATTGGTGAGCCACTGTGTGAGACAGGATGCTGGACTAGATGGGTTTTGACCTGATCCAGCAGTGCTCCTCTTATGTTCTTAAAAACAGTTATTAACCTAAGTGATATAAAAGCAGACATAGACAGGAGTCTGTCTTTGACCTTTGAATTTAGATAAAATAATAAAAAAAATCAATAGGTAACTCTGCAAAATCTTAGTGTAGGGGAGGCTTGTTCACACTTGGCTGTATTATGGAATATATCTCAGTCAGGATAAAAGTCCACATGCAAATACAGAGTCTGGCAGGTCTCACTTGGGAACTGCTGTAGCCTGCATGTTGCTATTCAAGGATATATTCCTTGAATAGCCAAGTGAAACCAGCTAAGTTTCAGTTTGTGCGTCACAAAGTGCAGATGCCCAAACCATTCCTATTTTCTCAGATAAACTGAAATGTGAAAATGTCCTGTGTTTATATCCCTGTAAGGAGAGACCCCATATTCTCTTCCTAAGAAACAAAACTGTGACAGACCAGTTTTGAATGACTGGTTAACCTTAGCCATTCCTGAAGCTGAACAAGTCACAAAGAACTTGAGAACTTGAGGAGAGTTCATCAGAAGTTATGGTTCTGATTAGACAAGCCAGTAAAAGCAACAGATGCTTCCTGG
Source organism: Aspidoscelis tigris stejnegeri (assembly GCA_023333525.1). NCBI lineage: Eukaryota > Metazoa > Chordata > Lepidosauria > Squamata > Teiidae > Aspidoscelis > Aspidoscelis tigris. The sequence goes on along the minus strand of JALMGA010000004.1, from coordinate 35,586,177 downwards.
GAACTGTCACACCACCTGTTGTGCCTGATGTAAGGTGGCAGCTACAGGTGACTGATCCGTCCTGTGACAACCAAAGGTTTCAAATGAATGGCCAAACTAGCGCAGGAAAAGAAAGAGCATTGCTGAAGCACTCAGAGTGCAAGATGCCACACTCGCCCCTCCTGTGCTAGTCTCCTTTTCCATGAGGTAGTATAGAAGGTTCAAGTATATGCATTCATGGGTCACAAGTGCATATGCCCACCCCTTTAATAAGGCCATTTGATTATGACCTAAGTTTGCTCATGCATATATGTATTCCCAGGGACTGATGCAGCCCTTGTAGATTATGATATACAGTATTAGCCAGACAAGGGTATGTGCTAATTTATATGTAAAGACAGTACCCTAGAAACAAGATTTAATGCAGTTAGGAAGATTACTAATCTTGCTTTGCTGTATAATTCTTTGTCCAGGTTTCCATACTTCTTTTCTTGGGATAACCCCCACTGAAATCAGTGTACCAGGCTTCTACCAAACCTTTGTTCGGCACATCCAAACTGGATAGAAAGACTCTTGTTAATTGCTCTCCTCACCACGCCTGGCCTCTTTAGGACTTTTAGGCGTAAAAAATTAAATGGAGATCTCACTGCGCAATCCTCACTCAGTAGCCACAATTACTGTCCCTTTCATGGCTGGAGCCGTGTATGCCAGGTTAGCATGCAGGCACTGAAAGTCCCTATGTGCCTGTATAGCTGCGTCCAGATTTGTTAATAATGCGCAGATGAATGTGCATTCATGATCAGGGCATCACACATGATGATCAATGTATCATCATAGTGTTGCATTATCCACTCGTTGCTGCACATTTACCTTAATGCTGAACTAAGGACACTCACTGGGCAGTGTAAAAGAAATTCAAATTTTCCCACCAGTCCATGCAGAACAGTGATAGCAGAATGATGAGAGCAGGAGGGCAGCTCAAATGTGATTGGCTGCCTCAACCCACTGAGCGTGCAGAGTCAGCTCTTGCAGCTTCTGATGGGAAACTACAGAGCTGCTTTTTGAGTTGGAATGGTGAGTTGACGCTGCACAACAAGTAAGTTGCACTTTTACCTTTAACTGTGGATTTATTCTGCAAGTCTGGAGGCAGCCTATGACATACTTCTGTCCACAAAAGAGCTACAAATAGTGGCCACTGTGTAGAGATTGTGCAAGTGAGTTCCACATTTAATTTCCTCAAGTCTCACCTGTATTTTACCTACCTATAGCCACTGTAGAGAGGCCAAATATGTTGGAGGAAGCACCCAACAGTCTATTGCTTGTCTAACTGGTTCATACATATTGAACAAGAGTTTGGCAGAAGACTAAAAGATATTTTCTCATCAAAAATGCCAGGGTTGTACTGACTGGATCCCAAGCATAAAATCAAGATAAAAGTTCATAGTGATTTTGAGAGAAAGTTTATTCAGTTATGTGAAGAAGTAAGACACTATGGTGATAAGCACAATAGAGGGGAAAGCCTATAAATAAAAGGCATGAGAGAAGTGGAATTAGAATTCAAAATAAGGTATGTCAGAATGGGTAGGGGTCAGCACTGAAATAAATTTTGCTGGAGGCATTTCAATTTCAGGATAAGAGATGGTGAGGTGGTTAAGGGAAACTGATTAGATTAGTCATTTATATTCATTGGTGGAGAGTGTTAGAATAGGTAAGGGGCATCCGTAAGGGGGGGATGCTGTTAACTCACATGTAACTATTAATAAAAGAAGTGTCCATCATTACTGAGAAGTGAAAACACAAAACTACATCAAGTTCTTCCTTACTCCTTACTCTGAAGCTTGTGCAAAATGTATTATTATTCCACACCAACTCCCCCCCATGTAAATTATGATGTTTACTGCTTGTATATAGGGGTATAATTGTGACTGTATTAGCACACACTTAAAAAAAGCTGTTTGAAAGCAGTGTAGTGGAAGTAGCATGTGAACGTTAGTAGGAGAAGAAGGCTCTTCTACTCCACTTTTCTACCCCATTTAAGGGGAATCAAAGAAGCTGACAAACCTTCTGTTCTTCTCCCCACAACAGACACCTTGTGAGGTAGGTGAGGCTGTGAGATCTTAGAAAGAGAGCTGTGACTAGCCCAAGGTCACCCAGCTGGCTTTGTGGAGGAGTGTGGAATCAAACCCAGTGACTACGAGATATGAATCCGGCATTCTAACCACAAAACTGGCTTCCAACCCATCTCTAATCCACATTAAATACCACAGAATGCATTCTGGAAGGGCATTTTAGGGACCTCAGTGTGGACTGAAGTATTAGCATGTGAACAGTACAACCTGTAAGTTTCATTTGAGTGTATTATTCAGACTCAGAAGAAGTCTTGCTTTTATTTTTTTCTTCTAAGTTCAAAACAGTTCGTTCCAAATTTTGTTATTAAGTACCACTGAGCAGTGGCCAACTCCTGGGTTGACTGCTTAGACATCAACACAGTCTTCTTGGCAGAGATATAGAACTGGTTTGCTGTTGCCTGTTTTTAGGGAGAAGCTGAGGATCAAATCAGAAACTCTCTGCTTTCCTGGCAGTTTACTCTAGCACTAATATTTAAAGTGGTTTGTTGCTTATTTCTTGATCCTTACCAGAGCAATATTACTTAAGTGATTGACATAGAAAGGAAGAAACGTTTAGGCATATAGATAAAGACTGTATCCAGAAGCATTTTAAAAAGCAGCTTGAAGTGACTTAAACATGGAAACATGTTCCCATCCCGGCTTTAATCTCACATTAAATGACCAAAAATTCCTTTTAGAAGTGCAGTTTCTGAAATCTAATATGAATTAGAGGTGGATGGGAATACTAGTGTGCAACTGCTACCACTTCTAGGGGACTTTCTGCACTTAGCGTACCTCTAATCCCTTGTGGCCCTCCTCAAGGCTTTTACTTTCAATGTATTATTGCAGGTCAGAGAGGCCCTGACCACCCTGGGTATGTCCCATTTTCACAGGATGGACCATGGTCCAGATCAGAAGGCTCAAGATCAGGGTCCTTTCTGTACTTGGCCTTCTTCTGGAGTTGTGGCGCCCATCCCCCAGCGCGAACTGTCTTACTCTTTACCCCTGTCTTTATTTTGTAGGGGCTATTATAATCTTAAAATCCTGGTAGCGTGTTGTTAGATTCTTGGCAGCGTGTTGTGGTTTGTTCAAGCCTCACGAACGCAAGTGAACCCCAGCAATGCTTAGCTCGTTCCCCCACCTGTTTGTCACCAAAAACTCTTGTTACCCAGCCTACTTGCTGTTTATTTATCTCTGGCCACAGCTTCCTTGGTTTATGAAGAGAGAGGACTTTGTAATTGTAACAGCCTTCTAAGTTAAAATATACAGAAGCTGGCAAAGTCTCTTTAAAGAACAAAATAAACAAGCTTTATTCTTTACAACTGAAATAGGTGTGGGCTCACAATAAACATTCTGAAGAAGAATACAAATGTCCCAATTCACAGGCACACAAAGACAGTTCTCTGACTACACAATTCTTCCTTTCCTACCCCTCATAGCTTTTTCCTAAGCCTAGAAAGTCTAATCCAGTGATAGCAAACCTTTTGAGCTCAGTGTGTCAAAATTCACCAAAAAAACCCTAGCTTAACTCTGGTGCCCTGTCACATCTAGGAATACATTTTTGATATGTGCATTTATGGAACGCAAAAACAAATAATTCTTTACATTAGTGACTTGTTTGTTGCTGAATTTCATTTGCTAAATCTTCAATTAAAGGTTGGTGTTTCAAACACTTCAAGCAAGTTCTACTAACTTCATCTGTCAGTTGGTTTCTTTTATTTGTTTTAATATTATTTAATACTGAGAATAAGGTCTCACAAAAGTACCTAGAGGGAAAAATTGTGAGTAAAGCCATCACTGCTGCACACAAGTCTTCAGTCCTCTAGCTGCTGGGAGCACAGATGCACTGTGTGTTAGACAGCGATGTAATGACGTGATTCCATAGTGCCTCCTATGCCAGGCACAGACAGTGCCTCTGTGCTCCCGATATCTTGTAGGCCACAAGCCAGAAGCAGCCTGTGGACTACAAGATACCAAACGGCAACAACATGCCGAAGTGCCAGGGGGACACTGTGTGTCACCCAAAAGGGCTTGGAGTGTCACCTGTGACAATCGTGTCATAGGTTCACCATCACTGGTCTAATATATGTGGGGCTCTATTCCCTGAGAACTAGACAGTTTCACCCGCCTTCCTCCCAGAACCCCAGAACATAGAACACTTCTTTTAGCACACAGGCTACTCTCTTTGTCAGTTCATCTCTCTCTCCTCTTTGCAAAATCATCTCTCCTCAAAGCATGGGCTTCTCTCCTTTTATTACATGTTACTCTCTCCTTTTTAGTGCAAAACCATCTCCCTCCCACTCTCTTCTGGCAGGCAGGTTTTATATCCCGTTAGCCAGGTGTAACTCAGCGCCTGCACATAGCAGGTCCCTGTTCTGTGATATATTCCAGAATAAGGCCAAGTGCTGAAAGGTGCCTGGATTGCCAGTATACCTAAATTTCAAGATCTACTACTGGCATACTAGTGGCGCCTAATCCAGAAGTTGGATGAGTACAGAAGGTACCTCTGTGTTCCAGTTTATGGGGGACCCTTTCAGCAGCCTGCCTTATCACATAGCCAAAATAGTTCCCCCAGGGGCTCCAAGGCTAGCATCTTTTATCCCTAGCCATAAGAGCTCTTCAGGGCTAATGCAGGGGCTGGGCTCAAATGGTATTGCCATACAGATGGCATTGTTCTGGGCTGTGTCTTGCAGTGGTCTGAACCAGAGGGCCTCATGTGGTCCAGACTCACTGGGTTGGGTCAAAGCAAGGTAAGTACAGGAAGGCCCTAAGTATGTGGAAGCAGCTAAACACTTGTGATGAGCAACACAATGGTGGGGTATATCTCTGTTATACACAAGAAAGCTTTAATGTCTGAAGCCATTAAAACAAACCTGTTGATTATTTAGCCAATGCTGATTCCTCTTCTCCCAGAATTAACTGCTGTTTTTGTGACTGAAGTATGGAGACTATTTAGACAACTGGCATTTAGGTTCTTAATCCTTGTCATTAATTGAATAAAATAAAATGCAACACTACAGTCTTCTCAGAAGTAAGCCCCTTTGAGTTCATTAATACCTCTTTATTAACTAAGGATGTACAGTAGGGATGTGCAAAATGCCGTTTTGAATACTCTATGAAGATTCATGAGTGCTGTTTGTAGGCCAAACAGCTAGCAAACATGGGCCTCCCTGGAGCTTGGGAGCAGAAAGGTCACCGATCACTGTCTCATCTCAAACAATAATATCATAAATGATGTCATTATGAAACAGATTAAGTAATTTCAGGACAGCTGGGCCTTCCCCAGTCCCTGCCAGGCTTCTAAACAATTTTTTTTAAAAAAATCATTTTTTAAAAAAACATTATTTAATAAGGACCCAAACTGTGTCAGGATATTCAGTCACATCATTGCATGACCTGGCATTGCAATAGGCAACCCCATTCCCTTAGTCTCTAAGACTGTGTTCATAAAGGGAAAAAAAACCCACCTCAGGGACAGTGCCATGTGATACCTGTGTTATCATTGCATCTCTAATCCATCTTTTCTAGCCTAGAATGTTTGTGAGAGACAGAGGGGCAGAATGGTGTTGGACAATCCTATTTGTGAACCATTTCTAGTCCGTCTTTAAGCAACCTCACAGGCATTTTGTTTGTTTGTTTTTTAACCAAAACTTCATCCATTCAGCACTTATTTCACATTATTTGGATAGTCTGGGCTAAAGCAGATCCAGATATATTTTGTTCCAGATTATTCACACTTTATTCTGGATTATCCAAATAATGTGGAATAAGTAACAGCTGTCTGGATGAAATTTATGTGTGAAGAGAGGAAGCCAAGAGTAACAAGAGCTAAGGTAAGTGCTCATCTTGCTTCAAGGTCAAGCTTGCTCATGTAAAATATGTGTGTCTATTTCAAATATGATGTAAAGCATTAAATCAGGATGGCCTATAAGAGTTACAGACAATAGCTGACCTAACTGATACCCTCAGCTCTGTAAATAAAATGAAATAAAATTGCAACTAAAGGAAGTGTGTAGTCAGATTCCCCAGAATCATGGGGACAGTGTCAGGAAGATTAAATGATAGAACGTACTGAGGTTGGTGAGAGGTGCTAAGAGAAATAAGGGCTTAATCTAATATGTTAAAAGTAAAAGGTAGTGGAGATGTGCCAAGCTAGCCCGGATTCAAACCAATACTAATCAAACAAGGTGTGTTCAAAAGATTCAAGTTTGAACCAAACACCCAACTTATTTGAAAACAGAGTTCTAATTCAAACATAATAAAGGGGCATCCAAATGAACCCATCAGTCACACCCTAGGGTTGTTTCTACTCATTCCTCTTAAACCAGTTTAAAAATGAAACAACAAAAAAGCAATTCAAACACAGAGTTTGGCAGTCCCCACTCCAGTGGCTTTAAATCGCTTTAAATTGCTATCAACCCCTCTGCTGTCCCCACCCAAAATAGTTCAGAATCGCATTAGGAAAAGGGAATCTTTTCTTCCCCCCTCTTGCCAGCTGGGGCCCGCCCCCCTGCCTGCCAATTGGATCCTGCAATGACGTGGCAGAGGGTGGGGAATTGCAGCTCCCCCCTCTCCTCTCCTCTCCTCTCCCCTCATGCTTTTGCAAAAGACGTCCTGCCAGTCCTGTGCATACACATGCACACACACACCTTCCTTCCCTTTGCTATCCTTCCCACCCCATTACCAGCAGCACCAGCTATACACACACAAACACACACGTAAATTCAGGACTGCTTCTTTTTCGCTTCTTTGCAAATGCGCGCTCAGTCACTGGCAGGGCATGGTGGTGCTTCTCTCCTTCCCAGGACTCCTCAAGGCAAAAGAGGTGCCTCCAGTGTGTGCTTCCCAGCAAGGAGAAAACAAGGGAAAGTGTGAAATGAAACTTTGTTATCTTATCATTGTGAAGTGTGGAGTGGGTGAATTGCTACATCTTATCAGGCTGAATTGTTACTTCCCTGCTGAATATGGATCTGGTGCTTTAACAAATCTGGCAAGGGGCTGGTCCCTGTGCAGGGTGAAAGCCCACCCATTTCATGATGTATTTGCCCCATACTGCTGTAGCGTTCCCACAGCAATAAGGAGGAAGCATTTCAAAAGCAAAAACGAAAAAAAAAACACCTGAAAAAAAACCAGGTGTTGATTAGCCAAATAATCCTCAAAATACCCCTGAAATGGATTGGTAATGGGGACACAGAGAATCCAAACTGTTTCTAAACCATTTTAAAATGCCAATGCGAACTGGGCTCCTGTCTATTTTGTTCCAGGATTCTCCACCACCACTTGAGGAATGGGAGAAACAGATTGTTGGACCAGGGTTGAAAACCAAAAAATCAAACATACAACAGTCACTTCTTTGTTGACTTTATTAAGGAGTTTTGGTTAATGCTTTGTTTTATATTTTATATTTTTTCACAATATTTATTGGTTTATATTTCTTGTTTACTATTTACCCTGGTCTTTGGCTGAGGAAACAGCTTTCCTCTCCCCACTTTCGGGCATTGTTATTGTTTTTAGTGTGTTCATTTTCTGTTTTGTTTTTATGGTTGCAACCCTCCCTGAGACCTTCAGGTATAGCATGGGATAAAAATGTAAATAAATAAATAAAACAAATATTTCAGGTTTATACATGATCTTGTTTTTATGAATTGGACACTTGCTACATTATTTTTTGGTTTTTCTTTATTGTCTTTCCTAAGGCAAGTTCATTGGAAAGGCAAAATAAACGATACAAGTACAAATACTTTTACACCGTGAACAAATTGAAGTCCCTTGGGCTAGATAAATTTTTCACTAAAGTTCTCAAAAGGTCATTGATGGATTTTTAGGGCTTCTATTGCCTTTAAGAGGTCTGAATAAAAGGTAAGATTCTGGGTGACTGAAGGATATCAAATGTCACCCTAGTGATCCAAAAGGACAAAAAGGAGGGCTCAGGAAGCACCTCACCAGCTAACTTGCAAGCACGTTCAAAACAAGGCAGTGGCTGCTAGAATTTGCCAAAAGCAAAACCTATCAGAGTAATCTTATATCTTTTAATTATTATTAAATAACTTCTGCATTCAAGGATGAAAATGCGGATGTTATTGTACCTCAATAGTAAAGCAACTATCAGGTGGGATCCACAACTGGCTAGAGAACCAGGCCACATCTCCACATGCTATCATCCCTAAAAGGCACCAGCTGTTCACTGCTGCGCCATCTCCATTTTCAGGGCTAGTGGGCATCTCCAAAGTGATTTTATGTGTCTTTTTGCTGCGTGATCACTTGGACAGGGACCCCTGAAGCAGAGGCATAGTGGAAAATGGCACCCCTTTGTTCTGAAATGAAGATGAGGAGGGCATAGCAGATGGAGGTGCCTCTGACATCCACCCACAACAGATCTGCCTCTCCTGAAAGTGAAGACATGGCCTCATAGGCAATTTCTGCATTCAGGATTGGAATGGTCTACTGAGGTGTCTTGGGGCCTGCTTTCCACATGTTAGAGCAGTACAGAGCAGGCCCCACCCCTTCATAATATGCTTCATCTGCATTGGACTAACCTACAGACTGGGATAGAATACATTGCTACGGTTTTCTGGTCCTCCTGTTGTCCTAGTGCTGGTTACCTGAGCAGTGCCTAGAACATTCTGCCAGATGGGGTCTATTAATTAGAGGAAGTTATGTTTCTGGGTGAGAGAGGAGAGGGAAAGGGTCCCATCTCAGTAGTAACCAGCAGGGGGAGATACAGCAATGGGAGGCAGAGAAGAAGGGTTCAGAGAAGGACTGTTAGATATATTCAGGCTATCACTCCTTCTACTCTCCCTCTCAACCATCAGTATACAGGGATGCCTGTCAACCTTCCCACTAGTTTAGTGATGCTGCTGGTAAATGCCAAGTCAGTCCAAACCAAGCACTTACCCAGATCTGCCCCCAGGTTATCTTGTGCAACAAAGCGTAGGCTGGAGGGATGGGGGAGTTGCCTTAGCCCATAAAGAATCTGTCTCCTTCACCAGATGCACCTTTTGCTCTGTGACTGGGGTTGAGGGATTGTTCCTGTTGCTGGGCCAGAGAGACAGAACAGGGTTACTGTTGGTATACCACTCACCCTGCTTTCTATCAGCTTCCTTGCCTGAGTTGGTGGAGGCTGTCTCAGAAGTGGTGTTGGAGGCCCACAGCATGGTGGTGCTGGAGGACTTCAATCTCCATGCTGAGGACGCCTCCTGTAGAACAGCTCAGGACTTCATGACCTCCATGACAGTCATGGGTTATCTCAGTATCTTATGGGCCCAACACATGTAGCAGAACATACCCTTGACCTGGTTTTAGCTACAGAGAATGAGGATCAGTTCCATTAGTAGGTGGACTTGTTACAAGCCTATTGTCATGGACAGATCATTTTCTGGTGAAGTTCGGGCTTATAGGGTGTTTTTCCACCGTGCTCCTTTAATCCGGATCTAAGAAGATCCAGATCTAAGGAATGGATACATTCCTTAATCCGGATCTAGTAGATCTGGACTAAGGGAAGTACCCAATGTGTTTCCATGGGTGGTCTAGCACCCAGTAGCAATGGGTGCTAGCCTCCCTGCCATGGAAACACCAGAGAACCCATTTGGAGATCCAGATCTACCCACAAGGGGTCTGCCTGTCACCCCAGGTGTTTGGGGGGACAGGGGGTTCAATCTCCGAAGTGGCTCCGAAGTCACTTCAAAGTCATTTCAAAGTCACTTCAAAGTCTGTGCAAAATAGCTCTGGAGCATCTTTGAAGTCTGTGCTGATCTTCGGAGTGAACTTCGAAGCGACTTCAAAGTGACTTCGGAGTCACTTCGAAGTTCACTCTGAAGATCAGCACAGACTTCAAAGATGCAAAATAGCGCTGTGCAAAATAGCGCTGGAGCATCTTTGAAGTCTGTGCTGATCTTCAGAGTGAACTTCGAAGTGACTCCGAAGTCACTTTGAAGTCGCTTCGAAGTTCACTCCGAAGATCAGCACAGACTTCAAAGATGCTCCAGAGCTATTTTGCACAGACTTTGAAGTGACTTCGAAATGACTTCAAAGCTTAGGTTTTGGGGCTCCCCCCCATGGGTGCCTCCTCCCCCTAGCCTCCTCTAGACCCCATTGCCACACAAGCATGGAAACAGGCTCTCTTTAATCCAGATTTTCTGGCTGAAGACCCCATTGTAGACTCCATTAATGGGGTTTACAGAAAATCTGGATTAAAGGCCAAAAAGTACCCATATGATCCGGATTTCCTGAGGCACGGTGGAAATAAATGTGTCTCTAATGGGTGCCATGGTGGAAATGGGGTCATCCGGCTCTCACCCAAATGGGTCCTTACTGGGTGCTAAAATGGGTACTAAGTGACTGTTGAAAAAACACCCATAATCTGCTCCTTGCCTCAGGGGTGAAGGACCCATTAAGATGGTCTGCCCTCAGAGGCTTATGGAATCTGATAGGTTCCCAATGGCTCTGGGGAAATTTCCAGTTGACACGGCTGGTGCTTCTGTCAATGCTGTTGTCTTACTATGGAATGATGAGGTGAGAAGAGCTATTGACCTGATTGCTTCCAAGTGCCCTTGGCATCCCTGCTGAGTTCACACGGCACCCTGGCTTTCCAGGGAGCTGCATGGAATGAAAGGCTGATGGCAAGAGTGCAAGTGGAGAAAATCCTGATGTGAACCTGATTGAACACTGAGAAGAGCACGTTATTGTGCCTACCATGGGACGGTGGAAGTGGTGAAGAAGGTTTATTTCTCTGCTTCCATTGTGTCCTCAAGTGGTGAGCCAGCAGGGTTGTTCTGGGTGGTTAAAAGGCTGCTGTCATAGAGATGGGCCAATGCCACCTTTGGAAACCTGCTGCAATAAATTTGCAAGGCACTTTAAGGACAAAGGTGCTCAGGTTCACATGGAATTGGATTCCACAGCTGGAGGTAGTTTGATGGAGGTGTCCAGAATTCTGTCTGGTCCAACTATCTTGGATCAGTTTCAATTCTCCTTTATCCTTGCCCCTCATAGCTAATAAAAGCTAGCTGAGTGGGTATAACTGGATAAGTCCAGGAAGTTATAAATGCCTCTTTGCAAGAGGGGGAGGTGCCATAATACTTCTCAAACCTGCAGGCAGCACAAAACTGGAAGGGATAGCAACTATTCTAAGAGAGAGAAAAAATAAATTCAATTTTATCTTGATAGGAATGTGGCATGGACTGTTATAAGAGATAAGCCAATGAGGTGGACTACAAATGTTAATATAAAGGAAATACACTCAAGATTTATTTATTTATTTATTTATTTATTTATTTATTTATTTATTTATTTATTTATTTATTTATTTATTTATTTGTTTGTTTATTTATTTATTTATTTATTTATTTATATTTATTATATCCTGCCCTTCACCGAATCATCCCAGGGTGAGGAACAATGGAATTAAATATTAATAGCTCTATGTCATCAAAGTTTTGGCAGGGGTGAAATGTAAATATTAAGTGCACATGTGGTGGCCCTGTAACAAAAATAAAAAAATATCAGAGAAATGTTCAAAAGGAAACAGAAAATTACAAAAAATCCAGTGGAGGTGAACTTGGAATTGGTTCTGTAAACAGTCTTCACATGTAATAATATCAACTGTAGGCATACCTAAAGGAAACTGACTATATTCCTTGTAGTCCAGCTTTAGGCCTCATCATGGCACTGAAACTGCCTTGCTCACCCTGGCAATGACCTTGATAGAAAGAGAGAGACAAGGACAATGCTGTCCTGATTGTTTTCCTTGATCTCTTAATATTGGAAGTACTACTTGGGGTGGTTTCACTCATACTTCTAAAGATGATACCAGAGAGTTTTCACAGGAGATTTTTGTTTATCTCCCTGGCAATTATTCTGTGTGTTCCCTTGTAGGGATCTTATTCCCTATGCTTTTTAATTTCTACCTTATGTTGCTTAGAGAAGTCATCAGGAGACCTTGTGCCACCAGTATACCCATTACACTCAGCTCTTTCTTTCTATTGTACCTCCGCCTGGAGAGGCAGTTCAGCTGCTTGACACAGAGACAGGAATACGCTGGATATGGATCAGTAGATTGAAGCTGAATCCAGACAAGATGATCACCCTTAACTTGGGGAAGCTCTGGGTAAATTCCAGATGCATCGGGCACCACAAGGTACAGATGCTCAAAACATCTTAGAAGTTCATCTGCCTGCATGCCTAAGTAAAGTGTGAAAAGGTCCTTATAAGGCCCTAAGCAATTTGGAGGCCAAAGGTCTAAAGATGCCCCCCCCCTTCAATAGGGGAAGGCTTCTTGATAGCACCGACTCTGTCATTAGTTAAAGGTTATCTGCTGTGATTACCTAATATTGCTAATACCAGGCTCCTGTTTCTCTGCTTGTTTCTACTTTCAAATAACAAAGAGAAAGATAATTTCCAAGGTTCCAGTTTATAGTTTAAAAGTTAAGGTTTCTATGCTTCTGCTGTACAAACTGATAGAAGTCTTGCACTGAAATGCATCCCTTTTATTGGTCATTTTCTGTGTCTGAAGCTTACCAAATCCAGTCCATACTAAGACAGGCCTTTGCACAATCCTGTCTTTTGCTCAAAAATGCCATTTAAAAATCCATCTTTCTGAGAATTTCTCATAACAGTAAGTTCATTAGCTCAGCCTCCATTCTACCTTTTTAACGCTGAGCCATGTCTCATAGGATTCTTTCGGGGGTAAGCATTATCAAAATGGCTATAAAACTCAGTGCAAACGTTAAGAGTGCCGTATGAAAAGACAGTACCTGCTGATTCAGTAGATGATTTAGCATCCATTACCAAAGCAAAGGGGTAAGACATCTACTTTGTGTAAGCCACAGAATCATTAATAAGCCTCACAATATATACCAGGTATAATCTAGAATTTCAAAGCTATATGCACTTGTCTACGTAGTTTTTCACTCATTACTTTGCTTGACTTTTTAAATCCAAGTTGCTAAGACTCTTCCACCCTCCTTCCTACACACTCACAGAAACTGAACCTACTTTTGAAGCTTTGCAGAGTTTATAAAACTTGTATTTAATTGTTAGAGTTTATCATTTTTAAAATGAGTCAGCTTCGGAAAGAGGGATTTTAGTCCAATGATGTGACAGCTGAGATTTCCTTTATGGTTCAGTGTAAGCAAAGAGTCTATGATCACTCCATTTGCAGATTGGTACAGGCACACTACAGCACTACATTTCAAGTACAGAGGTGTTACAAGGGAATAGGCAGTGGAATTCTTTTTGAACAATGACTTTGTATGCATAATATACCCAGCAGTCCCTATACAGGCTCATCTCCCCTTGAATTCTAATGAGGAGCCACATTCATATCCAAGTAACAGTGAGCTGCGAAAAAGACAGAAATAAGCTTCACCAAGGGTGTGTGTAAGAGAGGTCATGCAGGTTAAATTTCCTTGCCTGCCTAACAAGTAGTGTGTGTGTGTGTGCACTTGAAACAGAAAATCCTTTGGGGTAATTTCCCCCTTTATCCATTTGCTTGTTGTTTTTGCTAAGCAGAATTTGAAAAAAAAAGTTTGTTATTGTTTGTTGTTGTTGTTGGGGCTAAACCCACTGCAACTGTTAATTTCAGCAAGGAAGAACTGTCCAGCTGTAGACAGATAAGTTGCTTTTCTAATGCAACATAAATAATGTCTTTTGCATCTAAGGCCGTGGTCACACCTTCACTTTTAACCCTCTTGAGTCCATCTTCAGCTCTGACTGCTTACACCTTTTCATTTCTATCCATTTTATTTGTAGGCTTTCCATTTGGACTTTTGTGAATGGAAAGTCCACAAATAAAATTGATAGGAATGAAAAGGTGTGAGCAGTCAGATCTGAAGATGGACTGAAGAAGGCTTAAAGTGAAGATGTGACCACAGCATGAGTCTTGTCTACCTCACATGTTTTTTTAAAAGAACAAACTTCTGAAGCAAACAGTTCCAGCCAGAAACACCAAGGCTGGGGAAAGAAATTTCCCCAGCTTTGAAGTTTCCACTGCTATGGCAGATGAGGTGAGCATGCAAACTGCTCACTTTCCACTTCAGGATATGGATCTCTTGGGGCTGCAGGAACTCCCATTGTATGGTTCCTGCCAAAATGTTTGCGGTAATATCTGGTTGTCAACAACAGCCCATATGTGTATATGAAATATATTTGGGGTCATGAAACATGTGTGTATACAGTTTCTCTTTAATTTGATACACAAGCTTTCTGAATTAGATAAGTTCTGATTAATAATCCCCTTGTGGTAGTCATAGGTGTCTAGAAAACCCTGAAATGTGATCATGCTTTCTTGATTTTGGCAAATGATGGAGTATGTGAAAGCCTGGCTCATCATTTGAAGGTCTGGTTACCATGTAGATAAAACAGCCATTCCAAACAGCAGATGCTGTCTGCTGCTGAGTATTGTGACATGTGCAATTCTGCAGTGTTTGGAAGAAACTAATTCCAACACATTCATCCACTGTATTGGTGAAGAGAAGGCAAACTGGATTACTATTATTTTTGAATAAGATATCCTAATCTGTGTTCCTTTTTTCTTCAAAAAATGCTTGGGAAAAACAGGCTAAGGGAACCTGAGAGACAGGAGAAAGTGTTTAAAAAAAATAACGCATTGCATATACAATAAATGTATTGACACTTGGAAATAGACTTTTATGCCTGCTTTCGAGCTATAGCATAATTCTTTATTACTTAAAACAGATTGTGCTGAATAGTTTAGTGTATTGGAAAATCGCATACAAAGACTGACAACATATCTTGCTTATATTTTCTCTCCTAAGTCTGGGGAAACCCAGATAATATGTCATGAACACATTGTCCTCACCCTCAAAGGGCATTGAGGAGGGAGTCAGTACTAGTGTGGCCTGGCCAATGGGGGAAGCTATTGATATGCCCCCTCCAATCAGCATAGGAGATGCTGATTGATATGCCCCCTCCAATCAGCATAGGAGATGCAACCATCCCTGCAGTAGGATGTAACCCCCTTTCATTCAGTTTGCAAATAGGACAGTTTGCAAATAGGACTTGAGAGTGGGACGTCTCTGTTCAGAAGTCAATGCACTATAACACACCTCAAGCTGACATTGGAGACTTCAGGACTAGGAGATTTGTAAACAAGCCACCCTGAATGCTTCTCCCTTTAGGCTTGAAGGAGGAGGAGGAGGAGGAGGAGGAGGAGTTGGTTTTTCTACCCTGCTTTTCTACCCTGGTTTTTCTACCCTACTCAAAGTGGCTGACAAAGCTTTCTGTTCTTCTTCCCACAGCAGACACCCTGTGAGGTTGGTGGGGCTGTGAGAGCTCAGAAGAGAACTGTGACTAGCCCAATGTCACCCAGCTAACTTCGTGGAGGAATGAGAAATCAAACCCAATTTTCCCATATGAGAGCCCGGCTCCTTAACCAATAGACCAAACTGGCTCACTCATACCTGTGTGAACACAACCACAGTGTTCAGTATCTGCATATAGAAATATGTGTTTCCAAGTGGTTGGCTGGCTAGGGTAGGATAAAGGATTGGTTCCAGAAAATTGAGCCTCGTTTAGATTAGAATTAACTCCTTTGGAGACTGTTAGATATAAATTAGTCCCCTGGAAATACTGGGAGTGAGGATAAGGCCCCTGGACTCTTAGGCAAGGTTTAAAAATTACATCTTCAAAATAGGGATGGGTAAAAAATGTTCATCACCTTCACAATTCATACAAATTGCAATAATTCAAATCCTTGCATTTGCATTTAATATTGGCTATATTTGAAGATTGGTCTTTGCACACAAAGCAAAAGCTTTTGTGCCTTTGCTTGAAGCTTTGGAGCAGATTCATATTGGATTCACATTGGATTCACATAAGATTCAGAGGCACAACTGGGGGGGGGGACAGGGATCCAAAGCAAATTTGAAGCCTAGCACATTTCAAGTAGCTCCCTTTGCACAAATGCAAATTTCAGTCCTATTCACTTCAATGCAAAGCGAACAGGGAAAAAAAAGATGCACATTCCTACTTCAAAGAAGTATGCTGCTCACGCAGTGAATGAAAATGCACAAATTGCAGGAATGTGTGGGTGTGTTGTGTGTGCAAACGATTCTATGCCACTTGTGCAAGTTTCATACAACATTTAGCCAAACTATCCATACCATGAATGGGTCTTTAATTCCTTAAAATTGTTCCTGGCTCCTCTGATCCACTTTTGTACCCTGAAAGAAGATGTGAGCAGGGCATTGAAGCACTGGTAGAAGATTTAACTCATTGACATGCATAATGTTGTTTCTAGCAGTGAGTCACACTGGGTGGTGCTAACTGTATTTTATACCTTCATGCTTCCGTCATCGTTTGATAACATCTGTGATGTGTAATGATGAGAGCTGTTTTTTCCTTGTTCATATTCCTGTCTTATGAGCCCCTACACCATTCCAATCTTTTATTTACTGGATACATACAATATAGCGCAGACAGTACATGTAAAATGATTCTCATCAATGGCATATGGTTGTACAACTTGTGCCAAGCATCCAACACTATATTCAAAACTGTGATTGCTGAACAAAGATAGTACCCTAAGTGCCTGAGTGCATCAATAAGCCATAGATATCCCCAGTGAGATTTCATTGCTTGATATATAGGGAAGGAGTTGACTCACTAGCTTTCTCTAAGCTTTAGTAGAGAAAACACCTGGATTTCATCAGTGATTTATTGTTAAATCAGAAGATATAAGCAATAAGTGATTTTTTTAAAAAAAAAGCACTCCTCAGTTTTAAATTTTCCCCCCTAGGTTGTGCGACTGTTGTTCTACCCATGCTCTATTAAGGGCTTGTTCTATGAAATTTGCATCCAAAAAAATATATATATCTGTTCACTTTTTTAAATGCATGTATCATTTGCAAGAAAGTGTCCTTGTCTTCTATAACAGAGAAGCAGTCAGAAATTAATTAGCAGACAAGAGTTACTGAAAGATTCCAAACGTGGACTGATAGTTCCCAAATGCAGGGCCAACACCAGGTTAGCTAAGCTAACCAACTGCAGATTCAGGTCTTTGAGAATGACATTATTCTTCCCTACAGCTTTGGTAGAGAGAAAGCCACTGGCTCTGCTCCTCATTATGACTGTCTCAGCTTACTGGAGAGTAGGAAGGATGAGAAAGGTGTTAATCCATAGAGCAAAATACACAAAGATTTACACCAAAGCTAAGTAAATATATGGAGGGGGGAGAAATAATAACTCTTGGCTTTTTTAAAACATCACCACCAACAACACACACACACACACACACACATACAGACACACACTGCATTCGTAATACTCTGTAACTCATTTACTTAATAAGGCACAGCTCCTATAGAGGGAAGAACTGTGTTATAAAACCAAATGGATACAATGAAATTTCATTCAGGACAGCTTGCATGATGTCAAACAGGTTATGTCGCTGATTTACCCAAATTGAAACCACATTATTTTGAAACAATTTTTTTCTTGGATGTTGGGAATGGAAGGAAGAAAGAAAGAAAGAAAAAGTTTTTTTATTTAGCACATGACAAATTCACATAGTTTAAACAATGTGATAGTACCAGGAGATCCTTCAAGATAGTCTGGTTGCCACACCTTCGAGGTTTTAGATGGTAGCCTCGAAGTGACTGATCTTTAGCACCACCCAGGGAACATGCGTGACTTAACGACTGTCATGGACACGAGCGGTCATTGTCCCCCAGAAAGAAAAAAGAAAAAGAAAGAACTGCCTTCTCTTTTTCCTCTCCCCCTTCTTCCTCCTTCTCTTCCTCTTCCCGTACACAGGCGGAAACAATTATTTGCTGAATATTCCAATCGGACTGCACATGTCCAGAAACAGTTGCATTTAACGGTGCCCATTTGGAGGTGACGTTTAAGCCAGGATGAGGGAGCCCTACAGTTGTCAAAGAAGGCAACTGTAGCACTGCTCACATCCTTTCTGCTGAAATCAAACTAGAATTGTAAAACACTTTGTACACTATGTACAATGCAACACTCCACAATAAATCATTCTGTGTAAGCCACAGAAAAAGGCCAAATAGAGAAGGATGGCAAAACCAAAGTTTAACTTTTAAGAAATCCCATCAGAGCTTGGCAAGGGCCTCAGAACAAACAAGTCAAACTGAGGCTTTGTACTTGGTCCTAGTGGCACATAAAAATAAACCTCCATATATGACAAGGATGGTATCTTCAGAGCGCTTTATACACAGAATACAAAACTCTTAACTTAAACCAGGTTCCAGACCTGGTTTGGAGGAAAAAGTAAATGACAATCTCCCCTCATCCTCTCCCTTCCTTTCTCTTCCCTTCTTTCTTGATCTTGTATATTTCTGTTGTTAGTGAAAACTGTAAAACAGTATTTACAAGATTCTGCACAGCGTGAAACCATTCTTATGCAGCATGCCAAAAAAATAAAAGAAGGGGAAGGCTTGTTCTCTATACAACAGCACAACCTAGCGGAAGCTGTACCAAATCCCCTGTCTAACAAGCTCATGGATTGCTGCATTTTGGTACTTCGCCTGGACATTTCTTATGAAAACATGCACCCATAATTGCTCCCCCTTCCTGTTCTTTCTTTCTTTTCTTTAATTAAAAAAAAACAATTATCTCATCTGAATTTGCCAAAAATATTCTTTTTGCATGACTCCGGAAGACATTCGGAAAACCTTTAAGGGTTGACAAACATGCCTTGAATGATTGTTAGCAGCAGTGGGTGCTTGTTTGAATTACTTCCCCACAGTCTCTTCTCAAGAGACCAGTTCTTATTTACTTGAGTGGGCTTGGTGAAATCAATAGGACTAATATGAGCAAGAATTACTCTCATGGACAGCGGTTATAGCACCAGGCCCCTAAAGTCCTCAACAAGCATTTCTCTTTCCTTTGATTTTAGGGGCAGCTACTAAGGCTTGCAGAGAGCCACAATTACTAGAATTTAGTTTCAAATGCTGAAAATACAGTGCGAACAACAAAGGAGGCAGATCAGCTGGGATCTGGATATTTTGCTCCACTTGCTCATAAAAATGCAGCATGGCTTTTCCCAATCTTGTTTCCCTGTCATTGATAATTCTTCTATCCCCCCATGCCGTTATAACTATCAGCTATCTCTGATTAGGTGAGGATGTGAGTGAGGTGTCTCCCACAAACTGATTGTCCATTAGGACAAAGATGAGAACAAAAAGCTCACTTAGTGCTGACACAATGTTTTCCAACTCAAACTAATAGAAAGCAGCCAGCAAGCTGCTTAGCCAGCTCATCAGAATCATTTGGAAAGCATTTAGAATTCTCTTAAAGGGCAATTAGGACTAAGCTAAAGGCATCAGTGGTTCCTCTGGATGCCATCAACCTCTATTATTCTTATTTATAATTATTGTTGTTGCTGAAATGATACCTTGAAGAAGCAGCTTTGCGTGCATATGTATTTGCCTATGTATACGAATGTGAAGGCTTAGCAGGGAGGGGACGAGAGAGGAGATCCGAATCCGTTTTTACTAAAAGCCACCTGATAGTTATATGATCGACAAATGTAGAGCTAGTGTTCCTTGCAACTCTTTCTTCCTCTTTCCCTGCGTAGGAAAGCCCAGGGGAAGAAATTCTTCACTATACTTGTTTATACATGACGCTGTAGGAAGAATTAAATGTAATTTACTGGGACAATAAAATCTTCTCAAGCACTGATATTCAGCGCAGCGCTGTTGTGTTTGGGGTGGACTTTGGGATGATTAAATGAGTAAATCACACAGATCTGCAACATTCCTCCCCCTTTTGCCTTCTCAGATGGCATTTTGATCATGCATGCACTACGAACACCAGAAGCCTATAGGTCAGCCCTGAAATTATAGCTAAACCTCAACTCCTGAGGTACATGGGCTGTTTATATCGATGAAAATTTATGATCTCTATACCCTAAATCCCTGGCCTCTCTTTTACATTGACTTCTTTACTATTTGCTGCTTTATTTTATGATGATCCCTTGCCCTCTATAAATATATCACAGTTATTTAACCCTAGATCCCAGACCTAGTTTTGCCTCCTTTTGAGAAGGATCTGCCATTACATATTCAGCTACTTGAGATTTCCTAAGATTCTGCCTTACATGCCATTATTGGGAAGGAGTTAAAAAAAACTTTCCGCTGTTTTCATCTCATTTGCTATTTGGCCAAGCAGCCAAGAACCTAGAGAAAAAAAAGAAGAAAAGATCTTATTTTTATAAAGGTTACATTGGAGTGGAATTCATACTTAATCTCCTGCAGTGATGGAGTTATTTTCTATTAAATATTTATCTGTGGAAAAACTGAATATATTTCAATTTAATAAATAATAGTCTGGCAGACTTAATTGGCTATTGTTATTATATATATATTTTCCCCTATAAAATGGTTCAGCCTTATAAAAATCTGAGCTAATCCTAGCAACACACTATATAGAGTAATTAAAGTTTTGAGTTGGGATAGGATCACAATAATTATTTTGTTTTGACTGAACTTCTTATTACTTCAGCCTTAAAATAAAACAGGGGAAAGGAAAAAGGAATGTAGGTTTGCAAAACCTATTGTCTGAACTTAAAACTGTTAAAGGAAATGTGACTCAGTATTATGCAAATTTTGACCTAATCTAAGCAACAAACTGATAGGTAATTGTATTTTTCTTTAAAAGGGGACAGACCCTACAATAATGATGCCTTATTAGTGTCCACGTTGCTATATTTTTGATTTATGTATTTTAGTGGGAGATGACAGATAAGCAAGAAAAATCGACATATTATAAACTAATAAAAATAAATAATATTGGAATCTGCCTAGAAGCAGTGCACTTTGGGAAACTAAATCAATGCATTAATCATGCAATTTTAGTGTAGTTTTTTTTCTTCTAGATGGAAAAAAATGACCTATACTGAAAAAGACAAAATAAAGATAAAAATCACAAAGTATATTTGTATATAGCTATTTTGTAACACCTAAGGCAAAATAATGTATAATTTGAACTCTAATATTGTCCTAAATTTTCCATTCAGCATTACCATATATAATTGTAGCAATGCCCTCCTTTTAAGACCAGATCTCATTTCAGTAGGAAACCAAGATATAAAACCTTTTTTTCCCCAAAAAGAGCACTTGTTTCTGGGCTTTCCCCCTTAATTCTTGGTACTGCATTTATTTTGGAATACTTATTTACTAAAATGTTCTTGCTTTCATTTGTAATGGTATTGCCAGTTAAGTGAAGAATAAAAAAAAATGCAATTTTCTATATAGAGTACCATCTAGTGTAGAGAGTTCTGGTCTAGTGCCTCAGTGTTGTGGACAAATTGACAATATAAATATTACAGAAATGAGCTTAGGGTTTGGTGGAATCTAGCAATTGATACTGTCTAACAGAAATGGCAGAAACTGATGAACTGTGAATGCCGTTCCTTACTTGAAGCTTCTTCACATATAATCTCATTTTGGTGACATGCATGTGGAGGTACTGGACCAAACGCAAAGCCAGTGGAAATACCTCAGATATCATTGGTTAGAAATGAAGTAGCTTATGACATGCATGAAAATGCTCGGACTTGCTTTTTTGGCACACTTGGACTCCTGCAAACAAAATTATTTGTTTTCTTAAAATATTATATATATCTTCCACTGTGGCAAGAACCATTTCCATGTGTTTAAACGTCCTTGGCTTTAAGACTAAGAATGTGACATAATTTAAAGTAATTGGATGTGGGATGTTCGCCACATTTCAAAAAGGATAAATCAGTGGGCTTTTTCACATCTACCTTACAGGTGCATGTGATGGACATTTCTGAACGGTGTCTTCACACTGTGCAGAGCTGTTTCTTCACTAAGAATGGCTTTGCACTTTCTGGAGAATTCCTCGCACGTATAAGTGTGGAACAGTTAAACCTGCTCCACACCTATACTAGCAGCAGGTCTAGTATAGCCTTGCACATTGCATCTGCACCAATTTTGGATGGAAGTTAATGGAGGGTCTGTGACCAGTGACACAGGTGTGATTACACACTGGGTTGCCGGGTTGCCCCAGTAATTGCTATATAATAATTACACAAGTTAAGTCATGCAACATATGAGGGTGGGAGTGGGTATAGGGAGGTAATTACTTTCCATGGCAGTCATAGGTGCCTATGGTATTCATGTGACCATACTCAAAACTGGGCACCAGCTCCCAAACACCACACTAGCTGGGAAGAGATATTTTTCCCCACTCAAAGAAATGAGCAACAAATGGAGATCGAGTGCAGTTCAATGTTGAAATAAGTCACAAAAATCTTATGAGAGCCACTACAGGGCCAGAATATGTGGCATGTTAACACAATGTGCCTGACAATGGATTCCATCACAGAAACTTTGCTGTTGTAGCCAGTCTTGCAGCAATGGAGTTTCCAGCTGGATTGCTTTTCTGAGGAATCAGAAAGGGTCTGGAAATTGGCCCAAGAGGTTGAGCATTTTTGGTCCAGTACACAAGAAGTTCAGGTAGAAATCTCACCAAGAACTCTTCTCCTTCCTCTCCAGTACATCTGCAGGGGGAAGGAGAGGCAATTTAGGGCCTTCCTGCACTATTCCTTACCAGCAAGTGCTCTAATGGCCTCCCCTTTCACACATTATTGCTGAATACAGAAGGCCCCACCCAGCACTGGTATGCTCTGTCCACACAGGACAGAGTGTGATCCAGATCATGAGGCCTTGATCTGGATCATCAATAGATTCCACTATCAAGACCTACTGACATATCAACTCAGCCTAGCCCAGAACATAGAGACATGCAGAATATGTGCCTACCATGCCACTGAAATGAATTCCCTGTGGTTTCTAAGGCTAAGAGTTTTTATTCCCGGCACTTTGGAGCTTTGTGCATGCTTTGCAGCTGGCACAGGGACCAGTGCTGTTACATTGATGACCCTGTTCCATACCATGCCATGTACCAGTTGACCTTGGAGGTCCAGATCCACTGATCCTCTTCATGGCACAGTAGTGCCAAAAAGCCCTTAGGATGATAATGAGGACAGTCCACGAACCAGTTGGGGTTGGGCACATGTGAGCATACCACTCTGGGACATCCACAACATATCTGTTGTTCTGTTGAGTGATCTCCTGAAAAAGCTCCAAATATAATGAAGAACTAACATCATGTGCAGTTTTACTCTTGCATATGCAATCCTTTAGTCTACATGAGTTAAGACCCCAAGATCTGAGAAAAACTTCCATCGCTATTCATTTTTGCCATGTTCTTGCTGTTTTTATCACCGCCTCTACATCCAGATTGGTCACATAAGTGCCGAACAGGAGTTTGAATTCTTCTCTACATGGGACACATCTTGCTTTTGCTTTCCTAAATTAGTTGCTAAAGGAGATCACCTAGCAATCATCAGTTCTGGCACGAGAAAGCAAGATACACAGTGAACATCAGTCCTCTAACAGGTCTACTGCAAAGCAGAAAGGCATTTAATAAACAAACTCTTCTGCTTGTTACACAGCAAGATCACCCACCATCTCATCTCATCTCATCGCAGTGTGTGTATGTATGTATGTATGTATGTATGTATGTATGTATGTATGTATGTATGTATGTATGTATGTATGTATGTATGTGTGTGTGTGTGTGTGTATGTATGTATGTATGTGTGTACGTACGTACGGAGGGAGGGAGGGAGGGAGGGAGGGAGGGAGGGAGGGGGAGATCCCAACACTATTAATGTTTTCAGATGTTAAAATAAATAAACAGATAGATCTGAGGAAAGAGGGGAAGAAGACTCAAGGTATAGAGAAAAGTGGGGGGGGGGACCTTACCATAGATAGTGTACCTTGGAAGAAAAATACATAAAACCAAAGGTTTTTTTTTCACTCTACAAGTGACTGAAATGAAGTACCTAGGAAAAGGATGTTGCTATTAGTATAAATCCTTAATAGGGGCAAGAAAAGGTCACTTTTTACACAATACAGTCATCTTTGCTGTGTGAAATAATGTACAGATACGTCTGGCTAAGTTTCAGCCTTCCAAACCCCCTGGTTGTAAGCACAGTTTATCGTTGCAGGCTGGGAACAGAACTCCCAAAAAATGCCCTGACAACAGCAATGAGAAGCTTGGCGTAAGGTTTTTAATAAATCATCTTCTGATTTTATGAGAAACACAAGCAACTAATTACACTTTTTCACAACATTGTCCAAGATGAACTTTGAGCCAGCAACTAGGAGGAAGAAAAGAATGGGGCAGGAAGAAAGCTCCTGTATCATTTCTCCAACCTTTAATCCACCCAGTCCCCTGATGTATTATTTTAATTACAATTTTTAGTGAGGGTGTGAGGTGGTAACAAGTAAATTGCTTGGAATGATCTTTTCACTTTTAATAATCTAGCGAGGGATAAAACAAATGGCTCTGGAATATTATGAACATAGTGCTGCTACATTTTATTTTCCAGCATGATAGGGTGATATAAAACACCTGCAAAACATTGCTGAGAGTGCAAATTACGAGGTAAAAGGGCAGGAGAATCACTCACATATCCAATTTAGAAATCTGCTCTCTGATTTTAATGTCCATTCAAATATCATGGGTTAAAATCAGTACAAAGAAGGATGTCCTTCAACACAGAAATGTGGGAACATATTGTTCATGATACTAGATTTACAGTTTTAAGTCACACTGAATGTATCTGGAACAATTGGGTAAATATAACTGAATGGGACGGGAAACTATGCCCAAAGTTGTCTTAGAACCCAGCTACACTAAATTTTAATCTTCTTTCAATCAATTTCAAAAACAAAGTGATGAACCATTTCTCCCCTTCCCTATTATCTACAGATGGGTTGTAATGATGTTAGATGATACAGAAGGAAATGTCTTCTCACCTTGCTGATATAATCTCTCCAGTCACAGCTCCAGATTTAAGGCACCATTTTCAGTGGTGCCTCCATGCAGGTTGCGGAGTTGTGTCCTACAAACAAGATGCCTTGAATGGTGATTGCACTAAGGAGACACAGTGGCAATGGGTGCCTTCTTTGGACGACATGGGTGCTTCAGAATGATAATTGGAGGTGGATTAAAAGTTAGGTATAGCTGGACCCTCAATCAGACAGAACCTTACAAGCCAATACTGGTCCAACCAAATTTGGGTGACTCATATGGTCATCTGAACAAATCTTCCAAGTCCTTGAAAGCTCCACTGATTTTGGCATTGTGACCTTCTTTCCAAAAGGGACAGAGTGCTCCATAGGGGTGTGCACAAATGCAATTTTCGGGATTCAATTCCATTTGAATATCCAAAAATTCAAATCAATTCAAATGTTTAAAATATCTATGTATTCACATTTGATTCAATTTGAATACATTTGAATCTATTCGTGTGAATTTTCTATCCATATTTGCAAATACAAATGTTGATAACATTCATATATGTGCGTACACAACCATATTTATCCCGTAATGCATTCTGCATTCCCGCTTTTGTCCTGTACAGATCAGTACAAATGTGTACGAATGTGGGAAAGATGCAAACAGGCAAGTATGCATCATGTATGTATCCATACGCATATGAATGTCTGAATAAGTCATATGATTTTTTCAAAAACTGAAAATTTGTTCAAATGTTTGAATTCAAATTTATACACATTCGATTTGAATTCAATATCCAAATTCGAACAAATTAGATAGAATTTCAAAAGCTTTGAATATTTGCGCACACCCCTGGTGATCAGCACTGGTTAAGAATACAAGGTATTTTCTCCCTAGTATCAGACTTTTTTCAGTATATTAGAATATGTACATGACATGTTTATGTGGGTGCAAGCAGGGTTAGGAAAAGTAACCCTCTGGGTCTCAGTCCTGTCTGGAGATACTGCAGACTT
The DNA here is from genome assembly GCA_023333525.1 of Aspidoscelis tigris stejnegeri. Lineage (NCBI taxonomy): Eukaryota > Metazoa > Chordata > Lepidosauria > Squamata > Teiidae > Aspidoscelis > Aspidoscelis tigris. Next base: position 35,560,262 of record JALMGA010000004.1, on the reverse strand, counting down.
CTGTATATAAAAAATGTGGATCCTTCACCACCAAGTGACAGCCTCTTCTGGTGCCCCTTCAAGTGATGTAGCAAAAGAAAAGATAACTGAAAATAACTGATTCCAGGCAGTTAGGACAGACACTGTTAACAGCTAATGAGGCTTTGCTAAGATGGAGAAGAGTTGATTAGGCACACATTAGCTAACCATGAATTGAATCATGTACTAAGGAAGAAGGAAGGCTCGAGCTGTAAGCTGTTAAATTGCTGGCCATGGTTGGGCACTGTCCAGCAACCCTTTCCAGAGTGGTGAAGGGATTGCTGCCATTTGCCTTTCTATAGGCCAGCACCGGAAACCTCATAAGCCTGCTTTAATAGGTGTTCAAGGTACTTTGAGAATAAATTTGGTCATCTCAAGCTAAAGTAACACTGCTTTTGACACAGTGACTGGTCAGGTCTCCAGAGCATAGTGTCCAATTTTGTGGATTTACTTCCAGTTTTTGATGTCTGATGACGTGGGCAAGATGCTGGTGACAATGTATCTTAAAACACACCACTTCAACCCCATCCATTACAGCAAACTGGGGAAGAGGACTGCTAGCTGGATGCAGAATGTAGTGAATGCATCATTGTGGATGGAGTAAGTTGTCTGCTCCTTTCCTGAAATCAGACTTGTTGCAATTGCACAAGACTAGCTTAAAAAAAATGTAGAGGTGAAATACATTGGGTGGAAAAGGCCAGTTTTTTGGGGGGAAGGTCAATTTAAAACTGTTTGAATCAAACCCTTTGTTTGATCTGGTTTTTGTTCATTTTATTTGTGGAGGGTGGAAAGTCCACAAATAAAACGGATAGGAATAAAAAGTTGTGGGGAGTCAGACTTGAAGATGGACTGAAGATGGTTTAAAGGGAAGCTGTGACCACAGCCAAAGTATATACAGCAACCTTGCTATCCTTCCATCTTTCCTTATGGAGAAGGATCAAGATTTCATGACGGTTATCACTAGAGGAGAGGAGGTTTGTTGCCCAACATCAAGTAGAAGTTTGATTCATCAGTTTTTCCCCACAATGGAGAAGGCCTGATGACTGGCACATGCCCGCAATGTCTAGAGAAAAGAATTATCAAAGTGCTGGCTTTTACTTTTTGGTCTCTCCCCCACTATTCTGTATTAGCATTAGCAAAATTGTAAAAATGTCCTTAGGTTGTAATACTTAGCATTCTTGGATGTAAAATACCATTGACATTAATAAGATTTCTAAGTAAATATGCAGGGGACCGGCCCTTTCAGTTGCCTGTCTGAATTTCTTGGATCTGTGCTTTTGCAGAGATGCTTCTGTAGCACTCACTGCTGTTGTTTTCAAGTCTCTTCCAATAATAAGCCCTTGAAGGACATGAAAAGCGTCTGATATATGTACTTCATTCATGTTCTTGTCCTTTCTCGAGGGGAACAATGTGCTCAGAGCTGTGTTTTGTTCAGCAGGGTTTTATAAATCCAGGGCTTAATCTAATTGCAATAACCCTTCCCTGAACTAAAATGGTTGTGTGTGCTTTTTGTTAATTTCATTTGTGTAGTACTTTTTAATCAGAGGTATTATAAGCATTTATTTTTTCCACATATTGCTCAATTAGTTGTCCATGAAATTATTGTAAGAATACTTCCTATGTATACTATTTTCTATGTATAATCAGACCTACTTGGCCAGCTAGAAATAAAAACCCTTTATGGTTTTAAATGAAAGATGACATATTATTTAATACTCTTAAATTAGATCTATAATTCTAGCTTTCAAACATTTTTACATCTATGGTATAGTTATCGACTTCTAACTAGCTCTATGGTTATATGTGTCTAGCATGATTCAGGATTGGGGCTATATTCTTTCCTTTCTTTCCTTTTATTGTCTTTCCCCTCACCTTTTTTTTTCTTTTTCATGCATTATTAAAAAAGAATTATAGGAAAACAAAACACACCAGGATCCTCCTAACAGATTTACTTAGAAGGAAATCCTTTTGAGGTGCAGCCTCAGGGTACAGCCAGGCAAGGTCTGGAATCTTAGGTACTGCTTCTGTCTAAGAAATCAGCCCACTCTCTGTAAGATACCAGACATCTAGTGTGCCTTGAATATGTCAGCCAGAGGGACCAAAAGAGTCCAGCCTGGAACTTCAAGGGGCAGCAACCTTCGTTCCTGTCTTTCAAAACCTGGGGCAAATTCACACTTCCTGTCCTGTCCAGGGATGGGAGAGGTGAATTTGTCCATGTGTGTATTAGCATTTGCACTTATGAATGCTAGTACAAGCCAAACCCCACCCCACCCTGCCGCCATGTGTCCGGACACTTACCCTGCTATGGACACGTGTTCTTCACTCCAGATACCAGTACCAGTGCATTTGCACTTGCTTCATGTGTTCCTCCTTCCACCACAGAGATGCAAATGGGCCCCTTCAAAGCTGAGAAAGGCCAGGAAAGGTGAAGGTAGTCAAGCTGCAGTACATTACTACACAGAATGAGCTATTTCTGAGTCAAAAGATGGCTTCTTGAATTGCAGATGCTCCATCTGGGAGTGCACTGTGGGTTGACTGGTGAGTCAAGTGCACAAAGGTCCCTGAATGCTGGCTTCCAGGGATGGACCCAATCTTATCCTGCCCAGTGGAAACCCATCCTAGCACTGGATGAGTTACCTATTCTGGATCAGACCATCCAGATCAGAGTGTCTGATCCAGGATAGAGGGAGAGAGTGCAGTACAGTTCTAAGATGCATTTGCACATAGCAAAAAAAGCATTTCAAAAGTGCCCTAAAAATGGTACTGCAAGGCACTCATTTTTCATTTCTAATCTGCCTTGTCTAATCTAGGTTGCATTATAGGGATGCGCATGAATATTTATAACATTTGACATTCATCTGAATTCATCCAAATTCGAACATTCAAATTCAAATAGAATGTTGGCACGTTCGAAGACTGACATTTGAATTCAAATTGAATATTTCTATACATTTGTACAAAGCTTTGCTACGGATTTGTAAGGGATTTGTATTGGATTCATATGGGATTAGTATGGAATTCATATGGTATTTGTATCTAACATTCATATCGAATTTGTATGGAACATTCGTATCAAATTCAGAACCTACCACATTTGAAGGGATTTATTCAAATGAATATGAATTTTCTTACATTCGATTTGATACAAATCAAATACACACCAAAAAAAAACCATTTGTGCACATCCCTACATAGCAATGATCCCACATGTAAACCATCTTTAAGTGGTGCTTTTTAACTGTGTGTGAATGCAGCCTGAGTTTCCAAAGCTACATTACATTCTGTGTAATATATGAAATGGCTCATAGATGAACTATATGCAACCTGTACTAAGATTTGTACTAGGAATATGACTAAACAGCTGGGATTCAGCACACCCTTTTCCTACTTTAGTCCCAAGATGTTGGGCTTTGTATGCCATCTTTCTTGTGATTTAGTCACCCAAAACTGTTGTCCATCAACACTGGGGACCCAAGTTTGGGGGGAAAGCATCTAAAGAACAGCCACATTCTCAGAACAGTAGCAGTAGCTCAGTTCTCACAACATCCTCCTATTGAGAAGTGCCCTATTTAGACTATCCTTTCCAAGCCCAGTTTAAAGGTTGAAAGAAGCCTGAAATTTCTAATCAACTGTTAGCTTTTAGGCAGTAGTTTAAGAACACAGAGGTCACAACCTTTGCTGCTATGCAAGGTATGTCTCTTTAAATTAAAGTGCATGTTCACTTGTTTTGCAAGGTGCTGATAGTTACCTTACTTGTTTTCTTTCCTCCTCAAGCCCCCACTGAAGTTGTTCTTTGCATTTAGGAAACAGAAAATAAAGAGACTGTTGTGAGATGGCAGGTGGGTGGGAAAGCAGATATCTATTCTTCAGACAGCAGGAGACTTCATCGAAGTACTAACCATATGCATGCTTAGAAAGAACATTGCCCACCACTATCCAGGCTCAAGGATAGTTATGAAGCTGTTATGGCGCTTTTCCACTCTGTGCACCTTAGAGCATGATGCAGAGTCTGCTCCTTGGCAGTCTTGCCAGGAATGGGGTGAGGTTCGGAGGAGTGTACCAGCATTCACTCAGAGGATGGTGGCCCCATTCTGTATTATTTCCACAGTGGACCCAAGATCAGGAATGCATGGGCACCATTTTAAGATGGAACCTCTCTGGAACACTGTCAGGTGCTGTTTTCATACCTGGGAGTACTCCAGCTAAGAGACCTGAGTGGTCCAAGGGGCCATAGTGTGATATCATGCAAAGCTAGCATTTCCCAATAACAGCTGACATGATTCATAGGACTGTGCAGAAGTTGCCCATGCTTCTTGCATTATTTAGACCCCTTATTATGCTAGATATCTTCAGCAGGTTATTCAGCAATGCATTCTACCCCAGTATACAGGGGGCAGAAACAGATCCAACAGGAAAAACAGAAGAGGATTAATCATTTCAGTCCTGTAAGAGGGGCTACGTATTTGAAACTAAGAGAGAAATCTGAGAAATGGGTACCCTTGACAAGAGGTCCTTTTGCACTACAGCTGAAGGCTGTAGTGCAAGAAGGCTAGGCCACACGGGAACACATTCCCCATTCACACCTTGGCAGATAAAGAATGCGTGGGGACACATTCCTGCCCCCTAGGTGTGAATGAGGAACCATCCCCGTGTGGCCTAGCCCGAAAAGGCTGGCATGGAGCAGGACGCCCCACCCAAGCCTGCCTCCATTGGGTCAGGTTCAACCCAGGGGTGGGCAGTCCTGTCTCATACCTTCTTCGGTTCCTGCGGGCTCTAGGAGATGCAGTCGTGTCCCCTAGAGCCCGTAAGACCCCCCCCCCCCCCAGGCATGTGAGCCTACCCAGGGATGTGTGCATGCTCACCCAACCTACCTCGTCACAGCCAGGTTCGAAGTGATGGGCCCAGCGAGCGGCATTGTGCATCTGCGTGCGCTGCCAGCTCTGATTGGCCAGTTACCTGCACCTGGGGCAGTTCCAAATGGAAATGCCGGCCTAGCAGAGCAAATGGTTTACATGGATAAGGACTTTAATACATTCCCTGCCCAGATTTGTTATTATTACTTTTTCTAATTGTGCATTTTCAACTGTCTGCTGCCTTTGTTTGCAAGTCAAGATGGCGAACGGCATAGCAGCACAATAGCGGAGCTCCGTTCATGAAGCCAGAAAATTTATTGTTTCTGATAAAGGTTCAGTTTGTGTATGCATCTTCGGCAAGCTGAAGGACTTTACTGTCAGATTTATTGCTTTTACCAGCGGCTTGTTGGAACTTTCTCCTGCTGCTCGCGTCTTGCTGGAATTTGCTTTCTCATGCTTCGGAGACAAGCTGAAGAGTCCTACCCTCCATTAGTTATGTTTAATTTTTGTTATTCTTCCAGCTGAAGAGTCCGGCAGGCTCAGACATTGGCATTTACCTCTAAACAGCTGTAATTTAAGGTACTTTTCTTTTCCGTTCTGAAGATAAGGAACTTTAGACACAAAGCATTTTATATCAAGCCGGACGCTGAGTCATCTTACTATCTCACTCCCATTTTAGGCTCGACAGCTAGTTTCATGATATCTCTGCGGGTTATTTCACACCTTTATTTTCTCTGTGAGAATGGCACCTACCTCAGCTATTTCAGTTCTTCTACGTCCACGGTTACCTGGGCCTAAACTCTTTAGGAAGCAACCTCGGCCTCGTTGTTTGGTTCCTATTCCCACGTCTACGCTTGCAGGAAGTCTACCTTTCCTGTTGTTGGTCTGGAATGCTCGCTCCTTGGTATCAAAAGCTGGGTTTTTATCAGACTATATGCTGGATAATAAAATATCTTTAGCCGTTGTTACTGAAACATGGCTTACGAAAGACGACTTGGTCCCGCTTGCTACACTGAAAACACATGGGTTCTCCTGTGTACATTCACCAAGACTGCGAAGTCGTGGTGGTGGAACAGCAATAATCTACAAATCTTATCTTCCTACTAAGCCCCTCGCGTGGAATATGGAGACAGTTCCGACATCTTTTGAAGCATCATTCCTACAGATTGGGTGCCCCCTGGTGGCAGTGGCAGGGATTTATAGACCTCCTGGATTGAACGGAGATTTTTTAGACGAATTTTCTAACTGGCTTTCATCCTTCGTTTCGGCCCACCCAATCTGTATAATTTGTGGGGACTTTAATATCCATAAAGATGACTCTTCGTTCTCTCAGAACTTTTTCACACTATTGGAAATGTTCGGTTTAACTTGTCTCGATACTCCTCCAACCCATGTAGCCGGTGGGATATTGGATCTCTGTCTATGCCAAAATATACATGTGGAGTTTATGAGTGCGATGGATGTAGGTATGTCTGATCATTTTATGTTGGCTTTTAATTTGGGGACTGTGAAGCACCCCCTCCGTGTTACCCAAAGGAAGCTTTGTAGGGATTTTTCAAAATTATCATTGGACTCGGTGGCACATGCTCTTAATTCCTCTGGTGTGGATCTTTTAAATCCATCGGTCCAAATGCAAGAAGCCAGTCCAGATTTGCTGGCGGATTACTTTAATAACTCTACTAGGGCAGCCGTAGAAGCTGTTGCCCCCTCTAGAATGCGCTTAGTGACACAGCGTCAACCTCGGCCTTGGCTTCATGCGGACTTACGGCTGGAACGTGCAGCAGTTCGTCGTCTTGAAAGACAGTGGAAAAGGAATCCTTCAGCTGCTTCACTCCAAACCTGGAAGACAGCGTGTAGTCTATACTACACTCATCTCGATGCTTCTCGACAATCATATTTGCAAATGAAAATTATCGCTCAAGCCAAGATGCCCCGCCAGTTATTTTCCACATTCAAGGCACTACTATCTCCAACTACAATCTCTGACGGAGGCTCTCAATATCCCTCTGCTGGTGACTTAGCCGTTTTCTTCCAGCAGAAGGTGAATTCGATTGTTGATTCCTTCTCGGTGAATGGTCTCAGACCTCCGTTGCCTTCGGCTGACCTGCCGCTTCCTTCTGTTGATTCTCAGTTCGATTTTCTGCCAGTTACAGAATCAGATATAACACAGATTGTATTATCATCCTCTCCTACATCTTGCTCTATGGATCCGTTCCCCTCATTTCTGTATACATCTCTTTTGCCTTTGTTTGTGACGTTTATTACACACTTGGTGAATCGTTCTTTCTTAATGGGGATCTTCCCAGCATGTTTTAAACATGCAGTGCTCTGTCCTTTGTTAAAGAAACCTGGGTTGGATTCATCTATTTGTGCCCATTATCGTCCTGTTTCTCGTCTTCCTTTTCTTTCTAAGGTTCTAGAGAGAGTGGCTCTATCCCAATTACTGCCCTACTTGAACTCGTGTAATTTCTTTGACCCATTTCAATCCGGATTTCGGAAAGGTCACTCTACTGAAACGGCCTTAAACCATGTACTGAATGAGATCTTGTTGGCAAAGTCGCGGCGTCAGACTTCAGTTTTAATTCTGCTTGATTTGTCTGCTGCTTTCGACACTTTGGATCATCAAATTATGTGTTCACGTTTGGCATCATTGGGCATACAGGGCAAGGCTCTCAGTTGGTTTCAATCATTCCTATCTGACCGTTCTTTTTCTGTTGCTTTTCAAGGAATTTCCTCACACACGGTTCCCTTATTGGCTGGTGTCCCTCAAGGCTCGGTGTTGGGTCCTCTTCTTTTTTCACTGTATACTCTTCCTCTTGGTTTTCTTATATCTAATAAAGGTTTTCAGCGTCATATTTATGCTGATGATGTTCAAATTTTTCAAAGTTTTAATGTGTTGGATTCATCGTCATGGAGTGCTATTACAGATTGTCTGTCTAGTGTGTCTTATTGGATGACAGAACACCGATTGAAGCTTAACATGGACAAAACAGAAATTTTAGTGTTCCAGCCTGAGCGCCCCGTGGCTTCTTTGTCTACTTCATCTGTCATCCTCCAGGATCGTCCTGTGGTTCCGGTGGCAACTGCTCGCAACCTGGGGGTCTGGTTAGATGATCGCTTGTCCTTGCGTCCTTTTATTGCTGCAACAGCGAAGGCATGTAATTTTCATCTCTTAAATATTAGGAGGATTCGTAAATTTCTATCAGTAGAGACTGCTAAGTCTCTGGTCCAAGCTTTGGTGATTTCTCGCTTGGATTATTGTAATAGTTTATTGGCGGGTCTCCCTTCATGTTCTCTTCTTCCCTTGACCTTAGTACAGAATACTGCAGTGCGTGTGGTTCTTAATTTACCTAAATATTCTCATGTTACAATACCACGTAGATCTCTCCACTGGCTGCCAATTCGAGCTAGAGCTTCTTTTAAATTACTAGTCCTGACCTTTAAGTCTCTACGCTTGAAGATTCCTAGTTATTTGGCAGCCAGAGTGTCATGGTATGTCCCTGTTAGGACGCTGCGTTCAGCTGCTACGGGGCGGTTACTTGTTCCATCTACAAAAGTAGCACCATCCAGATTGAGAGCTTTTCAAGATCTTGCTCCGCGTTTGTGGAATAGTCTTCCTCTTGCTCTTCGTCTAGAGGAGGATTTGCTTCGTTTTCGAAAAGCACTGAAAACTTATCTTTTCGATTCTTCAGTCTGAAGCCAGTCCATTAGCTGATGGCAGATGGTGTTATGGCATATGTTCAGTTTCATAAGCTAACTGCCGGCTGATGGTTTTGCTCTCTTTGAATTTCAGTTGGAGTTATTTATCTTATCCTATTTTGTACTTTTACGGGGGGTAGTGTTGGTTGTATTGTCTGTTATGTATTGTTTATTTTAGTTTATATTTGTTTTGTTGTTATGCCCTTTGGTGAAAGGGGCACTATAAATAAACGTTTTATTATTTATTATTATTATTATTTGTAACTTTAATATAAACAATGGCTGTCCTTGCTCTTTTGTTTTCACATTTTAAATTATTTCACACTCCCAGCCCCAGTAACTTAATGTAGAAATGGTTAGGATTAAGGATACATTCAGGAGCCAACTGGAATCTATTAAATCCTTTCAAAGCTATTAAGATACTTTCCCATTCCAAAGTTTTCTTTAAAAAAAATACTTTCTGTCTTTCATGAGGCTTACAGAATCAACCCATGACAAAATAGGTGTGAACTGAATCTGTCAATCTCTAAAATAAAAATACTGAAATAGCACTTAAGTCATCTTTTATTCTTGTCACCTATGAAACCTTAGTCTTTCTTTTTTTCTTTCTTTCTTTCTTCCAGAATCATAAGCAAAAATGGAACCTGCTTCATCTGTTCAGGAAAATGTGTTGTTTAAAAGCCTTTACACTAAAAATGGCTGCATCTCAAATGCTCCCGGTGGTTTATTGTAGATTATATTATACAGAGTTATGCATTCAGTATGGTGCGTTTCTGAACTATTAGTGCTTTGGAGGTGGGGAGAAGCTTCCCAGATGTTCTGGCTTTCTAAAATGGAAACAATAATTTAGATCAGATAATTGCTATCAAACCACTATTAGCTCAAGGTCAGAACTAAAAGTATATGTACCTACATACAATATATGTTCACATATATCAGGTTGTATTACATTAGTGAACAACATGACCCTCCTATCAGTATGAAGATAACACATAATAATGACTACATTTCAAAAGGTAAAGCACATTGTTGGAGATCAGATACTAACCATCAGTTTCAAAAGAACGTTTTTGTGAGCTAGCTATTTGAAAAAGAACTAATAAAGGTTATCCTGTAAATTATGAATGTATCTGATCAGAGCAGTGTTTTTCCACCTATATGACTGCCACCATCCCCCCCCCCCCAGAGCACATTTTAATACGGAACACCATGCAGTCTCATCATACGCTTCATTTTCTTACAGTGAAGTGGAAAGGAAGAGGAAAGAAAGGCATTAATGAAGGCATTGCCCTCTGGGGCAAAACACTTAACACTTGAAGAATATTGGTTTGGGAGCAGTGATGAAGTCATTCCTAGGAGTCCTGAAATTCTGACCAATCCTTTCCTTACTAGTGAGATATTCAGGGTTTGCTCACAGTTACCAGCTACTAATTCTAAAAGGCTTCATTTGTGAGAAACATAAATTAGGCATTTTGTGGAAAGAAGAATCACAGAGAGCCAGTTTGGTCTTGTGGTTATTGTGTCTGGTAGTTTCCTGGTTAGAGTCACAAGGTGTTTTCGCACATACACTAAAAACGGATATAAAGACACATTAAGGACATGTGTAGAACACATATCAACTTACCTTCTGCTCTGGAGGCAGGATCTGGGTCCCTTTTTGGCAGCTCTTCCACACAAGACTGCTTTTTAAAACCGTTCTTGCTGCCAAAAGCCGTCTCAAATGTAAGACTTGAAAAAATTAGGTCTTACATCCGTCCTTCCCCTGGATGTGTGCAGAAGCAGGACGCTTCCGCACGTGGCCAGGGGAAGAATCGGATTCCCAGCAGCCACCATGTTTGGAAGGGCAGAAGCAGGACTGCCTGCCTCCCAAGCCCTTCCCCTGCGCGCCGATGAGGCTCCAATGACAGGCAGGGACAAAGCTCCTTTCCTGCTCTCCAGCAACGGGGCAGCCTCCTAGGGTGGGGGGAATCTAGGCAGCAATTCTGCCGCCACCCAATCCCCTCCTCCAGGAGGCTGCTTTGCTAAGGACCTGCATCCTGGTGCATTCCAAGCTGCCACAGAGGGAAAGCATTCCCATGCTCTCCCTCTCTGACAGCTGGGCCCCTCCCTTGGACCCAGGGATGGGGAGGTTGTCAGGTGGCTTCCCTGGGGTTCCGCTGGCCACAGAAGCTGAGATTGTGGCTTCTAGGGCCAGGGGGACCCAAACCCTACACCCCCAACCCAGCCTGAGTCGCGCAAGCACGTTCGTGGCCTTACCTGCCAGATCGATTCTGCCTGCAGGAGGCCCAGCGTGCTCTGCGCATGCATGCGGGGTGGCCCCTAATGGGTCAGCCACCCGCGCCTGCGCAGATGGCCAGGTAAAGCCAGGAGGGTGGCTGGCCAATGAGGGGCTGCGCCGCATGCTTGCTCCCAGCACACCAGGCCACTTGCAGGCAGAATCAACCTGGCAGCCTGCAGGTAAGGCTGCGAACGCACACGTGTGACCCAGGATGGGTTGGGAGGTGTAGGGTGTGAGTGCCCTGGCCCTAGAAACCATGATCTCAGCTTCTGGGACAAGCAGGACCCCAGGGAAGCCACCTGACAGCCTCCCCACCCTTGGCTCCAAGGGAGCCAAATGGAGAGGCCGGGGTGGAGGGTAGCTGACGGGAGTTCTGCCTGGCAGATGATGGATTGGAATGGGTGCTGGTGCATCCACACAGCACCCACTCCAATCCGTTCTCCCTGCATGTGTGTGGACGTGCGGGGCCTCCGCGGATATGTCCCTATTTGGGACAGATCCTTGGAAGAACGGATGGCCCCAAACCGGATCTTTTTAGATCTGTTTTTCGGCAGCATGTGTGGAAACACTCACATTTGTCTTCTGAGCTTTCACAGCCACACCTACCTCACAGAGTGTCTGTCATGGAGAAGAACAGAAAACTTTGTCAGCCACTTTGGGGCCCCTTAAATGGATGAGAAAAGCAGGGTATAAAAAAACAAATATTTTTCCTGCAATGCACAAACTATTGGTAATGGTAAATGAAGGCTTATAGTGAGCACAATGTTCACATTACAAAGTCTGAAAGTGCATCCAGAATAGCATCAGCACCTGGATTCACTATTTTGTATATCCACCACCATAAAGAAATATTTTTTAAAAGTACAAATTTGTATATTGTTTGTATATGTTAATTTGCATATCCACAGGAATTTTTAATAGCCATTATAATGCAAAATAGAAATGTTTTGCACAATAGAGGAAACTGAAGTCTATGTGCCTGCCCCTTCTGCTGACAAGGTTTTATTGAAGGGTAACATTAGACCTACTGTCCTGTATTCTTAAATCTTTAAACTGATTTTGCATCAAACCAGACCTCAGGTGGAAGACACTCTTCAAAACAGAGAATAACCATCTGTAAAATAAAACAATCGTTTGCACTTGTAGGGTAGTCAACAAAGGTTGTGATGCTGCTATGTGCCAGTAAGAACAGCCTCTCCAGATTTTGTGCCACTGGAAACAAGGCAGACTGTAATATATTTGTCATCAGCCATACTGAAATCAACAAAGGTATAGGAAGTATTACCTACTGGATTGTTGCCCTGGCAATTGCCAAGAAAGCAGCAGACAGGAGTCTGGTATATATGGGCAAGGGAAAGGAGATATGGTTTCAGGGACTCTATGAAGTGACAAAAGAGAACTGCTCTTTCTATCTCCATTGCATTAATGATATACTAGCAACATATTAGGACCATTCTTCACTATTTTCTAAGCTGTGTAAAAACAAGAGCAAAACAAAACAGGGAACATAGTAAGGCAAATAACTAACCTAATAGTTGAGGTAGAATTTTAAAAAGGAGGTCTAGTAACATCTCTAGTAGCAATTGTGACATGATACGCATTTGTGCAGCCGTAACCACAGGTACACCACCTCACCTCCCTTACACCAGAAGTTTTGTTTGTCTGTTTTAGGATCAGAGGTGTTCTCGAATGTTCTGTGCTATTCTGGTACAGAGGCAGTGTCTTGTCCCAAGGGCAATACTAGTATGTGTAGCTTCAACTCCTAGCCCTTAGGAACACAGCCTGAACAGAGGAATGTCCACAAGGTTTCTGTTTTTATAAGCATTACTTATTCACAGTTCTACAAGTAAGAACATAAGAACGTAAGAGAGGCCCTGCTGGATCAGGCCACAGCCCATCTAGTCCACCATCCTGTCATACACAGTGGCCCACCAAATGCTAATGGTATCTTAAACACAGACAAGGGCAAACCAAATCCCAGCAAATGGCATTAGAAGCGTCCTGCTTCCGCACCCCCCCCAGCCTGAAAGATGTACCTAGGCATTCATTCTAGTAGCCATTGATACATCTGTCATCCATAAATTTGTCTAATCCTACCTTGAAGCGATCTAGACTGGTAGCTGTCACCACCTCTTCCAGCAGCACATTCCATAAGCCAATGACCCTCTGGGTGAAGAAATACTTCCCCTTGTCAGATCCAACTCTCCTACTCATCAGCTTCATAAAGTGCCCCCTGGTTTTCTCTGTCCACCTTTTCTATACCGTGCATAATTTTATATACTTCAATCAGGTCCCCTCTCAAACGCCGTCTCTCCAGACTGAAGAGGCCTAGACGTTGCAGCCTGGTTTCGTAAGGGAGGTGTTCCAGACCCTTAATCATTCTGGTTGCCCTTTTCTGCACCTTCTCTAGTTCCACAATATCCTTTTTAAGGTGTGGTGACCAGAACTGTACACAGTATTCCAAATGTGGCCTCACCATAGATTAACAAAGAGGCAAAATGACACTTGCTTACTTATTTTCTATTCCCTTCCTAATTATTCCCAGCATTGAATTTGCTTTTTTCACTGCTGCTGCACACTGGGTTGACACCTTCATTGAACTTTCCACCAAAACCCCGAGGTCCCTTTCCTGCTGCGTTGCAGAAAGCTCAGACCCCATCAGTTTATAGACATAATTTGGATTTTTGGTCCCAATGTGCAAGTACAAACAAAGGATTTAGAATTCTTGTCAGAAAGCCCCTTTTTATGCTTGCTGTTTGCTTTCTCTGTATATTGGCTTTCTTCTTCTTGTAAACAAACTTCTTTAACTTCCTCCTTCTTGTGAGCCAACTTTCCCATCAAAAGAGAGCTCTCTCCAGTCTGTCTCCCAAAAGCTACACAAACTAATTTCCCAGAGTTCTTTTCATATTCTTAAAGATATAGAGTCCGTTTTTGCTCTCTAAAACTGATGCAATAGAAAAACTATTTTAACCTTAAGAAATCCATGACTCAGAGCATAAAGGTCGCTCTTGAGGCATAACAGGCAGCACTATAGATGTTACCAGGCCCCTAAGGGTCATTAGTGCAGAAGCATGAGATTGAAACCAAATTCTGGAAAGGACATTTTATTCACACTACTGGATGATCACTCGTGGCTGCAGACTGAATAATTTCATAAAGAACTGCACAAAGAACATTTCAGTATTCAGACTTTTATACAGTATCTCAAACCCAAGAAGCATACCTTTTCCCCTTTAACCATATATGGGAAAATTAATCTAACCTAAATAATTCTATAGGCCTGCTGCGTTTTACGTCAGTCTCTGTCCTCCTTTGTATAGATAGCATCTCGATCTTAAGATAAGAGCTTCCCCTTGCACAAACAACAGGACTTACTTCCTCTGCAATCTTACCTACACAGGAAAGAGACACTGAGAACTCTTGCATGCTTGCATTCTCTAGCTGATTTTTTGCTCTGTCAGCAAAACACATCTGACCCATAATTAAACTCTTGACCCATAACCAAACTCTTTAATCAGCAACTATATTATATCGTATTATCCCTCTGTGCCTTCCATAGCACCACAGTGGGTGGATGGAGTGTCCCGGAGCATACATCAGACAGGTAGGCAGGAAAAGGCCCAAAGAGTTCCACACTCCTCCATGAAGCCAGCTGGGAGACCTTGGACTAGTCACAGTTCTCTTCTGACCTCTCACAGCCCCACCTACCTCACAGGGTGACTGTTGTAGGGAGAAGAACAGAACACCTTGTCAGCGGCTTTGAGTCCTCTTAAATGGGTGAGAAAAGCAGGGTAGAAAAGCCAACTCCTCCTCCACTTCTTCTGTTATAATGCTGTACAGAATGCTTACAGCAGAGTGGGTGCTCCAAGGGTTCAGGGACATGTTTTTCTTGCATCCTAGGAGCCCTCCTGCACCTCAACAAGGGCACACAGAAGTGCAGCCCCTGTAGTGCCAGGTTGATCTCATGGTATCATCATGGCCCTGTATAGGTTCTGCCAGCAGCAGCTGTTATTAACCCAGGTGCTTAGCTGGAAATCAACAGGATTTTATGAGCATACTCTGCAAGTATTTTAAAAACGGAACTACTATTCTGTTTTTCATGAATTTCTAGCAGCAATAGTTGGTATCCATTGTAGCTTGTAGGGTGGAGCACTAGAAGATACCTAAAAGGAAGGATTACAGGGGTTGAAATAGATAGACCTAATGTGAGGCACAAGATGAAAAAGCTGCAATTCTGTGCAGACTAGGGGTGTGCACAAAGGCAATTTTTGACATTCAATTCATACTAAATGAAATATTCAAAAATCTGAATTTGTACAAATAAAGAAAAATGAATGTTTGAACATTCAAACCAATACAAATACATTTATATCTATTTGCACAAATATTTGATACCTATCCAATGATACGAATCTTGTACACATCCGTACGCATCCCATTTTCAACCCATGTGCATCCCGCTTTTATCCTGTACTTATCTATATGGATGCGTACGGATACACACAAGATGCATATGGATATGAATAACTCGGAATATTCGTTTTCATGCGAATACTGAAGTATGAACATCTGGACGTTCGATTCATATACAAATGTCCGAATTCATCAAAATTCATACGAACAACAAATTATACAAATATTTGTGCACATCTCTAGTGCAGACTCATATGAAAACTGACCCCGCTACATTTAGTGAATTATAGGGTATTTTTCCACTATCAAAAAGTACCCATTTTTGCACCCATTAAGGACCCATTTGGGTGTGAGCGGGTTGACCCCATTTCCACCACAGCACCCATTTGGGACCAGATTGTTTCCATTGCCATGGGGGAAATCCAGATCAAATGGGTACTTTCTGCCCTTTAATCCAGATTTAATGGGGTCTACAATGGGGTCTTCTGCCAGAAAATCCGGATTAAAGGGAGCCTGTTTCCACAGGAAACAGGCAATGGGGTCTAGAGGAGGCTAGGGGGAGGGGATGCACCCATGGGGGGGAAGCCCCAAAGTCCCAGCTTCGGAGTGATTTCGGAGTCATTTCAAAATCATTCCAAAGTGACTCTGAAGTCTCTCCGAAGAGATCAGCAGAGACTTCGAAGCCGCTCCGGAGTCCCTTCGGAGTGCCTCCAAAGTCCACGCTGATCTCTTTGGAGAGACCAGCGGTGAGACTCCGAAGTCTCTCTGAAGCGATCAGCAGAGATTTCGGAGTCTCGATGCTGGTCTCTCCAAGGAGATCAACGCAGACTTTGGAGGCACCCCAAAGGGACTCCGGAGTGGCTTCCAAGTCCCTGCTGATCTCTTCGAAGGGACTTCGGAGGGGAGTCCGCGCGGTCTGTGCTAATAGCACACGGACTGCGCTGACAGCTCCAGAGCCTCTCCAAATTCCTTGGCAATCTCTTCGGAGAGACTTCAAACTCATTTCGAAATGATTTCAAAATGACTTTGAAGTCCCTCCAAAGCTGGGACTTCAGAGATCACACTCCCCTGTCCCCAGAGACACCTGGGGTGATGGACCGACCCCTTGGGTGTCGATCCGGATTCCCCACATGGGTGCGAAGGTGTTTCCATGGCAGGGGGTTTAGCACCTGTGGAAACACATTGGGTGTTTCCCTTAATCCGGATCTACTAGATCCGGATTAGGGAATGTACCCACTCCTTAGATCTGGATCTTCTTAGATCTGGATCTAAGGGCTGTAGTGGAAAAACACCCATACACCCATTAGCCAGCCCAAAATTGAAACATGCATGCAAAAGAATAGGAGTGGATAAGCTCTGATCCCTCAGGGGTGATACAGAACTAACCACTTAGTCCTTAAGGGCATTGTCCCCCTGTTCTATGCCATGTGATTGTATGGATACATATCTACTGATGTTGCCACATGTATGAACTATATTACAATGACAAGAAATCTGTAGGTTTCCTGAGGTTGATGGATTCCATCATCCATGAAAGCTAAGGCTAATAGGAATTGGATTCCAACATCTGGAGGCCCACATGTTCCCTATCTGTATTACATGCTTCCTGAGATTTACATTTCCTCTTAGTACCAGCTAAGAGAATATTGAAATCCACAATTTCAAACCCATGTATTCTGTTCTTATTGTAATGAGAGGTTTTGATTTAGTATTTTTAGGAAGTGTTCCATTTTGTAAAGTATTCAGCTTCCTTCTCAGGATGCCACAAAACAGAAAAAAATGAATTAATTATTTTGAAAATCCTTGAGCACTTTTCAAAGATGAAGAAATATCTACTGGTTGCCTTCTTACTAATAAGACAAGTAATATTTTAGTTAAACATAATTGTTTTGTATGGCTCACAAAAGAGAGAGAGAGAAGAAATGCAAAAACAACTTTCCTGTGATTGAATTCTTTTTCCAACCATAGTCCTTGAGGTTACAAAAACGTTAGATTAGATGCTGCATATTATAGAGTCTATATGGCTTGACATCATCATTATTAACTATATAAACTGCACTGTGAAAGCTAAGGCTCATTAGACAACACATCATAAATACCATAACATTTTATGCTCTCAGGAAAACACTCAGTTTTAGATATTTGTGTGTTATGTGCATGAAATGCATTAAAATGTAAAACCTGACACAGTATTATACCCACCAGCAGCATGCTCCCTGTGGATATTCAGCAGTACTAAGAGAAAGCTTCCTTTTGCCTGCATGCCATTTTCTGAATTTAAAGAGAAATCATCAAGATATGTATGCATCTGTACACACATACCTAGGCTATCACACATCTATTTACTATTCACCTCCCGTTCTTATCTTTGTAATCTTTATGTATCATAGAAATGCTTGTTAAGTGGACTGGTGTGCTCCAAGTTTATCTGTAATGCAACTCTGTCTAGTTCAATCGAGTAATAAGGAAGGAAATGCACAAATATATTAAGAACATTGCTATCCTTATAACTGTAGTGAAACAGTTGTTTTGAGTTAGGAGGAAATTGCTGTGCTCATGAGGCAAAAGAGATCAGAAGAAGATTCCAAGAAATCAAGAAAGTCAAATTAAGCTGTTTTATTCTATTCTATTCTTTTTTTTAAAAAAAATTATCAGTACCATGAGCATATAAAATATAAGGACAATACATTTCATACTACAGCCCAAGACCTTGGTAGTGGCAGTTTTATAGCAGGGAGGTACCATCTTATCCAAACCCTGTCTAATGCTGTCTCAAATTCAAATGAAACGAAAGGAGGAAATTAACTCTGATAATTTCCTGTGTCTTGATAACATGCCTGTAGGTTGCCCATTTGGAAAAGTTGTCTTCTAAAGCATATTAAGAGCTTCCCTGTATACAAAAGGCTTTCTGCTGCAGACACGTTATCTTCTGAATGTTGGAAACAGTAGGGCATGGATGAAACTGTCATATTTTGTTTCTCACATTTTTTTCTAATTTTCAGACTTAAAAAGTTTGATTTTCTGCATTAGTTCATAATTTAAGAAAAGTTGGTCATATTCAGTCTCATTTTTAGCAGTTTGGGGGCTGTTATGCCATGTTCCAGGTTTATTCTGAGAACCTAAACTTTCAGATATAGATGTGATACCATCTTCAGAGGATTTTGTTCTTGGACCAGTCTAAGGTGACTGATGTCTTCCTAGATCTTGTTTCCCTTCTTACAGATGTCTGCCATTTGTTTGTTGGTTCTTCTTTTATTTGACTTCTTGATGAGTCATTGGTCTCCTGCCTGTAATCTGTTGGTGTTGTTTCCTACCTGTGGTACCTCCTTTCCCTCATTTTGCTTCTGGAAGCAGTGGCTGCCAATGGAAGAGATGGGCCAGCATGGCACCATAGGCGTTTTTGCACTACAGGTGGCCTAAGTAACTTTGGGACACTTTCACCATTCACACATAGGAAGGCAGGAACATGGGCCTTTCTGCACTTAGCTTTATTCTGGAATATATCTCAGACTAGGGGCCTGCTGTCCCCATGTTCATTCAGGCTATGGCAGGCACCAGGTGAGGTCTGCCATGGTCTGCAATAGCATGTGTACAACAGACCCCTATCCTGAGATATATTCCAGAATATGTCCAAGTGCAGAAAGGGCCCTTGTGTAAATGTATTCCTGTGCGCCTGTGTGCGAATGGCTAAAGCGTCCCAAAGTTACTTAGCCAGCAAAGGCTGGCCAGGGGCGGGGATACGGCCGGCGAGGCTGCCTCCCATTGGGTGCGAGCACCCAAGGGGCAGGCAGCGCTGTCAGGTCACATGCCCCGCATCGTGCCGGCTCTACGGGCCCCAATCGGGCCCCGTGCAGCTGGCACAAAGGTGCCCGGGCACCTGGGCACCCTCCCTGGGGCAGCTGCCTATAGGGCAGAACCCCTTCGGAGATCGGAGCACGTGGCTTAGGTCTCCGAAGGCTTCCCCACCACCCTGATCACGGCCCTCTGCGGGGTATAGGTGCCTGGATCTAGGCGCCTATGCCCCACAGATCACCCCCCCAGTACACTCCCACCGCACCCACCCACCCACCCACCCCGTTCGCGGCCCTCTGCGGGGTGTAGGTGCCAGAATTGGGGCGCCTACGCCCCGCAGATGATTCTCCCACCCACCCTCAGGACAAGCTGCCCCGGAGTGGGGGGTGGCTGGGTGGGTGGGGAGGGGGCTCTGATCCATGGGCCTAAGCCCCACAGAGCCCCCTCCTGCCCTGCCCCTCCTCCCTGCGGGAAAAGACTTTACTCCGTTTCCAAAGGGGAAACAGGAGTAACGGGGCCCCTTCTCCCACCCAGATCGAGGGGGGAGAGGGGTGTGGGGGACGCCCTCCCCCTCCTCCAGGTGGGCATCTCCAGTACCTACCTGGAGCAGGAGGGAGGCAGCCCCCACCCCTCCCTCCTCCCGATCTCGCCAGGAGAAGGAGCCCCGTTACTCCTGTTTCCCCTTTGGAAACAGAGTAAAGTGTTTCCCCCTCTGGATCGTGGGGGGGAGGGGTGTGGGGGATGCCTCCCTCCTGCTCCAGGAATGCACTCTGGATGTCCACCTGGAGCAGGGGGAGGGCAGCCCCCTCCCCTCCCAGCCCCCGATCTGGGCTGGAGAAGGAAAGCTTTTATTCCCGGTTCCAGCTTGGAACCAGAAATAAAAGCTTCCGAAGCGGGGATCAGGCAGGGGCCGGGGAGGGGGAGGGGAGGAAGGGGGAGGGGAGGAAGGGGGAGGGGAGGAAGGGGGCCCACCCCACCCCCCACCCAATCGCCCCCCCTCAGGGCCCAGGGCCCCCACGGCTGGCGCAGAAACCATCTCGTCGCCGTCTGGGGTTGCAATGACCCAGGCCGATAGGAACGCGCGCTGCTTGTCCAATGACAAGCAGGGCCCCCACGTGAGCTGCTTGTCCAATGATGGGCCCTGCGCGTTCCCGTCGGCCTGGGTCATTGCAACGCCAGACAGCAATGAGGTAGGTTCTGCACCAGCCGCGGTGGGTCCCCAGGCCCAGGGCCCCGGGGTGGGTGGTGGGTCATCTGTGGGGCCTAGGTGCCTTGATGCAGGCACCTATGCCCACAGAGGGTCACCTTCGGGCGGGGGGAGCCTTGGCTGACCAGACCCATGGGGTCCGGTCGACCAAGAGGTCCCAGAGGCCCTGCCCGATGGCCAGCCCGAGATCGGCCTCCTCCCACCCTGGAAAGGGGCAAGAGGAAGCTGATCTCGGTGCCTCCCCGACTCTGGCAGCCACAATGGGGCTTCCGGGGCCAGGAAGGATGTACCTCCCCCCGCGGAAGGCTATCACCTGCCTTGCTGGGCTGCGGGAGTGATCGCACAGCCGCGGCGAGGCTAGTAGACGGCGAGGCGGCCCACGATTCGAATCCCCTTGCCGTCTACCAGCCCCTTGCCGTCTACCAGCCTCGCCGCAGCTGCGCAATCACTCTCACAGCCCGGCAAGGCAGGCAATCAGCGCGATTGCCGTCAGCTGCTGGGCCAATTTTCGGCCAATGCTGATGGGGGAGGCGTGCCCGCGGCTGTCAGGGAGAGAAGCATGTGCAAATGCTTCTCTCCCTGAATGGCCGCGGACGCTTCGTATGCGTGGGAATGGATGTAGAGCACTTTAAAGTGCTCTACAACTCGAACATGCGGGAGACAGCCCGGGATGAGCTGGGACGCAAACCCAGCCGTGGCAATGCGAATGCCACGTCCCAGGCTGTCTTCCAAGCATTCGAGAACCGCCTGTGCGAAAAGGCCTCTTGTTATGGTGTTGCCATCCAGTGACAGACCTTCAACAGCAGTGTAGGCACATTACAGTTTGTCCTAATGGAAGATGTGTGATACCCAAATCCAGGGCTCCTCTATGAATCTGGTACACTGGAGCAGGATGAGTGTGAAGGTATCAAAGCTAAATTCTGAATAAATAAAATGTAGTAGAGAACTTTTTTCTTTTAATCTAGGTTTTATTCAATAAATGTAGCATTATATAGAAGTTTCTTGTTCCCAAGCATTTTACTGACATTTTCACAATCGTAACTGATCACAATAAACACATAAAGGAGGTACATTTGGATCAAATGTACAGGGTTCTGGGATACTTTAGAAAGTTGTTTTGCCAGTTTACAGAAGCTGTGGTCCATGGGTTCTTTGTGCACTGGGCCTTATCCTGGACTATATCTTGGGATGGGGACCTGTCATTCACATGCTGGTACAAATTATGGCAGGCCCTGGCATGACCTGCCATAGTCTACACCAGCATGCAGATGGCTGGTTCCTATCCGGAAATATAATCTGGAATAAGACCCAGTACAGAAAGGGCCAGGCAGACTGAACAACAACATTTACATTCATCGCTGCTGAATCAATACTAAAATCAAAATTGGGGTGGGGGGGTACTTTAGAAATTTGATATTTTCTGAGTTATTTCTGGTTCTTACAGTTCTGCAAAACCCTATTACAGTATGTTTGTGCATTTTTTAGTAGATCCAGAGAAAAGTATTTGTGACTGAAATGGACCAAGCATGCTTGCTAGAAATTAAAAACAAATATTCCTATGTTATCTTGAGGCATGTTCTCTTTTTGGCTAATGCTTTCCTATAGATGCAAGTTGCATGACAAAAATACTTTTGTAGAAAGTCATATATGAAAGAGTTACACAAAATATCTGCACACATGAAAATAAAGAATTTCAAAGTCTATTATATTGGGGAAATTGCTTATAAAAGTCTGGCTCCTTGGAACAATTATGTTCAAGAATAAATGTATGGCAGCGTTAAAAAAAAAAGAAAGGAAGGAATGAGGATAACTTTTCTCAAATTATTATGGATAAATGCAGAAAGCTGAACTTTTTTAGACTGAAAATTAGAAAAGCATGAGAAACAAAATATGACGGTTTCATCCATTCCATACTGCTCCCAGCATTCAGAAGATAACGGTCTGCAACAGAAAGCCTTTTGTACATTGAGAAGCTCTTCATATGCTTTAGAAGACTAATTTTCCAGATGGGCAAACTCCATGGATGCAAACACATCCAGGTAGTTTCCTTTTTACAGAATGGAGTGAAGGTTTTGAAACTTTAAGGCAACAGAATGGGACAGAGCTGACCCACCTCTCCCTGTTGCTCTTCCCTCCTGTGTTTACTTTATTCCATTTGGAACATCTGAAGAATTGTGGGGGGGGGGCAAAATTGTAGGCATAAAGGCTTCCTTCTCCATGACTCTTTTAACTTAGGAAATAGAATAACAAAAACAAAAACCTGAGATTTCCTTCACTGTTTTTCAAAAAATTATTCCCTCTGTTGAGGCCTTGAGGAATGGGATCTAGCCATATTCTTTAACAGGATGAGAAATCCACATTTCTAAATACCTCCTAAATACTGTTTGCTTATGTCCACGTCAACACAGCCTCTAAGAATAATGGGAAAAGGAAATAGGTTTTGTAACACTATATCTATATATACTTCTGCTTCTGGTAAATTCTATATCCTTCCTAGATAAATCTCACAAAATGTAACCGCAATATCCAGGACCAATACTTATTCTGAAGTGGGGCGGGGGGTGGATATAATCTACCACTAGTTCAGCTGTTCAGCCTCATTCTATCTGCCATATAGATAGCTATATCCTGCTTTATATTACTATCTGTTGCATTAGATTGATAATAAGTAGCTGCAAAACCACAAAAATTAGACATAGTAATAATGTTCCGTCTGTGCTGATCTCTGTCATGCTGTTTTAAAAAAAACGTAAATTTTGAAACAGCCACTGCATAATGAATGGACTAAGATCTGCAGGTAGAATCGGAAGGTCCCCAGTGATTGTAGCACCACCAGGAATCACTACAAAGAACAGCACTATGCTTGTAGTGTTCTGCTTACAGAGGCATGCTGCCTACACGCCTGCTACTTTTTCTGCTTGTGGGAAAATCTCTGCTGGGGCCACTTCCTGAGTTCGAAAAGACAAGACTTCAGCCAGCAATGATGACAGTGGGTTGGCTAGATCTCTTTGAATGGCAGCATGATGATGAAATGACTTCTGAAAGAGCTTATCCTTGCTCACCATTTACAGTGCTCTAGCAAGCACTTACAGTGAAAAGTAAGGGTGCTTCCGCATTGGACCCTTAACACACATTAAGTACCCACTAAGCACAGATTTCTAAAACCCCGTCTGCACTGCAGCACACATTAGAAACACATCAGAAGAGAAGAAGAAGAAGAGTTGGCTTTTCTACCCCGCTTTTCTCACCCATTTAAGGGGACTCAAAGCGGCTGACAAAGCATCTATTCTACTCCCCACAACAGAACACTCTGTGAGGTAGGTGGGGCTGTGAGAGCTCAGAAGAGAGCTATGACTTGCCCAAGGTCACCCAGCTGGCTTCATGGGGGAGGGCGGAATCGAACCCGGTATTCCCAGATAAGAGTCCGGCTCCCTAGCCACTAGACCAAACTGGCTCAGGGAGTCC
This sequence comes from Aspidoscelis tigris stejnegeri, assembly GCA_023333525.1. Lineage (NCBI taxonomy): Eukaryota > Metazoa > Chordata > Lepidosauria > Squamata > Teiidae > Aspidoscelis > Aspidoscelis tigris. The sequence continues at coordinate 35,536,537 of JALMGA010000004.1, read as the reverse complement.
GCTTCCAGATTGGGTCACCCATGATGTGTCCCTAATGTGTGCTAAGTAGCCCTTAAACCAGTTTCCCAGAAGACTACATTGAAGGTAGTCTTAATGGGTACTTAATGTATACTTCCGCAGTTAAGACACATCTGTTTCAGATGTGTCCACACTGCGAAAGTGTCCCTAACTGGGCCCTCCCCCGGCCCGCCATGGTTGGCTCCTCCAGACCAAGCATGGCAAGCTGGGGGTCTCCTATCTCAGAGCTCGCCCTTGCCCCAGAAGTCCTGGATCGTGGCTTCTGGAGCCAAGGGGAGCTTCATTTACCCCCCCCCCCCAGCCCACCCTGGGGAGAGTGTGAGTGATCCCTTCCTTAACTTAATGCAGCCGGGTCAATTCTGGCTACAGGGTCCCACTTCATGCATGAATCTGGCATGCCTCCTGATTGGCCAGGGCTGCACCTGGCTTCAGGAGGCTCTCTGCGCAGGCGCACGGCCCTGGCCAAAGCACGCCTCCTGATTGGGAGGAGCCAATCATGGCGGGCAAGGGGGACGGCCTCCGGAGATCTGGATTGAGGTGGGTGCTGTGCTTCCATGCTGCACCCACCTCAAATCCGGATCTAATTCCATCCCATCCTTGCAGGTGCAGATTCGTATCTACTTACCACGGATCTCCGAAATCCAGATCTAAATAGATCTGGATTTCAGAGGTCAGTGCGGAAGCACCTGAACTGGTTGCACTAACCCAGCTGCAAGGGGACAGGGGTGAGGAGGCCATGGACCCTCATAGCTGAGTTATGGCATCATAAGAATGAGGAACTAACAGATAACCTGGACGGCTGTTGTGCATGTAACCACTCAGAGTAGAAATAATTCTACCTTGATTCACTCCGGAGTATCAGAAAAATGGCTAGGAGTCTGCACTTTTCTATCATCTGTGGAAAGGGTGTGGGTGGAAATTGTGCCACGTAAATTGCCCCTTCCTATTCTCTGCATTCACATGAGGAAGGTAGTGAGTGGCCTTGAAAATAGGTGTGTGGGTTTTGTTTTGTTTGGTTGGGGTTTTTTGCAGCCTATGATTAGACCACTTGGAGTCAGCTGTGGAGGCTCAGGAAGTGATTGAGGTAAATGAATGAAACCCCTAAAATACAATAAGTATCCATATGGACAGTGCATAACTAGTTCATGGGATTCATTCCCATGAAATATGGTGCTGGCTGCCAGCTTGGATGGTGTCAAACAAAGGTAGGATTTGCAGGGCATCTTGACTATGCCTTGAGTGCATTGTGAAAATGTAGTGTCTGCATAGCACTGCACCATCATTGTGCATGCAGTGTGGAGAGAGAAAACAGCATCCACAATAATGTCATGCTCTTCCCCTGCAATGCACTATAACTGCCACTATGCTTTTTTAGGCCATGGTCACACCTTTGAGATGAGTTCAGATCATCTTCTGGTCATGTAACATTATTTTTATTCAATTCACTTTCCAAGCTGCTTTTCCCCATCAGATTGTTCTAACCAAAGTCCTCTTTTCCCCAAGACTCAGTCTGTCCTGGGATGCCAGGCCATCTTCTCTTCCTCAGTGTGTGTGTGTGTGTGGGGGAGCAAGCTAAAGGAGGGTGAGCCATGCTGTGGTGGGTAAGGTCCAGGTAGGGTATCCGACAGATTGTGGGAAATATGCCATTAATTTAAGGGAGTTGATTGGTTCTCTTAGGTTGGTGAGGGAAAGGCAATACGCTTGTATTGCTTGTACCCTTACTGTGCAGATTCTCTGCCAAGAACTGAGGACTTTTCGCACACGCCATTTTAGAACGTGCGGAAGACAGCTCCGGGCGCGTTATTCGCATTGCCGCGGCCGGGTTCGCGTCCCGGTATGTCCGGAGCTGTCTTCCGCGCATTCCAGATGCAGAGCACTTTAAAGTGCTCTGCATCCATTCCGGCACGTACGAGGCATCCCGGCGCATTCAGGGAGAGAAGCGTTCGCACACGCTTTCCTCCCTGACAGCCGCGGCCACGCCTCCACCATCAGCATGGGTGAACTGCTTGTCCAATAGGGGGCCTCGGTGGGCTGCGTGCTGCGTGCTCCCGGCATGCTCCCCTCATTCAGAGGCCGGACAGCGAGCAGGTAGGTCCTGCATCGCGCGCGCACGTCCTCCCGGAGCCTGGGGGGGGGAGAATAATCTTCGCAGTGTAGGCGCCTCACTGTAGGCGCCTACACACTGAAGATGGGTGCGATCGGGCTTGGAGGGTGGTTGGGGGTGGGGGCTTTGGGGAGTGGGGGGTGGGGGACTGATCTGCGGGTCGCCCGTGCCTAGATCCAGGCGCTCGCGCCCCGCAGATAGGCACGATCCGTGTGGCGGGGAAGCCTTTGGAGATCGGAGCCAGGGGCTCCGATCTCCGAAGGCGTCCTGCCCCATAGGGACCTTGCCCCGGGCCCTCCGATGGGCACCCGGGTGCCCAGGCATGTTCTTGCGAGCTGCACAGGTCCCGATCCGGCCCCGTGCAGCCAGTAAGACGCGGAGCAGCCGCTTGACAGCGCTGCCCGCCCCTTGGGTGGTCTCACCCAATGGCAGGCAGCGTTGCCAGCCGTATTCCCGCCCCTGGCCTGCCTTTGCTGGCTAAGACAGTTCCGGACGCTTTGACCATTCACACACAGGTGCGCCGGAACACGTTTACACGCGTTCTGGCGCTCCTGTGTGTGAATGGTAAAAGCGTCCGGAAGTGTTTTAGGCTTCCCGTTCTACACGCGTTCTACAGTGCAAAAATGCCTCTGGATAAATTTAATGGGAAAACTGCTATTAAAGGCTGTTCCTGCCACTGAAGTATGCTGCTCTAAGGGAGCTGCTAAGCCACTACTAGCACAGGACTAGATGCAGCACTGGTCTGATCCAGCATGCTCTTTATGTTCCTATAAGAATTGGGAACCAGTAAGATGCCCCAAATATTAAAAATTCATGTTTTAAAAAGTGTAGATTAAATAAAATCATTGATCTAACATTCTGGCTTTCAACCTCTCTCTTTTTTGTTTTGCTTTGGTTTTTTACTCAGACTTTTGAAAATCTCCAAAGGTGCCAGGAAGTGATCCTTTAATCATAAGTCTGCCAATGAAATTAAATGTACAATTAAATTAAATCCCTTGTGAAACACTAAGATTTGTCTGCTATAAACAACCATGTAATATGACATTTGAAGGGGCCTTCTCTATGAAGAAATAGCCTCCGAGTGGATGTACACTAGGTACCAACTTTATATGGCTTCCAGTGCTTAGTTACAACATACCTCTTATCCCATGCCTTTAATTCATAATGTTCTTTGGATGATGTCCTGCCAAGGTAGTAGAAAAGAAGGATGGTTTATATTTTAATGTGCTTATATTTTAAATCTCATACAAATCCACGAACCCCATTTGAAACTCCATACAAATGCCATTCCATTTGAATTTGAATGTCAATCTTCAAATGTGTCAACATTCAATTCAAATTTGAATGTCTGAATTTGGCCAAATTCGTATGAATTTTGCATGTTATGGGTATTCGTTCACATCCCTAATTTTATTCTTATGTATTTTTATTATCTGCTGTGGAATCTTTGGGTGAAAGGCGGGATACAATGCTATAAAGACACTAAGTCTGCATCCCCAAGCAAGCTTGGGTGCTGCTTGAGCTCGCATGGGACCGGGTGTGGGATCAAGATTGAATCTTGGGTATCCCCATGTCATTTGCCCTAACGCAGGCTGGGGGCGGATTCAGCCATCCCCAAGAAAACCGTGCCAGGATCTTAAGGGAGTAAGCGGGTGCAGAGGCTTGAGTTTTCCCTCTTTTCCAGGGAGGCAACCTTATTGCCCCCCTGGAAAAGAGAGAAATCTCAAGCCTCTGCACCCCATCTTTCCGATCTGCTGACAGAAAACAGCTTGGCTTTACTACTGAAGTAAAGGATCACTTCGGCAGTAAAGCCAAGCCTCTTTCTGTCAGCCTAGATGGGAAGAGGGGGTGCAGAGGCTTGAGATTTCTCATTTTTCCAGGGGGGCAACCTTATTGCCCCACTGGAAAAGTGAGAAATCTCAAGGCTCTGCAACCCACCTCTTCCCATATCGGCTGACAGGAAAAACGCTTCACTTCACTTCGGGAGTAATTTTCACTTATTGCCCCCCTGGAAAAGTGAGAAATCTCAAGCCTCTGCAACCCCTGTTCACAATCTCAGCTGACAGGACAGAGGCTTGGTTTAAAACTCAAACCTCTTTCCTGTCTGTCGACATCGTGAAGTCTGACACCGTCCCCATGCGCGGTCTCAGCTCCCTTGGCAATGCGTGCTGGGACCCCAAACCATGCCAAGACTTTTTTTTCAGGTACCAAATTTGGTACTGGTCTGGCATGGTTTGGAGTGATTTGGTCCACTTTCCACAGACCAAATCTAAAACACATGGGGACTCCCCTTGCCAAGACTGCATTTGGTACTGGACCAAACATGCATGGGGACACACCCTAAGAGTTAAAGAAGCCACTGGTCCAAGTTGCATCTGGGCACATTTTTAAAAAATCAGCTAAAACGTGACTTAGAGTTGATAGTGTGCAGTTCTACATTCTCATCCATAATAAAAGCTAGATAATTCATTTTAGAAGTATATTTCCTGGTCTTTGATAGCAATTAAGGAATTAATATGCAGACACTACTGCCTCTGAGCTGATTTTGAGCAACTTAAAAAAAAAACTGTGTGTGGATGCTGCCAATATTAAATCAATAGTGTTGCGGATGTGGAGATCCAGTTTACCAGTGTCAGTCATCAGCATCTCAGAGTTTGAAACCTTACATTTATTGAAAATCTCCATGATTACATTAAACTAGTAATATATATGTGCAGTGTAAAAGCAAGCCCATGTTGGAAAAAAGTGTTAATCAGGGTAGGGGGTGACTGTACTTACCACTAAGTAAACAGAAAAAAGGTGAGACACAGAAGTGAACATTATAGAAAATAAAGTGGAACCGTGTTTTTAAAGATATTTTGTTTGCTTGTTATCCCGTGGGGCTTGATTTTCCTTCCTCCCCATTTACCGGGGTGCTGTTTTCCCCAACTTCCTGCCCTGTGTAACAAAGGAATCAGAGCTAAGCATTTTTTCAGTAATTCTAGCAGCAGCAGCAGCTTTGCTCCATTTTGGCGAGCTTACAACACCTTTTATAATAAGGATCTTGTGGGCAGCAAAGCGCCGGATATTCAAACTCTCCCAAAGGATCTATTCTGCTTTGCTGTGCGTGCATAATGGAGGATGAAGGATATGTTCCCTTGATCTTTAGCACAGTAAAAAGAAGAAATCAATTATTATGTCTGACTTTCTACCAGTGTGCTGCTATTAATTACACTTAACAGTTGCAGGACTCACATGTACACATCCATGGAAGAACTTCTTTTCTTTTCTTTTTTAAACAGAGGCTCTGGGAGCCAACAGAAGTTTAAACATTATAGCTGAAAGCTGACAAGAAATCTGTCCTAAAATAGAAATTTGCTCTAATGAGGTTATGAAAAATATGCTTAATTGACAACAAAGCTTTATTGTAACCCGGCCCTCCCCCTTGGGACTCAGAAAGGAAGTGGGTTTCATCTGTTAGAATTTTAGTTTGTTTTCTCATTTTGCTAAGTAGTCATAGACTAATATTAGATTGGTTCTTCTAAATAGCTTATGTTGATGAAGTGTTCTCCCCACCATCATTTTCTGGGAAGTCATTATGGTATCATGTTGCAAGTCATGAGCATTGGCAAAAGTGTTTAATAATTAAGCACATTTTCAGGATTATTTTAACTAACTACTCAGTTCAAATTGTTATGAATTTATACTCTAAATTCATCAGTTGCATGAGCAATGTATTATGTCTAAGACAGAGCTAGAGTGTTCTTTGAGTTGTCCTGCTCAAACAAACTGAACCTCCTGTAGGTTATGGAGACAAAACAAACAGATGAGTTATTCTTAGATGGCAAGGAGTAGAAGAAGCAAAAGAAAAGAAAGAGAGGAGCAAAAATCTTATGACCTGATCATAATAAGATAATAAGATGGAACAACCAAGGATATAAAGTTATATGACCAGCTTCCTTACATACAGACCTGCCCAGGTACTGAGATGCTTCTTGTAGTTCCTCGTCTCTCAGAGGTGCAAGGGGCAGGGACACAAAAGAGGGCCTTTTCTGGAATAGCCACCCTCCGGAGGATCATCAGGCATCTGCGTTCTATGGTTTACAGTGACTGGTTAAAACATTCACCCAGTATTTGATGTTTAGCTTCCTCTGGGTGTAGCTCTTCTGGGGAAAATGGAATGGAGGCAAGGAGGGTTACATTTTTAAATATGTTTTAAGAATATTTCCATGCATTATTGTTGTTATTGTGACCTACACTGGGACATCTTGGTGAAGGGCAAGATACAAATTCTTAATTAAATAAAGAGTTTGGGACACTACCAAATTCTTGTCACCTCTTGTGAACAACTTCATTTGTCAGAAGGCAGAATAAGAAACAAGGAGGTCCTCTATCCTGGACCTAAACCTTATTAAGAGGGAGGCAATGACTGAAGAAGTGAAGGTGACTGAGAACCTAGAAAGGAGTATGCTGCAGTCAGACTTCAAGTCTGGCCCACAGAAGGGCTAACATTCATATCCTGGACTATGAGAGGCAAGCAGACAGCATGCCCTCGTAGGCTGCAATATGTTGGGCAATCCTTTTTGGTGCTGCTCAAAGAAGCATCAATGAAAATGGTGCTGGAAGTGACACACCACCAAAAAGGGACCCATCTGGAACTGTGAAGGCTTGGAACATTCGTCCCTAGCCTTTTCAGTCTCTACAGTGCCACTGAAGCTCTATGAAGGCAGCAGTGGGGCTGGACTCACTGTAGTGGGCTGCTGCTAGCCCACTCCAGAATGACTCACAACAACTAGTCCACACTACATGGGGCAGAAAAAAATGAAAGAAAATTGCTGAAGCAATACTGTGCCGGGATAGGCATCATGCAAGTTATCAGAAAATTATTTATGATATGGATAACACGAACAGAGAACTTCTTTATAATCTTTCCTAATACCAGAACTTGTGGTTAGTCATTGAAATTTGCTTGATCCATTTTTAAACATGTACTGAAGCTACCTCTCCAGGCTTCATTTGCAAGGTGTTAAAGTGAAGAGAGACTATTTAGACATTTTCTGTGGACTGGGAAAAATGATGAAAAATGTTTAAGATGGATGTTTGCCAAGAAAACATCAACAGCATTGCCTTTTTTAAACCCCAATGAGAAATCTTACCTCTCAAGCTCAGTCACTGCTTTTCTGCAAGCAACTGTGGAGCTACAGCATATGTATTGAGGAGGGTTGGCCACTGGAGGCGATGGACGTGAGAAAGATCTAAAAGAAAGAGATTATTATGAAATTCTGAGATGGCCATCCACATAGATCAGTGATGGCCAACCTATGACATGTGTGTCACAGGTGACATGCCAAGCTCTTTTGGGTGACACACATGGTCACCCTGGCACCTGGGAGTGTAGTGCTTGCTTGTTCTTGAAGTGTACGAAATACCAACTTTCAACTGAAGATTTAGCAAATGTAAATAATTATTTGTTTTTGCTTTTAATAAAATACATATATCAAAAATATAACTTTTTTACTAGAGCTACAAATACCATAAAATTATGGATATTTCTAGATGTGACACAGCACCCGAGTTAAGCTAGGTTTTCTTGCGAATTTTGACACACCAAGCTCAAAAGGTTTGCCATCACAGACATAAATACAGCCTTGAACTGGACAGTATTACTCACAGATTGCTTAAGCAATTAATCTGCTGTATTTTAGTTGTTTGTGATGCAGCCTGTGCATGTAAGATTATGTGCAACACATTCTGTGCAGTTGATTCTATTCGAAAATCCATAATGTAAATGTTAACCATTCCCTGTTATTATGTAAGTAAATAATCTACCTTGCAATGTAATATTGCCACATTGCTAAGTAAATAATATAATGTACGACATTACTGAGTTCAAGTTACAAACTGGGTTGAATTGTAGCCATCCCTTTTATAACACCACAATCCTGTTTCTTAGGCTGTGTCTCCACTTACAGAATTTCTTCAGAGACATGTGGAGGGAGGTGCCTTCATCGCCACCCAACAGGACACTTCCTCACTACCATTTTGAAGTGAGGAGGTGATATTCATAGCGGCACTCCATTGAGGGTGGTGAAATTGCACCCTAACAAAAAAGGCACCTCCATTGGCAATTGAACCCGGAAATAGGGCAGCATGATTGCCGTAAGGTGCTTTCTGCCACCGTGAGTGGAGACGCGGCAGCAGAAGGCTAAGGATATGCACAAATATTTGAAACATTCAAAATTTGATTGAATTCGTTGGAATTTTGAATCGAATGTCTATGAATCTGAATTTAAACATTCAAACGAATTTCACCTTTTCAGATCTGTTCATTCAAATTATTCAGACATTTGTGTGTGTACAGGTACGTACACGATGCGTACTTGCACATACATATCTTTCACACATCTGTACACATTTATACGGATCCGTATGGGATGAATATGGGATAAATATGGGATGCATACCGATGTGTGTGGGATGTGTAACGATGCATACGGGCACATACAAATGTTGTCAACATTGTAAGTGCAAATTTGAATTGAAAATTTGAATAAATAGATTCGAATTTGCTTAATTCGAATTGAATTTGGTTAAATTTAAATTTTAAAGATTCACATCGAACTAAATTTTTGAATATTCAATTCAAATTGAATCGAATCCCAAAAATTGCATTCGTGCACACCCCTACTGAAGGCACACTATAGGGCACCTCTGTCTGAAAGTGGAGCCAAGGACTTTTAGATTTTCAACATTCACATGCCAATATCACACTATTTCCAGGGCTCATAATTTTTATGGACATCACAGTAGTCATGTACCACTGGTACTATAATGATAATTAATATATTTATTTTCAAACAGTTTAGAATGTTGTTATTCAGGCACTGAAGAGTCACAATGAGTCAGCAACTCATGACTCAGAGCCTTGTGATTCAGTCTCATGCTGCTGCAGTAATTAGATGACATCATCCTAAAACCTCATGATGATGACTTGCAGTTTGTGGATTATATAAGTAACTCTTTGTTGTTCAAATTTTTTTGTCTTTAGTTTGCTGTTTGAAGAGAAGTTTGTCTAAGAAAGGATTCTGAAGTAAAGCTGCTGAACCTCTCAGTGAGGAAAGAAATACTTTGTCTCTGGATTTATTTGATTGAATGACTGTCCAGCTATTCTCTGAGATTGGACTGACTCCAGTCCAAATCCACCACACTACCTGACATTTATTTACGTAGGATGATTATTTATTTATTTGTTTGTTTGTTTATTCTTTTCACTTACCTAAATTTATTCTTTAAAGAAGTTTATCTGCATACCAAACATAGCAAGCTGAGTCTTAGGGGCTCACTGGAGTTCAAGGTCAATCAATGAAATTCATTGCCACTGTAAATAAAAGATCCAGACAGGATATACATGGTACAGATTATGGCACTTGAAGGACCAGAACACTTGGTCTGGCTCTGGAACCAAGAGGGATGCCGTTCTGGCTTTAAGGTTTCTGCCCAACCCTCTTTTGGAACTGACCCCAGAAGTCAGCCACAATAGGCCCGGCAGAGAGCCAGGCGAGGAATGTGCCAGGGATGTCTGCACAACAGTAGCAGAGAGAAAATGGTGGAAAGCGTTGTTGATCATTTTTCATGCTCTGCACAAAGTACACCACTGATGGTGCTTTCTGGTCCTCTACAGCGGGATGATGGCCTGATGATTGCAACGACATACAATCAACATGCCTCTCAGACCTCTCTATCGCACCATTTGTATTCCCTGTGGATCTTGCCCTCGTCTACCAAACCTACCTCAGAGGGCTAGGCCGTTTCTCCACTGAGCCTTATTCTGGAATAAATCCAGGAAAAAGGGCCTGCTGTCTGCATGCTGGCACCAACTACAGCAGGCCCCAGGCAGAGCCCGCCATTTTCTATACTAATATACAAACAACAGGCACCTATTCTGGCATGCTTTCCAGAATAAGGGCCAGTGCAGAAAGGGCTCCAATTTCATTACTTAAAATTACCAAGATTGGACTGAACAAGTGAAATCACATTTGTTTTTACAAACTATAGAAAACCAAAACCATGTTTGTTTGTTTTTTTTAAGTATTAGATAAAGAAATTCATATGTTACAAACTATGTAAAAGTAAGATCATGGTATACAATAGTGGGCAATGCTAGGACTGACTACATTGTTTTCTTTAGATTCTTTGGGCAGAATGGAACCCAAAGGGAAAATAAAAGACAGAGGGGACAAGGGGAGTTCTGAAGACCCTATAAGAAATTTAAAAACATTTTCAGCACCCAACACCCTTCTGCTAGAAAGATAAATGGGGGGAGGGGGAGTCCAACACAATGTTTACAGTTTAATTCTCTAAAATATGAAATAATGACTCTGAAAGTACTGTTCATTTAACACTTTTCTGTCTTCCTTTTGCAGTGCTGTTAGCAAGCATAGCCTAAAATACCTCAAATAAAACAGCTCAGCTTGCAGTTGCAAAGCTGGTCTTTCAGTATTTCATATCGTAAATGTCATTTCTTTTAAAAGGGTTGTTCGTTTAGATAACCCCTTGCAAAAATCAAAACTCTGCATGTAAATTTTCTGTCCTTAACTAAATATCTGGGGATGTTCAGGGAAAAATTAATTGGTAGCAACCAAAAAGAAAAAAGAAGTACTTCCAGGGCCCCTGTGAATAATTTATAGCTGGTTCCTTTTCAACAAAAGAAAATGTTGAATGTTTTTGACAATAGCAGGTACATAATTGTTTTATGCTGGAGGCATTTACAGTAACTCATTCATTATGTCATCTTGCTAGTTTTCATGGCATTTTTTTATTCTCTTAGTGAGTGTATTTGAATGACAAGTTAGAGAAATAAGCTCCTGTAAATGGAAGCTGAGAGACAGCCTGTGAAAGTGGACACTCAAGGAAAAAAAATAAGAAAAGTGAACTCTCATATCATCACTTTCCCTTAAGTGACCACTTTTGTCTGCTGTCTTTTGAGTTCCTTTTATGGGAGATTATATTTTCTTTCTTGTCATTTAAACACATTTACCAAGGTTATATACTGGATTAAGGTATAATTCTCTGCACTGGATTACGTGATCTGTACCAGTGGGGCTGGACCAGCAAGGCCCACTGGTTTGAGCCATAGCCAGGCATAATCTGGAACAGCATCATCTGCACATGAGTGCTGGTCCAGACCAGTACCTGCACTGGTTCCAAAGCTAACACAAACTTCAGGCTGGGCTCCAAGGCCCAGCCTTGGAACCAGAAGGGAACACATTTCAGTGGCCCATGCCTTCATGTTGCAGATTAGGCTGCACTACCACACCACCAGTAGGCTTCAGTATTGGGATCTACCAGTGTTCTAGATCAAGAGGCCCTTAATCTGGGTTGTGCTTCATCCTATGCAGACAGAGCATACAAGTAGTGGGTGGGACTTCCCATATACCACATTAACAGGCCCACTGATTCCATCTGGAACCAAAGGGCCAGTGCAGAAAGACTGAGTCGATTTACTTAAAAGGATACTCATGGGGTTTGATATCTGTTTGGTGCACACAAGTGGTGATGCATGTAAGCAGAAAGCTGAAGCAGTGTAGGAGTGTCCTATAAATGCCATTCTTGGGCATACCTGCATCCTTGGTTCATATATCCTTATTGAGAGCTTATTCACACATAGATTTTGCACACCATCATCCAAATGGTGTGTCATGTTTTCTTAGGATCTGCAGGAAAAGTACAGGAAAATGCAAGAAAAGATCTTGTAGCCTGGGGTGCATTTGTTGCAGTTCTCCTCACTGCCATATATTCTAAACTATTCTAATAGGGATGGCACACACCCCAACCCAATAGATGGTTTGACTGTGCTAATAATGCTGATTTTTGTATTGTTTCATATTGCCATCTATATGGATCTTATAGCCATAATTAACTGAAGAATGAATACTGGCTTTCAGTTGTGTTTATACTGTCCAGTGAAAGAGGTTGAATGCTTTTAAGGAACTCCACGTGTCTCAAGGAATATCTCTTATACTCATTTGCAACAGCATTAGAACATGGGGTGTTCCTTCTTTTCCTTATTTGTGAATATAACATAACCCCCAAATCTGAATTATTAAGTACCTCTTTGGACTCTTGGTAATTGCTTTGTCTTCAACCTCTCTTTGGTCACAAACTTCCTGTTTGTAAACAAAACTCTACAGCCAGGATGGATCAAAACATTTGCTACAAACTCCACAGCACATTTCCCCAGCTTTGCCTTCCTCTTACCCTTTTATAAACAGAGGAACATCTTATCTTAAGAGCGTAACTTATTAGTTTTGAAAAGTTTGCTGAACGTTGATATTTGACATTAAATTTCCTGTTTCGTTAATAGCTTTTTTAGATTTGAACATACATCAGGACAGATTCCAATTATCTCCTATTTCTTTGAATCATAATGTCCTTGTGCTTTGGCCCTTATGCCGGTTCTGTTAATCTGATGCTTCTTCAAAGGCATCATCAGTCAAACAGGATATCTGTTCTGTACTATTTTCTCTGATAATGAGTAGTTCTAAATAACACAGCATAAATAAAATAAAATAAAAGCATTATCCTAATGTCAATAGACATATACAATATTCCACTTTTCTCAAAAAGCCTCCCAATGCACACCTTTTCACTTTCTTCTGTTCTCTGAAAATGCATAAGTACATTTCAATTTCCAAACAGTTTTTAGAAAATATTAGCTCATTACTATTTCCGCCTGCCACTCATCATACAAATCATTGGTCTCTGCAATGAGTTCATGTAGAAATTCCTAGAATATTGTTGAAGTTTCCAAAGGCATAATAAGAAATGATATGTGGATCTAAAATAATTCCCCTTGGGGCCAAATAGCATATCTATAGGAAGGACAGCATCAGCTTAAACAGGGGAGGCAGATGGTGGCAGGTAATTAAAACCACCAGTATGCTCTAGTACCTACCAGCTGAATCAGATTTTGGAGTAAATTGTTCTAAAACTAATTTGGCTTTTCAGTTGTTTGGTTTTGTGCTGTCACTGTCATTTTCTTGTATTTCGGTGGAAACCACAAACTTCTTTGCTAAGCAGGAAACCTATACAGTTCTCTTTTAAGTGTCATTGGCTGTGTCCCCATGCTGGCCATACGGCACACTTTGGGTGCTGTTTGGCACACATGGGCCGGGCATGGGACCAGGAATGCATCTTGGGCATCCCCATGAGATTCCCGGCAACATGGAACAGGTATGGGTTGGGCACAAATGGAGATGTCCCCATGCGAACTGTGCTGAACCCTGGTACAATGGAGCAGCGCCACCTTCTCTCTGCCACCTTTCTCCTTATTGTCAGCCGGATTGTCATCAGCCCACCCCTGTGCCGCATCCCCCCTCCCTTAGCGGCATGGACAGCCAGGACTGGGGCGGGAGACAAGGAAACATGTTAAAGATTCATTCACAAAAATAACTTTAAAAAAAATTTAAACTGTCAAAAGCAAAATGGCAGGAAATTTAAAAAGCAAGCCATTCTACAGCCTGCCTTTGCAATCGGCATTTTAAAAAGTCAGCGGCCGTGATCTTTAATAGACAGAGCATAGATAGCAAGCACACCCACTCCCAATGACGTGAGCGCAAATCTCTTCCCCGTTAGCCCGCTAGTGTCTTCATGTGCATTCCCGGCTCACTGAGCAATGCATACCGGTCCCCCAAAGCGTGCCGCTGAGACTTCTTTTTTCAGGATTCAAATCTGGCACCCTTCTGGCACGGTTTGGGAGGGGGTGGCACGCTTTTTGCGGACCAAATCCAAAACCCATGGGGACGAACAGCGCCAATCCTGCGCTCGGAACCGTACCAACCTTGCCTGGGGACAGGGCCATTGTCCCTTAGAGGAACCTTTCAGAGGCCAACTGTTATGGAGAAAAGGTGCAGACATGGGTTTGGTGCTTTCTGAGAAGGGGTAGAGAAGACCACTTGCTAAAAGAGGCAGCTGCTCTAGAAGAGATTTCACCTTCAAAAAAGCATTGAAAACAAGCAGAAAAAGACAGAAGAAAAATTACAGCTTGGTAGAGAAACAGAGTCACAGAGCTTGCTTATGGAAAAGCCTCTGTGAGTGCTGCTTGCCCTGGTTGTTCAGAACCAAAGTGAGGATGAAGGAAATGTCTTGCAGAAGAAGACAGAGGAGGTGGTGGTTTGTAGTGTGGAAGATTCAGAGGCAGAGCTCACTCTCTGGAAAGTCTAATTTCTAATGTGAAGCAATCTGATACACTCCATCTCCTCAAGATGAAGGACATGGGATGCACAGTGCCTCTGGAAAACAGTTGCTGGGAGCTTAACTTTGCATTTATAACTCTGCTTTACATGCAACTGGTTACGGTTGTACAAACTGGCTCCTGGACTAAAGGAGCCACTGGTCTCATCCAGCAAGGTCTTCCTGAAGATTGTTTGCCAGTTTCATAGAGACTTTTGGCTGCTAGTCCAGGACTTTCCATTGTCAAGGGGAAATCTGATGTTGCCCAGAAAGAAGCCCTTGCCCAGCCCTTTAACAGTAGCATATCACCTACCTGCCCTCTTTCTTATATCTGTGTAGCTAAGAAAAAAATGGATAGAGGAGCGAATAGGAAAGTTGGGGAGAGAGCAGTTAGCTGCTTCCCAAAACACATTTATTCATGGCCTTTCATTGCTCACATAACTGCTCATTTGTGCTATTTTGGTCAATCTAGGTTAGTATTTCTAACACTGGCTAGCAGAAACTCTCCATGTCTCTTCTAGTTCTTCTTGGGGATGCCACGGTTTAAGTAGCTACTTTTTGCATGCAAAGCATATCTTCTTGCACTAAAGTGACAGTTCTCCATTCAACTTATCCATTTTTCAGTTCTAATTTCTTGGTTCAAATTATGTGTATCCAGTCATCCAAGCCAAACAACAGACACCTGGGTACATATTAAGCATAACTTTGAAATTAAGGTAGGCTTCCCCACGCTGCTTATGGTAACATAATAAGCACATTCTCTGAAATGCAAGTTTTAACCAGAAATATTAGTCAGTGGTTCACAGATTCAGAACTAAACATACAATAGGCTAGACAGGGATTGTCAGCCTGTCATTATACTACTGGCTGTTAACATCCACAATTAAGGAAGACTACATATCAATTATTATTTGTCTGGAACATGAACTTCCCAGAGCATGAAAGGAAAGGATACAGGCTGCATTTCTGTCTCCTATCTTCAGCTAATTAGTGCTGTTTTTAATGGCTTCATCTACCCAGGATCAATTGTCTAATGGGGAATGGTTCTCTGCCAGTTAATAAGGTGGGGAACTGTATAATGTGATTATGTCTGGCTCCAAAATAGTGCTTCAAATAACACTAAAACAATCATGTGATGACATAAATAGAAGGCTGCAGCAGTGTTGGCTAATTCTGGAAGGGAAGGGCAAAAACACAAGCAGTCTTGTTCAGTTTCTGCAGGAGCCAAAGAATGTGCTTCATTAAGCAAAGTCCTTTATAACTCTTACAATGTGGAAAGGAAATGAATGAAGGTTTAAAGGGCACAGTGAGTCCTGTGCACCTTATCTTATTTCAAAACAAATTGCTCTGTGTCCCAAGCATTTGGGATATTTCATTTTTCTCTAGCACTCATGCTTATTTTATTTATATACTGCATTTATATACCACAGATTTCCAAAGCTTCTGCACACTTTACAGGAGGTTTTAAAGATAATCAATGGAGTGCCCAAAGATGTTGCTGGACTACAACTCCCATGACCCCTGAGTTTCAGTCAAAATTACTACACCTAACATGACTGGCATGCAACAAGATCTGGAGGAAAGTGCAACAGCACTGTGCCCTGGACGGGTCTTGCATCAGCATGCCAAGGAAATGTGCACATTCCTGTGCCCAGCAGTCACCCAGCCTGCACCTGCAACCAGCTGGCCTTAAAGGTATGAGCAGCCACTAACTGCAGAACTGCTTAAGAATTCCATTAATAATTGACATTCAAGATTGCTTCAAAACACAGTAAAAAAAGAAACAAACAAAATGTAGTTCAAAAGCAGCTTAGAGGTGGCACTGCGCCTCGATCCATTAACTTTCAAACTTGTGGAATACCAGTTCTGTTTTTCATCTTCTTAGATCCAGAATTGCCTTCCCAATGTGGTAAATTCTTGGAGGTGAAATAATATTTATGTTTCTCTATTAATTAATCTTTCTCAGTTAGGGCAATGATAGGTGACACTGAGGCTGCCTTTGGATGGCGAGGAGAAATATTGGATTTAAATGAGCTGCTGTGATTGTGTCTTGTTGTGTCCCACCAGGCAGGAGCTTCAAATTCACACTGGCCTGAGCATCCTGAGAGCAGATTATGTGACCATTTTAAGAGGGACTACCAGAGGCCAGCCAGTCATCTGATCCTTTTATTTCGTTGTTTTTTCAGTGCTTGGTTGGCTTCTAGTAGTCCCTCTTAGGCTGATCATGTATGTTGCTCACCAGGCATGTAAATAAGTAGGGCTTTTAGAGGAAACTCAGTGTTCTTGCTGCATTCCCCATAATAGTATTGCAACACATTTCCTGTGCATTTGAATTGGTGCAACACTGGGAATACCTTAGTTATACCTAGCATTCTCAATGTAATGCCGAGAAAATTGAGGGCTTTATCTTGCATCTGGAGGCAGCCTTAGCTGACACCATCACTGTCCTTCTAACTATTCATAAAAAGTATTTGTAGCTGCAACCATGCCCATGAAGATCAAAAGTGGCTTAAAGACAGTAGCACGTGAACACTAGTGTTCCCATCCCACCTCTAATAGCAGATGTGATCTTGGCTAGACTTGGGATTCCTTGTTTTAATTGAAGCTTTCTTCTCCATCACCACCCCAATCATTTCTTACCCAGTTCAGCCTCCCAGTCGGGCTGTACACTGGCAGATAGTTTGGGAAACTGCTTACTTAAGGTTGATTTCCATTACACAGCAAATGCATCATAGGCCCATTCCACATTATCCCTGCCCATAGAGTGGTCCAGTTGGCTGCAGTCTATGTACTCGTGTGGCACTGCAGATGCCCCATTTCTCCATAGCATACTCTGCACTGGATGAAGCTATGACTGGGATAGGGTGACAAAGCAACACCCTATCTCAGGCATGCAGTATACCTGAAAAAAGTAGTCCAGAGAAGGACTACTAAGCTTATTCTGGACCATGGTTTTGGAGAACACATCCCATGTTTCAAGGGACATCCTAGACAGTTTTGTGAGGTAGGTGGAGCTGTGAGAGCTCAGAAAAGTTACCCAGCTGGCTTTGTGGAGGAGTGTAGACTCAATCCAGGAAACTACCAGATGGGAATTTGACACTCTAACCACAAGACTTTCTTATGATGGAAGGAAGTTCCATCATAAATGGGTGTGCCTCCCAAATGACCCTTACCTGAAACTTAAAAGTCCAGGAACTTTCAGACTAGGCGCTACAGGCCCATGCAGTGTGAAACAGGCCTTGATCAAGGCATCAGGGCAGTCAGTCTCCTTTATTGCAGTGGAAACTGGCTGCCTTGAGGGCCTGGTGAAGGTACCCTTACTTGAATAATAGAGACACAGCCTTAGTCTGTGCTGACTCCCCACGGAAAAGAATGTACCCTGGAGACCAGTTCCGCTTATGTCTCCTGTGCCAATTTTTTGTTTTTGTTTGTTTGTTTGTGTTTGTTTGAGCTTGTCTGCACTAAGGTTATCAAGACAGCTGAGCATGCTCTGTGATGGAGCATATGTACCCTGAAGTGCTACCTCTGTCCCAAAGCAGCCCAGAGCTGCCCTGATTGCCAGGAGCTGTGGAGCAGTAAAAACTGCTCCAGAGCTTGACTAAGAGTACCTAGTGCCATATGTGAAGGTTGTGTGGGGGCAGCATGGCTGTGGCTGCACAATCATGTGCCATGCTGTTGATTGCCATAGTAATGGCCCAGCACAGCTGAACAATGCTATGATGATGCAAACAGTCATGGCTGGGACCATTTGCACTCCACTGGATCCAGGTAAGTCTGTGTGAGGTTTGGGACAGGATGGTGCTTACAATGTGAATACCACCCACTGTCTCTATCTTGAGCTTCCATAGATAGTATCTCATAAGTGTGAAAAGGCCCTTTCTCTCTTCCCCAGTTTTAAACAAAGCCCATCTCAAAAAAGAAGGATTGGCACATTTTCTCCCTGGGCTGCAAATCTGGCTGACATACTGAACTGTAGCTGTAATGAATAACGTCTATTATTCATAATGAGTAATGATAATGAGTAATCCAGCCATGAGTTTTTAACAAATATTAGAATGAGAAATGTCAATGGGATGGGCTGCATTTTCCAAAAATGCTTTCAGCAAAAATAATCCACTTTGTGGTTTTGCTGCCTGAGAGACTGCACAGATTAATTTTCTATGTATTCGGTGTAAATGAGAAGCTGTGTTTGCACAAAATGGAGCAGGTACATTGTGTTCATCTCTTTATTACAAGTTGTTGGCATACTGTACATTGTACTCTAACTTCTAAATGACACTGTAATGATAAAACTTCAAAACTGTTGCTTAATAATGAACTAAAGCTTAAGTAAAGAGCTCATAGTATATGGGACTTTCTACTTGTTATGATTTATTATTGGTTGCTATTACCTGGGCCATATCCTCACAGTGCCCAAAAAACCTTTTATTAAGCAATACTCTGGAATAAACCTCTTCCAGACTAATAATTCGTTGCCCCAGAATGACACCAAATCATCTGCGTATTTTGAAGCTGAAATTCCAGATGTCTGTGATTCCCCTGCCTCCACACATGATCAACTGCCATTGGGGGCGGGGCTGCACATGCTCTGTAACCATCTTGAAGATGGCGTATCCCAAGAGCAGCATCCAGACAGATAAACAAATATTGCTGATGTGAGAAAAAGTAGGTGGAGATGCAGTAACACTGCAGGATATCATCCTAATATCCTAGGACTATGTTGGGGTTGCCACAAACATGTCTAGCAATCCCAGTATAGTCCCAGGTTTTACATTCTGCCTGGAGGCAGCCCTGAAGAGGCCATTACATGGAATATTGTTGGTCTCATGGAAAAATACTTTTTTGTTGTTAAAATGAAAACCAGAAAACCTAAAGTATGTTATAAACAATCTTCCCAGTTTCCCCCCCCCTCAATTGATGCAGTATAAAAAGGCTTTGAAATTACAGAGTATGAACTGCAAGAAGCTGATGATCATTTATTAAGTTGTTACAGATGTTCCGAATGTTGTTGACTTACACTTCCAATTATCCCTGATCCTTGTCCAAACTCTAGTTGACAGGTTCAAAAGCAAGATTAGGACCATGCAGAATGTGTGTCTGGTCTGCAGAGTCTCCACTATGGGGGAACATATGTTTGCATGGAATTCAGGGTCCCCATAGCCCCTCCATCCAGGATGCTTAGGCAAGAGGCTACTTTAAAGCAGTCTCCTCATGGGCCAACCTGAGTGCCTATCCCTGCTGTTGCTGTATACAGAGATAGCAGAATAAAGAATGACCCAGGCTCCATTTCAGAGCCCAGTGTCATTTCACCAGGCTCTGAAAGATGGCCCACTTCCAGGGCCATTTCTGAGGGCACGGTAAAATAATCCACAGCCTGTAACTTTGAGGCTGTGGTGTATTTGTTTTCCAGCCTTGAAGGTAGACCAGAGACGTTTTCGCACGGGGCTGATTCGAACGCGAAAAAGCCAGCTGTGGACACGTCATCCGCATTGGCCGCGCGCGGCTTGCGTCCCGACGTGTCCGCAGCTGGCTTTTCCGCGTTCGAAATGTAGAGCACTTCGAAGTGCTCTACACGCGTTCCAACGCGGACGAGCCGCCCGCAGGCGTTCGGGAGAAGAAGCGTTCGCGCTGCTTCTGTCTCCCGATCGCCTGCCGG
Organism: Aspidoscelis tigris stejnegeri; assembly: GCA_023333525.1. Lineage (NCBI taxonomy): Eukaryota > Metazoa > Chordata > Lepidosauria > Squamata > Teiidae > Aspidoscelis > Aspidoscelis tigris. The sequence goes on along the minus strand of JALMGA010000004.1, from coordinate 35,516,549 downwards.
CTCGCCTCCGACGCCGCGCGGCTTTGACAATCAGCTGTTTTTCAAACAGCTGATTGTCGATCTGCCTCCGCGGCCGCCGGCGCGCCCCTGGCCGGCGTTTGCCGGCTAAGCCAGCTTCGGGCGCTTTGACCATTCGCACCCAGACGCTCCGGAACGCGTTTACACGCGTTCCGGAGCGTCTGTGTGTGAACGGGGAAAGCGCCCGAAGCTGGCTTAAGCTTTCCGCCTGAACGCGTTCGGTTTCGAACGCGATTCAGTGCGGAAATGCCTCAGGTTTGTCCAACCATCAAGTGGAGAACCTCCAACGCACTCTGTGTGGTTCCACACTTTTCCTGGGCCGAAACCATTCTCTGCAGTATGCAGAGTTCAGGGCCCTTTCTGCACTTGGCCTTATTCTGGACTATATCTCAGTCAAGATGGGGTCTGTTGTTCACATACTACTGCAGAGTAGGGCAGTCCTCACCTGGTGCCTGCCATAGCCTGAATGAGCTTGTGGACACCAGGCCCCTAACCCAAGATATATTCCAGAATAAGGCTAAGTACAGAAAGGTGCCAGGTTCCTTGTGAAGCAGGATTATATAGAAGAGACCTGTAACCTAAGTTCATTTCCTTTTCCTCTCAGCCTTTGTAAAATATATCTAGAGACAAGTCCACAAGCTTTTGGAATAAGCCTGGACTTGTAGCTGGGAGTGTCCCCCTTCAATTGTTCTGGCTAAGTAGCGGATGAAAATGATCCAGAAGTTAACTGTGTCTTCATGTATGTATAGAAATTGTGCCATTGAAGTTATTAAGTTTTATGAATTTGTTCTTAGAGCTAAATGTCATTTAAAGGAGGGAAGAGAAAGGGATTGAGCTCAAGATGCAGAGGGCATCTCCTTCAGTTAATTGTAGTGATTTGTGACAATCCTTATTATTTCATTACTCCCTTTAATTTTTTAAGAGCTCCTGAAGTATATTAGTCATTCATAAAAATTACTTGCTTTCTTAGTAATTCTTTCATATTGGTACTTAGCATTTTTTCTTTTTAATTTGCTTTTATTTTTCTGGTGTCACCTCCGGCAGCTGCTCAGTTAGATCTGCCATTCATTTTGCCAGAATGCATGCCGAGATTGTGTCATTCAAGGCATTCATAACATGGAGAAGAAAATGGGTGCTTTTGGCAGCTATTTTAGGCAGTTTTAAACTGACTCCAGAGCCCTGGTCACACCTATATGAGACAGGGCATCCTATTCATAATTCGAACTGAGGTCGTACCAGCTCTGTTCATACCTGGATCATTATAGGTCATCCTCAGGATGTCCTTGCTTTGGGCTACATCACTCACACCTTCCTCCACGATCTATTTGAGCCTCCTCCATGGAACCCCTTTTCCTGTGTCAAATCTATCTCCTTTCTTATTGGATGCTGTGTCACTCAAGGGAGGTGAGGGTGTGTGTTTGGGGTTCTTTTAAAGCCTGATCCCCCACTTCCGCACACATCTTTCCTTTTTTATGTGCTTTTCTTCTCCATGATATTAATTTAAATAATAATAAAAATAATACATTTGTGGAAAAATACTAGATAGAGGAATCATGCACATAAAGTGAGGAGAGAAGGAGAGGTGCCTCACAAACTCCACGGGTGCTGCCCTCCCCTAGACGTCGGCCAAAAGGAAAGGCTGGACTTCTACCTACCACAGCACAGTTCAGTCTCCTTTAGCAGTCCCCTCTTCACACTGAGGAAGAGAAGGCTGCCTGGAATGTCAGGACAGGCTGAGTTTTTTTTTCCCTCTGAAATGAATTGAAGAAAAATAATTTGAGAAATATGACTAGAAGACGACCTGAAGTTGTCTTTAAAGGTGTGACCAGGGCCCAGATAGACCTCTGGTAGACATTAAGCCAAAGAACACCAAAGAAAGAAGCTTTTATACACCAGACTAAGGGGATTTTCATGCTCCACACCCTAGACAGAACTAGCGCAGCCCTGGGACAGCTCTGTTCCAGGGCTGTCCTGCTTCCATCCAGAGGCCCAAGTGCGAATAGGCCTCTGGATTCTGAGTGGAGTTTCTGTTTGGCCACATGTCACACCTGTGCTTAAACAACTATAATGTTTGCCAGTTAGCTATCAGGCCAATTTCAAGATTTTATGCCTTGCATATAAGATGCTAAATTATTTGGGAAAATAGTATTTCAAAGAACACCTCCCTTGTTACAACCCTAAAAGAGTCCTGAGATCATCTGGAAATGTCTTATTGTGGGTCACATTAAATCCTGAATGCCATGTTGTGATGGACCACATTGTTCCACCTCTGTTGTGTTACCAATGGGTGTTTTCCCACTGTCACTAAGTACCCATTAATGGGTACTAAATGGCATTTTTGTACCCATTAATGGGTACTTAATGGGTACTTCTAGTGACAGTGGAAAAACACCCAATGACTACAGTGAGCCAGTTTGGTCTTGCGGTTGAAGTGCCAATCGAACTCTTACCTGGTAGTCTCCCAGTTTGATTCCGCAGTCCTCCATGAAGCCAGCTAGTTGACCTTGGGCTAGTCAAAGCTCTCTTTCTGAGCTCTCACAGCCCCCACCTACCTCACAAGGTGTTTGTTACGGGAAGAAGAACAGAAGGTTTGTCAGCTACTTTGAGTCTCCTTAAAGGAGAGAAAAGCAGAGTATAAAAGCCAACTCTTTTCTCTCTCCCTTCTGCTGTATGTGAGGGATCTACATTTACAGATTTTAGGCACCTATAAAGATCTATGTCTTCACCAAGCATTCCCTTTTGAATGTTTGTTCTTTTCCCTGACTTACCCAGTTTTGAATATATTTTGTTGTTGTTGTTTTTAATTAGAAGAGATATACACATATTTAAAATGCAATAAATAAATGAAGGCTTTAGTGAATCTTATGCCACCCGATGGTATAAGAACTGTTCAGAGCTCGATACGCACATGAAGGCTTGCAGGATCTGCAGTCAGTTGCCATAATGCTGTAAGATAAGTGTCATACCAAGAGATAGACACAGCACCATTATGGTATATTGAGGGCACACTGAGGGGCCAATGCCTGCTTCATGCTACACATTCAGTGTGCTCTGAAAGGCTGTGTTCACACCTAGGTTTTAATCCAGCTTCAGGTCACTTTCATAGTAAGAGAACACATGAGCAAAGTGGCAAGCTGATTTTTTCCAGCATTATCTAACTTAGAAAATCCACTTTTGGATGAGGTAATGCAGAAGGAAAATGAGTGTTCACTTTGCTGACGTGTTCCTCCACTCTGAAGGTGGACTGAAGCTGGATTAAAATTCAGGTGTGAACACAGTCAAAGTGGAGGGGAAGAGTGGTGTCCACTAAGATGCCATGTTTTACCTCCCTTATGCTACTAGAAAGTGCTTGTAGCAGCAGAGCAGTTTAAGGGACTTCAGCTCACCCGGTTTCACTTTTGCTGCTTTTGACAGAGAACAGGTGGAATAAAAATGCAAATAAAATATTCCTCTGAATAGTTCATTGTTAGTACATTGTATACAATGTCCTCCATCCCATCCCTGGAACCAGACAATTATTATCTTTTCATTCTGTTGTGAATCACCCTCAGGATTCAACTGGAAAAAAGTGGTATATAAATGCAAAAAACATCATGTCTAAATAGACATACAGGGTTTTGCACTTAGAAGCATCAAAATGCTACGCCTTGAGCCTTTAGAGAAATCATTTCTTCCCCTCATCATCATTATGTTCATCCTCATGACCAAAGGCCAGCTCAGAATACATATCATAAAGTGATTTAAGCAATTGTATTTTGAAATTATCTTAAAAACAAAATTAGTTGGTCTATTTAGTTAATTCAGATATTAATCTATAATAAGAATCAGAGCAGGAGACTATCAATGCTCAATTGGTTCTAAGTGGTGTCCAGCTGAATTTAGTGGCATTACAGGCAACGTTAGGGTATCTATTGGCCATTAGGAATATAACATTATAGTCAAGTGAAGGGTCTTGAGTTAATATTGGAAAAATTAGACTCACTCCACATCCAGATACAAAGTGCATCTTAACAAAATATGAGCCATTGACTTGCTCTAAGTGGAATCATGGGGGCATAAATGATGAGGTATGCAGGTATTGTTGAATATTTCAAAAATAAAAGCTAAAGGGAGAACATTCAAATGAGCCTATGAACACCTCCCCCCGCATAATACTACAAATGCAGTAACTAAAATTGAGCACACGTGCCATGCAGCAAGAAATAGGGAGGAGTAGCTTAAAAGTATCTTACAGGTGATGGCATGTTCTCATCCCACTTATGCAGATTGGAAAAGCGTTTTGTGCCTTTTATATGTACTAGGTTGGGACGAGTATACCTTAAACATGACACTTACCACCTCTGAACCATCACTGGCCGTGTCTTCACGGCAACCTTATCTCAGATTCAAAACGTTTTCAATCCTCGGAGTCCACACGGCAGTTTGGCTTAACACGATTTCCCTGTGTTAAACCACCCCAAAGCGTGGTGAATCTCAATCGTGATTTCAACAGGTCTCAATCCGGATTGTGCGCTTGAAACATTTTACATTTTTTACTGTGTGGACAGTACCGTTTTAAGGGATGAGAATCCATGTTTAGGGTTTCCCTCTCCCTATAGCTTGCTTCCAAAGACAGTGATTTCAGTGTTAAAAATCCACCCTTAACAGCAGCGCTACACTGTAGCGATTGATCCACTTCAACCTGATAACAATGTTGCAATTTTGCGCAATTCTAAAAGTTCTGACTTTAGGAAAGGAAAGGAAGGGAGGAAAGCAGCTGAATGTGAATGTTTAAAGCAAAGGGGCTTTAGTTGCCACTGCTGCTGTGTGCCCTGAGCAATGGGGAGAGGAGGGGAAAGAATCACTGGCTGGCTGCCCGCTGCCATTTTTCCTCCATCCATGGAAGCGGCAGCCACCCAGTTAGGCTCGGTGAAGGGGTCCCTTATGGGTGCCGCGTCCATGCCAGGAGAAAGAGGGCAGGGCAGCCCTGAAAAGCAGCTTTTAAAAAGTAGCCCTTGAGTCACGTACGCCACGTACGATCCTCAGAATCCGGATCCAACACGATTAAGTTAAAAGTAATGGGTACAGGCAAATTCGCCTTTGCATCCGGTTCTATTATTTTGGTTTAGGGAAAGCGAAATAAGCTTGCTGTGGGGATTCACCCACTGAGTCACAGCACTGAAAGCTGTATTGTTGTCTTTGTTTTGCTGCATCTGAATGCAGTCTAAGTAGGATAGCAGCAAGCTGTCAAGAATTTGTACACTATGGTGATGCACTTGGATTCTAATCCACTATAATACTTGCCTTAGCCTTTCAAAACCTTATTAATCTTGGGTTGAATGCATTGGAAAGCAGTCTGTGGGAGGTACTCCTGCACCAGGTAGTAAATGCTCCTTACCAGAAGGTACTTCAGCATGTACTAAGAGGCCAAGTACAAACTGGCCTCTGGATTACAATCTTCTCTACCCACAATCATAACACTGATCAATCATTTGTAAGGATAACCAAAAGACAGAACTCTTGCAACTTGCCATTCCTCACCTCAAAACCAACAACCAAACACTTGTGGTTAACATGATTTCTGATACTTTGACAGACATGTATTTTTATTGCATTTATATTCCTGCCTTTCTTCTGAACATCTCAAGATGGTGATCATTATTCTCCTCCACTCCATTTCATCTTTGTAACAACCCTGTGAGGTAGATTAATGCAGAAGGGCACTGACTGGTTCAAGGTCAGTTAAAATGAACTCCCTGAATTTTTGTAGGAGAAAATACGTAGAATCTTCAGCTATTGTTAAGTCACCGTAATGAAGGTGTTCTCTTTAACTACTATGACAAAGACACATAATAGTACAGCTAATTGTTAATGTGGATAATTTAATACAATTTATAATAAAATTTTAGTTGGAGAGCAATTCAAGAGAGTCTCTTCTGTCAAGAATGATTGGTTCAAACAAACAAGTATGCTCTTTGTTCTTCCTCTGGGATTCTCAAGGCTTACTAAGAGACCCATTTATTTTATGTAAGAATGTGCTGTCCCTAAATCAAACTTAGAATAGAAGATATAGCTGGGCAATTTGACCTAGCAGCAATTTATGATTGCAAGATGTCACCTCAGTACCCATTCTTGAAAGCAGAATATCAATTTGAAAGAGTTACTTGCACTTCCAAATTGTGTCAGTTTGAGAAGATTTTCTATGTCTATACATTCTCAGACCCTTGAGCCTACTGCTTCAGAGAGGTGATATAAGTGCACTGAAAAGTTGCTACTGATGTGTCCCTGTGGATCAGGAGAAGTTAAAAAATAAAATAAAATCCTCTATTCTGATTTCTGGCCACTAGTAACATCTTTGATTTCTTAACAATCTATTTCTGAATGAAAACAGCTTGTTACACATCCAAAATGGATACATATCTCTTTGACCATCCGGGACTTCTTTGGCAAAAACAGTTCCTATATGCTTCACCTTTTTTTCCCCCTGAGTTTGCACAGTTAAAATAGAGACTTGAAATGCAAAATCAATGTGAGAAAGATGAGAATTAAAGTAGTGAATTAAAGTTTCATGTCCAAATAGAAGAAGCTGACAGAATTAATTACTCTTTCTGCATTGGGTCTGATTTTGAATTATCCCAGGAATAGGAACCTGCCATCAACATGCTAGTGAGGTGGACATATGCCCTCTGATATGGCAATCAATTCTTAATGGTATGATAACCTCCTTGTTCCTTCAACTGAATTCATTTTATTTTTTTCAAATACTCATACACTTTTTTTGTTGCTACAGGGGCTTTTTGCACTTAACTTACATGGGGTATTATCTCACAGAAGTTATGATCAGGGATGGTGCTGGCGTTCCCATTGCCACCACCACCCCTGTCCCAAACCCAACCAAAATCTACCTTGCATCCATCAATGTGCAAATGGTCCTATCTGGGACCATCCACCTCCCTGCATCAATAGCCATGAACGCAAGGTCACTGTTATGGTTATCAGCTACATGGCATTTGGCTGAACAGCCACAGACATGTCGCTCTGCCTCAGCGCAGCTTTTGCAAGTTTTTCTGCTCCACAGCTACCAAGAATTGTGATTGCTGTGCATGTTTGGAGTTACTCTGGGATGGAAGCAGTGCCACAGTGTGCAAATGCACTGTCAGAGTATATGCAGCCGTCCTGATCTTCCAAATGCAAAAAGGTACTACACGTCTCCTAGCCTGATGCCCCTCTCTCTCTCTCTCTCTCCATATATAAATGAACTGTACATTTATGTAAGGGTGTAAACTTTTTCGAAATTCTGACACCTTTTATTTTGAGAAAGCTGTCCTCTGCAAGTGCAGATGGCTAGAGCATTCTAGCATTTTTGCCTCCCACTGTGTGGCTCACAAACAGAAATTCCTAAGTAATACTGCAAAGCATTACTGAAGGATCTTTTTGGAATTCTTTGCTGCAGAAAAAAATCTAACTGAGAAAGTAGATACACGTATTCTGAAACTCTTTCATACATCTGTAACAAGCATTATTTGTTTTCTTTTTAAGCTGTTGAGCAGGTGCATCTCTTTGGCCTTTTTTTAAGTTCACTTATCTTTTTCAGTGTTTAGGAAGAAAGCTGGAAACGGAAAATAATGATGATGCCAGGTAATGATTGTACTAGTCCCCAGTTTGTGCCATTTGAGCACAAGGAATTTTATGTGAAAGCAACATTTTATAAGGCTGGCTTTTTCTTTAAAAGGTAGACTTCTTTGGTTTAATATTTAGCATACAAAGCTTTACTGGGGCAGAAAACATTTTATGGGTTTAAATATGAAAAAAAAAAGTATTTCTGCTTGATATCAGTGGATTTCTCTTCTGAGTCTGAATGGGATAGTAACCAAGATTAGGGAGACAAATCTTATCAGATACTACTAAGTCTGGTTCTCTAGAAATTCTTAAAACAATCAGATGCATTTCACCTTACTCGTAGGATGTGGAACCACTGGAGCTTGAGTGGGCCACGAGAACATAAGAACTGCCCCACTGGACTGTGCTAAAAATGTTCATGAACTTTTCCTGTGTGTACAGTTCAAACCAAACCAAACAGGAGCTGGTTTGGTTCAATTAAACCAAACTTTCCCATCCCCCCTTACTATGGTAGTTTTTGCTGTAATTAATAGTTGTTGTGCTGTAGGTCCTGTTTGCACATAACAGCCTGGTAGGCTTTGGGATGGACATCTACATACCACCATGCCATCTCCATTCCAGAATGGCCCAGAGACATCCTGATCACCTTCAGAGCCACTGTGGAGGGCTGGCATAGGTTGGCTCATCCCAGTGCAATGGCCCTGTCAGCAACAACTCATTCCAGCCTGGGCCAAGATGAATATCCTGCTCCCCTCTTGCTGAAACCTAAGGAAGAGTGCTGGGTGCTGGTATCATAGAGTCCATTCAGGGCAGACAGGGGAAGCCTGCTAAACTTGGTACCCTCCTTACCACTGATACTTCATCTCCCTTTTCTATTCATTTTCTTTTTTGTGTTTTCAGTCATGTTGCGGTAACAAGTGCTGAATAACAAAGCGATAAGAAATCAAGTGGTATCTATGAACCACTTCTTTTCTTCTAATGGGAATCTTGTTGTGTTGTCAGTTGCCATTTTTATCATATCTTCTTTCTGAGGATTGTCATATTGATTCTCATGTCTTTTGTGATATACCTAGATGTGGTGTTTACTTTATGCAAACACAGGCCAGCAGCGCATAACATGGTGTGCTCTGTTAGCAGCATAAGGTATGCATGTAAGTGCTGTGAAGGAGGCAATTTACATAGCACAAGTTTATAAAAGCCCTCAAGCATGATATTCAAATCAGAGCAAAATGAAACACTTAGCAAGTCTGGAATTCTGAGCACAGCCATGAACTAGTAAGGCTCTAGAATTTATCCTTCCTGAGGATCTTGTTCTTGATGTGGCAGGTGATTTCCTCCTGAGGCAATAATTAATTCTGCTGCTAGGGTGGCTTGAATGTCTCCGTAGCAGAAACCTTCAATTATGACAACTGTGTCCTAAATTTATGATACGTCTATGACATAACAAAGTTTTCTCCTGCCAAAATATCCTTATACCTCAGGCATTTACAGATAGGGGAAATAGGGAGATTGGATAGTAACAGCACCTAACACTGGTATGGCCACTGGCATTTGTGAAATACATAAACCTACATGAATCCTTAAATAGTGTAAGTTTCCTGACAATTTAAAACTCTGTTCTGTCTTGAAATACACAGTGGAGCTGGTGAAGCTGGTATGATCATATGTAAATGAGGGGCTTCAGTGTGGAGTTTACTAATTGAGTACAAGAAATGAGCTGTAAAGTTCTCTGGTGGCACAAATTGCAAAACTAGCTCAATTTAAAAACAAGTAAAGCCCAAGTACAATCATTGCAAAACAAGGCTCAGGTTTATTTATTTATTAATTATATTTTTATCCTACCATAATTCAGGGCAGATCACGATAAATAAAGATAAAACAGATGGGTTAAAATAATGACAGTGCCTTGTACGGGGAAGGCATGTTCGGTCTTGCATGTGTGAGCCAGTTTGGTCTTGTGGTTAGCGTGCCCACTGGGTTTGACTCTCCACTCCTCCACAAAGCCAGCTGGGTGAGCTTGGGTTAGTCACAGCTCTCTTTCTGAACTCTCACAGCCACATCTACCTCACAGGGTGACTGCTGTGGGGAGAAGAATAGAAAGCTTTGTCAGCCATTTTGAGCCCCTTTAAATGGATGAGAAAAGCAGGGTAGAAAAGTGGCTGACAAAGCTTTCTATTTCTTCTCCCCACAACAAACACCCTATGAGGTCGGTAAGGCTATGAGAGCTCAGGAGAGAGCTGTGGCTAGCCCAGGGTTATGCAGCTGGCTTCATGAAGGAGTGCAGAATCAAACCCAGTATTCCTACATAAGAGTCCGGCCCTCTAACCACAAGACCAAATTGGCTCACAGAAAAGTCAAATAGGTTTTAGAAATACCGAGTCAGCAAACCACCCCAACATCAAAGAAAACAATTCAGCACAGAAACTATGTCGCACAATTTAGGGAGACAAACCAGTGGCAGCTCATGTGAAAATGTGAACTACTCTGCACTGCCAAATAAAAAAGAAAGTTTGGAAAAACCTCTGGGACAAACCAGAGGCACAGAATAAGAATGCAGTATGGATTTAAAAAGTGGCAGCTGAACTAATCCTATCTGAACAAGGCAGATGTTAGAGAAGCCGTGGCAAATGAATAAGTAACAACCCAAGTCCTATATGAGCAAAAGACTGACATCTCCCAGTCAAGAGACCTTTTTGCTCCTTTTTGCTACTTCCTTGTGAAAATACTGCATGGAGGTGTGGTGGCAATGCTGTGGCTGTGCAGTCACATTGCTATGGTGATGCAGGTGACGCCAGATGGACTATCTACACTTTGAGGGTCGGTAGAGATTTTGGAGACTATCAGTGCTTACAGTGTGAACAACATCCACCATCCCTGAATTTAACTTCAGTGTGACGGTAGTCCACTGAAGTTAAGTGCAAAAAGGCCCAAGGTCATTAACGTTAGAAAAGTAACAGCCAAAAGGCAGAAATATCTGAAATATAAGATAACTAAACTCAACAAAGAAAGGACAGAACATTAAAGATTGAGTGTTTCTGCACTTGCTTTCCCATCCACCAGACGGGAAGAGTACATAAGAGACTAATGTGTACGAGCATTCATACCAGGGAATGCTAGTACATGGTACTTATCCCCTGCATGCCCAAACACTTACCTTCTTCTGGTCATGCATCTGATCCTCCACATGGCCCCGCCATACCCTGCATGACTGCACATGTACTGGTGCCATTTTCAGGGCAACAATAACCCTCTGTGCACATGCAGTCACATTAGGGGGTCATATGAGGTACCAGCATGCTTGTTTGGTACCTCAGATGACCTCTCACACCAGTAAAGGTGCAAGTGCTTGCCATCTGGGTGCACCATTAGCTTTAGGTCAGGATTGGGGAGAGTTGGTTTGCTTGTGGTACACCATTTTGTGCACCACAGCTTGATGGCTATTTGTTAACATTTTGGCAGGCATTTAGGCTGCAAATGCCTCCTGCAAGTGCAGATGCACTTGCCCAGATGTTAACTAATTGCAAACTAAGAGGCCAAGTGTGAATTGGCCAATTGTCTTTTCTGAAGATGATCACTAGAAAGGTTTTGCACAAGCACTGAAAGTTCTCAACACAGCAGCAACAGATACTAGGTCCATATAATTACAGGAAACAGAATTCCATGTGGCACTGTGGCTTCATCCACACACATTTAAAAAATGGAAGCAAAAATGGATTAGAGGTGAAAAAATGGATGCTTGTTTTCCATCCCGCCATATAATGAATATGGATTACGATACTAGTATCGTAATCTCTCTTAAGCCACTTTAAAAAAACTGTGGGTATTTGTAGCCCATGTTAGCTTCAAAAACATCTCTTGAGAGATGAAGAAATCTTTTTACTGAAAAATGGTGTGAACAAAATAATACACAGCCTTATTTGAGATGTGGAGGTAGATGTTGATTGTAGCTTATCTTATTTGTACTACATCTGTTCAAAAGATTCTATTACTCCTTCACTCCATGTTCTCTTTATTTTTCCTGCAGTATTACAAGCTTTGCTCAGGTACAGGTAGCCTTTTTTAGTTTTTGAAGTGAGTGCATATGTGTGTTTGTGTGAATGCACACACATTAAATAAATGAATAAAACACTCCATTTAAACAGTGGAATTCCTTTATTCCCCTTTGTAAGTGGGTTTTCTGGCTTTATAATACTGTTTTGGCCGCTTGTAATCTCATGAGTTATGAGTGTTATTTCCTTACAATTGCACATATTTTCCATATTTCACACAACCCAATTATTTATCACACACATATACATGTGTTTTGAATTATTTTTAAATTAGCTGCTTCTTATTCTATACATTTTTAGAAGTTACACTATGTTTTTCAAACTCAAAATAAATGGTATAGTCAGCACTTTATAACAGGTTTCCAATTTTCATAAGCTCGCTGCTTCTTTGTTTCCAAAGAATGCAAAAGATTTTATTTTGTTGCACTTTCTCTGTGCTTTTCAGGAAACTTTTGTGAAATTCTGTTCTACTTCTACCCCATAACTGCTCTTTTTCTCCTGCAGTGCCACCTGTACTATACTTACTACTGAAGTCTAAGGAACTTATTGCACCTACCTGTATTCCACATCTGAGCACTTTATAGTCTGCTTCAGTCCCCATTCAACTTTTAAAGAGGTTTTAATTTGTTTTCAAAGCTGGCAATACCCACAGAATCAGAGTAGGGGTGTGATTGAAGTATATAAAATTATTCATGGTATAGAAAAATCTTTTCTCTATGACAAAACACTAGAACCAGGGGGCACTCTGTGATGCTGTTGGGTAGGAGAGTCGGATCCGACAAGGAGAAGTATTTCTTCACCCAGAGGGTCATTGGTTTATGGAATTTTCTGCCAGTCTAGATGGCTTTAAAGTAAGGTTAGACAAATTTATGGATGGCAGATGTATCAGTGGCTATTAGAATGAATGCCTAGGTACAACTTTCAGGCTGGGGTGGAAAGCAGGATGCTTCTAAGCTGGGATTCAAGAGCAGGAAAGGTTTGTCCTTGTCTTTGCTTGAGATGCCCATGAGCATTTGGCGGGCCACTGTATGCAACAGGACGCTGGACAAGATGGACTGTGCCCTGATCCAGCAGGGCTTCTCTTATGTTCTTCAGGATATATCCCAAACTTCACCAGCACTTCCTTCTGCTGAGGTGTGAATCTCCTCCATTGCCCCCATTACAGAGGTGAGCACAGAGCGGTGGCAGAGCATCAGTTGGACAACACAATATACACCATGTCTGCACTGCCTGGTCACATGCTCCATCTGCACCTCTTCCAAGTGCAAATGGAGTGTGTCGGGCTTTCCCAGTACTGCTGCACTTATAGCTGTAGAACAGTTACAATCACTCAACTGTTATACACACAAGGGAACTCCTGAATGCACAGAGCCACTTCTAGTAAAGAAGTGGTGCCATGTGATGCACCATCTGGGAGTGTCCCTAGAGTTCCCCTAGGAATGTGCATGAATATTCAAAATATTTATTATTCATATGAATTCATACAAATTTTGACATTCGTATATAAACCGAGTGTCCAGACATTCATACTTTAGTATTTCTAGGAATACGAATATTTTGAGTTATTTGTATGAATAATTCAGACATTCGTATATGTACTGATATGTATACATCATGTACATATCTGTATGCATCTTGTGCATATCTGTACACATGCGTATGGATATGTACAGGATGCATACGTGATGAAAACAGAATGCATACAGATGTGTACGGATGCATATGAGATTCATAGCATTCGATACATGTATTCGTATTGGTTTGAATGTCCAGACTTTTTTTTTTAAAATTCATACAAATTCAGATTTTCATGCACACCCTAGAATTCACCTTTTGTCCGTATGCTGACATGGTCTAAAGATGCCTCACTCACCACTAGTTCACTCTGTATATTACTTACAGGCTGCAGATAGGTTGCACACATGACATAGTGAAGGCAACTAATGGATTACAGTGACAGAATAAATACTTTATTTTATTTTTTGCATTACTTTGCACTAGGGGTGTCCACAGAACCATTTTCCACATTCTATTCAAGTTAAATAGAATGTGGAAAAATTCAGCTCTGGCTGATTACACCCCACCCCACCCCAGATGAGGGAGTATTCATATCCAGGCACAGATAACAGCCTTTGTGCTCTGAAAACATCAAATTTGTAAAAATTAATAATATACCCATACCACCTCCCAATCATCTACTTAGACTTATCTTTCCAACTAGCTACAGTCGCCAACATTGCCACTCACAAAAATTGATTCAACACGTATTTACAATCCCTCAGACTCTGGTGGTACCAATACATTTGTAATAAGCTCAATTTAGGATCTCCCAGTACGTCTAACCTCAACATATCTCAAATACCATACCAGGCTGGTAAGGACTCAGCACAGTAGTGGTCATTGGCACTTACAAGTGCAGAATTAGTCCCATACCTGGCCAGCAGCACTTGTAAGTCACCAGGGCAACTTCCAAAGCAGCTTTTGGTGCTACATCCCCATGGCGTGGAGGCTGACTTCCAAAAGGAATCCAGTCACTCCAGAGGCCAGTTCACACTTGCCCTGCTAGTGCACACAGGGGTAGCTTCTGGGAAGCACCATCTGCACTTGCAGGAGGCTTTTCCACATCAGAAACATCTCCTGCTATACCGGAAGCTACTTCAGCAGCTACATACCACCTGCATCTGGGAACCCACCTTTCCTGGCCACCAGAGAAAATATTCACACCTCTTCCAGTACTGGGGATCTGTTGACATGTCACACAAACACATTAGCATGTCAAGTGACCGGAAATGTGATTGCATGTGCACGGCTTGTCACTGTCATCCTGATTTTGGCACTGGTGCACGGACATTGCATGGGCCTCCAAGGAGTGTCTGGGTGCATGGGGAGTTTGTTTGGCATGCACTAGTGTTCACAAATGTGGATGCTAGTGCACACTAGTGGGAGTGCCCTATTCCCATCCCATGGGAGGGAAGTGAAGTAAAGAAAGGTTCCTGGTCAGCGGGTGGATTGCTTTTTAGCAGTCCACAGTTGAATTGCTCCTAGGAGAGTTGCAGCAGCTTCAGGCGAGTTGCCACAGTTCCTGAGTACAGATTGAGTGATCGTAGAAATGGTCTGATTCACTCTGCTGCCAAAGTACAAAGAGACCCTAATTTTGCCATTGTGTGGCTTTACCTTAAGTATCCATTTTCAACAATCTGCCTGATCTATTTTGACAGATGCAGAAAATTATTGAGTTCTGGGAGAACTTTGTGTGCCTTTCAAAATAGGTCTGGGCAGACACTTCAAAGTTGGGGGTCAAAGAGCACTGCAGCTGGGAGCAGGAGACATGGCACATTAGCACAGCCAGGAGTTGGTGAATTGGCAAATAGTGTGCTTCCCACTTCCAGGGGAACTCATAATGGGATCAAAATCTGCTGATGTGCAGATCCTACCACTCTTTTACACTAGAGATGTGCAAATTCAATTAGCATTGAAAATGTTTGAATCAAATCAAACTGTTCAAAATAGCCCTCATACTCTCAAGCCTTCTCTAATCCACCTTCTCTAGCACAAAATGTTCAGGAGAGGGGGGAGGGGCAGACTGGTGTGTGAACAATCCAACCTGAGTCTTCCCTAAGCTGCCTCAGAGACACCTCAGCTGTGCCTGATCACAGTCTGAGTTAGGACATTAAGTAGGTTTCACAATCCTCTCCCCCCATCCCCACAAGAATGAGATCGGATCCATCTATGCCTGCATTTAAACCCGCAGTGAAATATTCTTCATTATGTATGGCTCTTTATTGTTTTTGAATATTTGACTGAAAGTTTTAACCTTATTCCTTTTAATTTTAAGTTTTGACTTTTGTTTATCAGCATCTGGTTCAAAAGCCCTTGGTAGAACAAAGAAGTAATGTAAAAATGTTTCATACATATAAATACCTATTCTGTATTGCCAGCTCTCTTTGGACCTTGCTCATTATTTTACAAATAGCAGACTGATAGGCACATAATTGTTATCATTCTTTTTCACCTCTTTGAAGTTCAGGATTAAATCTACTGTAGTTACCTTATATCTTCCTCATTTTTATGACACCTTGATAATAGCTATGGTAGAGCATAAGACGTGTTGTTCTTTGTAGCTTTCCCCCCTAGCAGTTTCTGAAAGCCCAATTGCTCCCCATAGCTTTTTGGCAAATGCCAATTCTCTTTGATGTTTAGACAGCCTTTCTTTTTTGTCACAAAATAAAATTTACTATTCATATTCTTTGTTTGTTTGTTTTCCCTGTTCTGTTTTGGAGTAGCCTATTGTGAATTCCTTCTGTGGTCCCCATAAAAACAAAACAAAAACCTAACTAGATTCTGAGTCTACTTATTTCATATACATTGTGCAGTGAGCTGGGTCTTAAGTTTCTTCTTGCGAATCACAGCCCTTTTCCACAGTGTCGTGCTTTTAATATTTTTTAAATTAGTATTATAGGGTTATAGAAGGTAAATCCTAATCCCCTCATGTAGCTCCTACTGGCAACACTCCGCAAGAAACCAAAAAAGACTATATTAGCACCACACTCTGCATATCTTGATTGCTAAATTCTAATGCCACATACCTGGAATTCGGTACTTTCCTGTTGTCATGCTTAGTAAAGATTCCTAAAACAAGGCAGAGATGGAATTCAAAAACCCCACTGTCAATGTTGGACCCCCCCTTGTAGTTTTACATTTGCAGCCATTCCAAATATAAATTCTTTGATGGCCCTCTTTATCTTAATTCAATGGGTTTGTAAAGCTGTCTTCTCTGTAACTAGAGGACTTCATGAAAGAAAAATTTTCAGTGTTGCTAGATTTGGAATTCGTTTTGTTAACACCTCTTTCCATTTTTTCTTTAAAAAACCACGCCAAAGTGCAATAAGCTAATAAGTGCAGATTTTGTAAGGAGAAATATCATGGAAAGGTAGAGTTGATTTACTTTACTTTTTTAAAAAAGTGGAATTTCCAATAGGAGCTTAAGCCAAGCTAGAGGGCGGATAAAGATAACAAATAAAGATGAAGATACAGTTCTAAGTCCTGTTAGCAAGAAAAGATAGCCAGGACTATAGACTGTATTATTACATGTATTAACAATAGAGACCTTACCAAGTCCTGCCCTCAGTACAGAAAAAAAACACTGTGGAGCTGTAAAAAAAGAAAGGGAGACATTATTTCTCCAGTATACAATGAACTCCCTTTCCAGAGTAAAGTGGGAGTATGATGATCCAACCATACTTTTGGTATGACATGAATGAGGCTGTCAGATATTGGCTCCTTAATTGTCACTGAAAGGCAGACAGACACTGAGGAGGTATGAGGGTTAGCAATGTCACATTGATAATATTGGGTGGAGGAAGAGAAACTCAAAAAAGGACCTTGCTATAGCGGCACTAAGAAAATTTAAACTGTAATAATATCCTAGCAAAGCTGAAGGTTGCCTATCAGGAGATATGCAGCACATGTTACAAGAAACCAAGTCTACAGTAAGAAAGAAGTTTGGATAATATTTTTAACTTGAAACACTTGTTAAAGAAGTGTTGAATGTATACATTAGTGCACGAGCCCTTTAAATGAAGAAAAAGTGGCCATCCCATTCCCTTGTGTAATGTTCTGGAACAAATCACCATGTGATACAAACCTGTGTTATGCAAGTAATTGTCACCTACGTAGAACTGAGGATTAGGAGAACCATGGAGTCACATCTATAGGTGGAAATCAATGTGACTGCAAAGGGGAGACCCAATACATATCAGTAGTACAGCCAAGAGGGAAGCAGAGATTATCAATCAGTCAGTGGGGCTGCAGAGTGGAGACCCTGGGCTTGTTTGCATTTTCTTAAGTGGAATGGTATAATAATGCCGTTCCACTAAGATGAAGATCACGCACGGAGGGAGCCCTCCATGGTTCAAATGCTAGTGCACGCTCTAACTGCACTACCAGCACCTGAAGGGCAGATGGCTGGGCCTGGGCAAGCAGGATCACCATGGCAACAGCTGCAGCAACATCTGGCTTGTGTGTGGATATAACCATGGCTATTGGCCACAGCATGTGATTGTGCAGCTGCAGCCGCCCATAGCTTCACACTCAGAAGAGGGTGCAAATGCTGCTTCACTAGCTGCTCCTGGTCAAGCTGTGGGCAAAATTTTACTTGTCCACAGCTAATGAAGACTGGGACAGCTGGAGTGAGTTCTGGGATGCTCTGGGATGGTGGTGGTGCCATGAGTAGCTGGTACCGCCCTTGGAAACTACCCTCCTGTCTATGTTCATGTGAATGATTCCACTGTAGGATGGTTGAGTCTACAAATGTAAGATAACAGTACCTGAAGAACAAAATTACATAACTGAAATTTTAGAGGATTGCATTGAATAAGGAAAGCCACCATGTTGCCAGGTGGGTCCTGCTGATCCAGATTACGTGGAGTCTTGCTGATCCTGATTACATGGAGGTTTGGTACAGATCAGGACTTCCTGCACTGACAGCTGGATCTGGCCCATCCCTCCCTGTGGCTGTGTGGAAAAAGTGGATAGAGAAAAAATATTTTCCATGTTGGTCAACATTAGAGCCAGGGGGGAACTTTATAAAGCTAATGGGCAGGAGAGTCATGTCAGCCAAGGGGAAGTAGTTTTTCACCCAGAGGGTCATCAGTCTATGGAATTTACTACCAGATGACAACAATCAGCCTGGATGGGTTTAAAAAAGGAACAAATAAATTCATGGAGGACAGGAATATTATTGTTTAGAATGGATACCTAGGTCCTGCCTCCAAGTTGAAGAGATTGGTGGGATGCCCCTCAAGGCCATTTGCAGGGAACTGAGAGTAAGTGATTTTGCCAGCTTCAGAGTGCCCAGAAGCAATTTGGGGACCACTGTGTTGGACAGGATGCTGGACTAGATGAATTCTAGCTTGATCCAACAGGTCTCTTCTTATTTTTTTTTAATAACTGCTCACCTCATGGAGCCAGGGGGATACACATTGCTGAAAAGTACCCTCTGGTAGTACCAGATCACAAAGGTGTGCTGTCTGCATGCTGTCCATGATCCAGAACAAGGAACATTGTCCAATTCTAGACCCGTGTAAACAAGCCTACAACCAATCCAGATTTATGGACCTCCTTAATCTATATATGACTGCATCCAGTACAGATGGAACCACACCAGTAAGGATGGGGCCTCCTTGATCTGCATTAACATGCAGCCCAGGAGCATGATCCAGATAGCGTTCTCCTTAATCCAGATCACCAGTGAATACAGTGTCACAGATGTGAATGCAATCCAGCTTTAAGCTGCTTTTGAGCCACTTTTTAAATGTGTGTGGTTGCACCCTAAGGCACCAGCAGCCAGCGATTCTTCGCCCTCCTCTCCCCATTTCCCAGGGCACACAGCAGCAGCAGCAACTCAAACCCCCTTCACAGCCACAGCCTTTAAAACAGAAACTCCAGGGCTTTCCTTTCCCTTTTTTAAAGGTCAGAACTTTCAAAGAGCTAGAATTGCGCAAAACTGCAACATTGTTATTAAGGTGTGAAGAGGCTACATCGCTACAGTGTAGCTTTAAGGACTGGATTTTTATAGTGGCTGTTTTGAGGGTGGATTTTTTCAATGAAATCATTATCTTTGGAAGCAAGCTATTGGGGGAGGGAAACCCTAAACATGGATTCTCATCCCTTAAAACGGTACTGTCCACACAGTAAAAAATGTAAAACGTTTCAAGCACAGGATCCGGAGTGAGACCTGTTGAAATCAGGATTGAGATTCACCATGCTTTGGGGTGGTTTAACACGGAGAAAGTGTGTTAAGTCAAACTGCCGTGCAGACTCCGAGGATTGAAAACGTTTTGAATCCGAGATAAGGTTGCCGTGGAGGCACGGCTTTTGTGTAAGTGTATATATATATGAAAAAGAGGGGGAGAGAACAAAATCAAGGCTACCTCCAATAAAACAGATTAAGCAAGGAATTCTTATAAAATACATTAAATGTGAAATGCCTTTTCCAGCACAGAAAAATTGGAGTGGGGACAAAACAGATTCACAGCAGCAAGGTTAACAAACCCACCAGGTGTCACTGTGAATTCTGTGTTCGAACTGCAAAGTGACATCACTGGCTATAGTCAAGCTTATAATTATATTCCATCCACAGCCATATACATTTGCAGTTAAATAGGATGGGGACACATCTGGTAATTCTGTAAACTTCATAGGTGGATCAATAGGATAGTAATGAATGGCAAGTGTTCAGAAAATCAGCAATCAACATTCATTTCTGGCCTGGAAAATCTGAATTATCAATAGTAGTGTCATACAAATCACTGCTATTATTACCTTACACCTAAGAGTGTTATTACTCTGATGGTCCAAAAGAATGAGAGATACAAAGAAGGTAATGATGAGATGCCTTTTATTGAAGTTTCATCTGTTGGGTACAGTATACAAGCTTTCAAGCTTCACTATATTTTAAAAACCTCCCCCCACCCACCCCTGCATGCACAGCGTTGCTTACAGATATGCAGTAACCCAGGATGATAAATGTCGTGGATCCAGCAGATCGTACAGTTGAACCAAGATTTAAAAACAAAAAAAGTAAAAAAGAATAATTTTTAAAATATGCAACAATAGGCAAAGATTAAACCATTTTATGTCCACAGAGTTCAGGACTGAAGGTCTATGTGGTTTAAGCTTCTCAAAACATAATTCAGGGTAAAGCCTGTAAAGGGTGGGTGTCTGGGTGGAATTTTCTGAAGAGGGAAGAAAATTGAAAAATACAAAAAATATGCTATAATATGGGAAGCTATGATTCTCCTTTGTGTTTTTTGTTTGCTTGAATAGTCACAAGCATGTAATGATATCACAATCCACCTAAAACAATTGCAGCTGATAACTATTACAATATGATCTGAGGCTGGACATGGGGGGTGAGGGTTAAGCCTACCATCACATCCCCCAAGAATGCCAGGCCACAAGGGTCTCGAGTCTGGCTCCCTCCATTGGGAAATCACTTTAAAGTGGTCTTCCTTGTGGATCAGGCTGGGTCCTATGCAGACAGGCAGTGGCAGCAGGAATGCCGCATCCCTTTCTAGAGATTGGTGATATTTCATAGGCTTCTGGAAGATGTTCTACTCTCAGGGCCATTTCTGAGGGCACAGAGAAATGTCCCTGGCCTGCAACTTTGAAGCCAGAAAGCTTTCATTCCTTAGCTTCACCACAAGACCAGAATGTGGACAGGCGCCTCACCACCATGGTCACACCTTCACTTTAAACCTTCTTCAGTCCATCTTCAGGTCTGACTGCTTGCACCTTTTCATTTCTATCCATTTTATTTGTGGATTTTCCATTCAGGGCAAACTCTGAGATTAACACCACTATTTTTCTCATAAGTATGAGGATATGGAGAATCAGTCTCAAACAATTCAGCTGCATTTTCGATTAGAGCAAAGATTTAATACACTGAAGTGAGTAACAAGGTGAAAGCAATCCAAAATATTCTGGTGTCCTGCCTGCTACAAAGTTATGAGGATTGTAAAGTGATTTATGCTTTCTAGTTTAATTTGCACATTGTAAAGTGGGATAGGAAGCCTTTGGGCCTTTTAGCACATCCTGTGCTAGGAACAGGTCTAGGGGCTGCCTATCCACATTCTGCTGTGGGATAGGGCAGTCTTGCCCTTTGCTAAAATGATCTGTTTGCATTCTGAGGGCCTCTGGCATACTATTCAATCTGATTCAGAACAGTAGACTTTGTGCAGAAGGCACATGGCCACCTGTTCTAATATACAGGAAGGGCATTTTGGTAGTGAAACAGGAAGTGGGCATTCCTCTGAAAAGGAACCTGTTGGAAACTCCAAACAAACAAAAGTTCCTGGCCTTCAGAAGCTGACTGGTGGACCTGAAGGCTGTAGTCATCCTTTTATAATGTTGGCTGGAGCTGGGATAGAATGTACAGTCCCAGTGTGAAAGGGTCCTATCCCAGGATAATCAAGGAACATCTTGGTAGAACCCAAAACTCATCAGACTCCACTGACACGACCAAAAATTAGAAACGATGAGTCCAACATCTTCAGTGAGCTACTGTGCCTCAGTGAGCCAGTTTGGTATAGTTGTTAAATAGCCAGACTCTTATCTGAAATATCAGGTTTGCTTCTGCACACCTACATGAAGGCAGCTGGGTGACCTTGGGCTAGTCACAGCTCTCTTCTGAGCTTTCACAGACCCACCCACCTCATACGGTGTCTGTTGCAGGGACAAGAATTGAAAGCTTTGTAAGCCGCATTGAGTCCCCTTAAATGGGTGAGAAAAGTGGGGTAGAAAAGCCAACTCTTCTTCCTTCTCCTCCTCCTCCTGTGATAACACATTTTTTCTCCCCCTTTTCATCTGTGGAGACATGCTATAAGTTAACCCGCTTTGCATACAAAAGGTCTCTGGTTCTGTGTATGGCATCTCCAGAAGGGGGCAGTGGCAAAACCACATCTGTGGTTTTTTTGTTGGTGCCAAGAAAAGTATATAATTCTGTCCATAGAGTCTCTAGAAGCTTTAGTTTTCAGGGATCAGTGTCATGGCCCCAGTCTTCTTTCAGCTCCTATGTGGAGACCATCAGATATTCAAACGGTTTGTCCCAGAAATTTTTAGTTCAAAACTGTGGTCAAGAAAAGTATTATAATTAATGCAAAGAACAGAATATGTGTCTCTTCTCCAAAACCAACAAGAAGCAAAGGAAGAAAAAAAAAAAAGGAAAATCCACAAGTCTTCTGAACTGTCTGGCATTATTAGAGTAAGTATAAGGATCTTCCTAATGCTTATTAGCTATAAGTCATCTTCTGTATCCAAAAGTCACTGATTATTCTACTACATCACTAAAATCCATAGCCCCTTCCTGAGAAGTAGAGGTTAAAGTAATTCAAAGAAATCGAGCAGTCGAAGTTAACAGTTGGACTTCGCCCACCATGGATACCATACAATCATATTTTGTTTAGAGCAGCTTTTGTTGCATTGAACCCGCATTTCTATAGGTAATTTGTCCCCTTGCAGTTCTTGATGTGTTGTTCATAATGCGTACCACTTGAGGGCAGTGAAACTTAATTAAACTTTAATAGCACAGCAGCTTAAAGGGACTGTGGATAATAGTATGGCAATAAAAGAAGTTGGAATAATTTTAGTAATGATGTTTCTAACTAATTAGGTCAGAAGTTATGTGTACAAGCCCTGAGGTTTCACAATACATTTGGTGGCTGTTCCCCCCCCCCCCCCCCGACTGGGATGAGAGTTAGTAGAGCTGTTGCAAGCGATGCCCTTGCGTACAAATTAGGTCCTGCAGAATCCAATCACTGGTAAAATAAAATGCAGTAATGGTAGTTTTTCATGATTCAGTGGACATGGAGCCCATTATCAGCCACAGAATTTATTCCTTCCTCCCTGCTCGATGCTAAGTTGTAAAAAGCCGTACAGGCAGGAAAATAAGGAAACATCATATGAAAAATATTTTCCTCAAACCAAAACCACAAGTCTTGATGCGATTGAACAGAGCTGCGGTTTCCCTTTATACCCAAAAGAAGAGAAAGGAATACAAAACAAACACATTTAATAAATATGTTTAATAAATACATGACCTGCTCTGCATAAAATAAAAAGAGCTCTTTTTTTTCCATTCTGGATATAAATGATTCCCTTTGCTGTCTCAGTTTTATAGGCTGGGCTCTAACATCACCCGCATTATAATTGCGCACCCACGATATTATTCTGGCAGGATGTACTATATAAATAAAAGATTACCAGTCAAGAGAGAACAAAAGGGCAGCTGGTTTTTATAATCCTGTTAAAATAATATTGTTTAAAATAATATTGCTATAATTCTCTACAAAAACACCACTCAAGAAAGGAGATGTAGAAAATGGAAAGGGAAGTTCGTGGAGTAAATGATGAATTAGAGCTCAGCCAAAATTTCACGGAAGATTTTTTTTTCTCAGTAAATTTCTGAGATTTTTCTTTCTTTTACTCCATGTAAAAGGCCATGCTCCACCTACTGCCACCACTGTCCCAGACCTCACTAAAGTCTTTACTAGCTGTGGACAAGTAAAATCTTGTTTGCAACTTAACTGGGAGAAGCTAGTGAGCTCCTGGTAAGCAGTGTTTGCACCGTCTCCTGAATGCAAAGCTGCAAATGGGTGTAGCATCCCAATTGCCATGACAACGTCCAGATATGTGCCAGATATCGCAACAGCAATTGCTATGGCAATCCAACTTGCCCAGGCCAGGCCATCCACATTTGAAGTCCTGATGGTCCAATTCTGGACTGCACTAGCACTTGAAGTGTAGATGGCTCCCTCCATGTCTGATCTTTGCCTCACTACAATGGTATTATGATGCCTAATTATACCTTTCCAGTTAGTGAAGCACAAGCAAGCCTGTATACGGGGTGGAAAGAAAGAAAGAAAGAAAGAAAGAAAGAAAGAAAGAAAGAAAGAAAGAAAGAAAGAAAGAAAGAAAGAAAGAAAGAAAGAAAAAGAAAAAGAAAAAAACATGGCTGTTATTACAGGAGTGATAGTGGTGCTTTCATTTCCATCACTTGAATATTACCAAAGCCATGCCACAGAAAAGGTGAGGTTTTGAACAAGAGATGGAGGAGATGAAAAAGACTTTGCTTGAATGGATATGTATTTTGATTGTACTGGCAAACATTTCAGGAAGAGGAAAGGGACAACCCCACTTGGTTGTCCTAATCCGTGGCCCTCCAAGTGAAATATCAGAAGGGAGGGGAAACATATGCAAGCCTCTCAAGTTCTATTATAAACCTGGGCATTTAGTGACAATCACAGCCTACCTTGCTCAAGTAGAAGTAAAAGTGAGTGGGGAAAGGTCAAAAAATATCTCAGCTACAATATCTAGGAAACCATCACTATTATCTCTAAAACTGTAGGAACAATTCATTCCAGAGAATAATGTTTGGATTGTTCCTTGCAACGAAACAAGTGATTACACTAAATTGTTTCCTAATATCATAGTCTTTGTGTAAATGAAATTCAATGTTTGAATGTCACCTATCTGGCAAAAAAGACTGTTATGTTAGAGCACTAAGATTGAATTTCTTGACAGATATTCAAAAGGATTTTAACGCTGATATGAAATTATATTATATCCAAAAGAAAATAAATAAGCAATTGCATACTGTTAAAAAAAAAGATTTTGAACAAAAAATATCTGGGAAAACTTGATGAATGGCATTTGTGAGTTCCCTAGCTTTGCTATTCTGCCATAAACCATTTGCTGATGGGGAACTCTTCAGTTTGAAGCAACTTTGGGCAGGGGGGAATGGAGAGATACTGAGGGGCAAGCTCAGTGCTCATGTGATGGCCAAAGAAATGTCCCTGTTAGGAAGAATCCTAGAATGATGTCATTATTGGAAAGTATCTTATTATAGCAAAACTTAGAATCAAATTTCCATGAGACTCCTCATTACTGTCCGAGATACATCTATCTCACAGAATTAATATTATTTTCCAAGAATAAAAATAGAGAAAAGAGACCCACTAATTCTTAAATGATGAGTAGGATACAAATATAGGCAGTAATTATACTCACATACAAAAGAATGCAAGGGCCTTGGGAAATATTACACACTTCTTTACCACAGCTTTTTAATAAGGAAGCTGTAAGGCCACAAGATGTAACAGAAGATTTCCTCCCATAGGTAAAGAGTTGTGTTACATGACTCAACCCTTCCTTAGTCAACCCTTCCAAATGAATGACTTGAAAAGGAAGGAAACATAGATTAGAAAGTTGCAGATATTTCTCCTAATAAACTTTGAAGGGGGCAACAAAAGAGTTTAAGAATAATGCACAGCATTATAGTTCTGCCAACAGGTATTCTTGAAGAACATCAGAGAGGGAGCTGGGTGTGTTAATAGTCTCCCAAGACCCTCTGGTGCAGGGAAAACAGAGACTGACCACTCTGGTGACCTGGTAAAGGTTCCTTTCCATCTTTCTGGAGACAAGGCCAAAGATATCTCTCAGCTGTTGTGGATCTAGAATGATGCTGAAGACCCCATCAAGTTTAGGATTTGACAATGTTTTGTGAGGAACAAAACCATAAAGTCTCATCTTCTGGTGTCTTCTCTTGCAAAATAAATAAATAAATAAATAAATAAATAAATAAATAAATAAATAAATAAATAAATAAATAAATAAATAAATAAATAAATAAATAAATAAATAAATAAATAAATAAATGCTTCAGTTATCCAGAATAGAACTAACTATGTGAAAATATATGCATTTATACTTCTACTGTTGAAGTAGTAAAGATCCTACCATTTGCTAAGTTAGGCTTTTGGATAATCTCTTTTTTAAAAAAAATAGAAGTGGATTGGACTTTATTAAGAGTTTTTGTAATCACTGGCAGGCCTTCCTCCTTAGAATAAGCTCCATTGTCCTGGATGCTTGCTAGCCTTAAGCCACATATAATGACAAGTCTAGTCACATAGGGTAACAACGGAGGCATCAGCCCAGACTGATGTGCCCAGATTTCCTGAATCCCAGCTAAGCATTATTAAGTTCAAAAACAAAACATTTCATAAGAGATTCAAGGCAGAAACATCACGTGCCGAAACTTCCGCTTTCCAAGCTGGGATTTAAAATGCAATTTCTACTTTGCTTCAATCAGCAAGCAATAAAATAGAATTACTGTACCCGCCAAAACAGATCAATGGCCTAACCTTATTTAATAAACTATGTGAGCTGTAAAAGTCCCAAACATCTACTGCAGTACACTTGCGCAACTTGCGTTCCTAAATGTTAACAATCCAACAGACCAACTGTATGGATGATTTAGTCATTATGAATAAACATGGCTCTCTGATCCATTCTGAGTCACTGAGATTAGGATATGTTCAGACTCCTGCAGATCACTGAGAATATCAAGGAAATAGCAGTCATACCTTTAAACCTTGTGCATGCAGCAAAAATCCATAATTAACTTTTTTTTTAGATATAAGGAGATAGGCCAAAAAGAGCTCTGTTATATCCATATGACTATAAATACTAAATAAGAACATGGAGTTACTACATTTATACCATTTTTTATGTCTGTACATGCATTCTAAATAAAGCTGTCCTATGGGGCTTTTAAAAGGATAAGCTATAGTTCAATCCTACAACACGTATTCTGCATTTTAAGAAGCAGACTTTTAAGGCTCTGTTCAGATAGTCTTTAAAAAATGGCAGGCACCCACTCCCACAACACCAGGGTCAAATAGCTGTGTAGCCCATAAGGTCCATAGGATGTAGTTTGCTGGCACAGCAGCAAGGCAGTTGGCCATATTTATAGCCATAAAGCATGCCACATGGGCATAAAATGCAGCCCTGCACCATGTTATGACATAAAATCTTTCCCTAGCTCTGCTGTATCCTGCACTAGCATGCAGATAGCAGGTCCCTATTCTGGAATAAGGTTCAGTACAATAAGGACACATGTATATTGCACTTCTATGAGGTCTCCTCGGTCTCTGGCTTTTGCTGGTTGACTCCATCCTTAAAAGAGCTGAACCTGGCTCCTTGGCCCTCCAAAGCCCACTTCATCTTCACTACAAGAGCTGAATTCGGATCCTTGGTTTGTGCTAAGGTCTGCTGCCGCCTTTCTACAATAAGAGGCAAAACATGGCCCATCCCTGAAAGAAGCTGAACTTTGGATTTGTGTTTGGATTCCAGAAGAGCTGCAGGCAAACTGCTTTGCTTAGACCAGTGATTCTCAGCCTTCATAATGCCGCAACCCCTTAATGCAGTTCCTCATGTTGTGGAGACCCACAACCATGGGGGTGGGGCAGCTGGGAGGAGGGAGGGATGGATGGCAGAAGACTCATTGTGACCCCTCTGAAAGGGTAGTTCGACCCCCAAAGGGGTCGCGACCCACAAGTTGAGAACCACTGGCTTAGACCATCATTGTCACCATAGTACCGGTGCACAATCAGTCACACTGGGCGTTGCAACCAAAACGGTGTTGCCCTGTGGACGATTGGACATGTGGCTGGATGAAGGTAAGTGTCCAGGTGCATGGGGGCTAAGCTTTCATATCCTAGTGTTCCCTACTGCGAACGCTAGGACAGGTTAGTTTGTTCTGCACCTTCCCTGTCCAGCAGATGGGAAGACAAGTGCAAAAACGCGCCAGGTTTCTCCTCACTTTGCTAAGAATGTCTCCCTTCATTGTGCAATAACTTTGCTCTCTGTTTTCTTTTTCTTTCTAGTTTTTGTATCTATTGTTTTGGTCTAGTGGTTAGGGAACCAGACCCTTATCTGGGAATACCAGGTTTGATTCCACACCCCTCCACAAATCCAGCTGGGTGACCTTGGGCTAGTCACAGCTCTCTTCTGAGCTCTCACAGCCCCAGTTCAGTTGTGGGGAGAAGAATTGAAAGCTTTGTCAGCCACTTTGAGTTCCCCTTAAATGGGTGAGAAAAGCAGGATAGAAAAGCCAACTCCTCTTCTTTTTCTTCTTCTCAGTTGGGTTTAAGTCCAAGACACAGTGAAATTTTGTGTCTCTCTTGCTGCATTCATAGTGAACTGTCTCTTGATTTTGCTACAAGTTAGGCCATGTCTTCACAGCAACCTTATCTCGGATTCAAAACGTTTTCAATCCTCGGAGTCCGCACGGCAGTTTGGCTTAACATGCTTTTCCCGTGTTAAACCACCCCAAAGCATGGTGAATCTCAATCCTGATTTCAATAGGTCTCACTCTGGATCCTGTGCTTGAAACGTTTTACATTTTTTACTGTGTGGACAGTACCATTTTAAGAGATGAGAATCCATGTTTAGGGTTTCCCTCTCCCAATAGCTTGCTTCCAAAGACAGTTATTTCAGTGTTAAAAATCCACTTAACAGGGATCGCTACACTGTGATTGCGCAAAGAAAACTCTATAAACCTGCCCTTGGATTGCTCCAGTCCAAATCCATAATTTATAGATGGGGTTTCCCGTGTAATCTGATAATAACTGCTCCTGATAAGCAAATTTTAAGAGCATTCACGCCGGAGGACGCTGAGAAAATAGCAGAGGAATTGACCAGAGAAAGGCCACAAGCACCAGCACAACCGATAAAAACTCATACACAAGCAAAGGCATCTGTAACACAAACAGATCAAGCTCAAGCTTTGGAATCTCAGGAATCCTGGCAAATTAAGGAGGGGAGACTTCGCCCAAGGACAACACAGAAGCGGATAGATATCTGGACAAAGCGAAGGAAATAACTCATGTATATACTGGCTGATGAATCCTGGTTTGCTTTTTTATAACCATAACCTTTCTTGTTACATTTTTCTTTCTTGCTTTCTCCTTTATTTTCTATCCCCTCCCCTCTTTTTTTTTTTTTCTTTGGAAATTGTTATAAAGCACTATTTGAGAAGCTGTTACATATATATACATATATGGGTAATATATACATATGACAATTGAGGGGTTAAGTTAATGAGAATTTAAGACACAGCTGGCAGGTGGCATAACTTTTATGGGCATAAAGAGGAAGATCATGAAAATAGTCATCCCCACCCTGGTGGTGGGAAATTTAGGCTCTGGGAGGGGAGGAAAGGAAAGGACTGGGTGATAACAGTTCACAAGCATTGAAACTCAATAAGAAAAGGAACCTAACTCAAGATGGATTGCTACCTATGTAGCTTTGGATTCCAGTGCACTGAGTGGCTCAACTCATGTGCAGACAGTAACATCAAGATAAGGAAAAATCCAAGAGGGGAGGGAGGGGATCCTGGGAAGGATGTGGAACAGGAAAAAAATATATCAGAAATGAGGAACGAATGGTTATGTATAGAAAAGGGGTACCAAGAATACTTTATACAGAAATATAAGTCTTATAAGAAGGCAAATAAAGACAGAAAATCAGAATGGGAGATAGCTTAAAAATAATTTCATATAATGTGAAGGGTCTGAATACTATGAAAAAACGTAAGAAAATATTGCACCAGCTCCTGCATACAGAAGCATTAATATGGGCCCTACAGGAGACTCATCAGTCTAGAGCTTATCAAAAGAATTATTTACTGCCCACAAACAGATTTATTGAATTTAAATCCCCTGGAACTTCACATTCAAGAGGTGTAGCTATATTGATAAATAAGAAATTAGATTTTATTTGTACAGCTAAAATTACAGATACACAAGGAAGGTACATATTTGTTAAAGGACTTTTGTCAGGTCAGGAGGTAACTCTTGGATCAGTTTACCTCCCTAATCAGGGACAGGCAAAATTTTTAAAGGAGCTTCTTAAAAAGCTTGAGAAGTTTGCCTCAGAGCAGATGCTTATAGCTGGAGACTTTAATATGGTATTGGACAAATACCTAGATAAATCCACAGGTAACTCAACAACTAATACAAGAACACAATTTCAGCGAATAATTGAAAAATATAATTTAATAGATACCTTTAGGTATAAAAACGGACAAGAAAGAGACTATTCCTTTTACTCCTGCAGGCATAAAGTGTACACCCGCATAGACTATATCTTCACCACTTTGGAGGCAGCACAGAGAGTAAAAGAGGCAGGAATTTATCCCATAACATTTTCAGACCATGCTCCTGTATACATTAGATGGAAATACAAAGAAGATAGAATAGGAACAAGAATATGGAGATTTCCCAATAATATTATGGCAGACAGAGAGGCAAAAAGAAGAATACAACATGAAATAGAAGCCTATTTCCAAACCAATAGTGGCTCCACCTCCCCAGATATAGTTTGGGATGCAATGAAAGCTGTCATAAGAGGTCAAGCAATATCACAAGCTTCCTGGTTGAATAGAAACCGTAGGAAAAAAAGACAGGATTTGGAACTTGAACTAACAGTCCTACAACAGCAGCATAAAGCTAACCCCTTACCAACAATAAAGAATCAGATAGAAGAAGTAAAAAAGAAAATAGAAATACTAGATTCACAAGATATTGCTAAAGCACAAATATTTACTAGGCAGAAGAGTTACCAATATGCAAACAAATGCTCCAAATTTTTAGCAAGACAATTGCAGAGAAAAAAGATAAAAAATCATATTTCAGGACTAAAGGATGAAAACCAGGTTCTCCAGACTTCTAGTGATATGATACACAAAACCATGATAGCTTTCTATGAGAAACTATATGATACACCCCAACCAACTAACATGGCAACAAATCAAACACAGGGTATAGATTTTTTAGGGCTGATTAGGAATACACTAACCATGGAGCAGAGGGAGACTCTAAATGCACAAATAACAGTACAGGAGATAACATCTCAAATTAACAAGTTAAAAGCAGATAAAGCCCCAGGACTGGATGGCTACACAGCAGCCTTCTACAAAACATATAGAGAAATTTTAATACCACAGCTGAAAAAGCTTTATAACTTCATACTAGATACCGGAAAAATTCCAGATTCTTGGAGAAAAGCAGTATTGGTTCCTATAGTTAAACCAAATAAAGAATCAACAGACCCTGGGTCATATAGACCTATAGCTCTTCTCAATCAGGACTTTAAAATAATGACAGCTATTTTAACAGCAAGAATTGCAAGATTCGCCCAAAAATTAATACACCCGGATCAAGCAGGATTTATGCCAGACAGATATATGATAGACCCTATCAGAACTTTATTGAATGTCATGTACCATGCTCAAAATACAAAGAAACCACTAGCCATCCTCTCAATAGATGTCCAGAAGGCATTTGACTCAGTTTTACACAATTATTTAATTACTATACTAGAAAAAATGGAATTTGGAGATAAATTTATACGAATGCTGACAAATATGTATAGTGACAACCAAGCATGTCTTCAAATCAACAATACCTTTTCTGACTTTTTTCACATAAAAAGAGGCACCAAACAGGGATGCCCCTTATCACCAATACTCTTTAATTTGGCTATAGAACCCCTATTAGACTTTATAAGACAAGAAAACAATATAACACCTTATGAAATAGGAGGAGTAAAAATCAAAGTGCAGAATTATGCAGATGACTCTTTGATAATAACTTCTGACCCAATAGGGACAGCACAGGTTATTAAAACAATAAATCTGGACTTTGAAAGACAGTCAGGACTAGCCATTAACTTAAAAAAATCAGAAATTTTATTCAAAAACGTCAGGCCAGGGATTCAACTAGAAGTTCAAAGACTAACGGGATTAAAAATTCAACCTAAAAAAATGAAATATCTTGGATTATATATACCATGCAAATTACAAAAAATCATATATGTAAACTATAACCCAGTCA
This sequence comes from Aspidoscelis tigris stejnegeri, assembly GCA_023333525.1. Taxonomy (NCBI): domain Eukaryota; kingdom Metazoa; phylum Chordata; class Lepidosauria; order Squamata; family Teiidae; genus Aspidoscelis; species Aspidoscelis tigris. Next base: position 35,484,649 of record JALMGA010000004.1, on the reverse strand, counting down.
TACGCACAATTAAAAAAGACATAAAACATTGGTCGGGAAAATTTTTCTCTCTTCTAGGAAGAGTAGCAATTGTAAAGATGAAGATTATGCCCAGAATACTCTTTCTATTTCAAACTTTACCAATACAACCCCCTAAAGCAATATTTAGGGAACTGAACAATATAGTAAATAAGTACATTTTCGGAACCACTAGACCTAGGCTAGCTAAAAAAGTTTTCCAAACTCACCAGGCTAGGGGGGGTTGGGGAATACCAAATATTGAAAATTACTTTCATGCCTTCAGAATTTCCCAGGCATTGCATGGCAGGAGGAAGAATATTCCCAAATGGAGAGAGATGGAAACAAAAGAAGCGCCTATTATTACTGTAATACCATATGTAAACAATCTTAAAAACTGTGATTGTCAACATCCTAACCCTATAATAGCAACACAATTACAATCTTGGAAATTATGGCAAACAAAATTATTGCAAACAATCTCCCCATTAATAGAATTAAAACATTTCCCTCCAATACAGCAATTAATAAGGGGACAAACTTGGGATCATTTGAAAGAAGCAAATCTAAATACAATAGAAGACTTTTATGACCAAACTAAATTGGTAAAACGCGAGGATATAGATCAAGTCTTTGAACAACATCAATTAAATTGGTTAGAAAAAAGAATTTTAATTCAAACACTGACATCTCCTGCACTTACTCAGATAATAGGTAAACCACTTACTCCTATAGAACAAGTTATAAAGGAAACTAACAAATCATTTAAAGGTCTAACGTCAAAAGTTTATAAACTATTAACGGACACTTACACCTCATTAGACCATATTAAATCTCTATGGGAAACGGACCTCGCAGTGAACATACCAGAAGAAGACTGGAATAGAATAACAAATAATAAGCAGATATGGATGAAATCAACAAAGATTAAGGAAACACATACAAAACTAATCTATAGGTGGTACTTAACACCAGTCCATATAGCAAGAATAACAAGATCTCACACGGCACAGTGCTGGAGAGGTTGTAACGATACTCCTACATACTTCCATATGGTATGGGAATGCACACCCTTGCAGATATTCAGAAGGTCAGTACAACAAGAAATAGCAACAATAACTGGTATGACCCTCCATCTAGATCCACAGATCTATCTCTTGCAAAACCTTAATACAATTCAAACTTCTCCTGACCTTAAAACTCTCTTGCACTTCATGATTCATGCAGCAAACATAACAATAGCTAAACAATGGAAGCAAGCACAAGCACTGAATATAAGAGAATGGTATGCACAACTTTGGGATATTGCAATGAATGAGTTTGTGACTATCTTAAAAAACAAGATGTTGGGAGAAGGACGACAAGAGGTGTGGAAGAAAGTCTGGATTCCTTTTATCAGGGCTGTGCAAAACAATAACAACATCAGCATACCTGACGAAGCTCATTTCTTGAGAATTGAAAACTAAAATTGTACTGTAACAAACACATCCATGTCCTGGGAGGAAGAGGGAGGGAAGAAGGGGAGGGTGAAGGGTGGGTTGAAAAATGTAAAAGTATAATCTCTTTAAGTGTATTGACTTATTATTTAAATAAATAAAAAATCCATTAAAAAAAAAAAAAAAAGCAAGCAATAAAATAGAATTACTGTACCCGCCAAAACAGATCAATGGCCTAACCTTATTTAATAAACTATGTGAGCTGTAAAAGTCCCAAACATCTACTGCAGTACACTTGCGCAACTTGCGTTCCTAAATGTTAACAATCCAACAGACCAACTGTATGGATGATTTAGTCATTATGAATAAACATGGCTCTCTGATCCATTCTGAGTCACTGAGATTAGGATATGTTCAGACTCCTGCAGATCACTGAGAATATCAAGGAAATAGCAGTCATACCTTTAAACCTTGTGCATGCAGCAAAAATCCATAATTAACTTTTTTTTTAGATATAAGGAGATAGGCCAAAAAGAGCTCTGTTATATCCATATGACTATAAATACTAAATAAGAACATGGAGTTACTACATTTATACCATTTTTTATGTCTGTACATGCATTCTAAATAAAGCTGTCCTATGGGGCTTTTAAAAGGATAAGCTATAGTTCAATCCTACAACACGTATTCTGCATTTTAAGAAGCAGACTTTTAAGGCTCTGTTCAGATAGTCTTTAAAAAATGGCAGGCACCCACTCCCACAACACCAGGGTCAAATAGCTGTGTAGCCCATAAGGTCCATAGGATGTAGTTTGCTGGCACAGCAGCAAGGCAGTTGGCCATATTTATAGCCATAAAGCATGCCACATGGGCATAAAATGCAGCCCTGCACCATGTTATGACATAAAATCTTTCCCTAGCTCTGCTGTATCCTGCACTAGCATGCAGATAGCAGGTCCCTATTCTGGAATAAGGTTCAGTACAATAAGGACACATGTATATTGCACTTCTATGAGGTCTCCTCGGTCTCTGGCTTTTGCTGGTTGACTCCATCCTTAAAAGAGCTGAACCTGGCTCCTTGGCCCTCCAAAGCCCACTTCATCTTCACTACAAGAGCTGAATTCGGATCCTTGGTTTGTGCTAAGGTCTGCTGCCGCCTTTCTACAATAAGAGGCAAAACATGGCCCATCCCTGAAAGAAGCTGAACTTTGGATTTGTGTTTGGATTCCAGAAGAGCTGCAGGCAAACTGCTTTGCTTAGACCAGTGATTCTCAGCCTTCATAATGCCGCAACCCCTTAATGCAGTTCCTCATGTTGTGGAGACCCACAACCATGGGGGTGGGGCAGCTGGGAGGAGGGAGGGATGGATGGCAGAAGACTCATTGTGACCCCTCTGAAAGGGTAGTTCGACCCCCAAAGGGGTCGCGACCCACAAGTTGAGAACCACTGGCTTAGACCATCATTGTCACCATAGTACCGGTGCACAATCAGTCACACTGGGCGTTGCAACCAAAACGGTGTTGCCCTGTGGACGATTGGACATGTGGCTGGATGAAGGTAAGTGTCCAGGTGCATGGGGGCTAAGCTTTCATATCCTAGTGTTCCCTACTGCGAACGCTAGGACAGGTTAGTTTGTTCTGCACCTTCCCTGTCCAGCAGATGGGAAGACAAGTGCAAAAACGCGCCAGGTTTCTCCTCACTTTGCTAAGAATGTCTCCCTTCATTGTGCAATAACTTTGCTCTCTGTTTTCTTTTTCTTTCTAGTTTTTGTATCTATTGTTTTGGTCTAGTGGTTAGGGAACCAGACCCTTATCTGGGAATACCAGGTTTGATTCCACACCCCTCCACAAATCCAGCTGGGTGACCTTGGGCTAGTCACAGCTCTCTTCTGAGCTCTCACAGCCCCAGTTCAGTTGTGGGGAGAAGAATTGAAAGCTTTGTCAGCCACTTTGAGTTCCCCTTAAATGGGTGAGAAAAGCAGGATAGAAAAGCCAACTCCTCTTCTTTTTCTTCTTCTCAGTTGGGTTTAAGTCCAAGACACAGTGAAATTTTGTGTCTCTCTTGCTGCATTCATAGTGAACTGTCTCTTGATTTTGCTACAAGTTAGGCCATGTCTTCACAGCAACCTTATCTCGGATTCAAAACGTTTTCAATCCTCGGAGTCCGCACGGCAGTTTGGCTTAACATGCTTTTCCCGTGTTAAACCACCCCAAAGCATGGTGAATCTCAATCCTGATTTCAATAGGTCTCACTCTGGATCCTGTGCTTGAAACGTTTTACATTTTTTACTGTGTGGACAGTACCATTTTAAGAGATGAGAATCCATGTTTAGGGTTTCCCTCTCCCAATAGCTTGCTTCCAAAGACAGTTATTTCAGTGTTAAAAATCCACTTAACAGGGATCGCTACACTGTAGCAATGGAACCACTTCACACCTTGATGTTTGGAATAACAATGTTGCAATTTTGCGGAATTCTAGCTCTTTGGAATTCTGACTTTAGAAAGGGAAAGTGAGGAAAGCAGCTGAATGTGAGTGTTCAAAGCAAAGGGGCTTTAGTTGCCACTGCTGCTGTGTGCCCTGAGCAATGGGGAGAGGAGGGGAAAGAATCGCTGGCTGGCTGCCCGCTGCCATTTTTCCTCCATCCATGGAAGCGGCAGCCACCCAGCCACCCAGTTAGGCTTGGTGAAGGGGTCCCTTATGGGTGGCGCGTCCATGCCAGGAGGAAGAGGGCAGGCCAGCCCCGAAAAGCGGCTTTTAAAAAGTAGCCACTTGAGTCCCACCTTGAGTCACATATGCCACGTACAATCCTCAGAATCCGGATCCAACGCCATTAAGTTAAAAGTAATGGGAACAGGCAAATTCGTGTTTGCATCTGGTTCTATTATTTCGGTTTAGGGAAAGTGAAATAAGTTTGCTGTGGGGATTTGCCCTTAGTGTCTTTTGCAATGGTCACAGTTAAACTTTCTCTTTTGCTACATGTTCCCATTTAACTAATTTGCCAAAAATTGAAAGTACTTTCTTTCTATGTTACAAGTTGCTATTTGCCTAATTTGCCTAATATGAAGTGTTTTTATTGTTGCTGCTTGCTCTTTAGCATAGCCACTTTTATCTTTACTGTCACATATTTACTTTAGCTACTTGCATGATAATAAAGTTACCTAGAATATACGAAGACCTCTGCTGGAACAGGCCACGGCCTGTCTAGTCCAGCATCTTGTCTTACACACTGACCCATCAATTGTTTCTGAGCATTCCCATGCAGAAAGCAAAGGCAAAACCTTCACTTATCTTCTCAGCTCCCTGCAAATGGATTTTAAAGGCATTCTGCATGTCTCTCCAACCTGAAGGAAGTACACTTTTTAAAAATACTTGTTATTGTTTTACTTTTTGGTACTATTTGATTATTTTACTTTGAATCATTGAATCCTTAATTTAAAAAACTACAACAGTTTTAGCCGCTTTTACTATTGTTTTGTAAACTGCTTTGAGACTATATTTCCAATGGGAAACACAATAGAGATATTTTAAATAAATAATAAGATTGCTGCTTATCATCCAGCATGCTTTCAAGGTATCTTCATCTGGACACAGTTTTGCCTAGTCCTGGAAACAGAAACAGATCATAGGTAACATCCACACCTTGGTCCTATACGGCACACTATGGTGAGGATGCTTACTCTTGCCCTTGGAGCACATTCTATCTAAACGACCTGTGCCTCATCCCTGTTTTCAGAGCTGATAGCTGAATCTTGGAAATGAGCTCTCTGATCCAAAGGCAAGGAGCCTCCTTGCACCAGACAATGCTCCAGGAGTGGATCTTTCCAGCACAATGCCTGCACTCTCCAAATGCTGGTAGAAAGCATGCTGAATGGCAGAGGGACTCTCATAGTTGTTTTCTGATTAGGAAGATTCTGGTAGATGTCTCTGAAGGACCTCCAGTGCTCTTCTCAATGTGATCAACAGTGCTAGGCACCCCAGCTGTTTAACCATCATGCTCTGGGGCCATTTGAGAGAAACGGCTATTATATGGGTGGATACAGCCATGATCTAGCTCCTTGCATCCAGATTTACATACATCCTGATCTTGCAAAATAAACTTCAAGTAGAGAGATGCAAAAGCAACTTCACCTCCTTCAGCTTTGATGTAGTGCTCAGTTGGTTCAGTTGGTAAGTTCCAAAAGTTGTACTTTGGAAGTCATGTGTTCCATTGTCAGATATACCATTTTTCAGGAGCTTTCTTAAGAATTCAAGCAAGTCAGAAATAACAGATTGCTTTGAAAGACTGGGACTCTGCTTTGCTGCAGGATGACTTTCCCAGGGTAGCAAGGAGAATTAGCTAGAAGGCCATGGAGGCCTCCTCGAGCAGTATTATTTTGATGGTCTTCATTTACAACTTTTGTCTTTTTAAATTCATCCCCCACTGTGATACAGATAATGGAATAATGATATACATCCCAGCTGTTTCCTCTGCATAGCATCCTTACTCTGGAAATACATCTTCAATAGAGTACCATATTCTGGGTTCAGATGAGCTGACCCCGCCAGCAAAAGTAATATGATTTTGAAACAAAAACAGATACTGAGGCAAGGAGCATCAGATAGTGCTAATGTATTGCAAATACTTAACACTACACAGAAAAGAATGTCCTGATTTGTGGCAGAGAAAGCCTTTTGCAAACCCAGATCCTGAACAGAACGGGCACATCTGCCTGCAATTCTTGTCAAACTACATCCCATCAGTTTATAATGGCTTACTTGCTGGTATTTGTTATCAAAGTTCTTGTGTTAGAGCAGCAAGTCTTAGGATGAGAAAACAAGAAACATATTTTCTTCCAGCACATTCTGCTTTGAGGTACCCAAGAGAGAAAGGGGCTGGCTATCCCCCAGGTCACATTGTGGCTGACTTCCTCAATATGGAAATCTGGGCCTAACTTTGCATTTTGTTTTTCCTTCTCAACATTGTCTTATTGTTCTCCTCTCCATTTCCAGCTATCCAGTTCTTTAAAAGTGAGAGATACCAGTTCCCTATAGAAAATAAGACTAAGGATGCCATGATGAAAATTATTCATAGCAGAGGCTTAAATTTCATCCACAGATTTTTAAAAGGTCTCTCTGTGGAAGAAACTGGCTCATAAAATTATTGAATGCTTAACTTCCTTTCTTAATGAAGCAGTTATTTGTAGCAACTCAGCATTTTTCCCAGTTAAATATTGACATCAGCTTCTCCTCCATCCTTTAGTATACTGGCAAGCACATAGTGCTCAATTGATATAAATGTGATGCCATTTTGTTATGAAATGATTCTCCAGCTTGGAATAACTTCTCCTGAGCATGCACAGAACAATCAATATTAGCTTCTAAGAGGCATATGACAAGGTGCTGAGTGTTGACCTCTGAAATATATAGGAAGTCGCCCTCTACAGATTAGAATGTTGGTTTACCTTGTCCGGTGTTATTTCCATCAGATGTAGCTAATTATTTTTGACTTGAACGCTACAGTCACCTTTCACCAACCTCCTTAGACTGGTGCAAGCCAGTTTTAAGGGTGGTCAAAAGTAAAGATGGTTACCCCCAGGTTCTTATATGCAAATGAGACTGGAGGTTTTCACCCTTGCTTACCTAATGATCAGTATTATCACGAGTGATAAATTCATTTGCATGTCTGTTGTGATTTATTTATTATGATTTATGGTTCTAATTATTTTTATATCTCTCTACATCAAAGTCTCAGAGTGGTGAACATGTAAAATAGAATAGATTTTTTTAAAACCATTTTAAAAAAGTAAAAAAGTAAAATATTCCAAAATCATGGGTGAGAAAAACATAGCTAGGGTTTCTGTTCCAGCATCATACCTAGTTTATTTTAATATCTGCTAGTGCTGCTGAATCAATGAAATCCTTGTAGGATTTTGAATCCATCTTGCAGAGTACACAGAGCATAAGAATTGTAAGTGCGATTAGAACAAATTCATTAAAGAATGCCCAGGTAATTAGGCTTCAATATAGAAAAAAACTGAGCTTATTGGGAAAATAATTAGCTGTATAGGAAAACCTACATGCTGCAGAAAAAGAGAGAAGAAAGAAAGAAACAAAGAAAGAGGGTGAACAAAATGAGTTAGCATTGAGGAGTGCAGTATATTTCTGCTAATCCGCAACAAGCAAAGCTGAAACAAAATGCATCCCTACATGGGCAGAACACAGCCTAGTGATGTGACTCACCAAAAGTGTGCGTAACACTTTCCAGTAAATGAACATCCTCCACCAGCTGACCCTAAATTAATTATTAATTAATTAATTAATTATATCCCACCTTTTTCCCAGACAGGGACTCAAGCGGCATACCGAATTACAATAATTACAGAACAATAGAATAATATATCTAATCACACATCCAAGGGGTGGCCTCCCCTCCACACACACCCTCGCTCACTTACCCGGCCACCAGCTATCCTCCTTTGCCTGGCTTTAAACCTAGCCAGCTCTTTCTTTCTCCCTGTTGAAACAGGGGGAGGGAAAAGGAAGGAAGGCAGCTGAAGACGTTGAGGAGGAGGAGGCTGACAGTGGCTGCCTTCCTTCCTTTTTCTTCCCCCTATTTCAACAGGGGGAAAGAAAAAGCTGGCTAGGTTTAAAGCTGAGTGAGGGAGGACAGCTGGCAGCCACACTCACTTACCCAGCCACCGGCTGTCCTCCTTCACTCAGCTTTAATCCAAGTCAGTCAGAAAACCTGTTTTCTTTCCCCTCATTTTCCCTGGAAAATCCAGGGAAAGAAAACTGGTTTGGGAACAGGGTACAGTGGTACCTTGACATACGAGTTTAATTCGTTCCGTAACCTTGTTCTTATGTCAAATCGCTCGTATCTCAAAGCAATTTTCCCATTAATCCATTCCAGCTCCCAAAACACCACCTCAGTTGTTTTTGTTATGTACTGTACTGTACTGTATTTACATACTCGTATCTCAAATCTTGCTCTCATCTCAAAGCGGCTTGTATCTCAAAACACTTGTATGTCAGGGCACTTGTATGCCGAGATACCACTGTATTGGGAATCCCAATGCCAAATCCAAATCCATCCCGGATTTTAGCCCCTATGGGTATGCACCCTAAGTATCATCAACATATTGATGACATTGCACACAAAAACTCCTGATGATTTCTCCCAGTGGTTTCATGTAGATATTGAAATGTATGGGAGACAGGACTGAACCCTGAGATACTCCACAATTTGAACACGAATCCCCCAACATAACTTTCTGAAACCTCCCTTGTAAAAAGGAATGAAACCATTGTAGTACAATGCCTCTCATACCCAACTCTACTAAATATCCAAGGAGGATACTATAATCAACAGTATCAAAAGCCACTGAAAGATGGTTGTCCAAACACGGCTTCATTTATAAGCCTTTGAATTACATTGCAACAGCCCTTGGATGGAGCAGCTCCATACTATCTCATGTACTCCTGTGTCTTTTCCCCATTTCTTATTATCCACTCTTTCTGCTACTGCTAATGAAATGCACATTGTTTTCTCTAACAAGAAAAATACTGTTAGAAATTAATTTAAAGTAATACTGTATATGTAAATAATTCTTAGTGCATCATATCATTTTGAAATGTATGTATGATTTATACATATGATGCAATTCACTAAAATCTGTTGTACATAAGTTTCCATCTCTTGCATTATCATAAACGTTTCTGAGGGCCAATTTCATTTATTTCTTTATTTAAAAATTTATATCCCACCTTTTACAAAGAAGGTCACAACAATAAAATAAAATACATAAAATATAACCCATTCTGTCTCTCACTCTTCCCAGCAGGACAACACCCAGAAAAAGCTAAACATCAAAGGCCTGGGAGAAGAGGTGTGTTTTAATCAGGCACCAAAAAACATCATAACCTCCAGAGGAAGGCTATTCCAAAGTCTGCGGACCATCATAGAAAAATCCCTCTTGTGTCTCCCTGTCTCTTACACCTCAGAGAAAGGAAGAACTGGAAGACCTCTGCTTGAGAATGCCCAGAAGCAAATGGTGGTTTCTCTTCCTTCTCTAGTTCTGCCCTACTTTCCTTAAACTCTGAGGGTTTCACTGATTGCAAAATAAGTTTTATTTATTTCTTAATGACATTTTCTCGTCTTCTTAGTTGAGTTTGGCCTCCCCCCCCCCATGCACATTTCTCTTGCCAAGGCTGTTTTGGTCAGGTCCCCAGAGGTTACTGAGTTCCCATCAAAATGGCACCAGATATAGTATTTTGAACCTCTAACTGTGTGCTGTCCATACAAGGGCTGCTAGTCTGGTACGCCACTTAATGGACCACTTACAAGTGGCCCATGCTTAGAGTGGGCCACAGCATCACTTTCTGCACCATAGCCCACTCCAACACCTCATCCAGTGTTGCTGAATTTTGAGTGTGACTTCCCAGTAAGCTAATATGTAATACAGGTGACATATTCTAGGGGCCCTGCTGGGTCAGTCTATCTGTCCAGTGCAGACACAGCAAAAGGTTCCAGAAACTTCTTCAGTGTAAGGATATCCCATGTAGTAGGAGCCACAGCAGTAAGCCCCCTTTTCAGGCCAAAACTGCCAATGTCATACTTGGAGATAGTATCCCAAGACCTTAATATCTGGGTTTTACCTAAGAAACTCACAGCAAAAAAGAAGTTGGTAGCATGAGCTTTTGTAAAGTAAGCCTACTTCATCAGGTATATCATCAGATGTAGGCTTAACCAACAAAAGCTCATGCGAACAACTTCTTTCATTCTGTTGATCTCTAAGGTGCTGTTAGAACCCCTTGCTTACTGATCTGGACTAACATAGCTACATCTTTGAATAACCATTTTTGTTCATCAGGTAATTGGGTCCCAAGCCATTAGGACTTTATAAGTCAACATGAATTGCTTAAATTGGGCTCAGAAGCAGATAGAAAATGGATATGCCTTCCAGATGTACCTGATTAGTTGCCAATCTAAATGTGAATGCTACCAATGTATATAATATTTAATAAACCATATATTTGATTGCTCTGACATTGGCTCCTTGCCTCGTTTCTCATTCACCCCGCAAGAAAGCCAAGCCAAGAAAGGAAAGTGTGTGTGTGTGTGTGTGTGTGCACATGTACCTGTGTGTGAATGAGGTGTGCTGAGGAGGGAAGGAAAAGAAGAGAAAACAAGAATGTCAGAAGTATATTTTTGTCCCTCCCCACTGGGTTTTTGTACTCATCCAGTTTCACTTTGTATCTCCTAAACTATTTCCCCCAGGAGGGAGGTAGATAGTTCCCTGCCCATAATTCAGACTGTCCATTTGTTTGATTATGTGAGCAAATAGGTGGTTTCAGACATACAAAGCATTCTAAATGGAGATGGGTAGTTGAAGGGGGGGAGTGCAGGTGATGTTTTTGCCATCAAAGAGCTGTTGCCTCCAACTGCTATGAGAAAACCCAGCAGAGCATTTTCAAACAGACGGCATTCTTGGTTGGGTAACCCTGTTTTGAGGCCTGCTGTCATTAATTCTGTGGAACACCTTGATTATTTTCCCTGCCCTCTTTCTCCCCATTGCTTTTATGCAAGCATCTGCCTCCAGGAAAGGAAGTGAATATAAGACAATAAAATGCATACATTCTTCCTTTGAACTGCAGGGTTAAAAACATTAGCGTAAATGGTGGCTGAAAATCTGAGATTAAAGCATGAATCTCATTCCAGTTCACTTGTGACTCTGAGAGGGGGTGGAAATGAATTGAAGTCTCTAGACCACAGTGCCTTAATGCAATCATCCATAGAGCAAATTACCTGGAATGATTAGATTGCTGAAGTGTACCCATGGGTCTCTACCCATTATATATTGGGGTGCTGGAATCTCTGCTCTTTCAGAAGAGAAGCTAAAATTAGATGAGATATTACCATTCTAAAACAACTGCTAGAAACGGTGATATATCTCCACCACAACTGTTCTTCCTTTCTTTTTCTTATCCACCTTCAAATAAAGCTTGGTGTCTGAAACCATTTACTCATTTCTTGCACAGGAAAGAAAGTAAACACAGCTGTAACATTTTAATGGCCTGAAGATAAGTGTACATATTTTTCTTGTTTTTGGTATCGCAGGCTGTTGACTGAATTTCAAAGTGAACAATAATAGCAGAACTGTGAGCAATTGTTCCGACACAGGGTGCATATTAATACCTGGCAGCACTTTGCAATAGTGTAACATTACAATTGCCATCACTGAAGCAATGAAGTTGGCACAGATTGCTAAATTGCCCAAGTACAATTCATGACTGTTGACAAAGAAAGGGAATTGTGGTTTCTGAAGTAACTGACCAACAACACAGTTTTGGCAATAGTAGGCCTGACATCTGTTCGGACCTTCTGCCCCTCCTGGTATCTCAAAACCTGTACAGGGAAAGTACCACTTGTTCACATCAACTCTTGCTGCTGGGCTCCACCTGGACTCTGGCAGCTGCTGTCAGCTGCAAAAACAAGTAGGTTTAAGAGCTTGCTATGAGGAAGACCATGAGGGAGAGGAGGAAAAATCACAAGAAACAAAGAAGGTAACAAAGCATCTCCTTGTGGCTTAGCAAAAAAAAAAGCATCCGGAGGTGCTTCTGAGGTAGCTTAGAGATAGCTTTGAGGTGGGATTGTTCATATACTAGTCTTTCCCACCCTCCTCATTCTGTGCTAGAAAAGATGGATTGGAGAAGACTTGGGAACACAAGGGCCACACAGTGTCTCCCTGAGGAGGCTCTGAGGTGCCCCCTTTGATTATGTCTGAACACAGCCTAAGACAACACCGTACGCCCCCCAAAATGTATTCTGCCTAAAGAAGATTATTCAATAGCCCTAAGAGCTTGTGAGGGTGCAGGGGAATGGTGAAGAAATGGGTGAACACTGAAGGAAGGAAGCGACTAATCAAAAAAGTGGCCTGAAGAAAGAGAGGGTGAGTTTCTGAAGTCAGTGCTGCCGCCTTGGCCCTCTCTGCACTTGGCCTTATTCTGGAACATATGTCAGGATAATAGTCTGTTGTCCATACGCTAATGCAGCCTTTGGCAGGCCTCAATTGGGGCCTATCATAATCTGCACTAGCAAGCAGACAGCAGTTCCCTATTCCAAGATATATTCCAGAATGAGGACAAGTACAGAAAGGGCCATATGAATAGATGCACACCAATGCTCAACTACTTCAGCCCTTTCTACATTGGGGCCTATTCTGCACTTACCTTGGCTAATCTGGATTAGCTGGATCTGGATTAGTTAGTTCCAGATCAACCACAGACAGAAGCATCTACACTGAGTGGGCTTTAGAATAGCAACTGTCTCCTGAAAAGTGCCAGTATGGATATAAACCACATTTATCTGGGGTGTTTCTGCATTTGGCTTCCTGTCTGTTGCATAACAGACTAATGTGTACTAGAGTTCACACTGCTAGTAGCCTAGCTGCAATGTACCTGGACACCCACCTCGGTCCAGCTGTGCATCTGATTCCCCACAAGGCACTGCCATTTTGATTGCGGCATCTGGTGGGATTGTTCATTGCATCTGCATACACTGTCCTAATGCTGCTAACTCGACCTCCATCCTCTTTTGTAACATGCAAATGTTCATAATTAGGAGACTGTTGTTTGGACAAAATCATTCAGCTTCTTTGTTGTTGTTTTTCTGGAAACTTGAAGAAAGTAAATAATTATATAATAAAGTTGCTTTGCTTCTCTTTGGCTCTCCTAAAATAATAAAACAAAATAACATTCAATGAATAAGCGTTTTATTCAACCAGGGATTTAAGTTGTCGGAATTGTGAGGTGACAACATTACACATACTGTTGAAATTAGGGATGTGCATGGTTTCTTTTTCATGTTCACTTCACATCAAAGTGAATGCGAAGGACTTCACACTTGTGTGAATAAAGTCACTTCTAATGTGGTAGGATTCAAATCCTCGGCAAATGTTCTTCGAATCTAATTTGAATATTGCCGCCAGTCAAGCCTCCAAATCCCATGCAAATCTGTTCAAAATCCTTTTTTAATTCACTCTGAATCCGCTACTGATATGACCAGGCAGCCACTTTGCCACCTCCTCATGCTCAAATGAATGCACAAAGCATCAAATGAATGCACAAAAGCATTTGCTTCCCTATTTGCAACCTTCTAATGTAGTCAACATTCGATTCAATTGCGAATGTACACAGATTTTGAATGCACACCCCTAGTTGAAATGGTTATTTAGTCATTAATTTCTGCAGATTTCTGCTCTCGATCTCTCTGATCTAGAAAAGGTACACAAAAGCAGGCGAAGAACCATGATCAGGAAATGACGTTGGCATCTTGAATGCAAGAGATCCCAGGTTTAGTTGCTGCTGTTTGAAAGGTTCCACAAACACCTAACAGATGGTCAGTTAGCAGACATCCCACATTCATGAGAAATCCCAGTGGAGGCTATCTGAGCATCTCAACAAAGCTAAGCATCCAGGAAACTCGCCTTGCACAGAGCAGAGAATGAATGGAGGGACAGAATGCTTGGAAAATGAATGGAAGGGCATTGTCAAAAAATCCCTTGACCACCTTAAAAGGAAGTGCAGCAAAACCCTAACCCATTAGAATGTCAATGAGATTTTCTCTCTCCTCTGATAATTTCCAGATGCAATTTCTTTTTCTAATTAATCAATGAAGACTATGTGAGGAAATGTACTGCATAAGAATTTTTCAGCACAACATGAATAATTTCCATTTTATGGGTCAGGAACTGAGTGTCTCATGCCCCAAACCACAAAGTAAGCCCATAACAAGTGAAGCTGAAACAGATTTTTCAGATGCAATATCTGGTCTAAATGTTCGGCAAGCTACATTAGCTGTTAATAAATTATCTTTGTGAAGAAGTAAATTAGGAAAGTGCAATGCTAACTCCACATATATCAACATGTATATAATTAAAAATAATCTTGAAGCTAAATAAGAGAGATGACATTTCCTATATTTTTATATTCACTGTTTGAACATTAATTAAACTTGACTATTGCAGTCCTTTAGCATTGTTACCCATTAACAGTCAAAGCCTGCTTTATATTCATAATCCACCTTTCCTTCTGTAACATTATTTCAGAACCTTTGGGGGCAATCTGCAGATGTTCTGTGCTGCCCATCCTTAAAACTGTTACACATCTGGTTGATGATTGCTGCCAGATAGACGAATGAGGCTAGGATAAAGTTGTATTTGCCATATGGGAAGAAAATGCTTGGTATATTGGGAGTTGCTGCCACCTACTGCACAGTTGGTGAACTGCTGACACTACAATATATCTCCTTTGTGGAATAAGATTTGCACCTGGTGTTTCCTTAAATCTATTCTTTACATGTTGTGCCAGGTAACTGGGCACTTCACATAGTAGTAGATTGGTAAACAGAAGTCAAAATACATAACAGATGTAAAAGAATGCAACTATTGCATAAGTAGCTGGCAAGTAGGACTGTAAAAAATAACTTAAATGCTTGATAAAATATAGATTTCTAGGATGAGGATGATGGACAGACAAATTAGAAAGTACTGTACATCTGTCTGAACAGGGCCAGAAAATGATTGGACATCGTGATCCAAGGTTCCTGATGGTCAGTTCTCGTCAGCTTGAAGTTTGGATATTGCATAGGTTTTGGAGCCGAAACAAAATGGAAGTCTACAGAGAAACCCATGCATAACAAAAAGACTGTATTTGGCAAACTTCCATGGTACAAGGCACTCCAAAACAATATACCCAAGGAAATTCAAACTGAGATGCTTTCTATCTGTCTGTGGAAAGCATGCCAACATCCCACTTCAGGAATATAATCCAGAATAAGCACCAGTGCAGAAAGAAATTTAGAGACAGTCAGATGTGGCCCCTTGTGTTCTCATTCCATCTTGACTTGACCTTTTCTGCTTTAGATGAACCCTGATTATTTACTAAATTGCATTTTTATTTCTGCCCTATACCCAAAGGTCTCAGGCAGATTACAGCAATAGAAACAAAATTTTAAAATGAACATACTAAAAATAATAATGACTGAATGTGGGGAGAAGATCTTCAAGAGATCTTCATTGTTCTCACTGTCACTTGGGCCATTGTCACACCTTCACTTTAAACCTTCTTTAAAGCTGAATGGAAAGTCCACAAACAAAATGGATAGGAATGAAAACAGAGTTGAAGATGGACTGAAGAAGGTTTAATGGGAAGGTATGACCACAGCCTTGCTGACAGCAACATGCCTGCCACTGCACCAAGTGAGAGGAACACTAAAACAGGGAACTTTTGTCCCTCGGTTCAGTGTTTCTGTCCCAGAAGGACCCCTCTGATAACACAGGAAATGGCTATGGAAATCTGCCATTTCTCTGTGCTCTCCAAAGAATGTCAGGTCAGGTAGGCCCAGAGGGTCTTTTTGCACCTTAATTTCCCCAGGACAATGTCCCAAAGAAATGAAGATGGGAGATAGATCTAGTATTCATTGGTACGCACTGGCAATGTGCAAATCACCTCCATTACAGAGGCAATCATGGAGTCATGCCAACTGTACCAGAACACCTTCATGACTGAACAATGCAGTGTGTGACGCACCTGTGCCACCAACCTCTTCCACCCAGAAGATGCCTGCTGCTACACCAAGTAAGAGAAACACTAAAACAGATGCTTCCACCCATCCTTCATAGTTGCAGAGAAGTGACAAAACTCCTTCACACATGGAGCCACTTCTGGTAAAGAAGCAGCTTTGCATAATGTGGATGTATTGTCTGGGAGGGTCCCTGGAGTTTCCCCTGTAGGTAAGTGTGTAACTAGGTAAGTGCCTAGTAAAATCCCTGAGGGAGCATGTTACCATCTCTCCCAAAGGTTTAGTTTACAGCACTCTATTGCTAGCTCACTGTAACTCAGTGGTAGAGTAAATTGCCTGGAAAGCAGCAGGTTGCCAGTTAGATCCCCAGCCTCTCCCCAGAAGTAGGTAATGGCAAAACACTTCTGGCACTCTGCAGAAAGATGCCCCATATACAGTCAACCATGGCCGTGGTCACACCTTCACTTTAAACCTTCTTCAGTCCGTAGAAATGAAAGGTGTGACCAAAAAGAGCTGAAAATGGACTGAAGAAGGTTTAAAGTGAAGGTGTGACCACAGCCCAGGAGTCAGTCACAACTAGGTGGTATCCAACAACATTGAGCACAATGTGCTTGGTGAAAGCTCCCAAGATGCTGCATCACCAGGCTCTTAGGCCCTAGGAGGACTGTACTGCCGTGTCACAACTTTTGCCTTTTCTTGCATTGCTCACAAGCTGTAGCTTGAAGGGAAACACCCCTGTGTTGCCAGCCAGGCAAACCCCCCACCCCCACTTCAGAATGGCTTTGCAAGCCAAATTGCTCAGCAAATTTCTCCCTTTCAAGAAAACTTTCCCATCACTTGTTTTCTCTTGTGAATCTGCCCTCTGGGTGATTTTCCTTTGTTCCCAAAAGCCTGGGGGAGGGAGGGAGGGGGGGAGGGAGTTGCCAGTGTCTTATGCTTGTGCATAAATGCATGTATGAATGCACACACTTGTTTGCCTTTCTATTTGAAGTTCCATAATGATGCTTTTAGTAGAGTCAGGGAAGGGCATAAGTTCACCATAAGGACAGAGCAGAGGGAAGCCATCCTTTTAATGTGGAAACGTGCCTTGAGACATTTGGGGATAGGGCAGGATAAGAATTCAAATAAATAAATAAGGAAAAGCCGCTGCTATGACTGGAAGAGCTGCCATGCAGCTTGACCCTGGCTGCAGATCCTAAGTGACCAGGAAGGAAAGGAAGTGGGGAAATTATTTAGAACTTGCACTTCCACCGTACACTTCCACTATAGGGAGCACTCTGATGCCTTAAGCACACTGGGAGCCAGTTTGGTCTTGTGGTTAGGGAGCCGGACCCTTACCTGGGAATGCCAGGTTCAGTTCTCCTCTCCACCACAAAAGCCAGCTGGGTGACCTTGGATTCTGAGCTCTCACAGCCCCACCTACCTCACAGGGTGTCTGTTGTGGGGAGAAGAACAGAACCTTTGTCAGCCGCTTTGAGTCCCCTTAAATGGGTAAGAAAAGCAGAGTAGAAAAGCCAACTCTTCCTCTTCTGAGACCAGAGTCGTTACCTTGTTTGCAAAGCTCATCAAATCAGGCAAAAGGTATCATCTTATAGTTCCAGCAGTTGATATGCTCTGCTTAATATCATTTCTTTTTATATATTGTTTCAGGGTCCATTTAATTACGGCTCTTTCTGCATTTACCAATGTTAATTTGTATTAGTTAGATTCATATTAGCTACAGTAGATCTGCATTAGCTAGATCTGTATTAGCTAGATCCAGATCAACCACTGGAAGTGGCACATGCACTGAGCAAATGTATGCTCAGCCTGGCAGCACATATACTAAAACTGGAACAAGACAGCGAAGATTAGCATAGCCCTTGCACAAGGATGACATCAAATTCATGAAGCGTTCCATATTTCTTATACTTAAAAAAACCCCAAAACAGCAATTGTGTGCTAAAGAGCAATGCAGTGCAGATGCCTAAGCCCTATTCTGCATCAGTAGATGTGAACAATCTCCATAAGGGCAACCCACACTGCCATGCAATTGGCTCACGGTGCCTCCAAAAGCTGACTGAACATTATATCTGGGCAGTGGGCGGGGGACAGTGCCTTCAAAGGCAATGAGAAGACAACTTTGCCATGGATCCACTGTTGCAGAGGTGCTGTGAAGATGTCTTTGCAGTCACATTGTAACTGCATGTCACTCAACAGCACACCCACATTATTTCTAGATCCATCCAATGTGCGGATGTCCCTTCCTTGATCCAAATCAAAGAGTGATAGTATGGATGGTAAACCACTTATCCAGATTAATGAACCCTTGGCACACTACTCCTGTGCAGACAGTGTGTTCCTAGCACTTCCTTGATCAGGATTGCCATGTAGACATGTTCTTAGAAGCTCCTTGATCTGGATTTAAAGTAAATGCAGAAAGGGCCTAAGATAGGATAAGATACATTCAGAGTTGGATACTGCCATGACTTTCCGCATTGCGGCCCTTTCTGCTTTGAGTCTTACTTCGGATTATATCCTGAAATAGTGAGCTGTCATTCACATGCTGACACAGCCTGGTGCCTGAGCCTGCTGCAGTTGGCAGCTCCTTATTCAGGGATAAAATCTGAAATAAGTCCCAGAGCAGAAAGGGCCTATGTGACCTGAGTCCTTGGTATCTTGTTGAGTAATCCTGAGCATACTAGAAGTTATGAACTGCTGCCCCTATCAACCATCTGATGTTTTTCTGTGTGTTTGGGTTGGTAATTTATGCCCAGAATTTAAAAGCACAGCGTGTAGATAATTTGACTCATTTTTGGCAGAAGGCTTTCAGTGGATTGCATCAGCTTTTGAGTCGGCATGCGTAGATTTCTTTCTATTGTCCAGGTTTGCTATAGCTCAGCTTGCCAAGTCTGACATTCACAGAACCCCCCTCGATGGATATACAACTGAATTGTTTCTTTTTCATACCACTTTGAGGAAGGACCTACACAATTTGTTAGAATCTGATAATCATAGGAATTCATTGAATCATATGAATTGATTGAATTAGCTTGCTAAAATGCAATATTTGGTCCTGTGTAATTCCATAGATATGTAGAAACTAATTTCTTCCAGCTCCATTATTGTTTTCATAACTGTACGGTATTTGAAGCAAAGGGATGCTTCGTGCGATTTTGAATAAAATAACATCGGTTTTAAAAAGCTACAAAAGATATAGAAAAGATTGTAAAGAAGACATTCTTGGGATCTATTGACAGAAATACTCTGTTTCTTTTATGCCTTTGTGCTGAATGTTAAAGATAAGTGGATGCCCAGAAAGTATTTCAGGTAACTGGAATGAAAGAATAATTTGCTTGATCTTTTTTGAATTAGACAAACCCGACCAAGGCCATATCTACACATACCTTTACAGATGCCTCTGAGGGCCATCTGTGGTGGCAAGTCTCCATGTTCAGAGGCATCACCCACCTTCTGGAATGCAGAAAATCTTCCCCAGGTAGGTGTGGGTCGGGGTATGAAAAACCACACAGAGAGCAGGCACCCATCACATGAAATGGAAATGCTGAAATGGCTTATGTTACCCCAACAGGACTGCAGGGAACGTGCTCCAATGGAGGTGATTACTGCCCCAGGTGCCTCTGCCTGCTCAAATGGAGATACAGGTCAAGTCTCCTTAATTTACCTCATGATCAGAATGCAGCTCCAAATCATCTTATTCACTTGTCCTGATACTGTTACGCAATTTCAGTGCAAAAAAGGTGGACTAAAAATGTTTAGATGTATGATTTTTTTAAAAAAAAATCTGTATTTTTATTCTGCCCTATACCTGAATGTCTCAGATGGGTTACAATAGTAAAAACAAATTTAAAAGAACCCACTGAAAAATTTAACAGTGCCTGAAGGTGAGAAGGGAAAGCTGTTTCTTCAACCAAAGGCCAGGGTGAATAGGTGCCAGTCTCCTATATGTACATAATGAAGGTGTCTAGAGCCCATAAGGGGGGAAGAATATTCCATAGTCTAGGGGATACCACTGAGAAGACCCTATCATAAGTACCCACCCCTTTAGCTACTGGAAGAGGTGGTACAAGCAAAAGGTACTCTGAAGGCACAAGCAGATTAATATGGTAGGGATGTGCACAAAGCCAATTTCCCACATTCGATTCAAGGCAAATTGAAAGTGGGAATATTCGGCTTTTGCTGAATACCCCCCCCCCCATGAATGTGTAGGGTGGTTCGGCTTCATGTATCAGTATCTGAATGAACCCCCTACTCCCTTCCCCTCCACACCCTCTGGCCGCCGCCATGCACCGGATATTGCTTGGAACCTGCCTGAAATAGCACTTCTGATTCTGTGCACATGGGAATCTCAATCTCCAGATGAAGAGCTGCACGCACAAACCCGGAAGTGCTGTTTCAGTGCCCAAATAGTACCTAAATGATGGTGGATGACTCAACCATGGCTTCCATTCCACTCTGCCACACTTCCTTTATGGAGGCCACGGTGGCATCATCAGGCCCATTTCAGTGCTGTTCAGGGGGCCCAAACAGGCCTTCAGGGTTAGTGTGCACAGGTCTCATTCCAGGAATCATGCATGCAGAACTGGAAGTGCTATTTCCAATGAGTGCCAAAATGGGCCTGAAACACAATTGCGCCCTCTATAAAAGTAAGAGAGCATGCCATAGTGGTACAGGGGGGCTTGTTTGTTGCATCCGCTGTCACTTCAGTGCTCTTTGGATGCTGAAACAGCACTTCTGGGTTTGCATCCACAACTCCCCAATGGGACTAGGAGCTGTGCATGCACAACCAGAAGACCTACTTGCACCTATGATGAGCGAGTGTGGCAGCAATGGCAACACAACTAAAGGTGGGGGGGGCAGGAGGCTGCGTGGGAGGGATGGGAGGCCATGGGAGGAAGGGAGGCCATGGGGGGATCTGGCCTTGGCCGAAGCTTCAAACAAAGCTTCAACAAATGCTGGATAAATCTGATTCGCAGACAAATAGGGCTTACAAATGTAGGCCCTATTCGATTCATCTGCAACTTTTGTTATTTGTATGTATTTACACAAATAATGAATAGCATGAATATTCATGCACATCCCCACAATATGGAATTTACTACCAGAAGAGGTGGGGACAGCAACAAGAGCAAGAATACAAGCAGCATATAGTTGGCTGGAGCCCAGCAAACAACTTCTCCACATCATCAGTTCTCAATAAGAGAAACTGACTACTGCAAGGTGCTGTATGTGGGCCTATTCTGGCAGGGTGGTAGTGGTGGTGGGGAAGACTTAGAAGATGTACCTTATACAGAACATAGCAACAATCGCTACTCCAGATTTTAAAACTGGCAACCAAACCCAATTCAAATATTTACACTGGCGTATAAAGCCCCTCACAGCTTGGGCTCCAATTATTTATGTTCTCTTTCACTCATCTTTCCTTCTGAATGAAAAAGCTCCAACTTTTGCAACTTTTCCTACAAAAGATTTGCTCCAGTTTAGTCATTTTTAATCAACTTATTTGTCTCATTTCTGATTTTGCAATATCTTCTTTGCAGTGAATAAAAGTGAACTCATTATTGTAAACACACTCAAAACAATAGCCTTGTATGCCAGTCTTTTGATACTGATGATTCTGTCTTAAATCCCTTGTGAGCTTCAGCATGGAATTAACTATTTTTATATCTACCACACTCTGGGTCAATATTTTCATGGATCTCTCTAATATGATCTCTCCAAGTTGTTTTTCGAGGTCAGTCTACAAAATAGGAAGTTCATATCCCACCCGCATTGTGCAAAATTAAAATAATTCTGTTCCACTGTGCTGTATTTTACAAATGCTCAAAAGTGCACTGTGTTTGTCAAAGTTATGCCTGTTCCTGGCCTAGACCGTGCTGCAGTTTCTTTCATTTTTATTCTCTTGAGCAAATTTTGCCATCTCAAGGCTCATTCAACTCCATTGCACATAGTTTGGGGATACTTGCCTCCATTTTGAGAAATGCTCATTTTCTTAAGACCCTCTGCCTCCTATTTTTAATGAGCCCTGTTCTTCAGGGCATTTTGTAATACTTTTATCTTTATCAACACTTGATATTTTTTCCAGAGCAGACATTAAGCTAACAAGCCAATAAACTCCCTAATCCTTTTTTAAAAACTTCCATTACCTTGGTCTCTTTCCAGCCCTCAGGTTTGGAAGCTGAACTTCATGCTGAGATTCATATTTCAAATAAGAGATTTGTGTTTTAAGGCTTAGATTCTTTTGCAAGACTCAAATGAATGCATAAGATGCTTATGAGGGCAGGCTTTTGCATCCCTAGGGTGGCAGGTAGACACAATGCAGATGGGAGTATTTACCCCAAAGGCTCTCTAGATGTATCCAACATCTAATATTTGAAAACAGTCTTGGTATTACTCACACCAGTACCAAAGTGGGAAATAACCATAAGGCTTTTCTTTTCATCTCTTGCTACAGGGATGCATCTGGTGCCTTTGCACTAATTATTGTTGGGTTAACACCAGCAACCTTAAGCCATTTCTGAGTGCACCATTAATCCTGATCAAGAGCCCCCATATCAACTTTGTGAAAAACATACAGATTAAGGATGTGCACCAATATTCATAACATTCAAAATCCGTACGCATTCATCCAAATTTGGGTATTCAGATTCAAATTGAACATTGACACATTTGAAGATTGACATTCTAATTCGAATAGAATGCTTCAGAACATTCATACGAAGGCTCATTACTTTAGTGAACCTGCGGAGGTGCACCAGTCACCTCTGCAATGGATTCAGAGTGGATCCAAAATGGATTGAGAGAGGATTCAAAGTGGATTCAGGGCAGATTTGATGCATTCAGATTGGATACGTAGGGGATATGTATCAGATATATACTGTAGGAGATTCACATGGGATTCATAGGGGATATGTAGGGGATTAATATGTGATTTGTAAATGGGATTCAAATCAAATTTGTATTGAGCATTCATATCAAATTCAAATCCTACCACATTCCAAGGTGATCTATTCAAATGAATACAAATTTTCTTGCATTTGATTTGATACTAATCGAACCCCCCAAAAAAACATTTGTGCACGGCCCTAACAAATGTGGTTTTGCTGGGTTTTTTTATATTTATATTCCTGTATTCAGAGGTCTCAGGGATGGTCACAATAAAATAATAAAAAAAATAGATAAACAGCATGACTAAAACAGTAACAGGGCCTGTATGGGGAGGAGGTGTCATTCTCTCAGCCAAAGGCCATGATAAAGAGGTAATACAACAGATAAAGAGCGTATGTAATCTAAAATTCTCCTACCTAAACTCTCTGATCCTGTTTTCTCGCCAAGCTGCAATCCTACCCCTCATTCCCATCCAGTGTTATAATACCTATGGTATAAATGAAGATAGCTCCGTGGCAGCACCTCTTGTGCTGATTTTATGATAACTGCAGGATTCAGATGTTAAAAGACTGAAAATGAATAGATAATCTGAATGCAAAAACTGAACAGCACCAAAGGTCAATTTACGCTAACTTCGTTCAATGGCTAGTCCATTAAGTGTGAAAATCATTGAGAGTAACACAATGAGAAAGGGACCCTCACGGCAAAACAGCTTTCTCTGAATTAGTTGTTGGAAAGCAGGATGTACAAAGCTACAAAGCAGACAGGCGTTTGTGCCATACCAGTTTTAGGTTTGTATACACTTTCTCTCTCTCTCTCTCTCTCATGCAAAACCAATTCCATTTATATTAATCTAGATAAAGTCACTCACTGGAACCATTCGAGCAAACCTGCCTATTCTGAATGTTAACAGGAAAGTAAAACCAGTGCTGGTTGATTTTTATGGTTTCATAAAAACAGACTTCCAAATGGAGGCATTATTGTATATATTTATTCAAACATGAGGGTGCGCAATCTTGAGCAGGAGCCATTCCCCACTTAGCAGCTACCCTGCTTGAGGGACAAACCTAATAAAGGCAATTAAAGAGGAAAACAGCAGGAAAGCAGAGCAAACCAGCCCGGTTACAATAGCATTCCCGCTGCTTGGACAACAGAAAGCCAGCAAACAAGGAGCCTCTCCATAAAGACAAGGAACCTGCAAAAATAATGAGTTTTAAATTATCATAGAGGCTGACAACATCCCTCTTTAAACAAAGCGAAAAAAAAAAGGATATAAAAATTCAGCAATATAAGACAGGAAGGAGCCTCTATAACCCCTGACCCCCTCCCCCCACACACAACCTCATACCACTCTAGAAAAGTTATTATAGAATGACGGTTGTTTGCTGCCTGGCTGTCAATGAAAATGTATTGCCGCTCCATTCTCAGCCCCCTCCCCGTTCAAAATTAAAATGCTCTATCTAGGGACAGTTGTTGACTGATAAGCACTGCCTGGATTTCAGTGTGACATTACTTCCTTGCAATAGAATGAAGAAATTAATTTGGTTTTTTTTTTAATGCACCCATGCAAAATTGAAATCGAATGAATTAAAAGATTATGTCTTCTGAAGGCACATTGCTTTGGTTCACCCCAGTTGCTTCTTCTGTTGTATTTTTTTAAAACCTGTATTTTCTCTTCTTTTACGGAGAATGAAGTATATGGCTTTTCAGAGTATTCCCTTCTGTTCTCAGATTCAAATAACGGAAAAGTAATGACAATGGAGAACATTAGGAGGACGATTCCGTACATATTTTGATTTAACATTTCACATTCAGTATCCTAGTTTTAAAGTGTTCCATATGGGTTGAGTGAGTATCAGGCAATATAAGATTTGTATGGAAATTGACCAAGAACCACGCCCTGGCTGTTATTTCCGCATAATGCCTAGGGACTGCATGAAATAGAAAGCTTGCTGTATATAAAAATACTTCTTTTGCAAGCTAATGAGATGATGCCTTTTTGCCACCTAGAATAATAAAGGAAACTATAAACAAAGCCATTTTCGTGGTATTATAACTGACACAGGGGCTCATACATCTGGGTTTGGGTTGTTGCTTTTTTCCATCAGCAAACATAAATCCTTGCCACCCCTTCTTTAGCTCACCAAAACACAATGACACTTCTTTCTCATTTAAACATTGTGCCAGCGATTTATTGGAACATGAACGTTTTCCCTCCATCCTTGAATCAAAAATTAATTTGAAAAAGACCAAATAAGATGAATTAAAGCTGCAATCCTAAACTCATTTTCGAAGAGAAAAACAACTCTGAACTTAGATGAACCTATTTTTGAATAGACATGATTTGGACTTCGCAGTAACACTGCAATTCCCTTTTTAATTCTAGAAGACAGCAATTCTCTTCAATCTGCCCTATTTCTTTTTTCTGTAGCCAAACTGAATACTGGTAGTAGAAATTTTATCTTCTTTACAAATGATAACTTCTATGCAATTACAATGCCCTTGAAGTCTGTTTATCACCAACATACCTACCTATCTACCTATACATAGCAGTTCCAATGGTGGCACCTTTTGCACCAGCAGGATCACAGCCACTAGGGGCACTGGGAAAGAACATCCTTCTAGATTTTGTTACCATTGGGGGTTAGATAATGTACTTATTTGTGCCTTCTCCCCACCCTGTATTTGCTCCAGAGATTGATCAAAGGAGATACTTAGAGACATACAGTTCAATGACAAAATTTTGGTCACTGTGCCCCATTGTTGTCTCATTGTTGTCTCGTTGTCTTGCTTTCCTTCTGTTTTTCACAACAGTCACCCATGAGCTTACATTTGCTTATTTCATTTTGATAAGCAAATTCATATTGAATTTTCTGTATGGCTGTAATCAAATGCAGGAAGAAGAAGAAGAAGAAGAAGAAGAAGAAGAAGAAGAAGAAGAAGAAGAAGAAGAAGAAGAAGAAGAAGAAGAAGAAGAAGAAGAAGAAGAAGAAGAAAGCACCTTTGAGGTGGCTCAGAGATGGCTTAGAAATGCTTCCAAGATGATTTATTTCAGTAATTTAGCCACTGAAAATTACACAAACTTAATTCACCTGCCAGCCTGACCCTCCCCCATCTAATGAATACTCTAGGCTAGAAAAGATGGACCAGAGGTAGAATAAGAACACAAGAGCTACACACTACTGTATCTGTGGTGCTTCTCACGTACTTTTTGCAGGCAATAAAAGATCTATCTAGGGTATAATTTCAACTAAGTTTGGTTGATGCACTTGACAGAAGCAGTGATCTTAGAGTGGATCAGCAATCTTTTCTTCAGCTGTTTGTATTGTTAATAATATATCCTGTTATACAAAACCTCTCTCCACAGCCAGCATTATCTTGCTAAATATACTGTATAACAACATTTTAGTTTTCTTCTACAACTCAAGCACACAAATAAAATATCTGTAGCACATTTTAATTTTACTATGGGTATCTCCAGTTGCAAGTTAAAACCCACAACTCTCCCAGTATTACATTGGGACTGGCACATTATATCTGTGGCATTCCCAATATAGTCCCAAGTTAGTAGATCAAAAATTTGATATATTGCTAATTAGGGATGTGCACAAATTTTTTTTGGCATTCAATTCAAAACCAACTGAATGTTCAAAAATCCATATTCGTACGAATAGAATGCATTTGAATGTGTTAAAATTCTATTCGATACGAATCTATTTGTATGTGTTCATATAAACGTTAGATACATACAGTATCTGCTACGAACAGATACGTGTCTGCTATGAATAGCTACATATCTGCATATGAACAGATACATATCTTATACGAAAAGATATGTATCTGATTTGAACAAATACGTATCTGATTCAAATAGATACATATCTGATACATTTCCCCAGCTTAACTAATGTCCGAATTATTCATACGAATGTCCAGAAACATTTGTATTAGTTCAAATATTAGCATATGAATATCATAACATTCGATTCGAGGCAGCTGCAAAAAAGGCAAACGCAATCCTGGGGTGTATTAGGAGAAGCATAGAGTCCAGATCACGTGAAGTTATTATCCCCCTCTACTCTACCTTGGTCAGACCTCATCTGGAGTACTGTGTCCAGTTCTGGTCACCCCAGTTTAAAAAAGACGCTGACAAGCTGGAGCAGGTTCAAAGGAGAGCTACCAAGATGGTGAATGGTCTGCAAACCATGTCCTATGAGGAACGGCTTAAGGAACTAGGAATGTTTAGTCTACCAAAAAGAAGACTGAGAGGAGACATGATAGCTGTCTACAAATACCTCAAGGGTTGTCACAAGGCAGAGGGATCAGCCCTGTTCTCACTCTCTCAAGGAAGGACTAGAAACAATGGGGTGAAACTGCAGGGGAAAAGATTTAGTTTAGATGTTAGGAAAAAATTTCTAACAGTAAGAGTGATCAACCAGTGGAACAGGCTGCCACGGGAGGTGGTTGGTTCCCCTTCGATGGAGGTCTTCAAGCAGAGACTGGACGGCCATCTGTCTGAGATGGTTTAGGAGATCCTGCCTTGAGCAGGGGGTTGGACTCGATGACCCAGGAGGTCCCCTCCAACTCTACCATTCTATGATTCTATGATTCTATGATTCTATGAGTTAGAATGTCCAAATCTGGCCAAATTTCAAATTTTACAAATATTTGTGCACATCCCTACTGCTAATTATGCCAGGTTTCCTGTAATATTGATTGCTTACCTATGCCTGCCAGCTCCTTGTGTCCCACTATTATTGTTGTTGTTGTTGTTGTTATATAACACACAACAACAGTATAGCACAACCACCATACCACTAGCTGGAGCTAGTCTTTATCGTGCATTGGGTTCTTCCCAAAAGCTTAAGATGTCATGACGTATGAAGTTATAATGTGTGTAGATCCAAGCAGTGTGGCTTTTTGTAGTTGACCGATGGTGATTTTGTCAACATTGATTTGTTTCAAGGGCCAGCCACCCAAGGTCTTTTGGGATGGCACCCAGTGTGTCAATCACCACTGGTACCACAACTGCCAGCTCGTGCCAGAGTCTCTGCACTTCAGTCCTCAGGTCTTCATAATCAGCTATTTGCTCATGTTGTTTCTCATGACCCTACTATCACAGATATTGCAACATCACTGAACTCAGTAATAGAAACTATTACTGAACTCAGTAATAGAAACTGATCCAAAATAACATAACTGGTCCAGACAGTTCTCTCAGTGCATACAAAATGCATTAATTTTGTTTGTTCTTTCAAGCAATCTTTAGACCATGAGATTTGGAGCACTCAGTAGTTCTAGAGTCCAAGAAGTGGGTGTGTATCTTATTTGTGATGGAGAGTGGGTATTTGGAACAGGAACAGGAACACAAGAAGCCAGAAAATGGAGATAAGTGCCCAGGACTGCCAACTATATGAGGCAATTCCAGGGTCTAAAGGGGATCCTCCAATTGCCTCTCCTGTGCCATAGAGGCCTAGACTGGGTCTGTGCAAATTCTGAGGCAGGGGGTTGAAGTAGCAGGGCTTCTTGTGCCTGGAAAGTAACTAGATGCTGATTTCCATGTAGCCCAACTCCTGGCTGTCCAAACATCAGCCAGGTACTTGTCTGGCTGGGCTACACTGATAAGGTGTTAAAAATGCCATAAAGCAAGTCTCATGCTGATTTGAATGCACTTTCTGGCAATCCGAAATGCAGCTGCATTTGCTTGCCGTCTTTTATTTATTTCGTACCCTTCCCATATTGATCCTCCCCTGCTACAGCTAAGTCCTGGTTTTCCAAAATTGGTCAGTTCATTTTTTTTTTTAATAAATGGCCCAGACTTTCAAAACAAATCCTTCAGAAGCCCTCTCAGCAAGAAGGTTGGGGCTGTCCTTCATTGCAGTGGTATTATGATGCATGCCAGCTGCACAGATTCCTCTCTTTATTAGCGCATCTCCCCTGTTGTGGGCTAGTATAATCAGAGTTGGACCACCCAATTCATTATTATATAGCAAAACAGGCTGATGCCAGATTGGTCAGCACCCCCACCAACTTACATATTCTGTCCTGGGCACCTGGAAAACTTGGCAGAAATGTCTGGTCCCTCCTCCCTCACCTCTTCCCCTCACTTCCTCCCTAATGGAGGCTTCTAGTCAAATTCCTGCGAGTGTTTGGGAAACTCTTAAAGGGAAAGGCTTAGTTACAATTCGGGATTTTATTTCATATGATTTTACCTCACATACTCCCCAAGAAATTCAAACTTTGATTGATGTGGCAAATAAAAAAAAATGGCTTATCCCTCTGACTATTCACAACTTTTTTCTCCAATTACAAGGTTCAGATACTGGCTCTTGAGATCTATCCCCATATGAACGTTTAATATAAGATTATAAATATAGAGAAAAATCTATAACAGGGTGTTTTTCCACTGTCACCCTGTGACATTTGTGATATTTGTAGCTCTAGTAAGAAAGTTATACTTTTGATATATGTATTTTATTAAAAGCAAAAATGAATAATTCTTTACATTTGCTAAATCTTCAATTGAAAGTTGGTATTTTGTACACTTCAAGAACAAGCAAGCACTACATGCCCAGGTGCCAGGGTGTCCAGGTGTGTCACCTAAAAGGGCTTGGCGTGTCACCTGTGACACGCGTGTCATAGGTTAGCCATCACCGTGCTAGACTGTAATAGTGGGGAGCTTTTGAGCATAAAAGGATTATGGGAGACAGACTGTAATATAACCATTGATAAAGAAGTTTGGCTGAAACTTCCAAGTAAGATGTACATTTCTTTTAATTCGCAAGCTGAAAGAGAACTCTCAGCTAAGATTTTGTTTCATTAGTATTATACTCCCATAACCCTTCATAGGTTTCATAAAAAAATCTCACCAATGTACAAATGTGCATCCAGAGGCACTTATTTTCACATGTGGTGGCAATGTCCAAAAATGAGGCTTTGGGGGGAATAGTTCAGTTAGCGCTTATTGAAATCATCTCTCAGAACTTAACTCTTTCTCCTGCAATGGTTTTTCTGATATATTTCAAAGAAAATTCAGCCCCATCACTTAATAGAGCCTTGATTAAGTCTATGATCACCACTGCTAAAGCCGAAATTGCATTACATTGGAAAAATCCTGATTTACTAACAATAGAGAAATAGATTACCTGAACTTGGTCTCTCATTATTAATGAACTTATCACAGATCAGCAGTTTAAAATGCAAGCCATGGAGCAGCAAGCCCTTTTTGTTGAGAAATGGGAGCCCTTCATTGCCCGAGCTGAAAGAAATCTGGTCTTGAGACCCTCACCTTCTTTCCCTCAGTTGGCCATTAAATACAAACTGTTGGCTTTGTTTCCTAATTTGAAGTTCTGAGATCAATATGTTGGTGGAATAGGTCTACTATATTTTATAGTGATATGATTTTGTCTTTTGTTAGATTTGGTGTCTTGTAAAAAGTTTGCCCTTGTTTGTTTTGCTGGTGTATGTAAAATTAATTAATAAAAGAAATGTTAAATGCAGCTGCAAATCACAGGGTTCCAATGCCTGCTCATTTGAGAGCATCCCAGTAGAACCTACTATGCAGTTACTTGGGGTTTAGGAGATGAGAGATGAGGTGTGGAGACTCAGTCTTGAGCCCTAATGATTTGTGAATCTGAACCATAATTATGGAAGCATATATGTATGTATGAGAAGATGACACCTACTTGGTTCACACTGGGATTTAGAAAAGCTGCCCAATGATCTATGTTTACTGGCTCACACTAGTGAACTATAAGGGAGAGACAACTGGGGATCTGGACCATCCATTCATTGTCCTCATTTGCATAGTGTGTTTGATAGGACTACATAATGCAGCAGATCAGGACAAAAGTTTGGCTAAAGGGAGAGCACCATGCCAATCTTCACCCATCTCCACCACCTCCATTTCAACAGCCACCCTTCCTATGGGGGATACTAAACCCAGTTTTCCAGTGTAAGAATTTCCCAGATCTCTTATATTAAATTTAACTGAAATTACTGCATACAATGTCTCGAGTATATTCCTGGCCTGTATTGCATAGCTTATAGATACACATTGGGAATGTAACTCTAACTATGTTTGCTCATAGTTATGCCCTGCTAATTGCTAAGCATGCCTAGGACTCTGGCCAGAATCAATTCATATTTACTCATGTTTACAGTGAATTCAATTGGGCTTCCTCCCAATTAAGTATGGATAAGGTTGCTAGCTTAGTTTCATGCAACAGAGCCAAAACACTCAATTAAGTATTTCCCTTTGAGTTTAGTAAGACAAGAATACACTCATTGTTCTTTTGGGATATGCCCATGTTGTAGCTTGCAAAGAGCAGAGAAAAAGCCCTCAGTTAAAAGAACACTTTATATTATATAGAAGCAAACATATCAATCATCCTGAAGGTTTCATGAATCACATTCTTACACTGTGGAGAGGCAAAGCAGGTTGGGTTCCTTAGACTTGCGTCAAGTATCAGCTTCTCTCTTCAGAAGCTCTGTCCAAGCTCTGAGTTATGCCTGTTCTTCAGCACTAGAAAATGCAGCTGTCAAATAACCAGATATGGGCAAGAAAGCTTTCCAGTAATGGCTAAGTATAAAATAACAAACAATGTCAGCAGAGGACTTTGCATAGCAGAAGCCACACTGTCCTTTGGAACCATGCAGCAGGAAAGGCCCATGGCCCATTCTGGAACCTGGTAACATTTTGCCAGACTTTGAAAATGGCCCAGGTCCAGGAGCATTTCTGGAGCTTGATGAAATGCCCCAAGTGTGCAAGTCTACCACCAAGGAACTTTTGTTTCCTGGCCTAGAAAATTTGGCCAGGGTGGGATAGTCATCCAAGTGGATAGCCATCTAGCTCATTCCTTCTGGCCCAAGAACAGTCCCTACAACATACATTGTGGTAGAACATGCCCATGTCTTTCTACAGAACTCAGCTTTAGTCTCTATCTAGAATGTAGAATGTACAAACAACATGTCATAATGCTTTAAGAAGAAGCCATGGTACAGGCATATTGATTCAGCCTATACCTGTTCTGTTCTATGTAGACTGAAGAGTAGATTTAGGTTTTCTGTTAGGTGGCAAAATCAGGTCTTCTGGGCCCTCAAAGTGGTTAGTCTCATTGCTTTCCCTGCTGATGTATCTGCAGTAAGTCAATAGCACCTGGTGCCCCAAGAAAGATATCTTGAAGTCACTATGCAAGGAGCAACTCTTGGGTTGCTACTTTGTGCACTGAACTTGTTTTTAAGTGTTTTTATGGATATTACTGTTTTAACTTCCTGTTTTAAAACTTGGAACCCACCCTGAAACCTAAGGATATAGGAAGGGATATAAATATAAATATAAATAAATATTGTCTCAACATGGACCATGGTGATTGAGAGGGCTGTTGCACACAAGCATAGAGGCTGAGGTGCCCTTTGTGAATAACCATTAACTAGGCTTTGCCAAAGATGCAGTGAAATCATAGCAACAGAGAAGCCTCCTGCCATTGGAACCATGGCCTGAGGACATATCCAGTCATGAGCAGGATTTCAGATTGAAATTCAGATTTTCAATTCCAGTGCTACATGCAACCCTATAACACAGTGGGCATTAGAAAACCACTCACATGCTGAGCCAGTTTGTACTTACTGGTTGGAACAGTTCCTTCAGTTCCCTCGTCAGGCCTATCCATATTCCACCACTGTAGCACTGCCTTCTTCCACCACAGTTAAAAAACAGACCACAGCTTGATGATAAATGTCTATGTCGCTCCTGGGGAGATGGTTTCACAACATTTCCAGGTGTGTTGTGGTGAGTGAGTGTGGTGGCACCAATCCAGGCTCTGCAGCCATGTACACCATCTAGATCGCCATGGCAATGTCAGAGTGCATGCCGGATGTTGCCTCAAATATTGCCATGGCCCAGTGGGGGCTTTCCTCTCACTTGAAGTGTGAATGGCCACTGCCTCACTGGGTCTTTACCGGCCACACATGGTATTGTTACTGCACCAATAGGATCCAGAATGGCCTTACTTTCATCACCTCTGCTCTTAAACAAAAAGCATCAGCCACAGAACGGCATGCGGCTCTCTTAGAAAAGGACCTGTAAAAATGCCTGCTGTTGCCACTTAATCTAGATGTTGCCCAGAAGATGAGTCAAACTATTTGACCACCGATGATTCAAACCATTTGCACTTCCCTCTCTATGTCTACATACAACCTTAGTGGCATTACATTAGCCTTTACTAACCTGTTTCCAGCTAAAGTCCAGTTCTAGAACATATGGAAATAATATATTACAATAACAGCCCTGCAAGAAAGCCACAGGTCATCAGAAAACCCCCTTTGATATGGGTAAGGTATGAACCAGTCTTACTTCTCACCCTGTGATATAAAGTGTCCTTTTCTCATTTGGCTGCAATATGAAGATAAAATTGCTTCATAGTTTCTTTTTTCTTGCATACTAAGCTTTTATAGGATTCTTGAGGAAAAACAAAATACATATTTTTCCTCATGCAATTTTTAAAACAAAACCCTGAGTTTTCTCCACATTTTTAATAACAACCGAATTCTGTCTTTAGCTGCATCACATACTGCATTAAGAAGGGGTGGGGAATGACTTAAAAGCTGTTTAGAGATAGTAGCGTCCACACACTAGCGTTCTCATTTCCACCTCTAATCAATAATCCAAAGTCATTTTCTGCAATTTAATGTGGGCTAGAGGTGGAATGGAAACTCTAGTAACCACATGCTACCACTTCAAAGCCACTTTTGAGCCACGTTTTTTGTTGGTCATGAATGCAGCCTCTGTTTCTGCAAATCTCTGTGCTATTGAATTCCTAGATTATTCTCTTGTCTCCTATGAACTGCTGAGGTGGTTAAGACAAAACCACAGATCTAAAAGAACTATAGGAAAGCTGGACTGGAGACAAAGAAACTATCTGTCTAATACGTTCTTATATCTATTTCCAAAGACCGCACAGATTGATGTTCAGTTCAAGAACTACAAATGTGCAACTGATTTCTTGGTCTATTGTGCCACCCTAAGGCCATAGTATAAAGTGCATTTTTTAAAAATAAAAAAAGCATGTTTGTTGAAATATTTAGAATCCTGAGTACATTTGGACATGGAATCAATATAAAGAAATGAAAAATGTCCTATGGGTAACCTGTAATACCTAAAACAGATCCAGGAATTCTCAAATCAGATTTATTTATTTTTTAAGGACTCTGGTCAGTTTAAGGTTTGTTTTCATTTTTAAAGTATTTTCCAATGTACCATAATTTTCACTGAATGGATTTCATGAAATGCCAGCTTCCTGCCACCCTTGTTTTGTTTTTTTGCTGCTTTGTAGATCTGCATTCTGTTGGTTAACACACTGTTTAACACTAAACCAATATCCGAGTTCTGCAAGGGCTGCCAGCAGCATTCTAAGAAACAACACCAGCAAGCTAAGAAAAGCACTGTTGACTAGAGATATGCACAAAAGTACTTTCATTCAAATGCTTAAGGGGGTTAGAGGTCAAGGCTGCTTGTGACCTCCCCACATACCTGGCTGTTTTGACTACACCCTTATTCACCTTCAGTATGTCACCTTGCCGCCATTGCCCCAGCACCCCACGCTCACCCTTTACATTAGCTTAGGAATGAGCAAGGCCAGGCAAAGCCAAACCCCATCCAAGCACTGGGAAGGGGAGAAGAGGAGCAGTGAGGGAAAGAGGGGGAGTTTCATTGGTGCAGCAGAGGGACATGGCAGAGGGGCAAAAGGAGAAGACCAGAATGGTGTGGGGGGGGAGGGGATGATCAGTGTGGTGGAAAATGTGGTGTAGGGGCCCATACCACTCTGCTCCTCCCCCTCTGCCCCTCTACCACCCCAGTGAAAGTCCCCTTTCCTTCCCCACCACTCCCCCTCTCTGGTTTTAATTCTTCTGTTTGGGGATGTTTTTTCAAAACACAGAAAATGACAGTGGATGTTAGCCATTACTATCAGAACTTCTCTAGATACATCTATCTAGCAGCATCCCTACATACATGCAGGATTTTTAGGACTAATGGTTTGGTTGAACTGATTGGAGCCAATCCCAAGGGAGGAAAAAATATTTGGCCAATATTAGTACAAAGTGTCTTTATTAAAATTTTAAAAGGCATGAGGAGATTACTGTGGTTAAACAAACAAGTGACAACAGCAAAGCAAGTGGCCATTTTAGGGACCAAGTGGCAACAATAAAGCTGTATTCCCATTGCCACTTTAAAGCAGTTTAAAAATGGTTTGGATCTTCTTCGTCCCCACCCCCCAATAATTTAAAGTGGCTTAGAAATGGTTTGGATCCTGTTTGTCCCCATTCCCAATCAGTTTCAGGGGTATTTTGAGGATTATTTGGCTAAAAAATTAAATAAATAAAAACCTATTTTTTCAGGTGAGTTTCTTCCGGGTTTGCCTTTAAAATGCTTCTTCCTTATTGGTGTGGGAATGCTACAGCAGTATTTGGGCAAATACGTGATGAAATGGGTGGGATTTCACCCTGCAGGACAGCCTCTTATCAGTTAAAATGCCAGGTTTCCCCTTTACAGCAGATGGTTTCATTGTAACAATTCACCCACTTATTCACACCTTATATCGATGTTTCCTTTCCCACCCACGCTTCCCCTCACGCACACGCAAGCCTAAAGATCAAGGAAAGAGGCAGGGAGGATTCTTGCCCTTCACAAGCGATCCTGCACAATTCTGCCTGTTTCCCTCCTTCCTTGATCTTTAAAAGGGGAAAGGGGGGAAGCTGCAGGAACTGGGAGAACCAAGGAACTGGGAGCCCTCAGTCCACCCCTCCCTCTCACCCGCCCACGCCGGTGGCAACACAGCTTGCTTGCTCAATTGCCCAGCTCCCATGGGGGGAGTGTGCAAGTGTGTATGTGTGTGCACACACAGGAGTGCTTGGCATCCCCAGCAGCTCCCACCATGCCTACAAATGCCTCCACCCTCTGACACGTCTCTCTGCCAGAGCAGGCAGTGCGTGCATGCGTGCGTGCTTCTGTGTGTAAATCGTGGGGGCTTGATCACCAGTCTTTGATCTGTTTTTTGAAGAAAGGAAGAAGGCTCAGGAGCGAGGGGCAGCTGGGATTTCCTACCCTTGGCCACGTCATCAGATCAAACCCAATCGGGAGAGAGGGTGGGCAAAGGGTGGGCAGAAAAAAGATTTGCTTTCCCCAATAGATTTTTTGGAAGTGGTTTTAATCCTTTTCCTGTGGGGACAGATTTCTGGGTTAACTGCGATTGCCAGGTGCTCGTTTGCTTTGTTTTAAAGCACTTTAAATAGTGTTGTAAATAGCCTTGTGAATAGCATTTTATTCCTTGAGTGGGAACAAGGCTTAAAACACTTTTATTTGTGGCTAAATAAGTCAAATGGTAGCACATAATGGAAAAGCCTCCCCCTGGAGGTTCACCTTGTTAAAACATACCTCTTTGCCTAGGCCTTTGATGTTTAGCATCTTCTGAATGCTGCCTGCCAGGAAGGGAGGGAAGGAGAGTTATATTTTAAGTATATTGTGGTTTCTGTATCTATTTTTAGTGTTGTGATTCACACTTAGATCTTGGGGTGAAGGGTGGGATATAAATTCTTAAATAATAAAAATAAAATAAACACTCTCAATGTTGGGTGAATTAACCTGCAACTTAAACACTCAGAAGTATAATTGTGACTGTGACAGAGAGACAAAGGCTTACTTGTAGCAGGTTATGAAGAGACAGTTATAACTCCATCCAGAGATAACAGTTTCTACTGTCTCCCAAACTTAAATCCAAAAGCTGGATCACATAGTTAAGCGAAGAAGAAAGTGAAATGGAGAACTTGACAAAACATATTGCCTGGAGATTTTTCTTAGCCAATCAAAACTGGTTGCCATGTAAAAGCTGGAAGAACTAAGGTTAGGCTAAGCTCCAAATGCTTTGGCAGCCATAGAGCTGTGGAACTACAATCTGTCTTGATAGCGTTTGAGGATTCAGGTTTACAAGACTTCTGCCTAATTTTATGCCCAATCCATGGTTAGCCCTTTCATCTAGCTGTAACTGTATATTGAAGATCCCTTCGTCTAGCTGTAACTATATGCTGCCTCAATCCCTTCAAATGCAGTCATCCGGAGTGATTTCACACTTCCCTTCCCATCCACTGGACAGAAAAGGAGTGCAATCACCTAACCTTAACTAACCCTTGCACTTGCAAGCACTAGTCACAGTGAGCACATGCCCCACGGGATCAGTCACTCACCTGTGACCGATCCTGGGGCTGGTCTTCTTCAGGGTGCCACCATGTTGAGTGTGACACCCTCCACAACTGCGCTTGCATCAGCACTGTTGCCATGATGACACTGACAGTCACGTCAGGAGGGCAGCAGAGCTACCGGCATGCTGTGTTGACCTCTTCATCCAGAGTGAATGCTGCCTCGCTGGATGTGATCAGGTAAGGTTGGGAATGTTTGGTTTCATGCTCTACACCTAGTCAAGAATTATGCACCAACTGGGAAGGCAGATGGGCACCTGGAGGCTGTAACAGCCTCCTCTGGGTGCAGATGCTCTTCCCCGGATGTTGCCTAATTCTTGACTATGGGCTGAAGTGTGAAAGGCCCCCGGTAGAGGGGAGAGTGAGGTCCAGCCTCATCTCCAGTCCAGAGTGATTTCAGTCAAGTGATAATCCCATATCTCTGTAGAACCCAAGGACACAGGACAAGAAGTTCAGGATGAAGTTCGGCTCTTGTTACAAAGAAGACATAATGGATCACACAGAAGCAGAAGATGTAGCACTGGATATTGGAGTGATTTTGGAATTCCAAAGATGAACCAAAGACTGGTGAATTATGAAGTTGGAGCTGACAATGACAAGGTGGACCTTAAGCAAACTAGGGCAGAGGAACCTATTATTATACCCCAAATCCTACTCTGGGACAAGGCAGGAAAGGAGCTGAACAAAAAAAGGGGGGGACAAGAAAATTGGGCAACTTTCAGACTGCCAATCAATTTCAGCACTGACATTATCATACCAGTCCTGCAGCTGCTCTCACTCAAGGTGTGAATCCTTAACACTTTAAGTGTCACCATGCTGCAACAAGTTTACAGAATTGAGTTAAGGAACAGAAATATTCAGCTCAAAAAACACACCAGGCAGCACTGAAGATTTTGATTCAATGGACCTAAGAAGGAGTATTTATTTATTTATTTATTTATTTATTTATTTATTTATTTATTTATTTATATTTATATTTATATTTATATTTATATTTATATTTATATTTATATTTATATTTATATCCCGCCCCATACCCTAGGGTCTCTGGGCGGCTCACAACATTTAAAATACACATATATCAAAACTTTATAAAACAATGTTAAAATCAATACAAAATGAGGGTAGCAAATGTAACACCAATCTTCAAAAAAGGATCCAGGGGTGATCCAGGCAATTACAAACCAGTTAGCTTAACATTGGTTCCATGTAAGGTGATGGAAACCATAATTAAAGATAAAATTAGTGTGTACGTGGAGGAGCAAACATTGTTGAACGAAAGCCAGCATGGCTTCTGCAAAGGTAAATCATGCCTTACAAACTTGTTGGAATTCTTTGAGAGTGTCAACAAACATGTGGATAAAGGCAAGCCAGTAGACACTGTCTGTCTGGACTTTCAGAAGGCTTTTCACAAAGTCCCACATCAAAGGCTCCTGAATAAACTCATCAGCCATGGAATAAAAGGACAGGTTCTGTCCTGGATTTGTGACTAGCTTAAGGGTAGGAAGCAGAGAGTAGTAATAAATGGCCAATTCTTAGGGTGGAAAGAGGTTAAAAGTGGGGTCCCTCAAGGCTCAGTGTTGGGATCCATACTTTTTAATTTATTCATCAATGATCTACAAGAAGGGGTACATAGTAAAATAGCAAAGTTTGCTGATGATACCAAATTATTTAGGGTAGTAAAAACCGAAAGAGATTGCCAAGAGCTCCAGAGAGATCTCTTACCATTGGGTGAGGGGGCAACCAAGTGGCAAATGTGCTTTAATCTTAACAAGTGCAAAATAATGCACACCGGGGCCAAAAATCCAAATTATGTCTATAAACTAATGGGGTCTGAGCTTTCTGCAACACACCAGGAAAGGGATCTCGGGGTTCTGGTGGACAGTTCAATGAAGGTATCAGCCCAGTGTGCAGCAGCAGCAAAAAAAAAGCTAATTCAATGCTGTAAATAATTAGAAAGGGAATAGAAAACAACTCAGCAAGTGCCATTTTGTCTCTATCAATCTATGGTGAGGCCACATTTGGAATATTGTGTACAATTCTGGTCACCACACCTCAAAAAGGATATTGTGGAACTGGAAAAGGTGCAGAAAAGGGCAACCAGAATGATTAAGGGGCTGGAACACCTCCCTTACAAAACCAGGCTGCAATGTCTAGGCCTCTTCAGTCTGGAGAGACGGCATTTAAGAGGGGACCAGATTGAAGTAAATAAAATTATGCACAGTATAGAAAAGGCGGATAGAGAAAATTTATTTTCTCTATCACATAACACTAGAACCAGGGGGCACTCTATGAAGCTGATGGGTAGGAGAGTCGGACAAGGGGAAGTATTTCTTCAACCAGAGTGTCACTGGTTTATGGAATTTGCTACCAGAAGAAGTGGTAACAGCTACCAGCCTAGATGGCTTTAAGGTAGGGTTAGACAAATTTATGGATGACAGATGTATCAATGGCTATTAGAATGAATTCCTAAGTACATCTTTCCAGCTGGAAGGGAAAGCAGGATGCTTCTAAGGCCATTTGCTGGGATTTGAGAGCAGGAAAAGGTTTGTCCTTGTCTCTGCTTGAGGTGCTCATGAGCATTTGGTGGGCCACCATGTGCGATGGGACACTGGACTAGATGGGCTGTGGCCTGATCCAGCAGGGCTTCACTTATGATCTTATGAGAGCATGGGTTCCAACTCTAACTTTACATGGAGCAGAATTCTGACCTAACCACAATGGTCTATTGCTGTAAACAGTCTCTGAGGCCCTGTCCCCAAAAGACTTATTAGCCCCTCTCGGCTTCCTCTGCTGTCACTCTGTTATAGTTGACTTTAAAAAGTCCCCTCCACTTCCGGAATAAGCGTCCCCATGGTAGCCGCGATCTAAATGGACTTTCCGTCCCCAAGGAAGCCTGTTTCCTTTCCCCGCATCTTCCCCCCCCCCACCCCCTCTCTTGTTCAAAGGAAAAATAGCGAGATCTCTGGCTCCTGAAACGGCTTCCCGCCCCTAGCAAAGGCAGATGATCGCTCATTCATTCACTTTCAGCACTTACTTTCACTCAGTTCTCTGTTAGAAAAGGCTTTCTGCCCCGGCAAAGTCAGCGGCTGCAGGCATCGGCAGCGCGATCCTTCACTCATTCTCTTTTAAGGCTTTCACTAATCACTGATAACAATGTTGCAATTCTGAGCAATTCTGGCTCTTTTTACAAAGGAAAGGAAGCGAACCTGCTGCATTTCTCAGATGTGTGAATGCTTTTTGGCTGTGTGTGCAGGCAAGCAATCCCCGCCCCTTTTGCCATGGAGCGTCCTCAAGGCAGATATAGCGAGCAAAACTCTTCTTTAAAGTGCACGTATTTTATCGCGGGTGTCTCACTTTCCTAAGCTCCCTAAGAGCCTTGTAAAGCCTGAAATGGGGCCGCTCAGAGGCAAAAGAAGAGTTCCAGCAGACTTTCAATTGCATGGGGACAGGGCCTGACACTGTCCAGTCTAGATCCCAGGATTCTGGTACAGGTTTACAATCTCAATATGCACATAAAACACTTTTTCCTGTTTCAGAAAAATGGGGTTTGTATTTGGTCTGGAAGAAGTGCCATAAAAGTCCATATAATCTCTGCAACAACAGTATTCTATGGAGCACTTATGTCACAATCAGTGTGCCAAGCATGAGGGCACATGAGGATCCTGCACTCTTGAGACTCTTATGTTGCAAGAAGGATGCATTCTCAGGACAGCCTCTTGGCTGCATAACAACATAACAACATTTCACCAATGGGTGGCGCAAAATAAAGTATACGATCACCACATCAGAGAAATACAGCAATAAATCCATTTCAATATATAAGACATCAAATATATACCATAAGCAATGAAAAGATTCTAATAATATTCTATATAAACTAAGAAATTAGAGTACACTGTATTAAATAAGAAAATAACAATAATAGGACTAATTAATACCAAACAACTCAAAAATGTCAAATGTCAAACAGAAATTGCAGCAAAATAGCAGCAACAATCAAATCGATTTTATTTTCTTCCATCTTCTTGCAGTTCTTTTCTGAATCCTCTTCTTGTCTTGTCTTCTCTCTTCGGTGAATAACCTTATGCTGTTTATAGTAAGAGCTGGCAGACCAAAAGAATGGGCCAAAGGGATCTTGTCCTAAAGACAGAGGTCCATTTTGATGTTTTCTGTGGAAGGAACATTTTATGGTTTTCTTTTTAAAGAATAATTGCTCGTTGCCCAGACAGTGTGGAGAAAGCATGGGCACTTATCTTGTATGGTGATTATTTTTGCAATGACGTGATGTGCTCATCCAGTTATTTTGATTGCACGCAATACCCAGTAGTGCATGCCCGCAACCACAAGCACATACAAGATGGAAGCTTCAGCAGAACGTCCAGACAGGTAAGTGAATATTATAATGGAAAAGGCAGGCTGAGAGTTCTTTTTTCTGCTTTAGTGATACCATGGAATATGGTTCCTATATCCCAGGGCTAATTGGGATTGCCACATCCACACCTGAGAATCCCAAAATAGCCCTGGCATACTCCCAAGATTTATACCTTGTCTGGAGGCACCCTGAAAGAGAGAGACAGAAAGCCTTCTATTCATCTGGTTTTATAATTTAATCCTATATAGTGTTGTTGTAAACTGTATTGGGAAGTGGGTATATAATTAGTGATGATGACAACAATCATGATCACGATGATGCAAGGTGAATGCTGGCCTCGATCCCCGATCTCAACTGCCTTTGGACATTGTCCCAGGGAAGTTAAGTGAAAAAGGTCCCTAAAATTCTTAATGAGATTTTGCTATAGTAAAGAGCAGTTCTGAAGCTAAGGGAATTATTCTGACCGATAACCAGCCTATAATTAATTTTAGCATCCCAGCTAAGAAGAGGACACTGAGATCTTGGTATAAATATTAAATGTTAGATGTTCTTCAACTCAGGCAACAATCATTATTTCTCAAGATTTTATTTTCAGTAAGTGATTTCTTTCAAATGATTTATAATACCATATAATTTTTTCAGTACACACTTCTCCTGTGTTAAAGACAGCAATTGGCCACATGAGGGCAGCATTTGAATATATTCAAATGAAAGTATTTTACTTTTCTAGACCTTTGGACTAAATTATGGAATTATTTCTAAAATTGATTTCATAACATCGGTTAAAGTTTGCATCAGAAATGAGGCAAAAATGGCCAAGGCACACATACTGGAATACTAACTTTACCCTTAGCTGAACAGCACTTTATAAATAAACTATTATTATTATTATTATTATTATTATTATTATTATTATTATTATTATTATTATTATTATTATTATTATTATTATTATTATTATTATTATTATTATTATTATTATTATTATTATTATTATTATTATTATTATTATTATTATTATCTGTTTTGTTAGCAACCACACAACAAAAAAGTTAGTAAGAGCACCACAGCGACCCATCATTAAGGATTATGTTAACAGCCAACAGCCAGGAACAGGAATTGACCCAGGATTCATTGTTAATACCTGCACCACCATGGAGTAGAACAACAGACAACAACCAGGAAAGGACCGATGACTCATTGCCAGCCACCACACAAAGGGCCAAGCGTCAGAAGCGAAACAACTGGGTTGCCCACAACCAACCCATCTTAAAGTCATTCGGCATCATCTATAAGAGTGACAAGGTCTATGACACCATTTTGCAAGCTGACTCTTCTAGCAGTCAGAAGATGGATGTTACAGCCATGTAGAATGCCCAGATAGTTATAGGCTTCATCCTGCTGTCTTTTGATGATTTAGCCATCTGGCATTTCACTGTCTGTGATTTTGCCCTTCTTTATTGCTACAGTGGCACATTTGTCCAGTCCAAATTCCACTGAAATATCAGTATAATATACCACTGCTATATCAATTACTGGATTTCAGATTCTGATTTTCCATAAATCTCAAAATCATCCATATAAAGCAGATGTGACTTTTCCCCCAGCATTTTCCACTGTTTGGTAGCTAAGGTTGTTGTTTTTTCCAGAATCCTGAACAGAAGGATCATTGCAATGACGAATAACAGGGGTGACAGTGAGTCACCCTGGAAGATGCCTCTCTTGATGCTGACCAATCAGTATGTTTTATTTCTGACTTTCAGAAATTCTGTCTTCCACTGTTCACTGCCCTTTCTATAAACTTTTTAATGTTTTTGTGGACTCCAGTTGTTTCTAAACATTTAATGGTCCATCATCATTAGGGATGTGCTAAATGCACTTGTCACCTTCACAGTTCATGCGAACAAGGGGCTTTCGTACATTCACACACAAAGATGAATGTGCCTGCTGTTTGAGATCAGCCTTTGCATGCAAATATATATATAAAGGACATTTGCTGAAGCTTTGTTACCTTTGCAGGGCATGTATTCTTCATGTTGCATCGTGGACTGTAGTAGTTCTTAGCCAATAGCCAATTTCCTATTGGTTCCTCTGTTGCTTTCTGAGATTGGTGACTGGAAGTTGAGTGGCAGCTTGTACTGGGTGTCCTGTTTACTATTGTTTATATTTTTGTGCCAGGGAAACAGGTCTTCTATTTGGTGTTTTGGATTTTCCCACCCAGGAAACCGAACCTGAGCTTGCTTCTAGTGGGCCTTCCTTGCACTGAGGTCTCAGTAGTTTCTCTCAAACTGATTAATCACTAGGCCTTTTTGCACTACAGCTGGATAGCAGTAATGCACTTAGGCTAGGACACTTTGAGACACTTACCCCATTCACGTGGAGGCAGGTAAGGAACGCATCTACCTTAATCTGGATCTAGGAAGATCTGGATCTAAGAAATGGGGTCTTCAACAAATCCGGACCTAGAAGATCCAGATCCTGGCAAGGACCCGATACTTCTCCATGGGCAGTGTAGCACCCAATAGCAATGGGTGCTAGGCATGATCGCAGTGGGAATGCTGGAGCACCCATGTGGAGCATCAGTCGGTCCCCAAGAGAAAGACGCAAAGGCAGTGTGGAATGATTGGCTGATGTGCATGTCAATCAAGCAACATTTCCAGGGAGCAATGGGCAATTTGGGGGGTAAATCTCCAAAGCCACTATGGAGTGTCTTTGGAGCCTGATCCAAGCTTTGCAACACATCTTTGTGGCCTAGTTAGGAAGTGGTTATGGAGCAGCTACAAACTGCTGCTCTTTCCCTGTCTCCCAACACCCCTCTGCATGAATGGCAAGGATATAGGGTGCCCAACACTCTCCAGAGCATTGCCTGCATGGTGGTCACATTGTACAACGGTGCCTGATTTACTGTTACACAGATGGTTTCATATTTGAAGAATTCCAGATGATGGCTACACAGTCTGTGCTCATCTTCAAAGCTGTCTTTGGAGAATGGCCAGCTGCTTTGTAGATTTGGGTTTTAGGGTGCCCGCACCCCATTGAGGGTACT
The DNA here is from genome assembly GCA_023333525.1 of Aspidoscelis tigris stejnegeri. Classification (NCBI taxonomy): domain Eukaryota; kingdom Metazoa; phylum Chordata; class Lepidosauria; order Squamata; family Teiidae; genus Aspidoscelis; species Aspidoscelis tigris. The sequence continues at coordinate 35,440,097 of JALMGA010000004.1, read as the reverse complement.
GCCCCAGGAGCCCACCCCAGGAGCCCACTGACCTGATTGTGGTGTGTACGCGCACCTTCTAATCCAATCTTCATGGCTGAAGATCAGATTGAAGGTCCCTTTAAAGGGGTCCCCGGGAAGGCCAGATTCAATCCAGACTCCCTTTGAACAGGTGTGAATGCACTGGGTACTAATGGGGTCTGAAGTGGATCTTCCTAATCAGTACCAAACCGGTGCCTAATGGGTCCTTAACGGGTGCTTAGTGCTAGTGGGGGAAAAAACCCTTTCTTTCTGTATTATCTGATTTAGTTAATGATGAAAGAAGTCAACTTGTCACTTCGCTGATGGGTTCCCTCCTACTGAAAGTGGTCTGAAGGTGGATTAAAAGTTAAGTGTGAACACAGCCAGAGTGTCTAGCACCCCTCAGGGGAGAGCTGTTTATAATCTGGGGGCTTTCACCAAAAATGTTCTTCCACATGTCCCCAAAGATTCCCGCTTCCACTCAGCCTCGCTGGAAGATCTTATGACATGAATGGGTTGATATGAGGGGAACAGGCTGTTTAGGGCCTTATATGTTAATACTTTGAACTGGGTTCTGTAGCAAATAAGCAGCCAGTGCAGTTCTTTTAGGACCAGCATGGGGCGCACATCCAATCATCATTGCCATTCAACAATCTCACAGTGAGTATGTGCATTCTGATGCTTGGTGAAGAAGACACACCTCTTTATTGTAGCCTTTGGCTCAAAAGACAGCCTCCCCTCCCCTTTCAGGCACTTTTGGTTTTAGTCAGTTTATTTTCATTGTGGCCCTTTCTGCACTCAGCCTTATTCTGGAATATATCTCAGGATAAGGGATCTGTTGTCCACCTGCTAAACACAGACTATGGCAGGCTTTGCCTGGAGCCTGCCATAGACTGCACTACCACATGGATAGTATGCTCCTTTCTGGGATATATTCCAGAATAAGGCCGAGTTTTTATTAGTTTTATTATGATCCATCCTGAGAATCTTGTATATAGGGCAGGAAAGAAATAGAAAGAAACACTTGTTTGCTGTTCCAGCTGGAGCACCCCAGTCCAGGTAGATGCAAAAAGGCTCAGGGATTCATGCTTCCACATAAATCTATAAATTATTGGGTAATGATAGCCTAATCACCTCTCCACTTAAGAGATCACAACTGCTCTACATCATCAAGTGTTTTATATACTGAGATCTCTATGGATAAAAATAATGGGGGTAATAATGGTGTTTTAATTCAGGAATGGAAATATTTCATTACCTTTGAATTTCTAATGTTCATGTATCCATTTAATACTCTTATTCCTATCTGGAGTTACATGTGAAAGCAGCTAGAGACCTTGGCCCAGAATGTTATAGCTCATTAATTCTGTTTTCATAATAAATATATTTAGAATACAGAACTAATTTTGGAACCTAATCATCTCCTATGGCAAAAATCTAACTTGTGGCTAGGAGAAATCCTTAAGTACAAACAAGATCCTAACGATCTTCCTAGGAATTGGAGGTTTCCAAAATGCCTGATTCTGAAGAATGATTTTGATAGTAGCAGTTATGACTCACCAGAGCTTTGGCTGTCTTCCTTTTTCTACCAATTTGATTGCTTTCAGACCTAGTTTATCATTTGGTTCTCTTTCCATGTGTCTAGCAGACCTGTGCCAAAGCTGTATCATGTTGCATACGCATTTCCTTTAGAATGGATTTCAGAGATCTATTTCTTTTCTCTCTTGTTTTCCTCACAATGTGTTTATTGTTAGTACGCTGAAAGTATAATGAATACCCAAACAGTCCCTGTATTGTCCAGAGCCTTGCTGCTCCACTGAGTACAACTATAAATGATTTGTGCTAGAATATATGGTTTGTGTTACTGATTCATATTGACTAACCTCGTTAAAATGGAAAGATGATGTTTCAAAATCAAACCACAGAGGTAAAAGTCACTAATGTCATGAAGAGTTGACAAGGTAGTTTCCAACATGATGAGGTAGTATTTTTTTAAACCTGTGCTAAAATGATGGTTTGTGTGTGTCATGGGATCTTTATGGGCATTTCTGAATGGACCCTTAATCCATATTACGGTTCCATGTCGTACATTAGTGAAGATCTCTGAGGCCATGCCTCCTGCTGGTCTGCTCTATCTCTGCAAGATACAGAGCATGATCCAGATTAAGGGAAGGCTTAATCTAGATCATTGGTATCCCTGACTAATCAGGTCTACTTGTGGACTAATGGCCCTTATCTGCTAATGCTGTACAGAAGACATGCCTCCATGTTCTGGGATTACTGAGGGGGAGCCTTTTAGCAGCACACCATAGAAAACTACAGAACAAAATAATTTATTTAAGAACAAAATGCTATAAAGTATTAACTAGAATGACTTAATCTGACTATATTAACATTACAAATACAATACATTGTACACAGAATAACAATCACAACCCATAGGAGACCTCTTCCCTCAAAATAACATAGATCTTACAATATGGGTTAACTCCCCAAAAAGTCTAAGTGGTTCCTTGGCCGGCCTTGAGCTTCTTCAGACATTCTGTTTCATTTACTCAATCCATCTCAGGTTTCACTCAGACACAGTAAAAGGCAAGAATACAATGTAGTCTTGTCCTATGTCTCAACTAAGTTGTGCAGCTCTCCACTCTCTACCGACAAAGAAAACGTTTCTGCAACATTAAAAATGTAAGAGGACCCCAGCAGGATCAGGCTACAGCCCATTCTGGTCCAGCATCCTGTCTCTCATAGTGGGCCATCAATTGCTTCTGGGCATTCTCAAGCAGAAGACTAAAGCAAACCCTTCACCTGCTCTCAACTCTCTGCAAATAGACTTCAGAGGCATCCTGACTCTCCAACCAATTTGGTCCAGTTTTTTTGGACCAGTTTCAATTATTGCGGCCTGAGGATGTGGACGGGCTACTTATGGGGGTGTGGTCGACTACATGCTTTCTGGACCCTTGCCCTTCCTGGCTGATAAAAGCTAGCTGGGAAGGAAAGACTGGGTGGATTCAGGAAGTGGTGAATGCCTCTCTGAGGGAAGGGGTAGTTCCACTGGCCCTTAAGCAGGCTGCAGTACGCCCCCTCCTGAAGAAAGCTTCCCTGGATCCGGCAGATCCCTGCAACTATCACCCGGTTGCCAGCATACCTTTTTTAGGCAAGGTGCTAGAGAGAGTAGTCACTGCTCAACTGCTGACATGCTTGGAAGAAGCTGATTATCTAGACCCATTTCAATCTGGCTTCAGGCCTGGTTATGGCGTGGAAACTGCCTTGGTCGCCCTGGTTGATGACCTCCTCCAGGAGAGAACCGGGGGGAAAGCTACCGTTGGTTCTCCTGGACCTCTCAGCAGCTTTTGATACCATTGACCATGGTATCCTTTTGGATAGGCTACAGAGTTTAGGAGTGGGAGGCAGTGCTTGGCATTGCTTCCACTCCTATCTCCAGATCCAATCTCAGAGAGTGGTCATGGGAGATGGAGACTCAACACCCTGGGAACTCACTTGTGGGGTGCCCCAGGAGTCAATCTTATCTCCCATGTTATTTAATATCAATATGAAGCCCCTGGGAGAGGTCATCAGGAGATTTGGAGTGAGGTGTCACCAATATGCATATGATACCCAGCTTTATCTCTCTGTGCCATCTGAATCAGGAGAGGCAGTATAAATGCTTGACAGGTGACTGGAGGCAGCAATGGGCTGGATGAGGGCAACAAATTGAAGCTGAATCCAGACAAGACAAAGGTGCTGTGTGTCACAGGGTCTCGGGTCTGTGTAGTTGGAAGACATCCTGTCCTTGAAGGGGTCGCAATGCCCTGGAAGGGACAGGTGTGTAACCTGGGGATACTCCTGGACTCCACACTGATGCTCGAAGCTCAGGTGGATGCCGTGGCCAGGAGTGCCTATGCCCAACTACGGCTGATGTGGCAACTGAAGCCTTTTTTGGACAAAGTTTATTTGGCCACAGTTATCCATGCTCTGGTAACCTCTGAATTGGACTATTGTAATGCACTCTACCTGGGGCTGCCCTTGAAGACAGCTTGGAAGTTTCAGCTAGTACAAAATGCAGCCACCAGAGTGTTAACTGGGACAGCTAGCCAGATGCACATCACACTGGTTTTAGAAGGGCTGCATTGGCTGCCAATTTACTACCGAGCCCAATTTAAGGTATTAACTCTGACTCATATGGCCCTAAATGACATGGGCCCCAAATATCTAAAGGAACACCTTCTCCCATACCGACCTGCCCGTGCCCTAAGATCTGCAGGAGAGGCCCTTCTGGTTGTCCCACCAACTTCAGTAGCGAGGCTGGTGGGCACTCTGGAGAGGGCCTTCTTGGTAATGGTCCCCAGGTTGTAGAATAGTCTCCCCCTTGAGGTGCTTCAGGCTCCTTTTCTGTTTATGTTCAGAAAGGCAGTGAAGATGCACTTCTTTGCTCAGGAGTTTGGATAAATGTCAGCCATGTTTCCCCCACTGTAAACACCATTGTGGCTGCATCCGCACGGCATGCCTTAATTCGGTTTAACGAAACCGAAATAACTGAACCGGTTCAGTATTTCTTGTTAAGTACAACAATTTTCTATGGTCAGCCATACGGTTCAGTCTACTGTAACTTAACACATGTATATAAAATATCAATAAGCTATTAATGAACATCATGCTGTGCACCAAGCATGGGTATGTAGGCTCAGCTTTGTAAAATACTAGCAGCCTGAACTTAACTAACCTAAGTCATTTAATGCCCCCACTAAACAGAAGACAGGAAGAAATGCCCTGATCAGGGTAGTAAAATGACAGTTGCATGCAAGTATGTTGCATTGTGGGTGCATGCATTTTATAGCCATATGGCACAATTTACAGCCACAAACAATCAGTTGCTCTAATGCTATGCTAGTGCAGGCTGTCAGATGGACAATCCAGCATAGGAGGAAGGAATCACTATTAGGCTGCATCCGCACGGCATGCTTTAATTCGGTTTAAGGAAACCAAAATAAATGAACTGGAACAAAACTGTCTCCACTGACTTTCCACTTGATCCATGTCAAGGGCATCCCACCGACAACCTTATCTCGGATTCAATCTTGGGAGGCCCCACGGGCAAGTCCTCCCTGCCCATTGCCAGCCCACCCAGGATCAGCCCCTCTCAGTTCAAAGTAACAGAGATCAGACCGCTCCCTCGTGGCTGTGCAGCTCTCCGCCTCCTTTCCTCTGCACCACCTTTCCCTCCCCCTTTTCTTCCAGCTTTGTGCTCTTCCCTCATCACCCCCATCGAAGAAGTCTGGATCCCCCTTTCCCACCCATGCTTCCCTGGCGCCGAGAGGCTGGGCTGGAGGGGACCGAGGGGCTTTTTTCATTGCTCAGGGCACACAGCAGCAGCAGCAAGTAAAGCCCCATTCCTTTAAACATTAATACAGAATCTCAGCTGCTTCCCCTCCTTTCACTTTCAAAGGTCTGAACTTCTGAAATTGAGCAAATTTGCAACATTGTTAATCGGGAGTGAAGGGGCTTTCTTGCTACACTGTAGCACTGCTCTGTGAAGGCTGCTCCAAGAAGTTCAGGCTTGCAAGAGAAAGGAGGGGAAGCAGCTGAGATTCTGTATTAATGTTTAAAGGAATGGGGCTTTACGTGCTGCTGCTGCTGTTGCTGCTGCTGCTGCTGTTTTGCTTCAGATCAGGCAGATCAGGCAGGGAAACACCCCCCACCAATGACGTGCCCAGCATACGGACAGCCATTGGATACAGTGCGATTGGGGGAGGGACACCCTGAACACGGAATCTCATCCCTTAACACGGTACTGTCCACACAGTTAAGAAGGAAACGTATCGATGCACGATTCGGAGTGAGACCTGTTGAAATCAGGATTTATTTCAAAATGTTTTAACGTGGTTTAACATGGAAATAGCGTGTTAAGCCGAACTGCCGTCTGAACTGGGAGAACTCAAAACGTTTTGAATTCGAGATAACGATGCCGTGAAGACGGGGCCTGTTTTAATTGATATTGGGTTGTTGTCTTTTTAACATGTTGGATTTTAGATGCTGTGATGGTTTTTACTGTTTTATTATATATTGTTGTTTGATATGGTGGATTTTAAGGTTGTAACCCGCCCAGAGACCTTTGGGTTTAGTGTGGGATAGAAATATAAATAATAAATAAAATAATAAATAAACCAGGAGATGCTACATAGGAATAACTACTAGTAGCCATTGATACATTGATTCAGACAGTTTGGGCTACTCTTCTTCAGCTTCTTCATCTCTTCTTCCATCTCACCGTCAGTCCATCAGCTATCCTTTCATCATCTTCATCACCTCGCTTCACACAGTTCCCAGTCAGGCATTTATCGTTCTCAAAGTCTTCTGCGTCCTAATTGTATACACCTAGACTTCTGGCACCTGTATCTTCTTAATTAAGGTAATCTAGTTCTTAAAATGAGTGGGTCACATTTAGTGAACCTCCACAATGTGTTTGTTATGTATATGCCCATATATTTCTTTAAAGGTCCTACATAAGCAAAGGCAAATGGTTGCTACGCATAATAAGAACAATTGATCTTGGAGGCTCTGGGGAGAAACATTCAGGTCCCTCATTCCTCCTTCACTATCACTTCCCAAAATTTTGTGTACTGTCTCCTCTTTTGCTCTCCTGTCCCCCCGCCTCCTGAATAGTGACATTCTCAGAACAGCACTGAGAATTCATTTAATCTGCATACAGATAACCTGCTTTTTGGGAGCTTTAGTCCATGAAAGGTATGGATTCTTTAAACACTGTGGGAATGCTGAAGACTGAAAATGGTCTCTAAACTGATTATATACTTTGTGGGACTGTACCCTAAGGAACACATCCAAAGTGGTTGGTACATAAGATAAGGAAGAGTTTACAAATGAAAGGACTCAAGCTATTGCACTCCAGGTCCAAGTATAATGGCCTTGAAAGAGAAATACAGGGTTCAGAACATCCACAACTCCTTGGCATGTCACTGCAAAGGCCTCAACCAGAAACTTCATTTGCAGTATATGCTCAGTCAAAGAGATTATTTTGGGTAGGAGTAGACTTTAGAGAGAAGATGCCCCTTTCCCTCTCCTCCAATTTCTGACCTTATGGACATTGTATTTTTTTGGCAGGAGAACACTGGCCAATGGTGTAGGAGTTAACATTTTATTTGCATTCTCACCCTGGTGGTGGTGGTGGTGGGTGACACAAGAGAAGGAGAGAAAGGCAGGGGAGAGGATGATCATTCCAGCCAATTTGGAGTTGAGAAATATTCCTAGTTTGAAGCATCTCACGTGCTTTTTTAATTATCCAGTTGCAGGCTGTTTAGCACTTGGATGCTATTAAGGTATCCATCTAGAAGGAAGTGGCCCCTCCTTCCCCAGCTCCTTCCTCCAGCTGGACTACTGGCTGGAGGGAAAGGTGATGAATCTACCCCCACCCCCAGGGATCTCCATTGGCAGGGTTTGGTCTTTCCCAGGCAACAGAAGGAAAGACAGGAGAAGCAAGGCTCCATCCCCAAGAGGGTCATCAAACTATCAACATCTGCAAGCACTGAGGCTGTGGGCAGCAGCAGCAGTATGTTGCCTTCTCCTTGAGCCAGCAGCCCATCTGGAAGAAGCTGGAGAAGGAGGGGCATTTCCCTCTGAAAATTCTCTGTGGAATTTTTAAAAATTTCTTATGTTCTTAGCACTGGTTTGCTTGATTAACCAAGTTAGAGAGTAGTAGAAAAGAATGAACTCCAACTAGGTGGATGTGATGCTCCACAATAACAGTTGCTCCAGATTTTTCAGTCATTTTACCTTTACAGTAATAAAATATTGACCAGAGAAAGTGACTCCTCAAGAGAAAGAAAGAAAGAAAGAAAGAAAGAAAGAAAGAAAGAAAGAAAGAAAGAAAGAAAGAAAGAAAGAAAGAAAGAAAGAAAGAAAGAAATCTGTACCAACAAATCTCATCAGGGCTAATTCTTAAAAGCCTCTCAAAACTTTTTTTCCTACTCCTCCTTGTACATTCTCTAAGCAGTCAATTGGAATTTGTGTCAAAACCTTTAACAGGTGTAGTAGCTAAACTGTAGTGTGACTATATACACCAATTAAAATGTTGAGTTCACATTGTGGCTGTGGGCACACCTTCACTTTAAACCTTCTTCAGTCCATCTTCTATCCATTTTATTCTTGGACTTTCCATTTTATTTCCATTTAACTTCTATCCATTTTGTTTTTGGACTTTCCATTCAGGAAAGTCAAAATGGAGCATCAAAAATCCACAAGTAAAAAGGATAGAAATAAAAATGATAGAGCAGTCGGATCTGAAAATGGGTTGAAGAAAGTTTAAAGGGAAGGTGTGACCATGGCCTGAGTTTCCATTTATTCATTAATTACAAACTATGCATGGCTTGTGAAATGTGATCAAGAGCCTAGGATGATATACGCATCATTTATTTACTGCAATCAGAGAACCAACAAAGGAAATGACACTCAGTAAAACAATAAATTAACACTGGATAAAATCACATGGCACTAAAATCACCAGCTAAACAACTACATGTCCAAAGTGATGCATGGTGTCGGGTACTAAACTATTTGCAGGTTATCTGATTTTTTATGTGGATTGATATATGATCTATGTATTTTGCTTTTGTATTTTGCTTAATAATTTATTTGTATTACGTTTAATAATCTCTTCGTATTTTGTCTGACAACTGTAAAGCAACTTGAGAACATCATGGAAAAATATATACAAACAGATATTTATGATCCCACATCATCATAATTTAAGTGCAAGCAAAAACATCTAAAATATATATTTTTAAAAGTCAGAAACAGATTCTTGTACATATAGTACTTATTTCCACTCCCACAGCTTTTCTCAGCTTTAACTACAAAGATAAGATCCATTGTGCTCTATTCTTTTCTTGAGCCACCGTACATTCCACCATCTTTTTCCATTTCTTATTTAATTCTCTGTCCACTTTCTGTCCTATAAACCTATAAGTATTGTTATCACTCAATATCTGAAATTTCATCTGTTTAGCCTTCCTCAAACAAGTTTTTCCAGAGGTTTTGAGCAAGTCTTACTGGTCCCAGCATGGAGGTCTGCCTGTGATTCAAGATCTGGTTATCTTTAAGGTTTTAGTAGCCCTATCAGAAAATGAGTTAATATTCTCATAATTATTAATGTAAAATGAAGTAAAGGATGCCAGTTAGTAGTTTCCTTGCAGTAGGTGTTACAGCCACAAGTTCCTGGGTTAAGATGCTTAAAAGAAAATAAAATTAATAGCAAACCTTTTTCAACACTCAGGAAAAAAAAGACTTTCTCTGCAGGTAATTATGAAGCATAATTTTTGCAAAGATACCACATTTTGTTTAGGAGTACCAACTGAATCTCCATAGAAACATACAAGGTAATGACCTTGGAAATTGCACTGCGGCTAAATTTATAGAGGCAATGAGCCACAAGCCTACTTTGAAATCCCACTCCCTATTCCAGGGCTGTCAAAGTGTGTCTGGTTATTCTGAGAAAAAGTAGAAGAAAAATAAGTATTATTTCTGAATGTTTAAAAACTGCTCTGATATTCATTATTACAGCTATAATAATTTTCAGTATCCTTGAAATTAGAAAACATCTGCTTATTGATAGCAAATCTGTGGATATACTCAATGTATTTGTCAACTGAAAAATACCAGGTGAAACTTGAATCACCCTGCCTTTAATGTTTAAGATGCTGATGACCTTTCTGCACTTACCTCTCCATGGTCCAGCTAGGCCAACTAATTTGGACTAGAGATGGACATGAATACTCAAAACATTCAAAATCTGATTGAATTCAATCAAATTCGGACATTTGAATTCAAATAGAATATCTCTAAGTTTGAATTTAACATTCGAAAAAGGTTTTGAATCTTTTGAATCATTCGTATGAATTATTCAGACATTCGTATGTGTACGGATATGTATCCATTATATACATACCCATATCCATATCCATATTATTTGTATCTGTATGCATTTGTACGGATATGTACAGGATGAAAACGGGATGCATATGAGATAAAAATGGGATGTGTACAAATGCATATAGATGCATACAGACACATTCGAATGTTGTCGACATTCGTATCTTCAAATATGAATTGAAAATTCATACAAATAGATTCAAATGTATTCAATTTGAATTAAATGTGAATACATTTGAATTTTAAATACTTGAATTGATTTGAATCTTTGGATATTCTATTCAAATTTAATCAAATCCCAAAAATTGCATTTGTGCACATTCCTAATTTGGACCACAGGAAGGCATGGTCTGGACAGCGTTATCTACATGACAGCACTGGTTTAAAGCAGCCCCTGTCCCCATCCTGAAGTTCACACAAGCTTTGAGGCTAGGAGCTGAGTAGTCTAAGTACTAGGAACGAAGGTTCCTAGCCTCTGGGAGACCCATTTTGGCAATGCACTTTGGTGCCCCACTGAAATGCCCCTCACGCAGTAGTGAACATGGGAAGCATATCTTCCGCATATCTCTGTGTTCTGGACCAAGACTCACTGGTCCACCAGTAGACCTGTTTAAATGAGTCCTTTAGTAATCCCACTCAGGGACTCCCTGATTGGATTTTGCTCCTCCTAGTACAAAAAGAATATACTGTTGGTTTCAGGTGACAATAGGTCTGCGGCTTTAAATTATTGGAAGTGAAATCTCATAAATATCCCAGAGAGAGAGCCATCTCATAGTTCCTCCCTTCTTAGAGGTGCATGGGCAGAGGCAAGGACAAAGTTTTTCCTGCTCTCGAATCCCAGCACATGGCCTTAGAAGAATCCTGCTTCCCTCCAAGCCTGAAAGATGTACCTAGGCATTCATTCTAGTAGCCACTGATACATCTGTCATCCATTGGGAGCACATTTGGAAGGCTTTAACTTTGTGACACATTCCTAAAAGAGAGGCATGATGATGAGGCAAAACAATTAAATTGGGTAGAGGTAACCAGTGAGAAGGTCCTTGTACATCTCAATAAAGTAAATGCTAACAAATCACCAGGACCAGATGGCATTCATCCAAGAGTGCTTAAAGAATTTAAACGTGAAACTGCTGATTTTCTAGCAAAAGTGAATAATTTTTTCCCATATTCAAAAAAGGATTTGGGGGTAAAAGGACAACACATACCCATCAGCTTAACATCAGTACCAAGTAAAGTGATTGAAACTACATTAAGGCTAAAACTAGTTTGTGCACAGAGGAGCAGACATTGTGGAAAAAAATATCAGCATGGCTTCTGCAAAGGTAAATCATGCTTTACTAGTTGAACTTACCTGAAAATGTCAACACAGGCAATCCAGTTGATAATGTCTATGTGGACTTTCAGAAGGCTTTTGACAAAGTCACTCGAATAAGAAGGTATTGAATAAGAAGACAGGTTCTGTCCTGTACTGGTATCTGGTTCAAGGGTAGGAAACGGAGAGTAATAATAAATGGACAGTTTTCAGAGAGGAGGGAAATCAAAACAGTTCAGCATTGGGACCTGTGCTTTCTAATTTATTTGTAAACGATCTATAAATACTGGTAAGCAGTGAGACACTAAATTATTCAGGGTAGTGAAAATGAAAGACAAGCTCCAAAGAAACCTCTTGACATTGAGGGAAAGGGTAAGCAAGTGGCAAATAAGTTTAAGTGTTCATATTAGTAAGTATAAGCTGATGTACACTGAGGCTAAGAACCACAGCTATAAACTGAATAAGGCTGAGCTTTTTGTGACAGACCAGGAAAGGGATCTTGGGGTTCTAGTGGACAGCTCAATGAAGGTGAAAAACAGCAGTGAAAAAAAAGCAAATTGAATTAGAAGTAATTAGGAAAGGAAAAGAAAGTTGGCAAGCATCATTATGACTCTTGATAAATCTATGGTGAGGCCATATTTGGAATATTGTATACAATTCTGGTCACCACATCTCAGAATGGATATTGATATTATACAACTGGAAACATCTGCCGGGGCTGGGCTGCGCGTGTGTCTACCACCTGGGCCTCCCTCCACCAAGATAAAAGGCCGAACGCTGAGGTGAAGGGAAGAAACATCTGCCGGGGTTGGACTGCGCATGTGTCTACCACCTGGGCCTCCCTCCACCAAGATAAAAGGCCGAACGCTGAGGTGAAGGGAAGAAACATCTGCCGGGGTTGGACTGCGCGTGTGTCTACCACCTGGGCCTCCCTCCACCAAGATAAAAGGCCGAACGCTGAGGTGAAGGGAAGAAACACCTGCCGGGGCTGGACTGCGCGTGTGTCTACCACCTGGGCCTCCCTCCACCAAGATAAAAGGCCGAACGCTGAGGTGAAGGGAAGAAACATCTGCCGGGGCTGGGCTGCGCGTGTGTCTACCACCTGGGCCTCCCTCCACCAAGATAAAAGGCCGAACTCCAAGTTGGTGAGAGGATGCGGAAGACCCATCACTGCCAGACCCACTGCTGTGTGCTTGTGCAGTCCCTCCCTGCTTGGCATTAAGGCTGGTTAGAAGCGGGAGGATCATCCCGGGCAGCACTTGTCGGTGGCTGCAGATAGAAATAAGACTGAGCGTGGAGAGGGGAAAGGAGGAGGAACCAGTATTGTTGCCCTTTTACCCTCCCCCAATGTTTTATGTAATTTTCATAGTATATTATACCATTTATACCATTTATTCAATGTATTAGTGTCTCATTGAATGTATGATGTATTACTTTGTATTTACTTTGTACTTTGTATTTACTGAGACTGATCTGTTATTTACTGAGATTGCTTTTTTTTTACTTGTATTGATTTGTGTATTCTTTGTATTTTTTTGTTTGTTGTAAACCGCCTTGGGCAAAATTTTGTTTTTTGGAAAGGCGGTATACAAATAAAAATGGAATGGAATGGAATGGAATGGAATGGAATGGAAAAAGATGCAGGAAAGAGTAAGAAGAATTATCAGGGGGTTGGCACATCTGGTTTATGAAATCAGGGATTGTGCCTTGTGTGAAAAAGGTGGCTACAGAATTCTTTTTCACCACACTAGAATGAGGAGAAACTCTATGGGTTTGGAGTTTTCAGGTGAGGATAATGCAGTACAAATTTTGTGTTTTACAAGATACTCTGCTTGACTTTTTGTGGGAGCGAAAGTTTTTTTCAGCTAAAAATAATAACTGGACTAGATGTGCGCAACAGTTGTACCTTCTTTTGTAGAATGAAAACTGCTATTTTCCAGCTAGAAGATATTCCCAATATATTATTTTGTGGATATCTTTATTACGTGTAAAATCAGATCATTGATTCTATACATCAGTATTGTTGAAATACAGCCGCCTTTATAACCCGCTTTGAACTGGCAGGAAAAGGTAAATATTAAATCAGACGGCGCAGAAAGAAAACTTAGGCTATGGTCACACTTAAGGTTTAATCCAGCTTCAGTCCACTTTCAGAGTGAGAGAATACATCAGCAAACCGACAAGCTGTTTTCTTTCAGTGTTAAATAACTCAGAAAAATTACTTTTGGGATAGATTATATGGAAAGGAAATTACTGGTCACTTTGCTTATGTGTTCTTTTGCACGGAAGCTGGATTAAACCTCACGCGTGGCTACAGCCTTCGGTGTAGATGGGTCCTTCAGTAGCTCATTGGAGACACGCAGTTTGACCATTGCTATCGGGCCGAGGCAGCTCCCCCTCCTCGCCTCCCGCCCATGGAAATTCTAGGGCTACGGCTAAATCACCAGCGAGAAGTTAGACGGGGAAGGGAGGGGGCCCTGGAGCAGAATGGAAGAGCCCATTAAGCATCCGAGGCGGGGTCAGGGTCGGCAGGCAGGAGCACAGAGGAGACAAGCGACGGAATACTACCGGATGCCCGGTTCCTAAAAGGACTCGTCCTGTCCGCGGGGAACCTGTCGCTTCGTCAACGCGCCCGGGGGGGGGGGGACCCGCTCGGGCCGATAGAAGGCAGGGAAGGGAGAGGCACAACCTGTTCACTGCTCCTCCTTCCCCCCCGCGCGAAAGAATCGAATGCGGTGATCCGAAGTGTGTGTGTGTGTGTGTGTGTGTGTCGGGGGGGGGGAGTGATAGGAGCAGCAGCAGCAGCAGCAGCGGAGCAGATGACTTCATGCAGCCGGAGCGCCGTGAATTTTGGGCAGCAGCTGCAGCTGGATGCTAGGCGCTGAAAGTCAGCCACGGGCGCCTGTCCAGCAGCGTCCACTTTGGGGCGCGGGGGGGGAAGAAAGGGAAGGGAGGCCGGCCTTAAGCGCAGGAGATCGCTCGTGTGCGTGCGGCTGTCCAGGAAACCCGGGAGAGAAACCCGGAGCGGCTCGGTGCCAGGGAGAGGGGCGAAGAAAGATGCGTTGAATTGGCTACAGGGAAGGTGAGTCAACTATAAGGTTCCCTTCTCGTTAAACGTCGGGGGGGGGGAGGAGAAAGGACGTGGGACACGCTTTCGCACACGCACCCCAGCACATGCTTCAGCCGGCGTACGCGTGTTAGGACGGTCGTGGGAAAGGGCGAGGTGGACTCGCCTCCCGCCGCTCGAATCAGAGGCGCTTGTCTGCCGTGGCATCGGAGCCCGGCGCCTCGGTCGCCTTTTCCTTGGGCCTCCCGGATGACAGAGGAGAAGCGGCTGTGAAGATGAGCCCCGGAGCGGGCAGGCGCCTGCTTCTCCTCTCCGCCACTGGTTGGGAGAGGGCTGCACACCCAGTGTGGTCCCCGCGCCCGCCCTCCTCAAGGGGCAGCTGACGGCTGGCTCGCCTCGGCGGGCTAAAAATAGCCTCAAGAGTCCCTGTGTGTGTGTGTGTGTGTGTGTGTGTGTGGCTCCCTTATTTTCATTTTTATCTTTCCTTCTTTATGAGAAAGCAAGTCTGTGATCGGGAGGAAGGACACGGGGGGGGGGGGCGAAATCGAGGGGGATCCGTCTCCCCCATTTTTATTTTTTATTTTTTTAACAAATCATGGTTCTACATGTATAAAATAAGAAGGGCATCCATGGAGGTCTGTGGTACCCCAGTATGATGGAATAAAGGACAAGCGCTAGGTGCAATGGGGTGGACTTAAAGGTGCCAGACTTGCTTTTCCTTGAAGGTAGGGGAAAGGGCATGGCATGGCAGGGTTTCGGTTTGGACTTAGGGTTTGGGGGTCGGTATGATGCCAGTTTGCTCCTGGATTTCATGCAGGGTACTGTTGTCCGTCCGGGGCCTTAACCCATTTTTGTTGCCACCATATTGGAAGCTGCTCATTTTAAAAGGTGCAGTGGTTTTCCCTATCCTGCTCGGGCAGCCATTTTAACATAATGCACGATGGTAGGCACATATACTCTATGTTATAGTGTTGGGAGGTGAAGATATCGGCAGCAACAGTGTGGCCCGTGGGGATTAAACTGCAGATCTGCTTTAGCTCATATTCCAGAGCCTGATTTGGAAACACAATCAATATCTAGACCTCTGGGTGAGAATTGGGAGATCGGAGCCAGTCTTTAACAGAAAGCATACTTCTGTCGGTGCGAGTATCCTTTTAAAAAGGTGTTTCAGTGGAGTGCATTTGCACAAACCCGTGCTTCTTGGATTACAGTTATGTGTGTATAAACTCTTGGTCCTGCGTTCTTCAGACTCAACGAAGGTGCCAAGTGCAGCCCCCCCAGTTTCTGTTGGTTGCTTTCCGTGTTTGAAGCATTTGGCTTTAAGCTCACAAATGGGTGGTTGTCTCATAATCTATCATTTCCTTCAGGAATGGAAAATCCTTCCTGCCTGGGAGATGGGGTTTGTGCCAGAATGTGCAATGTGTTATGCCAATAGTCTGTTCAACACTAAACAAGCTCCCTTTATGTTTGTTAAAAAGCAAGACACCAGGAATAAGCAGTAGGCATTTTCTTCTGTTTAGCAAATGTAGAAAAGAGGGCCCTGTTCCTAATGCTACCCCCACAGTAGGTTAAAATGTATAAGTATGGCCAACATTCTTCTTGCTCCATTGTAGCACATCAAACCATGTTTCCTTTTGGTTAAAATTAGGGAAGATATATATCTAGTAGTCCAAGACCCAAAGTGATGGGCTTAGAAGTCACTATTTCCCCCTTTTTGGTGCCATAACCTTGCACTTTCTGAGATGTTCCATTTTTGTGACCTGTTTCAAGTCTTAGATCTATTCTTACCACAGGTTTGCATTCTTTTGCTTTCCTGGATGCATATCTGTTTTCTGAACATCTGAGAAAGTGTTTTGAAATAGAATCTGTTTTAAACAGGTGTGAATCTTGGTAACATGCCTGATTGTCTACCATTTTTGGATATGTATTGCAGTTAAGCTATTAGAATGTTTTGATGGTAACAATAATATTTGTGTAATCAAAATGTTGCTGTGGTTGATATTTTCACAGAGGGTTATGTTTTAAAGATGGAATGAGAAAATACCCAATAAATTTAATTGGCCTTTTTGGATCAGAAAAGCCTCCTTTCTAGTCCTGTAGCCTGTTCTCTCAGTGGCCAACCACTTTGTATATGGAAACCCATGTGCAGGGCACAAATGGACCAACTGATTCTGTTTGTGGTCTTCTAGCATCTGCTTCTAGAGACATAACACTTCCTGGAAAATTTATCCAGTATGAGTAGGGTTGTCAGTCCATTTCTTACGGTAGTTTTGCACTTATAAATACTGAATTGCATACAGAAATTCCTGGAGCTTCATCAGAAGAGGCAACGTAAGGTTATTATTAGGAAAAAGGTTCAAGTGATGGATGGGAGAACTGTTGCATGTGGTACTGTCAAAGTAATTGGTAGCTTGTAAATGATGACAGCTTGTCATAGATGCACTTTTATCTTCTCGAATCCAAATCTGATTCAGGTGCGTGAGGAGGTGGCATCTTAACATTTCTCTTCGCATGCATTTTGGCTTGTTTTAATCACTGTCTCTTAGATGAGAAACTAGATCTCAAGCATTAACTGTTCTATATTTTTTTAAGTCATTTTTTCAGACTTTTCTGAGTCATGTATCTTGAGCTCATTTATGTCACATTTTAGGTTTTGACATTTGGGCTACATCTGTATACCTGCACCTTCCACTAGCCAGTGCTGGGTGATGATCCTCCTAACACATTTCAGATTCCTACACAATTAGGTAGCTTACACAGCTGGAAGTGTGTTATTTCTTCAGTTTCTAGGGGAAGTTTTTACTTTTACCCCTTCATAACTTGATTTGTATATCACCAAGATGCTTTACAAGGGCAGCATAAGAGGTACATAGTTGCTACAGATTACACGCAAGCACGCACAGATTGCCTAATTAGCAGATTGGGTGAATGGCATACAAGGGGCACATCATGTTACCTATAGTTTGCCCCTCTGCACATTTTTAAAAATTGGACCAGTGGGGGGCAATTACAAGACACTCCTTGTATCCCTTTGATTGCACTATGGAGCAACATTGCAGGATGCCAGATATATTTTGAGGAGCATATTCAGAAGACTTGTGGTTGATAAAGCTTCTTTTTATCTAATTGGCAGCAACTGCCCTCTGTTGTGGTTTAGCTTCTGGTACCACTTCTAGTATCCTTTGAAAGTTCCCTTCCCACAATCCTGTCTATTCTGTCTCATAGAGTATGATAGATGCTACTGATTTCATCTTCAGCCAAGGCTGGAGTGCCTTAAAGAAATTTGTGGAACACCAGACATTGGAAGTTTTGCTGGCTGAGATTAGAGGGAGGTGAACTCCAACCACGTATGGAAGTTTTTGGGCTCCACAACTTTGCTTTAAGACTTGGTTTGGCTGCCCAGTTTTGCAGGTGTCATGCCAAAGCAAGTGTTCCCCATAGGCCAGGACTGCAAAGGTGATGGGAAAGGAATGAGGCTCTGATTAGAGGCTTCTCTTTGACCTCTGAAGCAAGTGTTAATCCAGTGTGCAGGTTCCACGAGAGCTCAGATGAGGCTTGTATTCACGCACCAGAAATAAAGTACCTGTAACATAGCTTTGAGGTTGTTTTCATTGTTCCTTTCCCATCTGAAGACAGCCTAGGTTAGAAGAAGTGGATTAGAGATGGGATGAGAAAACCATGGCCACACCTGATTGTCTCTAAGGCACTTTTGAACTGTTTGTTTGTTACATGGGAACACAGCCCAGGCCTGGGCCATTGTGTAGGAAGGGAAAGAGGAAAAATACTTTAGTGTAAAGATTGGCATTAAAAATGTGACACTATGACTAAGGTGGAACCCAGGCCAAATGGCCCTGCTGATTGCACCTGCATTCTATTTTGGGATGTGTATAACCCAAGGTGATTTGAAAAAAAATCTTCAGCCTTTGTTGTTAGGAAAACAAGGCCAAATTGGAGGAGGTAAAAAAATTTCAGGAATCTAAGTCCACATTATTCTCCTGTGATCCTTTAAAAAGGGTAAAAATCTCAACAGTTCTGGTATACCAGTTTTCCTCTGGTGAGGAGTGGCAGGCTTCTTCCACTGGGTTGGTTCTGACCAAGGCTTGGCTGTGGCAGTTGCCCCATCAAGGTCTCCCTTCCCCATTACAAGCTGGCTTTCTAGGGTTTGTAAGGATGTTGGGTAAGAGCTGTTAATTACAGTATTTTTTTAGGATATGGCCCACTCCAGCTGCAGCATATTGTATTGACCTCATGGGGTGAACAAAGTTTCAAAGATGATAATCAGCATCTTGAAATGAGTAGCCAGTGCAGTTATTGAAGGATGAGAATAATATATTTCCATTTTGGGACCCTAGAGAGAATGCTGACAGCCATATTCTGCACCATTGTTGCAGTCTAACTATGATGTGACTAGAGCCAGAGTCACTGGTGCTAGATCAGATTTCTCAAGAAAGGAACTCCTTGTCACAGCTGTTCCCTGGGCATCCAGGTGAACCCCCATGCTGTGAGCATTCAAGGGTAGGGTAACCCCATCTAGAAAGGTCTGCTCCCCAATTCCTGATAACCCCAGAGACCTCTGTGTACCATCATGATTTTAGAAGGCAGAGGCATGAGCATTTTTTAAGAAGCCTTTTCTGGATATAGATGACCTCAACAACTACCAGCCAACCTCCCAGTTATAGCTCTACAGCTGCAGAAGATCTTGGATGAAACATTATCTGGATCCATTTCAGTCAGGTTTCAGGCCTGGTTTTGATACAGAAACTGCCTTGGTTGACTTGGTAAATGATCTGCAACAGGAACTCAAGAGAGGAAGTATTTCACTGTTGGTTATCCTGAACTTCTGGACTGTCTAGCAGAGTCTGGGTCTGGGAGGCACAGTCCTAGACTGGTTCCATACCTATCTTGAGAACAAAGTCCAGAAGGTGATGATGGAAAGCTTCTGCTCTACCCCTTGGCCAGTGGCTTTGGAGGTGTTGCAGGGTTTTGTCCCCTATGTAGTTTAACGTTTGCATGGACCCACTAGGAGTGACTATCCAGATGGTTGGGCTGCATAGTCATCACTCAGCTGATGACACCCAGCTCAACGTCTCTATGTCATCAGAAGACAGGGAGGCAGTGGCTGTCTTGAAACAGGGGTTGGAGATTGTGAAGAGCTGGATGTGGTTGAATAAGCTGAAGTAGAACCCAGATAAGACAGAAGTACTGGTTGACAGAAGAAGAGAAGTGTTCACACATTCATCAACCATTAACTTGTCAACTCCCTGGCATCATCCATGATTGGTTCAGAATAGAAGTTGTGGCTCTCACATTACTGAAGACCTTGCCCACTTTCTCAGGCTTCACAAACTGAAATGATTTCCAGATGGGCCTGACAAGACATCTCTTCAGGCACGTTACATTCCACTGCAGAAATTCTGGAGGCAAGATCAGAAGAAATTCAAGCACCATTATCTGCAAATTGTGTCACATATTAGTCAAAGAGGACCACCAGTATCTTATCACTACCACCTAAAGTGGCACTTGTCAAATAAATTCTGGACCATGCTTAGTGTATAATCCATACACTGAGAAACCAGCTCTGCTGTTCTACATTCTGCAGATACAATGTGTGTAGAATAATAATTCCTTAAAAAAAAACAAAAAACCACCAACACTACCATGGATAGCAATGTGGAGCTCTGCTGCTTTTAATGTATCATTCTAAGTTGAGATTCTGCTTGAGGCTGTCAGAATAAGGCAAGATATAAATTCAAATATAAAAAGAGAACACTGACTTGCCTATGTATGTGGAGATCAGTGTCACGATAATTCTCTGAGGGGTAAGAACATAGTCCGTGGAGGAAGAGCTACTGAGTCCTTGGTTATTTATTTATTTATTAATCAGCATCTTGAAATGAGTAGCCAGTGCAGTTATTAGTAGTGCAGTGGTAAGTTAGAGATCTGTGCCACCAAGGACCTAAGAGGTGGATTAGCTTATTGGTTCTCCACCTGTGAATCTCAAAGCCCCAGATGGGGATCACTAGGGGTGTTTCCACACTGGCCGCTAAAACCCCATTAAGCACACAGAAAGGACAGATATGGGACAAATGTGAAAGGTACCTTCTGCACAGAGGGACAGATTAGGGCCCCTTCGAGGACGCCGCTTCTGCACAGCCTCATACGAGTTCTGTCGCTAATGGGGTCTAGGCGCCTCTAAATCCAGTTTCCAGGAAGACCTGAAAAATAAGGTCTTGAATCTGTTCCTGCGTGGAAATTCCGCATCGAAGGAGGACGCTTCCGCACACGGACAGGAGAGGGAACAGAGGTGGGTGGGACAGGAAGTCACCATGTTGAGTGAGGCAGCAGCACCATGGCAGCCATGGGATCTCAGGCATGCTGCTGATTGGTGGGCAGTCAGTCCCTGACACGCCCACGCACAGGGGGAATCAAGCGGTGACTGACGGCTGAATGCTCCAATCATGCGGCTTCTGGGGTGGCGGGGCCTCAGGCCAGATGCTTCTGAAAATCAGTGCTGCGACATCTGCACAGCAAACACGTGATGTGTGCCTCAGTATCCATGCTTCCCATGCGGAAGCGTGGGGCCTCATTTGGATCTGTCCCTATTTCAGACGGATCTTCCCAGAGACGGATTTCAGATAAACGGGTTTCCTTAATCCAGCTTTCAGGAGATAACTGCGGAAACACCCTAGCAGTCTATGGAGAGATTGCAAAGGTGTAGTCAAATTTTGAAGTAACTCTAAAAATTGAAGGGAAGGATTCCCAGTGCAGAGCAATTTTATTTATCTACTAGTCTGTTGTTTTCCCTCCCTATCTATGACCTAAGGGAACCGTTTGATGAAAAGCTGAGTGATTGAAAAAAAAATGAGAGACTCTAAGATTATCATGTAGCTTCTCTACTTGGTCAGGGACGTATAACAAATGTCCAGTATAATAAGGTGAGAATCCCTAGTTAGTTAAAGTTTTTGCAGCTAATGAACTTTTGTTCTTTGAAAGGATTCTTACATTTTTTTTCTTGTTGGAAACACATACAGTAGCAGAAAATGGAGATATTGTTAGGCTGAAGCAAAGGGTTCTATGAAGCGAAGGAGAAACAAGGACAAGGGACAGCAAGGGAGATCCTTTCTGATATGAAATAAACTGTTATTACCAGATCTTGCATGGGGAAATTGAGTGGAAGTCACAGGAGAACATGAGGTGAGAGAGTCCAACATGCCTGAGCTATTTAGAGTTCTTATCCTTGGAGGGTACATGGAAACCCTGTGCTGTCATAGACAGGTAACTCTGAGTCATTCCACACAAGGTGTAGCTCACTCAGAGTGACATTTTGGAAGAAGCTGTCGGGTGAGTATAACTGGCCTGCATTGGTGGTGACCCACAGATTGGGACCAGAGGAAAGCAAAGACGAGGAGATGATGTGATTGAATATTTCAGTTTTGCCAGTCCCAACTGTGTCCTGTACTGTTTCCTACCCAAACCCAATTGAGTTTGGCAGAAGGCAGCCTTAGATGCTGCCTCCCTATGGTGAGAGAAAAATGAGGGATCTTATTGGATTCTGCAGGGCAGAATCATATGGTGCTTTCTACCATAGTGGTGCAGTGGGTACTTTTGGTATTTTGATGATGTGAATTACCTGGATGTATGCAAGTTCTGGCCCTGCACTTGTGCAGTGGGCGTTTTCAGTCTCACTTCACTCCCATGCATGCACAGTAGCCATTTTCAAGAAGATGCCCCTTGGGAGCAAGCATCCAGACAGGTAAGATCATATTGCTAATTTAGGAAAACCTGGGATGGGAGTTCTTTCTCCTGGAATAGTGATACGCTATTTCACCCTTATATCCTGGACTATTTTGGGATTGCCATCGAAACATGTCTGGGTGCTGTTGTAAGTCAGAGCACATTTACCATCTCATGGTTGTCAAAAGATGTATGCAGATTCAAGCAGTGTGAATTTTGCAGTTGACCAATGGAGATTTTGTCAACACGCAGATATCTTAAGTGCAAACAAGGTTTTCTGGTATGGCACCCAGTGTATTCTCAAGTTCTTTGTCTTCAACTCTGCTGCTACCAGCTATGAATGGTTTTCCAGCATTTTTCACTGTTTCATAGCTGCTGTTGTTGTTTTTGGTTTTCTGGGCATGCACTAGTGCTAAGGGGAGGGCGAACCTGTAGTTTCTGGTTATGTTTTAATACGCTTTACTATTTCCTATTATTGTTCATTGCTGTTATAGAGGAAAAGTGGACTGGTAGCTGTGGACTGGTAGCAGGAGCCAAACTGTTTAAAACTGACCACTGTGCATATTTTGTCTTTGAGCATCCTTTTGTAAAGAGCTGTGCTAAAAGGCTGGATTTTACTGGGACAAACAACTACTTAGGTCTATTTTCATAAAAAAAATTCTGCAATGTGGCATGTCTCAGAGGGTTAGAGTTGTCTCTTTGAGACAGATGTAAGCGTGGGAGACAATTATTGGGGACATAGAGAAGCTACATCACACAGCGAGGAGGAGAAAAATATAGAGGTATTTGTGGGAAGACAAAGAGGGAAAGTCATCCTGCATGAGAAAAGAAAGGAGGCATTAATTAGTGCAAGGAGATTGTAATGTAAGCCTTTAGCTATCACTCTGGGTTGCTTAAGTTAATGTTCAACTAAAAAAAAATAGTCTGGCTCAATGATTTATCCTAGACAGAAGCCACACTGTTTGTTCAGAGCATTATGTTACCACCCACCTGTCGTGCCCCTTTTTCTCACTTGCCTGGAATGGACAAATACAACCATGCTGGGATCTGTCAGAAGGCTATTCCTTTATGCGTTCCTCTCTCGTGTATGGTGTGTGTGTGTGTGTGGTAGTGGGAGGAGAGGATCAAAGATTGCTGCTGGGAAACCAATTCACTATGTTCTTTTGTAGCTTGGTCGCTTCTGCCAAGATGTGAACCTAGCCAACTATGCAGTGAAGTAGCCAAAGGGCCCACATTGTTCTTGTGATTCAGTAGAGTCATGAGTGTAATTTTGAACAGTTGTCCTGGAAAGAACAGTGCTGCACCACTGTTCATGAACTAGCTGTTGCATCTTAAGTGTCTGGTTTCCTTACTCTTGCACATGGCCTCCCATATTGCTGCATATGTTCTCTGATTGTAACAGGAGAAGCCTTCCCAACTATGATGCTTGCCAAGTATTTGCAATTAACTTTCCTAAATGGCTAAACAAATAGAATAGAAGGTTTGAATAATATCTCTTGTAAAGGATACAAACTGTAGTGCACATGGAGAGTTCCATACCGTGCAAGCCTGCCTAAGAGCATAAGGCCCTTATTCTATCCCAGAATATGGACATCTGCGTGCTGTTGAGGACCTGCCATAGTCTATTTAGTAGTCTATACTTGCAGATGGCAGGGCCCCATTCCTGGATATAATCTTGAATTAGATCAAAAGCATAAAGGACTCATGTGTCCACTATGAACTAAGTGGGAACTTGCAGATGCTTTGGAGACAAAGTCAATGTGGGCCTGTCGTATAGGACAGTTTTAGTTCCTTTTAGAACAGTTATAAATTAATTATGAGTGTCAATAATTAATTCAGTGTTTTTTTGTTATTTCTCTTAATGTCTGTACACAGTGTAAACTCATTTGAAGTCCATTTGAAATAAAAAAGAGTACTATAATACTTTCAGTATTCTAAAAAAAATCTGTGTATAAAATGGAAGAAGATGACAAATTGTATGATCCCAGTGATGAAAGCAACCATTGCTTTATGTTATAGTTCGGGTTATATTCAGTTAAAATATTAGTTCTCAGACTGGTTGCCCAGATGTTCCTGAACAGCAGCTCCCAGTAATCTATGCCAGCATTTTCTGGCAGCCTATGGAGGTGTTCATATTGTGGGGGGCAGGCAGGATGTCCTTAATCATTTCTGTTGTCTTCTCCTGTAGTGTGTGAATGTGATTTGCAAGGATGTCATAGATTTCTGTGAAATAACTCTGGCTATAGATTTATAGGTATTGGTAGTTTGCACTCAACCTTTGAAATTAGGTACTGTGTCTGAAAACAGCTGTGCCAAGTGAAGCGACACTAAATGAAACTAATGTTCCCATAAGGTAATAACCAAAGTAAGACAATCATGTTCCTAGAACTCTTGTGTTCCATGTTAGTAGATTATCTTATACCATTTTTGTGAACAAGTTGAAAGGACTACTTTTTCTCTGAACTCTCTATGTCCTACAGTGAGCAGCACTGTCTTAATTCTGCACTCTTTCTGTGTAGTGCAGTGAACTGTTAACAATCCAGCAAGGTATGGATTTCTGGCTTCTCAGAGCAGTGAAAAAGATGAGAGCAAACAAGCAGCCAGAAATGAAGGTTTCCGCATTTGTCTTGCTGGATCCATGGTGCTAAAAGCTCCGAACAGGAGGAGGGCAGAGAAGAGATGACAGAATTGCATCTGACGTTGAGTGTAAAGTAGGGAGGTCATTCCTGCGAGAATACTGGAAAGAGAGAGCACGAGCTAGTACCCTGCTCAAGTTATCAGTCTTAATAAAACCATTGCTGGTAGTAAGAGAATTGTGATAACATAGTAATTGCAACATTAGAGGGAATTGGTTGTAAATTATATTGCATTAAAGGAAAAATACCTGCTGCTATTGCTGTCTGAAATAGTTCCAGTTCCTAGAAGCAAGTGCCTAGTTCTTGGTGCTTCTTATTTTTGGGGTTGTCAGATGTGTAGCTTCTAGTAGCATGTAATGATGGCAAAGGTGACTCCATAAAATATGTTCTAATCCCTCCTCAGCTGTGTTAAAGGCAAACACTACTGGTCCTGAACCATAAGAAAATAAGTGAATTAATATAGGTTCTAGTTTATACATCAGTTAACACAAACCATATGATAAAATGCTTGTGTGAAGCCTGGTCAAAATTTAAGGCAGAATAAATCACTTCTGTAGTATTTAAGAAAGTGTATACACCCTATGGAACTGAGATGTGTTCATGTCTCCATTGTCGCAGCTGTGATTATCCATTAAAGTTTATGTCATTAATTTGTGGTTGCTTTTCTTAAGTAATTCAGTAATGAGGTAGGAGAGCTGACAGTATGCTTTAAAACAGGATCCAGAAAAGTATTGCTATACAGCTCTTAGTGGTTCCTGAGAGTGCTTCCATGAGGGCAGTGGGAGCAAGATGAGTCTTTGGTTGGAAGCCTGTCTTTGACAGTACCAGTGTCCAAAGAACCTTTCAGATAGACAGCCTCTGCAGTCCTGGGCTGTTTCTTCCAGCCCAGCACGTTGGAGTGGTTAGAACAGTTCCAGCCATTCGACTGCTCTTGATGTCTTGGAATAAGCCAGTTTCTGGGTTCTCCGATGATTAGGAACTAAAGTTCCTGGCCTGAGAGCCCTAGGGGGAAACATTTTGGTAATGCAGTTTGGTATGCTGCCAAAATAGATCTTCATGCTGAACTGGAACAGGTTCACACTTCATTCCAGAGGTCCCTGGACCACCAGTAGACCTGTTCTATGGCTATCTTGGTCTAGGTGGCCATTATGGCTGTAAAGGCTGCCTCTCCACCCTTATC
This sequence comes from Aspidoscelis tigris stejnegeri, assembly GCA_023333525.1. Lineage (NCBI taxonomy): Eukaryota > Metazoa > Chordata > Lepidosauria > Squamata > Teiidae > Aspidoscelis > Aspidoscelis tigris. Next base: position 35,414,226 of record JALMGA010000004.1, on the reverse strand, counting down.
TATTTCATATATATATTTATCTTTTTTTGGTAGTGTGGTAGCGTTGTGTTTACTTGTGAATCAAACTCTGTTATTTCCTTCCAAGAGGCGCACCTACCATTTCCTTTTCCCTACTCTTTGGCTTGATAATAATGTTGCCTCCCTTCTTGGTGCTGCAGCAGACAGCACCCTGCCCCCACTCTGCCAATCTCCAGCAGTGGGTTGGATACAGTTACTGTTTAGAACTCTGGCCCTATTTGGCTCCCTTTATAAACAGAACTCGACGAAGCTTCTTTGAAACAACAAGAACATGTGTTTATTGAATACAGATTAAGTTTAAAGTCAGCTTCTCTTCCAGATAGTTACACTTTGTTACTTTTGCTGTCAAGCAGTTCAGTCTTTCACTTTCACACTAAGTCAAAAGACTCTACAAGTTCAAGAATAAAACTTCAAACAGTTCAGAATTTGTTAGCTTTCCTTTTAAATAACTTCACAAGCTTAGCATTCATATACTAAAAGACTCAGGACCCTAACTTTAGCCTCCTCAGCTAAGAGCCCATTTCTCCCCTTCGTTATCCTCCCTCCAGGATTAACGACCCAAGGCAGAGAACAGAAATTGTTCCCTCAGGCCCCCTTAAATATGGGCCTGGCTGGCTAGCTTCGCCCTTATTGGCTGAGCTCCGCCTGGATGCAAATTCAACCCCTCCCCTTGGAGTGCTCAACTAGCCCCTCCCTTAGGCTACTTACCCTTGTGAAAATACACTTTGGCGACACTTTTAAGCGTCTGGACTTACCGTGTTCGCCACACTTTGCATTTTAAACTAAAAAACATACTTTTGGGATTGAGGGGTCCTAGCGGGCATTACAATGGCTGCCTAGACCAGAGGCATTTCCGCACTGAATCGCGTTCCAGACGGAACGCGTTCAGGCGGAAAGCTTAAGCCAGCTTCGGGCGCTTTCCCCATTCACACACAGACGCGCCAGAACGCGTGTAAACGCGTTCCGGAGCGTCTGGGTGCGAATGCTCAAAGCGCCCGAAGCTGCCTTAGCCGGCAAATGCCGGCAAGCGGCGCGCCGGCAGCCGCGGAGGCAGATCGACAATCAGCTGTTTGAGAAACAGCTGATTGTCAAAGCCGCGCGGCGTCGGAGGCGCGCCGGCAGCCGTTCGGGAGACAGAAGCGGCGCGAACGCTTCTTCTCCCGAACGGCTGCGGGCGGCTCGTCCGCGTTGGAACGCGTGTAGAGCACTTCGAAGTGCTCTACATTTCGAACGCGGAAAAGACAGCTGCGGACACGTCGGAACGCAAGCCGTGCGCGGCCAATGCGTATGACGTGTCCTCAGCTGTCTTTTCCGCGTTCCGATCAGCCCCGTGCGAAAACGTCTCAGGCTGTGTGCCATCCAGTGCAGACAGTGCAGGGGGCAATGCCTCCCTGTAAACCACAGCATTGTGCAGAAAGGAGGCTTTTGGAGCCCTTATTGACCCAGTCCAAAGGTAAGTGCGGAATAGCCCCTAGTTTCTGAATCACCACAAATCCCTTGTCTCTCTTAACTTACCTCTGTGCTAGCGTATGTCCCTTTGTGGGGTATATAGTGAACTTTTTATCATAGTTTGTGATTTTAGACAGAAGAATCCCTGCAACTTTCCTAAATGGCTAAACAAATAGAATAGGCTTTTTTGTCCTTCTCTCCATTCTTACAAAGCTGTCTCCAGATTGTGAAAAATTCATTTCAAATTTTGCTGAGTAAAACTCATCTCTGCAATGCCCTTTTCTAGCCTGCCCTCCCCCTCCCCTGCACACACTTTTTGGTATGTAGGATGGCATAAGTAGGTGCTGATGTTGACACTGCATTTTGTACAGTCAGTAGAATTGTTTGTACTTGAATGCAGAAGAAGAAAATAATGTTTCACAAGCAGTTGCTTTCAGAGACACCGTCCTGAAGATCACTTAAGGAGGATTACTGGGCAGTCTTGTACATGTGTTGACTTCAAAGGAAGCAAAATTGAGTAAGCTTCGGGCCACAGGATTCATTCTCATTGTGCTTTTAATTAAGATATTGACTTTAAGATAGGCTGCATTAGGGAACAGACTTTGCTTCTGGTATTTGCATTGCTTCTAAACAAAAAGTTTGATTTGTGCTTGCTGATACGTTTCAGAGAGGGTGATTGTGGTCCTCCAACTTCCGTTTTCCCACCATGTTGCCTTGAATGGCAGAGTCAGCTTTATTGGATACCATTAAGTCATCCCTTACACTTGGTTGACTATATGGGCACCTCCTTGGGCACCTTTATGCCGTTTTTACCCACTTGACCCACAACTCTGTGCGCTATGTGTTTGGCAGAAAAGCCAAGACATTTCACTTGGTATTTTATGGCCAGCCTTCTTTTCCTTTTGCTTATCTTTCCTTCTGATTCAGTGTAGCCAATATTCAATTTTTCAGAACACCAGGATTCTGGGGAAAGCCTATACTGGGGATGCACTCATGCTTGCTGTTTTGGAGCACATTATGACTTTTTGTGCATAGTGCAGACCCAGGCTATACAAAATTGTTGTATAAAAAAACACTGGTAATGGAAAACCGGTGGTATGGGGAGGTGATTGTTAATGTGCTTTATGTAATGTGGTGGTTTGCCAGAATGGAGCTGCTGTTTTAAGCAAAAGGTAACTGTATTTGTTCAAGAATTAGAGATATGTGTCTGCTATAATGTATTGATTTATAATTTCTTATTACTAATTGCAGGCATGGAACTGGAAGGTATTCTTTGGTGGCATAGAAAGAACTATAAAATAACCACTGTCCTGTACTTATTGGTTGCGTTAACATGGACGGCATTTAGGATCCCAGCTCCTATCAGCAAATCTGCTCTTCAGGCAGTTATGAAGATCAAATATATCAGAAGCCTTTGGACATTCATGACTCTCATTTCTTGTTTTTAACTCACTATTACCATGTGATAACCTTCAGTAAAGAAAGCATTGGCACAGAATGCAAGAAATGTATAGAAGAGAATCTGCCGTTAGCTTTTAGGGTTAAAATACAAAAATAGAAATACAGAATTCCTGTTACTATAAAAACTGTATAGAAGAGGTAACTTCAGCAGATATTGCTTATAAAGCAAGAGACACCTGCTAAAATATCCTGTTATGTACTATGAAAGGTATGGGAGTCTTGTATTCTTTTTTATTAATAACCATAGCTAGTGTTCATGGGTCTTCCAAATTCAGATGAAATATGTCTCAGTTTACCAGATGTTTGGAAGCAGCAACAGGAACAGCTACAGATCTGTTTCTTCAAAATATCTGGTTGATCATAGCTTAAAACTGACTGACTTCTTCATTTCTTGTAAGCTGTTACAGAAAATTACCTTCAAGCTGTGTGGGTTGTTCTGTCCAGCAGACCTCTCCAAAGGATGTTTTTTGAAATATATCTAAAGTGAAATATATCTAAAGTGAAATATAAATATCTTCATGTTTATTAGAATTTTTGTACTGCATAACTACAGATGTCTCAGTAAAGTGAACAACATAATAAAATAGTAATGATTTTATTATTTTTACTTTTTATGATAATATAAAATAGTAAAGCGGGGCATCCTACTGAATTGGAACAAAAAATTGTAGTAATGTTCTTTCAGGAATTGCCAGAAAGCATTCGAAGCATGAGCCTTGTAGACCTCCGGGGAAGATTGTTCCAGAGCCTAGGAACCACCATCAAAAACATACTCAGACATTTCTGGAAAAAGATGTACCTGGTTCAGTATTTCTTGTTAAGTACAACAATTTTCTATGGTCAGCCATACGGTTCAGTCTACTGTAACTTAACACATGTATATAAAATATCAATAAGCTATTAATGAACATCATGCTGTGCACCAAGAATGGGTATGTAGGTTCAGCTTTGTAAAATACTAGCAGCCTGAACTTAACTAACCTAAGTCATTTAATGCCCCCACTAAACAGAAGACAGGAAGAAATGCCCTGATCAGGGTAGTAAAATGACAGTTGCATGCAAGTATGTTGCATTGTGGGTGCATGCATTTTATAGCCATATGGCACAATTTACAGCCACAAACAATCAGTTGCTCTAATGCTATGCTAGTGCAGGCTGTCAGATGGACAATCCAGCATAGGAGGAAGGAATCACTATTAGAGTCCTCAGAGAATGCAGAATCTCTCCCCTCCCATGAATTTCCACATCACCACTAAAGAACACAGACAACAGGCGTATGTGCTCTTGTGACCCCACAGGCCATAACAGTGTATGCCTGCCACTTTAACAAGGCCCTCTAAGCCTTTGAATACAGAAATTAAGGAACAAGTTGTTTAGGTCCATGCTTCAGTTAGGAATTTGTGAACAACCTAATTTGGGCAAGGTATGATTGCTTCTTAGTTGTTACTATTGTTAGATAATTTGGAGTCACAAATCATTGTTGATCTAAAGCCAGTCATCCAGAAATCTGCCAGTAGATTCCGCTCTACCTTCTTCCAACACCTGTTGTGAACCATACAGTGACAGGAAATATATCTGCAAGTATAAACTGTATATGTAGAACAGCAGAATAGGGATTGCAGTTATCTAATTGTGAAGGGCAAGGAGGCCTTTTAGTTGTTGCAGCTGATAATTAGATGGAGATTAGAAACTTGTGTTGATGTTTTGTTTGTTGCCCTGCAGTTTACTAGAACACTAGTGGATAAGAGACGTGCTTTCATTTTAGTAGGATGGGCTGGAAAAGTAGGTAAGTGGCAGCACCGCAGTTGGAGGCTCTCCCCTGCTCCAGTTTATGCCCTGAAGCACAGTTCAGAAGGATTGGAGTGGGAAAGAGAGAGGATTCTGATTGCCCCATGGTCCCAGTTCTGATTCACGCCCCCTGCTGAAACAACACAAACTTTAAAATCACATCCCTGCCAGTAATTTTGAATTTATACAATCAGCCTTTAAAAGAAAGGGATTGCTAAACATTGGGTGTGTCCTGGGACCCACAGAGGCATAAAGAGCCATAAGTAGAAACTTGAGGCTTTTCCGCACTGCAACGCGTTCCAAACGGAACGCGTTCAGGCGGGAAGCTTAAGACAGCTCCGGGCGCTTTCACCGTTCACACACAGGCGCGCCGGAACGCGTTCCGGCGCGCCTGTGTGTGAACGGTAAAAGCGCCCGGAACTGTCTTGGCCGGCAAAGGCCGGCCAGGGGCGTGGAGACAGCTGCGGAGGCAGATCGGCAATCAGCTGATTGTCAAACAGCTGATTGCCAAACCTGCGCCGGCAGGGGAGGCGGGCCCGCGGCTGTTCGGGAGCGAGAAGCAAGCGTGAATCCTTCTCCTCCCGAACGCCTGCGGGCAGTTCGTCCGCGCCCGAACGCATGTAGAGCACTTCAAAGTGCTCTACATTTGGAACGCGCGAGAGACAGCTCCAGATATGTTGGATCGCAAGCCCCGCGGCAGCAATGCGTTTGCCGCATTCCGGGCTGTCTCCCGCGCGTTCCAAACACCCCCGTGCGAAAACGTCTCCAGTCTACGTGTCAGAAGGACATCCTGCTCTTAAGATGCTTGGATTGGTTCTCTGAAATGAAATTGCCAGTGTATGATATTTACTAAAGGAAAGATTATTTTACTATCTATGTTTTAAATGCACCCAGACTTGAAAGAGAGGGGAATTATGTATATAGTATTCAGAGTTTTGGGCTACCTTGACCTGCGAATGTTTTCCAAATCTGAGTGACTCTGTTGCTGACTTCACACACTGAATGCTTGTTCTGGTAAATTAATAATCACTGTAGAGACCTCAGCATAAATTCTTGCTGAAAACTGATGATGCCCTAATGGGATTTGTTTATGCCTGACATCTTTCTCTCTGAACACCAGTCATCAGTTTTTATTGCTCAGAAATCCATCCCTTTTTAAATAAAAGTATTAAGCTTCAAAGTTTGGTAAGGAACAAACCTTAACATTTAGCTCTGTTGTTATTAGTGTGAGTGAATCACATAACTGTGATGAAATGAAGCTGAAGTGAAGAAAATGGTGGGAATGTGATCATGTAGCCTGCTGAGGGAGAAGTGGTAATGTCACACCAGCAGACAGAATCAAAAGCAAGAAATCAATCCTTCAGCATTCTGCTGTGAGAAACAGGACTGGGGCAAAACATCTGTTTTACAGGAGCCATGCTGACTTTTCTGTAGTAAAGCTTGTTCTTCAACATCCTATTTTCTGTTTCATCAGTCATATGTAACAAAATTAGCATTTGTTCTTTGTGAAAAGTCTTAAATTCTTCCATTGCGCATGTTCTTTTGTTGAATATAGTTGCTGAATGGGAGTGGATTGTAGGCTAAAGTTTGGTAAGTTGAAAATTTAGCAAGTCATTAAATCATCGTAATAGAAATGGAGCATCTGAGAAATTCCTTCTCTTCCTCCTTTCTTTAAAAAATGACTGAGAATGCACATGGAGAAAATGGAATAAAAGATGTGTTTCTGCTCAGAATTTTAAGTATTTTCCCTTTGTAATAATTTGTGTTGGCAAGTTCTAGAACTGGGTGTGCTTGGATGGGGAAACAGAATAGCAGTAGGAAATTCCATCAAGACTGGAGTGATCTGGTTTTATGCCTCAGGCTTTGCAGTAGCCTGTCAAAAGAATATTGACTTTTAAATGTGCATATAGGAGCAAAGAACAACATGGCCATAAATGTTCTTACTCAGTATTTCCCATCCATACTACATTAGAATGTCTGTTCTAGGTGGTATAAGCAAGCATAATTTTATTCCACTCCCTTAAATTTTATTGTATTAAACCATGCAGCAGAAGCAACAACAGTGTCTTGGGGTATCAGTTAGAAATAGCTGCTGATGAATGTGGAAAGTAAAATGACTCCCAGTGCTGGAGGAATGATGTACAGGACTGAATTGTGGATGATATGACTTTGTGAGATGCTTTGGCCCTACTTCATTAGCATAGTATGGACTAACTATAATGCTGCTCTCTGTCTTCCAAAATAGAGTCTTCAAGTTCTGTTCCATATCAAGGCAAGGTGTGGTCTGGAACAAGTACCATCTGCATGATGGTGCTAGTCCATATCAGCCTCCATATTGGTAATAATGCTTACACAAACTTTGGCACCAGCCTCTGAGGGCTAAGGACTAGGGGTGAAAGTTCCTAATCTCAGAGCTCACTGAAATGAGTCCCCTGGTAATCTAGAAAATGGAGTCATGCTTTTTGCACACGTGTGTTCTGAACCAGGGCTGACTAGTTCACCAGTGGACCTGTATAATCTGGCCTACAGACAATCCAGATCAAGCACCCCTTTTTCTGGATCATGCTCCTGTTGTGGATGGACAGAGCATACCATGTGGGCAAGGTGTCCTGTATTCCACACCAGTGTCTGGAAGTGAGGCCCTTAGAACACTTGGCACCAACAAGTACAGAAAGGCCCACCTGGGTAAGCATTGTCCTAAATGTGTCACCATTTGAGATAAAGTGAAGTCAAAGCTACTTCCCAGGCAGATCAGGTTTAGTGAGAGAAATGGATAGTGTATGTGGGGCACAGGATAAAAATAGTTGTGTCAAGTAACTAGTTTTTAGTTTCTCATTTAGCATCAGTGTAGGTGTATGAGTAGGCCTTATCTCTAGTCTCAACTTCTGTCTCCTAGATATTTGTTGCATGTGTGATCATATCTGAATATAGGTTTAGCTCCTCATATGTGGGTTAGATTTCTTCCTTTTCAGCTCTTCGAAATGTGGCAATAAAGCATTGCAAAAATACAGGTATTCAAAGTTGCTTAATTAAGCCATTTTCCAAAAAGGCATAATGAGATAATCCTTGCTATACAGGCACTCATACCCAAACCTCTGTTTAATGCAGGGATTCAGATCAAATCATCACCAGAAGATGTTTGCCTTGCCTTAACTTGAACATAACCAATGAGGAATGTACGGCTATGTGCTGCTGAACTGCCATTGGGGATTTGAAGAGTTTTAGCATAGTGGAAGTCAAATCAACATAGCTGTAGTTGGAAGGTCACAGATATGGCAGTGGCCTTAGACACAGGCCATGGTCACACAAGTCAAAGATGGGACAGCCTTGTCATTAATTCAATTTGAGGTCGTCCCAGCTGTGTTCACACCTAGAATGTTATAGGTCATCTCTGCCTTAGCCTGCATTGCTCATTCCTTTCTGCATGATCAAACTGAGACTCCTCCACGGAGCTCATTACTCTCCACCTCTTTTGCTACATCAAATCTATCTTGTTTCTAATTGGAGGCCATTCGTGTCACTCAAGGGAGCTTAGGGTGTGTGTTTGCAGTTCTTTTTAAAACCTGCTCCCTCACCTCCCCACCCCCTTCCTTTTTATGTGCTTTTCTTCTTCATGCAATTATTTTTTAAAAAATAATAATACATTTCTATAAAAAACCTAGATAGAGGAATCAAACGCATAAACTGAGGAAAGAAGGGGAGGTACCTCACGAACTCTGCGCATGCCGATTGGCCAAAGGAAAGACTGGACTCCACCCACCACAGCACAGTTCAGCTTCCTTTAGCCCGTTCTCCCGCTCACACTTTGAGGAAGTGAAGATAGCCTGGAATGCCATGATGGGCTGAGCCCTTGACAGTCCTCTAAAAACAAGTTAAGATCGTATAACAGGGTAGGCTGGCTTGAAAAATGAATTAAATAAAAATAATGTGAGTAACATGAACTGAGGACAACCTGAGGTCAACCTAAAACATTTGTGTGACCAGGGCCACAATCAGGCAAATGTTGATTTATTGGGATTAAAGTTGGTTAGTTTGTTATTTTTTAAAGCTTAAAACAGATTTATGAAGTTCATTTCTAACTCCTTCTTAAATAGTTGAACAACTTCAAATGAAGTATATCAGAAGATGTAGCCTTTCCCAATATCCTCCTCACTGAGTGTTTTGGACTCCGACTTCTATCAGGCAAAAGCAATGTACAAAAGGCCTTTTCTATTGGTGTCTGAACCATCTGAAATGATCATACTTACTTTGCATGATGACTGAGCTTGCAAGGTGTCACTGGGCAGCGCAGTGAGGTAGCAGGCAGCCTTGACCCCCTTCAGCCTTTGAGAAGGCCAAGAGGGGGCAGCCAGAAGCAAGGTGAGCTGACAACGGCCAAATTTGTTGGTGTATCATCTAACAGACACAGTCTCCGTATAAGAGGGGAATGACCAGTTTGAATGTCCCAAGAAATTGCTTCCGACATGATAGCAAAGGAACCTTACCAGGTGTCTGGTAAATCATCCAAATGCTGGAAAGAGTAGGGATTTTCTGCACTATCTTTACCTCAGATTAAGAGGTTAAGAGACTGGCAGAACCCTGGCACAGCATAGGGGCTGTGTAGCAGTTTCACCATGATGTTGGTAACATGCTAGCACATTTAGAACATTCATGTGCCTTGGGGCTTTCAGCATAATTCACATTGCAGTAAATGACTTATTGGGTGTTTTTCCACTGTGCTCCTTTAACCTGGATCTAAGAAGATCCTGATCTAGGGAATGGGTACTTCTCTTAATCCAGACCTAGTAGATCCGGATTAAGGGAAGTACCCAGTGTATTTCCATGGGTGGTCTAGCACCCAGTAGAAATGGGTGCTAGCCTCCCTGCCATGGAAACACCGGAGCACGCATTTGTAAATTCGGATCTACCCACGAAGGGTCTGCCTGTCACCCCAGGTGTTTGGGGGGACAGGGGGTGCAATCGCCAAAGTCACTTTGAAGTCATTTCAAAGTCACTTTGAAAAAAAGTGGAAAAAAATCCAGATTAAAGGCCAAAAAGTACCAATATGATCTGGATTTCCTGAGGTGCGGTGGAAACAAATGTGTCCCTAATGGGTGCCATAGTGGAAATGGGGTCATCCAGCTCTCACTCAAATGGGTCCTTAATGGGTGCTAAAATGCGTACTAAGTGATCATGGAAAAACACCCTATATTTATTTATTGACCTGTGATTAATTTCACTTTTGTACTTTCCCCACAAAATTTCCAATGCAGAGAAAAATTTCCACACTGTAGCATGCTTATCCTGTAGCATTTAATATCAACATATGCCTTTCAGCATGGAAGTTATAATGAATGGCGGCCAGTTGCACAAAGACATATTAATTTAGCAGTAGAATTTGCTGCTTTTTAAGTGTGGGTTTGTTTGTGTTACCCTTTTCATTTTCTGAATGGCTGCCACTTCAAACAAAGCTGCTCTTCCAATGATTTCATAGAGAGGAAGTCGTATTTTGTTATGTGCATGAAACAGCTGTCAGTCTCTTTGAGTAAACTCATGGTTGTGATATGCAATTGTTGTTTTATTTCCTTCCTCTTTTTACGCTCATGGCAAATTGCTGAACACTGAGAAACTTGAAAGCAAAGTCTTGAGCCCAACTTGACTTCTGGGGCCTATTCGCACTTGGCTTTATGTTGGAATATATCCTGGAATAGGGGTCTGCTGTCCACATGCTAATGCAGGTTACAGCAGGTCCCAGGTGAGGCTTACCAGAGTCTGCATTAGCATGTAGGCCTCACATCCCTGTCCTGAGATATACTCCAGAAAAAAAGCCAAGTGCGAACAGGCCCCTGGTTTGGAGTGACTTGCCATTGCCTCTTCTGCGGAGATGCCAGGAGTTTGAATCAGGATTCTTCTGCGGGTAGAACACATGCTGTACTGCTGAATTTTCCCAGTTCTTTCAGATGAGCTGCTCTAGCAAATATTCCATATATCATCAGTGAATTGTTTGCAGCCATTTGGTAGAATTTATTAGTCTGTACTTGAGTTTTATTCTGAAGGCTCAGTAATTCAATAGGATGGCATTCTCTGATTATCTTGAAGTGGTGGTGGATTGATAGAAGATACAAACTGGGATGATTTCACCTGCCTTGGAGGTCCATGGAGCTACTTCAAAGAATATTAATGTTCTTAGTATGTCATTATTGTGGAACTAAAAAAGGTGAAGAAAAGGGCAACCAAAATAATTAAGGGGCTGGAACCTCCCTTACGAAATCGGGATGCAACATCTAGGCCTTGAAAGACAGTGTTTAAGAGGGAACCTGATTGAAGTATAAAATCATACATAGTATACAAAAGGTGGATAGAGAAAAATTATTTTCTCTATAACACAACATTAGAACCAGGGGGCACAGTATAAAGCTGATGGGTAGGAGAGTCAGATGAGACACGGGGAAGTACTTATTCACCCAGAGATTAATCAGTCTATGGTTTTTGCTGCCAGAAGAGGTGGTAGCAGCAGTCAGCCTAGATAGCTTTAAGAAAGGGTTAGACAAATTCTTGGATGACAGGTGTATCAGTGGCTACTAGAATGGATGCCTAAGTACATCTTCCAGAAAGGGGAGACAGGCAGGATACTTCTAAAGGCCATTTGCTGGGATTTGAGAGCAGGTGAAAGTTTTGCCCTTGTCTTTTGCTTGAAGTGCTCATGAGCAATTGGTGGACCACTGTGTGGAACAGGATGGTAGACTAGATGGGCTTTGGCCTGATCCAGCAGAGCTCCTCTTATGTTCTTATTATTACAACCACAGAGCTACCCAGCGAAGTTGAATCTGGGGGAGGGGGGAGTGATAGACAAAAGGGAGTTGTTGTTTTTTCACAAGATACATGGTTGGAACTACTATAAAGTGTCCTTTTCTACTAGATCACATGGTTTTTAAATGATACTGTTCATAGAGGACAAGGCTATCAGTGGCTATTAGCCCTGATGGCATTAAACAGCCTGCCTCTATAATGGCCAGTTCCTGAAAGAGAGACTGTGAACAAGGTACATTGTTTATATTTCATAAATAATTGGTTTGTCATTGCTGGGTCGGTGGCCTGAGATTAGCAGGACCCTTGCATTCTTAAAAGGGTCATTTGGCCAGATGCAGCTGTCTGCAAATCAAGGCAACATGTTCCCAGAAAGAATCAAGTTAAGCAGCACTGGAGATGTGACTGTAATATGTAACCGTAATTTAGCATGACAGCACTTTTCCACATTACTTTCTGTAGCATGATATGTACTTTGCTTCCTGTGTGAGATCTTGTTATGCAAGAGTTCAGGAGTGACATTGTGCTTAAATAGCTACATTTGTAGGCAGAGATGGAAGTCCTGCGACCCTCAAGATAATGTTGGACTACATCTCTGATCGTTCTTGCTCTTTGGTCCTGTTGCATTGGGTTGATGGGAATTATACTTCAGCTACCTTCAGAAGACCACAGAGCAACAACAGTTAGGGGGATTTGGTATCTTTAATTCAGGGCTTAGTCGCATGTTTGTCGGATTGGCAAAGGAGAAGAGTTGTATACAAAACAATATACATATTGCCCTTCATATTGCCAAACTAATGAGATGAACCTTTGCGCAGCCTGGCCCTACTGTCAGCCTTGGATGTTGGATTAGGGATTCACATATCTGCTACTAGTTTGCACAAAAGGCACGTGACTTCCATGGGTCATTTGGGGAGGGAAGGAGGGAAGCTGGGCACAGCACCATATTAGCCTTTCAGATCCAGAAGTGAGGGACATATGACCAGGCCCTCTCTGAGCAAATATTTGTGCCGTATTTAATTTTGATACTTCATGAATCTGGCTTACATGGTAGACACACACAAGAAGTAGAAGTTACTCTGCTTTCATGTAGTCAGTGAAATGAGGATATGCTGTATTTCTTAGCTTCTGAATTTGTTGGCCTATAATAGACAAGAGCTTGACGCAAGAGCTTTAACAGAATTGTTTTAACCAAACGGATCACTCCTTCTATGGCTGTGTTCTCACAGAAAATTGACACTGTAGTCACTTGAGACACATTTGGCAAATAGTTTTCTGCTTTCAGATAGAAGAAGGGTGGTTTCAAATAGAGCAGCTGGATGCACAGAAGCATAGAATCATAACCGTGTTATGACAAAGAGGGAAAAATCTGTATTCGTTGGTCCCCCTTTTCATGCTTTTTTTTTAAAAAAAGCATGGCTTTAGTTATATGCAGTTATATGCAGTTGGTAAAATGCAAATTCTCTCACTTAATGCAAAACTCAGCTGTACAAACCTGCACTTTAAGAATAATTTCCAGCTGTGAACTCTAAAATTGTTTCACCTAAGGTAATTTTCATAACTTGGTGAGTTCCTAGGATGGAACCTGCTTATAATATGAGGGACAGCTGTCTATAGAAGTGGACTTCCATGTATTTTGCCATAACTCACTAGTCACCATGGAATCCCTTGAGTAGATGCTTATTCTAATAAAGTATATATATTTTTAGAAAAAACTGCATAAAGTTATTTTATCTTGTATAGAGTCATGTGCATATACATGCCATTGCTAGACATATATAGATATAAGCATGTGTAGCAAGTCTCCAGCTCCAAGGTGGTCAAAGAAGTTTCATGAAGTGTTCTGCTTTCCTGGAACTTTCTTCTCAAGTAGGAGAAGAAAGAGAATTCAGAAGATGACAGTGAGGTATGAATGAAGCAAAAGAGAGAGAAGTCAAATTAAAAATTTGGCAAGGTTTAACAGATTGCTTGATTTAGATTTGAAAGATCAGTAATGATTTACCTTTCCACCCACCCTGCTCTGCACTAATAATGGAACATGACATGAATGCCATTGTTGATGAGTTCCTTAAAGGAAAAGATGGGTTGAATTAAATAAAAGAATGACGATAATATGGAACCCCTAGTCAGCTTGGTAGATCCAGGAAATGTAAATTTGTTTTGGCTTTTTAAAAAAGGGAAAAGCTTTACTTTGGGGGAAAATACATTTTTGGATAGCAACTAGGATTTCTAGCCTCCCTTCACCTAGGTGCTAGAGTGGGCTGCACGATATACAATTGTGGGTGCATATGTGGGGGCCTGTCTACATGGGGTAAATAGACTTCAGGGGACATTCTTCTTATAAAATCCAAGTGATCCATGTAGAAAATGTACACATCCTACTTTGAAAGAACAAAAAATCTGGCTCTTCAGTAAGCAGGGGTTCTGGTCAGAGAATATGTTTTTCAGAAGAAGACATAGGCAATGGAATGTAGCACCCACAGCCTAGGGCTGCCTTATTCATAAGGAGTCGCTGCTCATGGGGTGGCATTGCTTGTGAAGAAGTCAATAGTGCTGGCATCATGTCCCCTCCTCAACTGCTTCTGATGGAGGGAGTGTCTCCATGTTCTACACAGGAAAAAAGTAACATTTCTACTGCTTTTAATTGGATTAAATCAGATCAATAACCAGTTGCATATGGAACCTCACAGCCAATGGTAAGTACACATTGGCCACAAGTCCACCAGCCAGAAGCACATTGCCAGTTGCCTCCTAGGTATATCTGTGTGAAGCGGGACAGCTGTCAGAACCCTCTCTGCCATAAATTGGTCCAACCTGCTTTTGGAGTCATCCAGGCTGGTGACAAATACATACCATGTCTTGTGGTAGCACATGCTAAAGATTTCCTTTATGATTTGTGGCAGAAGATTCCAGTTCCAAGTTCCAGTTTGATTGGGTGACCACTAGTTCTGGTGTTTTTGAGAGAGGGAAAAACATTCCCGTAGCCACTCTGACCACATTGCACATAATTTTATACACCTCTGTGGTGTCCCCATTCACTCAACTCTTTTTGAGACTTAAAAACTCCAACCATTTCAACCATGCTGCCTGTTTTTAGTACAAACCAACAGGACGGGGAGGGGAAAGAGTACCACAGCACCACTTCCTTTAGGCTGCCTTCCCCTCCTTTACTGCTCCAGACGGTCTCACTACTAGAGATTTGCACAAATATTCATAACATTCAAAATTCGTATGAATTCGGCCAAATTTGGACATTCAAATTTGAATCAAATGTTGGCACATTCAAAGATTGACATTCACGTTCAAATTGAATGTTTTGATACATTCGTATGGAGCTTCGTATGGGATCGAACGTTCACGAATACAAATCTACCACATTCAAAGGGGATATATTTTAACAAATACACATTTGCTTGCATTCAATTTGATATGAATCAAATACGAAAAAAAATTGTGCACATCCCTACTTACTGCAAAACAGAAGAAAAGGCAGCAGCACTGCTTCATATCTTCTAGGATGCTTGCAAAGCATCTTTATAGATTTTCCCTGTTCCGTTCACTCTCATTCGTGTGCCCGCAGACACACATGCACATATCTGACATAAAGCAATACTGTAACGTAATTATTATACAGAGACAAAAGCAAGAGAAAGTATTAAAACAGTGAAGAAGAGGAGGTTGGGGGTTAGAGAAAAACAGCTTTCTCTCCCATGCATACTATCTCTAGTACCAAACACCATTAGAACAAAGCATTATTAGTACCAACTTGAATTTTTGTGTCCCATGTGTTCTACATATATATTGTAATTATCTGATGATTTTTAAAAAAGTTTTGTGAAAATGACTGTGTCACTTTGGAATTGGTATTCATTTCTGATTGACACAAATACTATAGATGGTGTTTCCTCATTACAAAATATTTCTGATCTGGAAACTCACAGAGAGGGAGGGAACCAGAAGCTGTCGGTTTCTCTTGCTCCTCAGTGGAGGGAAAAACACAGATTTCTGACCTAACTCATGGATCCTTCACAGGGAGTGCTACAAAGACGGTCTCATAAATAAGAAAAAACTTGAGAGTAATAAACTTTGGACAGTGATGTCAGCTGTATTTGAGGGGTAAGTAAGATTTTCCTGGACAAATTTCATTCTTAACTGTTTTGTAAATTTCCTCAGATTGTAGCATCAATCTGTTGTACATGAAACCTAAAGTACTGTTTGCAAGGCCTGTTGCACATTATGTTTTGGAAAGCAGAACCAAGCCTACATTGTGAATAAACTTTTGGACGGTTCCTGCTTAGGAGATAATTTCATTGGTCCTCCTGGACCTTTCAGTGGCTTTTGACACCATCGACCATAGTATCCTTTTGGAAAGGCTATGGAATTTAAGAATTGGAGGCAGTGCCTGGCATTGATTCTGCTCCAACCTCTGTGGCTGATCTCAGACAGTGGTAGTGGGAGATTCTAATTCAACACCCTGGGAACTCACTTGTGGAGCTCCTCAAGGGTCAGTCTCCCATGCTCTTTAACATTTTTATTTATTTATTTATATTTATATTTATATCCCGCCCCATACCCGAGGGTCTCTGGGCGGCTTACAACATTTAAGAACAAACACATTAAAATTGTAACACACTATAATAAAACCAACGTAAGGTTTAAAATCCAACATAATAAGCATAAGAATAAAAACGATATAAAAACAGTTTAAAACAGTAGTCTTTGGAAGGAGGGAAGAATAAAGAGCATTAGCCAAAGGCCTGAGTGAAGAGGTGCGTCTTTACCGCCTTCCTGAATGCAGACAGAGAAGGGGCCTGACGCACCTGCAAGGGGAGACCATTCCACAGCCTGGGGGCCACCACTGAGAAGGCCCTCTCCCGGGTGCCCACCCGCCTAACCGCTGAAGGCGGTGGGATAACCAGGAGGGCCTCTCCTGCAGATCTTAAAGCACGGGCAGGTCGATATGGGAGAAGGCGCTCCTTTAGATATCTGGGGCCCAAGTCATTTAGGGCCTTATAAGTCAGAGTTAGCACCTTGAATTGGGCTCGGTAGTAAATTGGCAGCCAGTGCAGTTCTTTTAGAACCGGCATGATATGCGTCCGGTTAGCTGTCCCGGTCAGCACTCGGGCAGCTGCATTTTGCACTAGCTGCAACTTCCGAACCGTCTTCAAGGGCAGCCCCATGTAGAGCGCGTTACAATAATCCAACCTGGAGGTTACCAGAGCGTGGATAACTGTGGCCAGGTCATCTCTGTCCAAAAAAGGTTTCAGTTGACGCACTAGCCGTAGTTGGGAGTAGGCACTCCTGGCCACGGCCTCCACCTGAGCTTCAAGTGTTAGCGCAGAGTCCAGGAGTACCCCCAAATTTCGCACCTGTCCCTTCCCGGATATTGTAACCCCATCAAGGACAGGGTATCTCCCAACTACTTGGACCCGAGAGCCTGTAACACACAGCACCTCTGTCTTGTCTGGATTCAGTTTCAATTTATTGGCCCTCATCCAGCCCATTACCGCCTCCAGGCACCTGTCAAGCACTTCTACCACCTCTCCTGATTCAGATGGCACAGAGAGATAGAGCTGGGTATCATCTGCATATTGATGACACCTCACTCCAAAACTCCTGATGATCTCTCCCAGCGGCTTCATGTAGATATTAAATAACATGGGAGATAAGATTGACCCCTGGGGAACCCCACAAGTGAGTTCCCAGGGTGTCGACTCAGTCTCTCCCATCACCACTATCTGAGATCGGCTTTGGAGATAGGAGCGGAACCAATGCCAAGCACTGCCTCCAACTCCTAAACTCCGTAGCCTCTCCAGAAGGATACCGTGGTCAATGGTATCAAAAGCCGCTGAGAGGTCCAGAAGAACCAGCAGGGTGGCATTCCCTCTGTCTTTCTCCCGGAGGAGATCATCAACCAGGGCGACCAAGGTGGTTTCCGTGCCATGACCGGGCCTGAAGCCAGATTGAAATGGGTCTAGATAATCTACATAAAGAGAGGTCATCAGAAGATTTGGAGTGAGGTGTCATCAATATGCTGATGATACCCAGCTATATCTCTGTGCCATCTGAATCAGGGGAGGTGGCTGAAGTGCTTGACAGGTGCCTGGAAGTGGTCATGGGCTGGATGGGGGCCAATAAATTGAATCTGAATCCAGACAAGCAGAGATGCTCACAGGATCTTGGTCCATGTAGTTGGGAGATACCCTGACCTTGATGCGCTTGCAATGCCCTGGAAGGGATAGGTGTGCAACTTGGGGGTACTCTTGGACTCTGCGCTAACACTTGAAGCTCAGGTGGATGCCGTGGCCAGGAGTGCCTATTCCCAACTATGGCTGGTGCGTCAACTGAAGCCTTTTTGGACAGAGATGACGTGGCCACAGTTTTCCATGCTCTAGTAACCTCTAGATTGGACTATTGTAATGCACTTCTAAATGGGGCTGCCCTTGAAGACAGTTCAGAAGCTGCAGCTAGTGCAAAATGCAACTGCCAGGTTGCTGACTGGGACAGCTAGCTGGATGAACTTCACACCGGTTTTAGAAGGGCTGCATTGGCTGCCAATTTGCTACCGAGCCCAATTCAAGGTGTTAACTTTAACTTATAGTGCCTTAAATGACTTGGGCCCCAAATATCTGAAGGAGCGTCTACTCCCATATTGACCTGCCCGTGCCTTAAGATCTAGAGGGGAGGCTCTCCTGGTTGTACCACCACCCTCAGCAGCAAGGGGAGTGGGCATCTGGGAGAGGGCCTTCTCAGTGATGGCCCCTAGGCTGTGGAATAGTCTCCCTCTTGAGGTTCATCTGTCACCTTCACTGTACACGTTTAGGAAGGCAGTGTAAACACGCCTCTTTGCCCTGGCCTTCGGTTAAATGGTGATACACTTTCCCTTCTCACTTGCAGGCACTGTTGTTTTAATATATACTGTTATTGTTTTAATATGTTTGATTTAAAATGTTGTTACCTGCCCTGAGACCTTTAGGTATAGGGCGGGATAGAAATACATATAAAAAATAAAATAAATAAAAACACAGGTGAGGGGAACTAGGTAGATTTTCAGGCAGTTTGCTGTTCCACTGAGCTGCATGTAGGCTCTAATGGAGCTGACTTTCAGAATTCAAATATTTTACTGAAGTCTCCCACCTCCATTCACAATTCATTCTGTTGAAAAATTGAGTCTATATTAATTATTTCCCATTTCATTCTTGAATTGGGGGGGGGGACCTCATTTGCATGTTTCCTGTCAGAGCTTTTGGAGAGCTCCTACTGGTTCCTCAAAATGGTACTGGTGTTGATTGGCCAATGATCTGGCTCAGGACATGTTCTGAGATGTCCAGGCACCTTGTTCCAGAGATACTTGGTTGTTTTTTTCACAAAAATAAGAGATCTAAATTTCCAAAGCTTTCATTTTGTCAACCAGAAAGAAGGACTGCAGAAACGGAATAAATTATTCTGGCTTTATGCACTTGCCAGGGCTTGAAGAGCTTACCCTGACATTTGCTGTTCTTTCCATCAAACTGAATTTAAATTTAACTGCTGTTGGCTTAGGGGATAGCCTTACAAAAGGCTCTTCGAGAAGCAAAAGAAGCTGGTGGCATGATTGCTGAATAAAATGATACAAAAGAAAAAGCAAGCATCAACCACAGAATATGAACTGACTATTTAAGAAGCACTTTATTTGCATTATTTATTGGATGTACTTTGAGTCTCTGGAAGTAACTGGTTCTTAGTGTTCTGTATAAATTAAATCAGCTTTAGGTTGATCAGTTACAGAATACAGGACAGGAACTATTTTGATTGAACAAGAAGATAAACAAATTGTTTTCTGCAAATCTAGTTTGCCCAGATGTAGCCCACAGGAAATATTCCGGAGGTAAGTCATTCTCTGTAATAATTATAAGCATCCTAGATATTCCTATATTCTAAGGTCACTGCCATGCTAAAAGTATTTAGTCCATTTCAGGATAAGATGGAGATTGAGAGTATTTCTGACCAGTGCATACACTTCTGATTTTTCTGCTCCCTGGGATCATAGGTGTTTTTCCACTGTCAAATAGTACCAATTTTTGCACCCATTAAGGACCCATTTGGGTGTGAGCCGGATGATCCCATTTCCACTATGGCACCCATTTGGGACCTGATTGTTTCCACTGTCATGGGGGAAATCCGGATCAAATGGGTACTTTCGGCCCTTTAATCTGGATTAATGGGGTCTTCCCAGAAAATCTGGGTTAAAGGGAGCCTGTTTCCTGTGGAAACAGGCAATGGGGTCTAGAGGAGGCTAGGGGGAGAGGATGCACCCATTGGGAGGGAGCCCCGAAGTCCCAGCTTTGGAGTGATTTCGGAGTGATTTCGAAATCATTCCGAAGTGACGCCAAAGTCCCTCCGAAGTGATCGGCAGAGACTTCAAAGCTCCTCCGGAGTCCTGTCAGAGCGGCTCCGAAGTCTGTGCTGATCTCTTTGGAGGGACGGGTGGTGAGACTCCGAAGTCCCTCTGAAGTGATCGGCAGAGACTTTGGAGTCTCGCTGCCGGTCTCTCCAAAGAGATCGGCGCAGACTTCAGAGCTGCTCTGAAGGGACTCCGGAGCAGCTTTGAAGTCTCTGTCAATCTCTTCGGAGGGACTTTGGAGGGGAGTCTGCATGGTCTGCTAATAGCACACAGACTGCACTGACAGCTCCGGAGCCTCTCTGAAGTCCTTGGCGATCTCTTTGGAGGGACTTTGGAGTCATTTTGAAATGATTTCGAAATGACTCCGAAATGACTCTGAAGCTGGGACTTCGGAGATCGCACCCCCCTGTCCCCAGAGACACCTGGGGTGATGGACCAACCCCATATGGCCTCCTTTCACAACTGGAGGCAGTAGGGTTGCTGGATAAGAACTTGTGATTGTCTTGAATTGAACTGGACAGTTCCTTGCTTTGTTGTGGTGGCAGCAAGGTGGAAAGCAATGGCGGTAGCCTGAGAGACAATGCTGCACAAGATCAAAGTAGCACAAATTTGGTCTTTTACAGTCTTCTCACTGGAAGGATGGAGTGGGGAACCGTGCCCAACCTGGGGGTTCTCTTGTATGAGGAGAGGTGGGAGGGGAGAAGGAAGGGGATGAGCTGGGGCATCAGCTTGCTAGTACTGAGCACTTTGTGTGTGTGTGTGTTTGCAGTTACCTCATCAGCCTCAGTTCAGAAAGCAGAAAGAGGGAGAGAATGATCTTTGTGAACACCTTTGCCCATAAGAGTGTTGTTTCTTGTCCATACAATCAGATTGGGATAGGTGAGGAAGCCACCTTGACTAGTGCTTGACTTTTGGCAAATCAAAAACTAAGTAATAGCAACATACTGACATCCCACCCCACAGCTGCAGAAAGCCTGGTCTCCTATCTGAGGAGGCTAAGGCAGGAGGCCCAAGGGAACTAGCATACTTCTGTCCCAGTTCCTCCTAACTGCTAGACTACATATACAGGAGAGAGGTGGGAGTTGGTCTGGCAAGAGGCATGCAAAGGACCGATGGGTGCCAGTGTTCTGTGTCCTAGGGTTGGGCCTAAAGTGAAAGGGGGTCTGGTGGAGACATCACAGATGAGAGACCTTCTTGCCTTGGTGGAAGCTAGGAGGTGGGAAGCCAGGCTTTCTGCATGCTCAGGGTGGGATGTCAATGCACTGCTCCTGCCTAACTCTGGATTTGCTCAAAAGCCAAGCACTAGTCAAGAAGGCTGCCAGCTCCTTTCACTGTTTTGTTTTAAATCAGGCCTCAAGCTGGATTCTGTTTCATGCTGGCTGGTTCAACCCCCTCCTTCAGTGGCCATCAAAAACCCTCCTCTCATTGAGCAAGAGCTGCTTTCAAAAGAGGAAACACTGAAGAACTTCAGCAGCTAAAATGTTCAAACTAAAGACATTTTTGCAACCCAAAATTGGAATCAAGCAAGTCCCTTTCCCTTGGCTGGAACGATCATCTCCCTCCTTTCTCCTCTTTCACCCCACTCCTTTGGGGCCAAGAACGAAACAAGATGTCTTCCCAAGGGCACAGCAAGGGCAAAACTAGGAGGAAATGAACTCGTGTGCCCAGTTGCCCAGCACTTTCCTGCCTGAGAATGTCAACATCCAAAAGGCTGGACATTGGTAGAGCGGGAAAGAGGCACCCCGCCTGTGTCCACCCACAACAGTTCTGTTGCCCACTGCAAGTGTCAACAGGTGAATGAACTAAAATAGTGTCAGTGCTGGAATTATCCAAATGCAAAATAGTCTGAAATGGCAATTTAGTCCAGAAAAGTACAGAAATACAATTCATAGTCTGTTAAAAAGCAACTAGAGGGCTCTAATAGAGCTCCTGTGTTCACATAATTTTAGTTTCCAATATTATTTGCACTTGTGAGATAGTATCAATGGGTACTAGAATGGATACCTAAGTACATCTTTCATGCTGTGGCGGGGAGGACAAATAGGACACTCCTAAGGCTATTTGCTGCGATTTGAGAGCAGGGGAAGGTTTGCCTTGTCTCTCCTTGAGATGCCCATGGGCAATTGGTGAGACAGGATGCTGGACAAGGTGGTCTGTGGTCTGATCCACCAGGGATCCTCTTATGTTATTATGTGCCTGTTAAACTAGTATCAGAGAAAACCAATCCCTAAGACAAAAGATTGTGAGCTGTATTTAGCCATGAAGAGAGGACTGAGGAGGCTAAGGTAGCATTCTTGAAATAGCTGCCATGTTGTCATAGAGAAGAGAGTCGTGACTTGTTTTCCTGTCATCCAAGAATACAGAGCAAAGAGTGGGCTTAAGCTAAAACAAGGCAGATATAGTCCTTTCAGTAAGGGCTGTTTGACAGTGAAAGCAGTTACATAGAGAGCAGAGGGCTGCTCCTTTGTGGATGTGATCAAGATGCTGCAGGGGAGGAGAAAGCTGGTCTACTGTAACTGGGCTTTTGCAACTGCATGAATCTGATAAAAAATCTCTTAAGTTTTCAGGGCAGGTGAAGCCTTGAAGTGGCTTAAGTTGCTTGCTGCATGGTTAGAAAACCTGCCTTTGATTTTCTCTTTCTCCATCTGATGTCATGTGCAAACATTTTCAGTATGGTCTCAATGCGGAGTTGTAGCGCTAAAAACTTAATGATCCATGTCATAATGAAGGGAAAAACCCAATGTTTCTGCTGGAAACAGAATGAAAAAGAAACACTGAGGTCTTCCTGATAAAATCATTGTCTTAACTAGGCTAGATAGTGGCTAGGCAACAAAAACAGGCATGCTAGACTTTTAGCATAGCTTCAGGTGGGATGGGGATGGAATTCAATGCCTTTTCTTATGAGAAAATGTGCAGGCCATACAGGGAGATAAACTGAGACTGAATTCAGATAAGATGGGAGTGCTGTGTGCTACAGTGTCTTGGGCCCATGAAGTAGGGGGCACCCTGTTCACAGTTTGGGGTTGCTCTTGGACTCTGCACATGTTGGTGGCCAAAAGGGCATACTTCCACTTGTGGCTGGTTCACCAACTCTAACACTTTTTGGACAGAGATGATCTGGCTACAGTAATCCATGCCCTGGTAACTTCCAAACTGGACTATTGTAATGCTCTGTGTGAGGCTATATTGGTGCAGTATGCAATAGCTAGACTGTTAACTGGCACTATTAGTCAAATGCACAACCTTATTGAATTGAATTGTTTGTATTGGTGCCATTTTGGTTTCTTGCCGGGGGCTCATCCCATGCAAATTCTGTTGCAATACCACTCAAGCGCTAAAAGTACAAGTAAAAGCCGCTATCTGTTCTCTTGCCCATTATGATCAGTGATGGTAAACCTTTTGAGATTGGTGTGTCAGAATTTGCAAGAAAACCTAGCTTAACTCGGGTGCTGTGTCACATCTAGAAATATCCATAATTTTGTGATATTTGTAGCTCTAGTAAAAAAGTTATATTTTTGATATATGTATTTTATTAAAAGCAAAAACAAATAATTCTTTACATTTGTGACTTTTGTTGCTGAATTGCTAATATTCAATTGAAAGTTGGTATTTCGTACACTTCAAGAACAAGCAAGCACTACACGCCCAGGTGCCAGGGTGACCATGTGTGTCACCCAAAAGCACTTGGCGTGTCACCTATGACACGCTTGTCATAGGTTGGCCATCACTGATTATAATATTAGTCTTAGAATCCACAACAGCATTATACCTTGGCCTATTCAATTAGGGCAGCTGATGATTTTGTTTTGTTTGATACTGGCAGTGTCCCACCATGCTGTGGTGCAAAACTTGAGTCTGCTTTGTTTTTTGCCTGCACGTGTGTCTCAGGGCCAGGATTGGTTAATAGTTGTTTAATCTCTTTCCCTAAAGAGGGCAGGTTAAGTGACTTTGCATAGAATTGCAGCCTTTTAATTTCACTTACCATTAGTTTTCTCTATTCTAACACCTGTTATGCACAAGTGTATCACCTTTCTGGATTATATCCCAGAATAGAGACTTGCCATCTGCATGCTGGCTACCGACTATGGCAAGCCTGGTTTGGACACTGTAGTCCATAATCTGGTAACTTCCAGACTGGACTACTTCAGGGAGCTTTCTGTAGGGCAGCTCTTGAAGACAGTTTAGAAGCTTCAGCTATTGCAGAATGCAACAAGGCTATTGAGGGACACTACTAATTTGACACTCATCACTCCAATCCTAAAGAACTGCATTGGTAGCCAATTTTTTTTACTTAGCCAACCCGCACCCCTTATTTCTTTTCTGCTTGTAAACATTTTTCCCATGTAAAGCTGTTTTAATATCTGCAGGCTGTTTATTGCCCCAGCCTGGGAAATATCACCTTCTTGTGTGTGGGTGGTACCGTTTTGGCTCTAAATTTATTCCTGTTGGGAGACTCATTTCAGCAATGGAAGGAATAATTGGTCCAGGGAGTTTTGGTTGCATCATTCTCTGCTTAAAATGGTATGAAAAGATAGAACAATACATGAGCGTTAGCCTTTGTGTTTCTCTTTTCATTGGCATTTGAGCCTATGAGACATAACAGCAATTTGTGTACAGTTGAATGGATTCATAAAATTGGATGATCCGTGGTCCTGTAGTTCGACACTGGGTATTCTCTTGGCTATCAGCAGTTTTAGCATATCTGAAGTGAGAATATTCTGCATTTATCTTTATTAGAAGTGTGACACTTAACTATAAATATAAAGCTCCCAGGCATGTTATTCATTCATTTGAAACAATTACTTGTTTCAGATAAATAATTTTATAATGTGGCTAAAAGGTGCTCCAGGCACTTCAGGTCTCTCTCTCTCTCTCTCATTTATGTGTGCGCAAGAGAGAGAGAGAAAAAATCAGGTCTGTTCCAGGCTTCAAAAACTGTCAGTAGCCTTTGGGCTATTTCTTTGCATCATCTAGGAAACTAGGAATATTTAAATAATGTGGGCTTGATGCTACCATTTTTATGTGACCCTTCCAAGTTATATGTTAGTTCATCACTCCTTTAATTATTTGCTTGAAATACATGTGTACGTTCAGATGAATCTATGAAAACTTTCTGCGCTTAGGATATATGGATTCCATACCTTTCACCTTTAGCTGCATCAATCTGCCTCCCCCAATCCCTCCACATATATTGTTTTTTGTGAACACCCATATTCATTTAACTGTAAATTAGGTGAAATAAAGGCTGCATCTAGATGCTGCTTACTTGTTCCACTGTATTGGATACATACTTTATTCCAAAACAGTCAAATATAGTAAAATAAGTAAGCAATGTCTGAATGCAGCCATAGAAGTGTTATCATTTAAATATGCTTTCTTAGAACAAGACAATTGGAGCACTGCAGAAATATGATGCAGTATTGTAATGTTCAGAATTTTAATCTTAACTGCCTTTGACTGCCTTATGTTATCACTTAGTGATAGTTCATGCCTGTGTTGTCACTGAAATGAGCATTTTGCTTGATAGGTTCTTTTGTTCAGTGCAGTATCTGGGTTAGCTGAACTGGAGCATCAAGTTTCAGGCAGCCAGGTTATCATTTCTGTGGGGGGAAGGGGTAAAACAGTACCATTGGAAACATAGCTTTGGAAATTATCCTGCTTAGATTAAAGAGTTGAATTATTTTTCTACACTGGGTCTATTCTGGATTATACCCTGGAATAGGGGTCTGCTGTCCATATGCTAGTGCAGATTAAAGCAGGCCCCGGATAGGGTCTGCCATGGTCTGAATTGGCACCATCATGCAGATGGCTGCCCCCTGTGTTGATATATGGCCCAAAATAAGACTCAGCACAGAAAAGACCTTTATCGTTTATTGGGAATAATTTGAGAACTGTCTCTTGAATAGATCTGTTTCAAGCTTTCACTCATTGGCTTTAATGTTTCCTATTAAGCCAACTCTGAGTTCTTCATTGCTGTAGTGAGAGGACTACTGTAAGAAATCCTGATACACAGAAGCAACAGATCTGATAATATGTCTTTTTCCTTTAGCAGATGTCATAGTATCTCAGCTGGGTGCAATAAGGCAGAAGTGGGCCAGTTTTTAATGTGTTGCACTACATTGAGATAAACGGTATCTCTTTATAAAAGATCCCGCCAGGTGTAATTTCAGTAAAATGATCTGTGGTGATCTAATAGTGATCGGATGGTGGCAATTAATCTTTTAAAAAGATATATGATTAAGTACTACAAGATACTTGCTGGCAAGAGACAATCAGAGTATGAATTTACTTCTTGGCTTGACACTTTCGGTAGTGCATTTTCCCCCTTGCATTTCAGACAAATAAATACATTGACTATAGGCAAATACTGTAAGTTATAATGACTCAGGCTATGATCACACATAAAAAGGGGCATCTTAGATGGGGAGAGTTGGCTTTTCTACCCTGCTTTTCTCACTCATTTAAGGAGACTCAAAGCAGCTAACAATGCTTTCCATTCTCCTCCCTATAACAGACTCCCCCGTGAGGGCTGTGAGAGCTCAGAAAGAGAGCTGGGACTAGCCCAAGGTCACCCAGCTGGCTTTGTGGAGAAGTGTGGAATCAATCCCCATGATTATGTGATATGAGTCTGGGACTCTAACCACAAGACCAAACGGGCTGACAAAAGGCGCCTCAGAGAGACCAGGTGTGCCCCTTGTGCTCCCAGTCCTTCTCTCCCTCATCTTTTCTCTGCCACAGAATGCTTATTGGGGGGAAGGAACACACTGCTGTGTGAACAACCCCACATTGAAACATCTATTTCAGCCATAATCTTGCTAATTGGTTTCTCTTTTTATCTGAACCTTTTGAGACTAAACTTCCTATTGATACCTGTGGCTCCTGCATGTGACTTAGTCTGGATATGATTTCTGTTTTAATGATGATTTAGGATGCTTTCAGAAAACAAGAGACAATCCTAGTCTAAAGAAGATCTCTTGCTGCCACTCCCGGAAGGATGCTGGAGGCAGTCATGGGCTTTTACCTCTTATCTTCCAGTCCCTTTCCTTCTCTTGCAAATACTCAGAATCCAGACAAGCACTTTCCTGCATTCTTTTCTTTGTTATTTCTACCATTTGGATGTCTTCTGGGGATTTGCAAGGGGAATGATAACAGTCAGAGGTAGGTGATGGCTATTATGGGAAACCTGCCTTTGTTGAGGTTTCCTATATATAGTGATTTTCTGGGATGTAACCTCAATGTCCAAGGAGTGTATTGAGAGTGCCACAGTTTTGTGCAGCATTCCCAATATAATCCTGTGAGAATCACATGCTTTAGCCTGTATCTGAAGATACTCTTACTTGTTGAATAGCTGCCCTAACTTTGGGCATTAAAATCCAGGCTGGATTCAGATTTGGCATTGGGGGTTTCCATTAAATCCCCCAGTACTCCGAATCATCCTGGATTTTCCAACCCTGTCCCCATGCCAGTTTTAATCTGGAGAAAGAAAACCCCTGTTCCAACAGGGGTTTTTCTGGCTGACTCGGATTAAAACCAAGTGAAGGAGGACAGCCGGCAACCAGGTAAGCAAGTGAGAGGGTGTGGGTTGGCCGCCGGCTGTCCTCCTTCGCTTGGCTTTAAACCGAGCCAGCCTTTTCTTTCTTGAAACAGGGGGAGGGAAAAGGAAGGCAGCTGTGGACATTAGGAAAAGGAGGCTGTCAGCAGCTGCCTCCCTTCCTCCTCCCCCATCTTCTGCCCACCGCTGCTGCATCTGAGGGGCGACTTCCCCTCTGCACACACCCTCGCTCACTTACCCGGCTGCCGGCTGTCCTCCACTCAGATGCGGCAGCATCGGGTGGCAGGCGGGGGGTGGGGAGGGAAAAGGAAGGAAGAGACAGTGGATTCTGTTTGGGAACAGCCTGACACGCAGTCGGTGCTGTTCCCAGCCTCCACCCATAACCCGCAGCATAACCCGGATTACTCCAGGTGAGAGTAATCTGAGTTCCCTACGGATTGGCCTGTAGATGGGAAAACCAAATAGGAGTCCAATAGTTGTAGTCTCAAATATCCTATGTATCTCAAATTTGGTTAAAGCCCAGTCTGAGGCGAGGAGTGGAAAACAAAAGAAATGTCTTTCAAGGAAAATATAAGATAACATAAGTGGTGAGGTTTGTGATAGACCTGGTGTCCCAGTGTGCTGATGCTGGATCTGTCCCCCATCGTCACTTCCTTGGGACACTGTCCTAGTGAAGGTGCAGAAAGGCCCTTAATGAGTAGTTCATCTAACTCATCATTATTTACTGTATTATTTACAGTATTCACACATAGCAGCCCAAATGTACCTTAGAGAGGGCACAATACTAGAACCAGGGGGCACACCAGATGCTGGTGGGCAGGAGAGTTAGGGCCAACAAGATTTTTTTCCCCAGTGCATTATCAGTATATGGAATTTCTCACCAGAAGAGGTGATGACAGCAGCTAGCCTGGATGGCTGTAGGAATTAGAATTTTTTTATGGAGGTCAGGTTTATCAATGACAACTAGAATTCATGCTTCCTGCCTAAAGGAACCTCAAGAGCAGGTAAAGATTTTGTCATTGTCTTCTGCTTGAGACTGAGAAGCAGTTAGTAGATCACTGTATGAGATGGGATGCTTGGACTGGATCAGATGTGGCCTGATCCCACCAGCGCTTCCTTACATTCCTGTGCCCTAAGCTCAGGTGTCAGAAATGTTTGTCTGTTTTAAAAAGTGAAACAGCATGGCAGATGAGAGAGTTTCTACCAGTCTCCTACTCACCTACCCAGGGATTACCTGTAAGGAAAATTTCTAAATATTTCAAAATAAAGTTAATACCACATACTACTCATTCTTTCTCCTTTTGGGGCCATAAAGCAAAACGTCTACAAAACATGAGAATGCAAACATTTCTGTAACTTAATTTGTATGTCTGTGCAATTTTGGGGAAGCTTGATTTGCAGGTAGCATGAATAATTTCCCTTGTCACTTGTATACACCCATTGCATTCAGAAGAATAAGATGCTAATTTTTGTGGGGCACATAAACAGGCTGTATTATATATAATCTTCTGCCTTAGCTGATTGCAGCAAGTCCAGTAGCCTGGCAGAGAATAATTAGTGGGCAACTTTGGTTTGTTGCTAAATTAGCATCAAGGACCTAGTTATTATTAATTTTCAGGGAGTGGCACACTGCAGCTGGTCATCTGCCCAATTACCCAGTGGCTTTGCACTTGATTTAAGAAATCAACTCTGGATAAAGGGATCAGACAAAAATGATTTTTATCAATAAACACATAAGAAATGGTAAATCATTACTTGTAAGGGATAAAAAAAGGGAATTGTGATGCTGGCAAATGCTCTGACAATCTGTTCTGAAGCAACTGTCCCTACTGTATCAAGCTGTTGTTGTTTCACTGGTATCTCTCTCTCTCTCTCTTTCTTTCTTTCCTTCTTTCTTCATTTCCCTCCCTCCTTCCCTCCTTTTTTTCTTTTTTCTTTTGCAAAGCTTTATTTCCTCTGTCAGTGCTATTTTTAAATAGAACAAACTGCGCAGTAATTTTTCAGGTTCCATTGTGTCTGCCTTCCAGTCCTATGAAAGTTTTTATGCAACTCTTGAAAAATGTCTGCTTTTTCTCATCCTTATCTTTCTTTCCTGCACCTGTTTCTCTTCCCTGCTGAACAGTGTGCAACAGATGTATTATGACTTGCTACAAAAGTGTGTTTGGAGCAAATTTCAGGCAGTTTAGGATACCCTTCACCCTTTTCTTCTCTCCATCTGCCACTCAAACCTGAAGCCAACAGACTGCATGGGTCAGGGGGCTTTTTTCCCTGTGCTTTTTTTTTAACTAATTTTTTTAATATTTGCAAGGGATTGACTGTAAAGCTGCCTCTTTTTTCAAGGGAAAATAAGCAAAATTTCACATATCCTAGAATTAGCATCTCCCAGGGTTTTTACTCATTAGTCCTGCATTTTAGCATCCATGACAGTTTTGTTGAATGTTACGGCAACAAATTAGAAGGGACTACCAAAACCTTTCATGTTCTAGTAGTTAGGCAGCTAAGGCCAAATCCACACTTACCTGAAAGGGATGGAACAACTGGCACTATTTGCATGCTGGGTGCAGGAATATTCTCATTTCTGCCCAGCAGCAGGCATGCAAATAGCCATGTTCCAGGCCTTGGGTCTGGATGTGTGATGCCTTGCCTGTTCCTAACCAAGACTGGGTGAGGAGATAGCACAAGCCTTAAAGGCAATGGTAGGTGATATGTCTTCAGTGGCCAGCTGCTGGGAGACTGCAACCAGAGCAAATTATGTGTTGTGTTCTGTTGGTGGGGTTCCTGGTGCAGCTAGTTGGCCACTGCAAGAGTAGACTGCTGGACTAGATGGATGATGGGTTTAATTCATTAACGTTCTTATGTAAGTCAGAGTAGTAGCACTCAGATATGGTTCTGGTGAGCAAGAGGGCACTGTTGAATTCTCCCTTCTTTTCTGTAGACAAGTGGTAATAGCAGCAGTGACCTAGTCTGATCCAGTGGGACATTACTTATGTTATTAGATTCTTATAGACTGTCTCTGTTGCTTCAGATGGGATGGATGGGTATCATATCATTAAGGACCAATTCCCATTAACATTTTGTACAAACGATTTTTAGGGACCCAAAATAAGTGATAGATATGAAGTATGGATGGAAGCAAACTATAGAACAAAACTGTCCCCAGATCTAGAAGCTGGAATAAATAGAGAAAATGCTATAAATAATGTGATGGGTAGATGCTTAAAAAGATAGATGGAGGGGTACATATATATTTTTTAAATCTATTTATTGTTGGTTTTGGTGGTAACAAGAAGACCAAAACTTTCTAGTGGTACAGCTGGCATTGTTTTTCCTCAGAATTTGTCCCAAAGAGATCCAACATAACTTTGGAGGGCTAGGAAGAAAAATGCATTGCTTCTTAGGGTGACCTGATTTCCTTCTCATGCTTTACCCCATGGAATTACATTACATGCTCTCTTAAAGCAGCACAAAGAGGGAAAAGACAATGGTCTTTCTACAATGCAAGTTCAAGTCACTGTAGCAATAAAAAAGGTTGATCCACTATAAATGTAGCAGATTTTGAAATATACTATAATTTTACCACATATTTAGAAGGCCAAAAATGCTACGGTGGCACTTCAGTATGCCCTATAATGAAGTCTGTGAGTTTTTTATTCTGGTGGCTACTGATAATTTAAAGCATTTCACCAAGTGGGAGGGTTTTAAACTGGGAGGAGAGAAATTGTAATGAGGTCTTGAACTCTCTGAAGTTTACTCCTCTTTGCTTCATCTCATACTCTTCCTCCAAAAAGCCCAGGAATAGGGATGTGCACAAATATTCATAGCATTCATTATTCATACAAATTTGTACAAAGCTGTGGAACGTTCATGAAACGGGTAGGTGGGAAAGTGGCCATGCCAGTCACATCTGCAATGGATCCAGAGTGAATTTAACATGGTTTGAGAATGGATTCAAAGTGGATTCAGGGTGGATTTGATGCTTTCAGAGCGCATGTTACAGGATACGTATTGGATACGTATGCATTCATATTGGATATTTATACAAATTTGTACAAATATGTCCGTATTGAATAGAATCCTACCACATTCGAAAGGGATTTATTAGAATGAATATGAATTTTCTTACATTCGATTAATTACAAATCCAATGCAAAAAAACCCATTCGTGTACATGCCTACCCAGGAAGGGAAACAGCACTTTTTAAGAACAGTACAATGCAAAACACCAGTCACTATTCAAACCACGACTAGACAAAAACTGTAAAATGAGTCAGCCAAGTTCATACTAAAGCCATCACTTCTACCCTCTCCCTCCCAAGTGTTAGTGTCTGGGCTATATCACATACCATTCTCAAAAGCCCTGACTGTCCAAGCTAGTGTATGGATAACTTGCTCAGAGAAATTCAATATGGCTATATTTAGCCCATATAAAATGTTGTTCCTTAATCCCCTTCCATGTGCTTCTCAAATAACATTTCTGTCACCTCCAGGAAGGCTCCTATAGCTATTTGTCTTTGGGCTTGGCTGAAACTGAGGGGAAGGAAACCTGGGAAAGGGGGGCAAAGTCTTAAGTGACTAGAGTAGAGAAATGCTTTTGAATACAGGCTTTATCTCATGGGCATGCTTTCATTCTGGGAGCAGAAGCACACAGGCTGAGATATACTGATGGCACTAAATTATTTTCTCAGATGTCCTTCATCCATACATTGTGGACTGGTCAAACCTTATCTAGACTTACTAGCATCATAACATGGGTATTTTGTGGTGGGTGGACTGCTGCTGAATCAGCTGCCTGCTCAGTTTCAACAACTTTCCTGTTACTGATTTTAGATAAAGTCCTGTGTGATTTAGCCTCAGATGTTTTCCACAATGTATTTGTGTTACAGAACACATAAGAAAAGAAATTAAAAGCATAACAGTATCCAGAGGAGGATAACAGGAACATAAAGTGCAATCCACCCAGTGAGTCTTTGGTGTGGCAAACATTTATTTGGCCGCTACAACTATCATTAGAAAGCTACTGGAGGCTGACGTTATACTAATAGAACATTCATCTGTATTTCAATAGGTTGTTTACGAAGTTATAGAAGTATGAACTAAACATATTGTGAGAATCAGACATCAAAGGCAGAGAAACGTTCCTTGCATTCAAATAAGTTCTGCTCAAATCTAACCAAATCCTTATACACATTCTTACCACTGTTCACCCATCCTCATGCATTATTTCAAGCATAAATGGGGTTCAGGAAGGATACAAAAAATTGGCATGTTTTGCCAGCATGAAAAAATAGCCAGAGTTCTAATTGCATTAGGTACATAATAAAAAAAACTGTGGAAGTGCAAAACTTTCACTTAGGCTGAGTCCCCAAAAGACTTATTTGCCTCTCTAGTCTCCCTCTACTGTCACTGTATTCAAGCAGACTTTAAAAGTGCCCTGCACTTCTGGAATAAGCATCCGCATGAGGCTCAGCAAAACGCACATTTAAAACATACCTTCCGTCCCCACAGAAGCGTGTTTTCTTTCCCCACATCTTTTTCTCCCTGCCCCCTCTCTTGTTCAAAGGAAAAATAGCCAGATCTTTGTCCCCCGAAATGGCTTCCTGTGCCGGCAAAGGGAGTGATCACTCGCTCATTCACTCTCAGCACTTACTTTCACTCTGTTCGAAATGGCGTGGCTGCAGCCATCGGCCGCGCGATCATGCGATCATTTACTCTTAACACTTTCACAGATCACCCACTTCACACTTGATAACAATGTTGCAATTCTGAGCAATTCTGGCTCTTTGAAAGTTCTGACTTTTACAAAGGAAAGGAAGGGAAGCTGCAGCATTTCTGGGAGATGTGTGAATGCTTTATGGCTGTGTGTGCAGACAGCAGTCCCCACCCCTTTTGCCACGGAGCGTCCCCAAGGTAAATGTTGTGAGGAAAACCCACGACTTCCAGAAAGAGCACTGAAACTCTTCTTTAAAGGGCACGTATTTTGTCGCAGGTTTTCCTGCTTTTGTAGCGCTGGAAGCTCATTAAAAACCCTGGCATGGGGGCGCTCAGAGGCAAAAGAAGATTTTTAGCAGACTTTAAATTGCTTGGAGACAGGCCCCTTAGGCTCTTTGAGAAGCTCTTGGTCTACATAAGGCATGACAGATTTGCAGACCTGCCACCTTTGCAGTTTCTGCATACACACAGTACAAACTTGGTTCCTATATAGCTGCAGGACCCATAATACAACCAGGATGAACACAACAGGATTCTTGGGAACAGAAAAAGAGGAAAGGGTTCTGTAGTAATATTTGGGGGTCATGTGCATGTGTGTGTGAGTGTGTGCACATGCATGGCTTTCACACTGGGGAACAGGCCAGGAATGCAGACTCCATGGCCTGGGGACACATCTGAGGCATTCTTCAGGGAATATACAGATATTGCCTCAGAGTCTTGACTCCAAGCAAGCATGTAATTCAAGAACCAAAAAGGGCCTCTTCTGACATCAAGATGTCTACCGTCATGTCAAGAGTTTTCTTCCTTAAACAGGCTCCTTATAAGGCTGAATTGATAGCATCCCAGAATCCCAGGAGGAAAACACATCCATTAGGCCATCTCAGCACTTCACACCAGTAATGTATACACAAGCCAACAGTTCTCCTTTTGTGTACAGTTAGGCTGACCTAGCTGTTTAGCTCTGGGAGCAGGGTTGACAGTACGCATTCTTAATGGACCATTGGCAGAACAGCCTTTGCTGCTGCTAAGTAATTCAGTCTCCACAATTGACACAACAGCCCACATTATGTACAGGCAGTAGTGCTCATTAGTTGAATTCTTGTATAGCTCACAGACACACGGCTTTGAGTCTTTTGGAAGAGATTCAGTGAGGTGCAAAAGAAGCTGGGTTTGCAACAAGGACACCCATTATGTCCTGTGCAGTCAAACAAGGAAAAGAGGGATAGGGTCAGAGGATTCATGTTAAGATCAGGCTTTTTTAGGGAAAGAAAAAAAGAATGCCAATGCTTGGATGCTTACTGTAACTTTATCTCAGTTCTATCTTATTGCACCCCCCCTCTCTCTCTGTGCATGTGAATGTATCCCTTGTCCAAGGTCACAACAATGGAGAGATAAACTATTTGATTAAAGCTTTGTGCTGCTCTTCATTATTCTTACCACCTTATCTAATACAGCAGGTGAAGTATTTGCTTATCTTTTTACCTGTGGCTGATCCCTTAGGCAGCGCATGAGAGGCTGTGGTCACATCTTCACTTGAAACCTTTTTCAGACCATCTCCAGCTCTGACTGTTCACACCTTTTCATTTCTCTTCATTTTATTTGTAGACTTTCTGTTTAGGAAAGTCCAAATGGAGGTGACAAGTCCCAAAATAAACCAGCTAGAAATGAAAACGTGTGAGGAATCAGAACTGAAGATGGACTAAGGAAGGTTTAAAGTGAAGGCGTGACTATGACCAGTAACAAAATATTGGTGCTGATTTGCAAAAAAAAAATAAAATTAAATTAAAATCTTACGTTCTATTTTCTGAGATAAAATGGCGGACTACAAGATGAGATGTTTCAAGCCAGCTGTACAGCATTGCAGACTGCCCTGTGATGGGCAAGCACCGTGTAGCTCTGTCAGTTTGCATTCCTGTTTTTTGGGAAAACTAAAAGGCTGCAAGCATAGATGCTCCAGCCAAGATTTTAGAAGTTCCACATGACACTGACTGAGACAATTGAGGTTGATATTTTCATGCTTTTCAATTATGCTTTCATTATTATGTTTGTGGTGGGGACGCAGATGTGGTTTGGAAAAACAGGGAACCTGTATTTTTTTTTTTCTAAAGGTTGGAAACAATGTGGAAACAACTGCTGAGTGTCCTTAGCAGATTGTTGCTCTGCAGTACAACGAAGAAAATTGTTGATTAATTTGGATGCATATTGTTTTGAGAAAATGTTTAGTTTGTATGCCAGAATGGAACCCCTTTGTGTACATGTGTTAATTGGGAGGTGTGCACAATTCTAAAAAGCAGGCACCATGTAGAATTGTGTTTTTACCTGAGGCATTTCCGCACTGCATCGCGTTCGAAATGGAACGCGTTCAGGCGGAAAGCTTAAGCCAGCTCCGGGCGCTTTCCCCGTTCACACACAGACGCGCCAGAACGCGTGTAAACGCGTTCCGGAGCGTCTGGGTGCGAATGCTCAAAGCGCCCGAAGCTGGCTTAGCCGGCAAACGCCGGCAAGGGGCGCGCAGACAGCCGCGGAGGCAGATCGACAATCAGCTGTTTGACAAACAGCTGATTGTCAAAGCCGCGCGGCGTCGGAGGCGCGCCGCAGCCGTTCGGGAGATAGAAGCAGGCGCGAATGCTTCTCCTCCCGAACGGCTGCGGGCGGCTCGTCCGCGTTGGAACGCGTGTAGAGCAGTTTAAAGTGCTCTACATTTCGAACGCGGAAAAGACAGCTGCGGACACGTCGGAACGCAAGCCGCGCGCGGCCAATGCGGATGACGTGTCCACAGCTGTCTTTTTCGCGTTCCATTCAGCCCCGTGCGAAAACGTCTCTGGTCACTACAAGAAGTTTCAGGCTGAAAGACAGTCACGAAGGGGCTAAATAAATGACTAATGATGAGGCAGGTACATATGGGATATTACTTAAAATAGCCTGGTCCTGAGTTGTTTTGGTCTGTATAAGCCAATACCAACACCTTAAAGCTTGCTCAGTACCAGACTCGTAGCTAAAGCAGTTCTTTTAATAGTGCTCTTATATAGCCATGGTTGGAATCTTTACTTGGCAACCTGGCTATTGGATTCTGCATAGTTGCTGCTTCTCTTTAAACAATAATTGATTAGGGTAAGTGAGGCAGCCTTCAGTTAGTGGTGTGAAATGCCTTTTATTTAAAAAGCTGGCATTATCCAAATATTAGGACTCTACACCTTTTCCCTCACCTGTAGCAAAATTCCTGAGTGATCAATCCAGCCCTGTGTCAGCCCAGCAGAGCTAAACTGCCTATGCTAGCATAGCAGGGGGGGAAATGCTGGCCCTTATACTGTAAGTTCTCCCACATTTTCTTAAAACCAATATTTCAGGGAGGTATGCTGGCAGAGGCCCAGCATTATGTCTGCTGGTCCTGGCTTCTGTATGGCCAGATGCTGGTGTTTCTAGCATGTTTGGCAAGCTTCCTTGTCTTGCCTGGGTTCTAGGTAGCAAAGCAACACAATTCCAGGAATGACCAGGTTGGTAAAACAGACTCCTTGCCACTGGGTTTAACTGGCATTGCAATGACAAAAAAAAATGCCTTCAAACTTTGCACCTTTGCCTTCAGGAAAACTGTAGCCATCCCCAGAATGTTGCTTAGTTCGCAGGCTTGAGAACAGCCCAATTTACCTTCCTTAATCTGGATTAAGAAGAGCCAGATCTTTGGGATCCAGTCCTTGTGGAATCCGGTCATTGAAGATCTGCATCATGGCAAGGACCCTATATATCTGCATGGACCATCTAATACCTGATGGCAGTGGGTGCTAAACAGGGTTGCTGTGCAGACGCTGTAGCACCCATCCCAAGGCTCCAATTAGGCCCAGTTAGGCCTGAGCAGGAAGATCCAGTGGTGGTACGGCACGATTGGTCTGTGTAGCTGTCAGACAGAGGGTCACTTCTGGTTACAGTGAGCATGGCAGAAAGACATGGCTTCATAGCTGCCTACGTAGCTGCTACAAAGCTTGTGCTTAGCTTCTTAGACTGCTACCAAGTATGTGCGGGCCTACATAGTGTGTCTGTTGAAGGCAGAGCTGGAGCCACCTCGCTACAAAGCCTGCCCCTGGACCCCATTGTCCCGGATACGCAGCCTCTGATCCAGTCTTCATGGCGGAAGACCGAAGACACCATTAAAAGGGTCTACTGTTAATTCAGATTTAAGGGCCCAAATACCCCATTAAAACCAGATTTCACCAGCACTCATGGGGTCCTTAAGGGATCTTACCTGTCCGAATGTCCTTGAAATTATCCCAAATGTGATGTTTTGCCAAAACTGAACAACCAAACTGTAATTGTTAAATAGTTTTTTGAACAAGTATGGGTTTTTCAGAATATGTATCTCTGCAACAAAATTCCCTGATTTGAATAATTGCTTACAAAGATTATAATAAGAGGTATGCAAAATTAGTTATGGCAAGAACAAAGGGGAGTTTTCTCTCTTCCCCATAATACTAAAATCTGGAAGAATCAATGTTATATTGGTTTCAAAAAAGATTTGGAGCCATTTATGGAAGTCAGGGATAACAATAACTAATAGTACTTAAGAGACTTTTTAGTAACTCTTTCTGCTTGTACAATTTTATGTAGAACACTCAGAATCCACGTGATACTCAGACTATGGAATGCATGTCCATCTCAGTTGTGTCAAACTCCATCTTAATATCATTTTAGATAACTGCAGATATCTCCTTATATATGCTGCTATCTGAAGACAATTTACTCTGGGTGTTTTTCCACTAGCACTAAGTACCCATTGAAGCACCCATTAAGGACCCATTTGGCTGAGAGCTGGATGACCCCATTCCTACTACAGCTCCCATTAGAGACACATCTGTTTCCACCACAGCTAGGGAAATCTGGATCATATGGGACCTTCAGGACCTATAATCCGGCTTTCATGTAGACCCCATTAACGGGGTCTACAATGGGGTCTTCAGCCTTCAAATCTGGATTGTAGGGAGCTTGTTTCCACTACAATCCAGCAATGGGGTCTAGAGGAGGCTCAGGGGGGAGGCACCCATGGGGGGGGGCAAACTCAAGACTTTGGAGTCCCTCCAAAGCCAGCTCCGAAATCCCTCCAAAATTGCCTTTGGAGATTAGCAAAGGCTCTGCAGAAAAACCCCTTTTGAGAGCCGGCTCCAAAGTCCCTCCGAGGGCAACTTTGGAGATTAGCAAAGGCTCCGCAGAGAAACCCCTTGTGAGAGCAATGCCACTATCAAGCACTCCGCAGGATCTTTGAATTTAGCGGCAGATTGGCTGCTAACTTTGGAGATCCTCCGGAGTGCTTGACAGCAGCATTGCTCTAGCAAGTTTCTCTGTGGAGCCTTTGCTAATCTCCAAAGGCAACTTCGGAGATTGCACCCCCTGTCCCCCAAAACACCTGAGGTGACGGTGTAGATCCGGATTTATAAATGGGTGCTCTGGTCTTTCCACAGCAGGCAGGCTAGCACCCACTGCTATTGGGAGCTAGACCACCCATGGAAACACATTGGGTACTTCCCTTAATCTGGATCTACTAGATCTGGATTACCAGAAGTACCCATTTCTTAGATCCGGATTGAAGGAGCTCAGTGGAAAAATACCCTCTCTGTTTCTGTGTGTTCAAGTTTTATTTTGAAAAGCTTTTCACTGTTCTAAGACCATAAGGATGGTAAGCTAAAATATCGAAATAAATAGTGTGTTTGGTCCAAGCAAAAAGGCCAGGTATTATGGATTATATTAACTTAAAATAAGTATGGATTGTATTACTTTTACTAAGTTGTTAAGCTAAAATATTCACCCACCTAATCTTTTTTTTTTTTTGAAATTGCTAGGATTGTAATTACAGCAATGAATGAAGTTAATAGCATGTTTTTATGTTACTTTTACAAAAACTATTTATTCTCAAGATTTGAGGATAGTGTTATAATTTATCTCAGTGGTCCTAACCTCTTGAATTCTAGGACATTTACTGTTGTGAGGCCTGAGAAAGAACATAACAGTGAACCAAAATTGACTCCTTTTATGTTATTCTGTAGGGAAAAAGGGAAAAGGAACCTATCAGTATAGTCAGAGGAAAGGGCCATGAAACAGCAAACCTTAGAGAATGAAAATAAATGCTCTGAGCACAGAAAGATTAAATATTTCATTTAACCAGTCTGTTTTGTTCAACTCAGCCCAGTTGAATGGTATTGGGGAATAATTCAGTGGATATTTGTGTATCTATGGGTGTGTATTGAGGATCCTACATTCATCCATTCATTTACTTAAAACAGCATCTAAGTGGGAACCTGATTGAAGCATATAAAATCATGCATGGTATAGAAAAGGTGAATAGAAAAACAAATTTTCTCTGTCACACAACACTAGAACCAGGGAACTGATGGATAAGGGAGTCAGATCAGACAAGGGAAGTATTTCTTCACCCAGAGAATTATCGATCTATGGAATTTGCTGCCAGAAGAGGTAGCAACAGAAACCAGCCTAGATGGCTTTAAGAGTTAGACAAATTTATGGATGGCAAGTGTATCAATAGCTTCTAGAATGGAGGCCTAGATACACCTTCCAGGCTGGGGGGATAGGCCGGATGCCTCTGAGGCCATTTGCTGGGATTTGAGAGCAGGTGAAAGTTTGCCCTTGTCTTCTGCTTGAGACACTCATGAACTATTAGTGGGCCACTGTGTGGGACAGGATGCCAGATTAGATGGGCTGTGGCCTAATACAGAAGGGCTTCTCCTATGCTGTTACTTATATCCTGCTTCCAAGTAAAATATAATCTTGAAGTGGTGTACAAAAAATGAAAACAGACCTAGTCACTTAGGTTGGCCCTGTGCCTCAGTAACTCCTGCTTACTCATCTTCCATGTTTAGGAAAGGCTTCAAAAGAGTCATCTCTTCCGAAACAAGTTAAATAAAGGTGTTTTTTTTAAAAAAAAACTGTATTTGTTTCTTGAACATTCTTCAAATATCAGAAATACAATCTTTGCTTTTGTTTGACTTTTCTTAGGTACTGCTATGTAGATACTTGTTAGCAATGACTGATGTGGAATCTACATATGCAGATTTTATTGCTTCTGGACGGACTGGGAGAAGAAATGCCCTTCATGATATCCTTGTATCCTCTACCAGTGGAAATTCTAGTGAATTGTCCCTGAAGCTATCAGAACTTGATATAAACAAAACTGGTAAGTGCTCATCTTTTTAAAGGTTGAGAAAATCATCATTAATACATTTGTACTTTAATGGAAATCCTATGTTTGGCTGTAATGCTTATTCACATTTCCTCTCTCATTGATTGGGTTTTGCTGTTTTCTCCCAATAAACAGTAACGTTTCACCATACAAGAATCTCTCCTCCATGCCATCTGGACTTGATGATTGTTCAAACTTTATGAAACTGTATTTGATGCTTAAAATATGATTTAGACATGTGGATGACTCTTCGGAATGATAACACTATAGAGCTTGTGCATTTTGTTAGATGCAGTGCTTGAAAATAAAACAGTCTAAGGACCTGTTCACACTAAGGCGCTCAGTTTGGCCTGGCATGCTCTGGCACAGAGCATGCACACTCTGCAGTGCTGCCTCCATCCCAGAGTGGCCAAGACCATCCCTGATTGCTGCTAGCTGTGGAGAAGACAAAACTGTTCCACAGCTTTACTAGGAGTGCCTATGGTGTTCCTAGTACAGCCTTAGACACAGTATTTGCATACTTATGAATGCGAAGGCTGCACAGGGGCAGGGCAGCGCGACTGCAGCTGTGCAGTTGTGCACCACGTTGCCGATCAGCGTAGAACGGCTTGGTGCACATGGCCACTGTTACAGAAAGGCAGATGGTCCTGGGTGGGACCATTTCCACTTCATCCAGTCCCAGGTAATTCTGGGTGAAGTTTGGGATGGGCCGGCACTCAAAACATGAACACTGGCCACTGTCTCTGATCTTAACTGCCATGGGATGCTTTCTCACAGCAGTTAAGTACAAAAAGGCCCTAAGATTAAACTAGAATATAGAGTGAGAAGAGGTAGGTTCTTGTAGACTATTTCTTTTGGAGAGAAAAAAATATTAAATTGGGTTAAAAACTCCATCATGTCTACATCTGCTGCCTTATGCTTCCATCCAGCAACATTCCAGAGACGTTTTCGCACGGGGCTGAACGGAACGCGGAAAAGACAGCTGTGGACACGTCATCCGCATTGCCCGCGCGCGGCTTGCGTTCCGACGTGTCCGCAGCTGTCTTTTCCGCGTTCGAAATGTAGAGCACTTTAAACTGCTCTACATGCGTTCCAACGCGGACGAGCCGCCCGCAGCCGTTCGGGAGGAGAAGCGTTCGCGCCTGCTTCTGTCTCCCGAACGGCTGCGGGCGCGCCTCCGACGCCGCGCGGCTTTGACAATCAGCTGTTTGTCAAACAGCTGATTGTCGATCTGCCTCCGCGGCTGTCTGCGCGCCCCTTGCCGGCGTTTGCCGGCTAAGGCAGCTCCCGGCGCTTTGAGCCTTCGCACACAGACGCTCCGGAACGCGTTTACACGCGTTCTGGCACGTCTGTGTGTGAAAGGGGAAAGCGCCCGGAGCTGTCTTAAGCTTTCCGCCTGAACGCGTTCCATTTCGAACGCGATGCAGTGCGGAAATGCCTCAGGTTAGGATGCCAATATGTTTATGGTCCTTAGCTTCACTATTGGCCCCTAGCCCAGGCAAGGTCAATCTAAGTCAGCACACCAGTGGATGGTTCTTCTGTGCTTTGTGTCTTGTCCACACAAGAGATACATGGTGTTTGTCACTTGCCAAGTGACATATAAAGAGCTTTATTCACTGATTGTGCAGTGTAGTTTCAAAACTTCCAGTAGACCTCTGGATGCTTTTTAATTACTGTTGATTCTATCTTTTTTTTTTCTTTCAGAAGGGGAAGGAGATGCACAAAGAAATCCTACTGAACAAACTGGGGAAGCTCAAGGGGAAACAGCAAAGCAAGAAAGCTGACTTCTTACTTTGACTGACAGCAGCAACTGTGGGATGTTTTCCAAGTGCAAGAACCTGTTGGAAATAACTTGTGTCTTGTGATCAAGCTGATTGAACAAAAAATTAAAATGGATGGGCCTCAGTACTGGAACCTGCACCATTCGGTACGAGAAAGGGGGGAACAGGCTTTAGGAACAGACAGGACTTTCTGTACCTCTCTTGGCAATGGTTGAGACTGTGCTGCTGATCTCAAGACTCTCTCAACAGATGGATCTCATCACTCATGACCACTTGATGAAATGTCTGTAGAAAAGTAGAGCAAACTAGATCATGTAGCAAACGGCCTTCAACTCACCAGAGGCTTGAATTGTATTGTATGACAATAGCTTCAGTGATTTTCAGAGGTTGCCTGGCTTGAGTGTTCACTTATTAAAATCACCTGTAAAGGAAGCACTGTTTGTTTGTTTTTTAAGAACTCTGCTTCTGTGTTTTCAGCTCTATTACTTAACAATGTTTTATATTGTACAATTTAGATGCTCCACACTGCCCCCCTTTCAAAATGCTTATGAAGGCAATTTCTGTGACTGTGAATTTTTCTACCACTTATTTTGAAAGGGCTAGGGTTTTCTTTTTTGCATTGTGTGGTGGTATGCACATGATAGATTATGAAGTTAATTGCTCAACAGATGAAATTATAGTCATGATCATTTCATTTATAAGGTGAATATACAGTGTAATTAATGTAGAGTCTGGTGTGTCCTTTGTGTTTTTTGAGTACAACTAGGCCATTTTATCTGTAGCCTATTGGAAGTCCCAAGATTCAAACTGAATCTTTCAAATCATCCTCATAGAAATGGTTCTGTTACACCAATTTTTTTAAAGTCAAGGTTTTGTTTTGTTAATAGTCCTGAACTTTTAAGATTAAACATTTCAAGGGGAAATGTTATGTTGGGATTATAGACTGTGGAGAACACTCAAGGTTGATATATATACCTGTCCGTTTAAATGGAACGTAAGCGTATGGTGGTGTTTAAAACGGGGCAATCTCATTTCTTATTAGTTTAGAATGGAGCAAAACACGAGTTTTCCTGTGGCAATCAAGTAATTATAATCACAAAAGGTTATGTTTTTTTCTTTCCTCTTCCCACATACTGTTTTGTCTTGGTCATGTTTTCTTTTTGTTTCAACTGTTCCACAATTTTTAAATGTCTGTAACCTTTACTAAAGAATTAGTGTAATTTTGCTTTCTAGTAAATTTGAACATTGGTTAACGAAAACACCCTTTGTTGTTGTGGCCACGGTTGTTGTTCTTACAATATATAAATATTGTGGTGAGTTGTCACATAGAATTCTCTTTGTGTGAGATATGTAAACTCTAAACAGTATTGAGTTCAAACCGGTGTTAATAAATAACAAACCAGCAGTATGTTTATGGCTGTTCAGCACAGTTTACTCCACCCTATATCTTTGGATATGAAAAAGGCTTTATTCTTTGATACTGTTGTCCCTTGTATAATACAATTTTGCTTTTATATGGCTGGTAAAATATGATTTCCCTTGTTTGACACTGTCCCAGACATGTTCAATCATGTGATGTGGCCTCTGGGGTGCTACTGACTTTCATTACTAGATTGGACCTCTGGAGTCCCCCTAACTCCTGATTTTCCATAGGTGGCAATTCCTTTGAATAATATGGTTTTGCACTGCACAGTGGCTCATGGGAACAAAACCACAATTTTATACAAGGGATGACTATATTTAACATTCAAGTTCTGTTTTGACTGAAGAACAATCCAAGCTTGTCTTTAACATGTGAACATCTTAATTAAAAATTTTGATGACCTGCTTTACATTTTTTTTACCTGATTTTGTTTCCCCCACCTCATAAGATGCCTGCTAGTACAGTAAATGTATATTTGTCTGTTTCGTTAATTGCACTGACTGAGCCAGATCAACTAAATCACTAAATGTGACCCTCTCATTTGGTTGCAAGGGAGCTTCCAAAACCAGAAAATAAACATGATTAGAAAAAATAGTCACTTTGACAGTTTCAGAGAACCTGTTTAATTCTGGCTACTGGAAGAGGTAGAAAAAGGGAATACTTGAGTGAAGTACGCCTTCATGGTACTTGCCATGTGCTTTAGTCATCTGCCTTCATTCATCCATTCTTTTTTTCTGCCTCCATTCTTCTGCCATTGCTTTACTAGCCCTGCCTGCTTTTGCAGTATGTATCAGACAATAGGAACAAAACCTGTTAAGAGTCTTATTTTCCTGCAGTATTAAGTATCCCTGGAGACAGGTGGGGTTTTACTGGTGTGATGAGAAAGTCCAGAATTAAAACTAGACAGGGAAGCAAAGAAAATAAAATCCAAGAAGAATGTAATGTCAGATCACTTCTGCATTGTCACTAGGAATGCTATGTGAACATAGTTGTACCATTGAGACACACTATAGTGCCCTATGACAGGACTCTTA
Organism: Aspidoscelis tigris stejnegeri; assembly: GCA_023333525.1. Lineage (NCBI taxonomy): Eukaryota > Metazoa > Chordata > Lepidosauria > Squamata > Teiidae > Aspidoscelis > Aspidoscelis tigris. The sequence goes on along the minus strand of JALMGA010000004.1, from coordinate 35,369,662 downwards.
AAATTGAAAGCCCTCTTGAGAGTTCTGGGGCTGGCTAGATCTGCATGTGATAATGTGCTTGGCCAGTGTTGGTGCCAGCAATGAAAAAGGAGTTTCTTGCTTCCACAGGACACACATGGGAAAAAGGGATGTGAAAAGGATAAAGCAAAAAAAAAAAAACCCTCCTGAAATAATCCAAACAGAAATGAAACACAAATGACTGCACAATACAATTCTACATATTAGTCCATTGAAAGGAATAGACTGGTGATGCTACTCATAAAGAACATTGCTATGTGTTGTTGTTCATTTGTGACACCACGGACCATAGTAGTTCTGCCCTGTCTCTCAAAGTTTGCCTAAGTTCATGTTCATTGTTTCCATGTAACTCTTACCATCCCCATTTTTGGTCTTCAATCTTTTCCAGCATCAGGATCTTTTCCAGTGAGCTATGTCATCTCATTATGTGATCAAAGTATTTGAGCTTCAGTTTCAGTATTTGTCCTTCAATTGAACAGTCAGAGTTGGGGTGTTTTTCCACCAGCACTAAGGACCCATTAGGCTCAGAGCAGGAAGACCCCATTTCCACTGCAGACCCCATTAGAGCCACATTTGTTTCCACCTGTTCTAGGAAAATCCAGATCATATGGGTCCTTCAGGACCTATATCCGAATTTCCTGTAGACCCCATTGCTCTAGCTTGGGGTCTTCAGGCATCAAATCCGGATTATATGGAGCCTGTTTCCACCACAATCAGGCAATGGGGTCTGAGGGAGTGCACACCCATAGGGGGTGCCCCCAAACTCAAAGCTCCGAAGCCTGTGCACGATTTCCAAAGCCAGCTCTGAAGAATAGCACAGGCTTCAAAGAAGACCCCAAGCTAGAGTAATGCCATTCCTATGGACCTGTGTCAAAAGCTCCAGAGGATCTCCAGAGTTTGCAGCAAATCTTTGGAGTTTATGGCAAAGCTCCAGAGATTCTCCAGAGCTGCTCTTGAGATTATTTGAAGAATCTACGGAGCATCTACAGAGATTGCACCCCTTGTTCCTCAAAACACCTGGGGTGATGGGTGGGCCCCACGCGGGTGCTCCAGCATTTCCACTGCAAGCAAGATAGCACCCATTGCTATTGGGTGCTAGACCACCCGTGGAAACACACTGGGTACTTTCCTTAATCCAGATCCACTAGATTCCTTAGATCCGGATCATCTTAGATCCAGATTAAGGGAAGCCAGTGGGAAAAAAACCCTTGATTTCCTTTCCAGCACCACCTTTTGAAAGGGTTGATTCTTTGGTGCTCAGTCTACTTTATGGTCCAACTCTTACAGATAAATATTTCTACTGGAAAAACTTCTAGCTTTGACATTACCTACCTGCCATGATCTTGGTTTTCTTAAAAAAAAAATAAAGCTTAGCTTCAAACCATCTTTTACATTATCATCTTTCACCTTCATCACAAGGCTTCACTTTCTGCTACCAGAATGGTATCATCTGCATATCTGAGGTTGTTATTTCTCCTAGCAATCTTAAATAGGGTGACTATATTGTTCCAGGTCTTGTTTTTACTAACTGAAAAAACTGTTTTCCATCATGGGCTGTAATTATTATTGATCACTTTTTGATGTCCATGTGTAAAGTCACCTTTTAGGCTGTTGGGAAGCAGTGTCTGCTAAGACCAGCATGTTATCTTGACAAAACTCTTCTTAATCTCTGCTCTGTTTCACTTTGTACTCCAAGAGAAAACTTCTGTTATTCCAGTTATCCTTCAAATTTTTTTTTTTTAGCATTCCAGTCCCTTATAATGAAAGTTTCCTAATTTTTTTGGTAATAATTTTAGAACGTGTGTTAGGTCTTCATGGAATTGGCAAACTTCAGCTTCTTTGGCATCAGTGGTTGGGGCATAGACTTTGATTACTGTGACACTGAACTATTTGTGTTAGATTCCAACAAAGATCATCCTGTCATTTTTGAGACGGTAACCCATTACTGCTTTTCTCACCCTTCTTTTGACTTTGAGGGATTCTCCATTTCCTCTATGGGATTCTTGCTCACAGTAGTCGATACAATGGTCATCCAAACTAAATTCACCTATCCCCATCCATTTAGTTCACATAACTCTTAAAATGTCAATGTTTAATTTTTCCATCTCATTCCAGGTTCCTATGCAGCATTATTGTTCTTTACAGCATGAGATACATCCTTTCACCATCAGATACATCCACAGCTGAGTGTCCTTCCAGCTTCGGACCAGCCACTTGACATTTTCTGGAACTATTTGTAACTGCTCTCCCCTCTTCCCCTGTAACATGTTGGGCATCTTCTGACCTGAGGGACTCATCTTCACATGTCATATCAGTCCTGGTTGGGGACTGCATCACCGTACTTGAAGTGCAGATAGCTTCTGCTCCCACTGTCCCTGAACTTTGCTTACCTGAAGAAGTATTATTATGCAGTTCTATTGGGTGAAATGCAGACAGGCCCAGTGGTAACTCAACACTGGGAGGGCATCAAGTTGGAAAAAGATTCCCTGTACAGTATTTATTAGAAAATCTTAAACTTTAAACATATTTAAAATCTTGTGAGCAGGAACTTTCACCATGGTTTGACTGGATGCTTACATAATTGTTGTCAGGTCTGTCCACCTACTCCCTATAAGTAAAATCTGTTTTAGTTTCTACTGTACTTATCAAACAGATGGAGAGAGAAACAGAATGCATTATAATGGATTTTCCATTTTTGTACCATAGATGCTAATTGATCCAACTGTCTCAATTTGACTCACCATTCCAGGGTAAGAGAGCCACAGCTAAATCAAAATTGGTTTCCAGGATGGAATCCTAAGTTGTACAGATTGCCTTGCAGAGGCTCCAACCTGGGCAGAATTTGCACATTAAATTCACTACTGCACTTAAGACTAAGTAGACTAACTATGTAGTGTGTACTCAATAAATAATAATTTAGAAAATAAATAAATGCATTGTTCTCAAAGAGTGGATGCATAGGATCACAATAAATAAGTTGTTTTAGAGGAAAATGCTTCAGTGTAGATTTGTTGAATACATTATCTCATTCCTTAATACCAGGCATCCAAGGCTGATGCAATTTAAATAAAAACATAAATAAGATGAAGAGCATCTAATATCGTTAAATCCCCAAATTGCTGAAAGGTAAAGAGACTATGCTTCACATTCTGTGGGAAGGGACAATAAAGATAACAGGAGTCATAATTTGGCCCACAGGTCTTCCTAAGTCTCCTGCTTGGAGACTTTTGGGAACTCCGTGCAGGGTCTCTGCATGATCAGTATATTAGCAGATCACAATCCTAAACTCCATTGGACCCTCTGAAGATGAAAAACAATAAATGAAAGAAGGCAGGTGACCCGTGGGGCTAAATCTAGACCCATTCTAAATTTCAGGTCTAGACACAGCACTGAATATCTATCTATCTATCTATCTATCTATCTATCTATCTATCTATCTATCTATCTATCTATCTATCTATCTATCTATCTATCTATCTATCTATCTATCTATCATCTACCATTATCCATCCATCCCTATAGCCAGAGGTCTCAGGACAAGTTACAACAGTAGAAACAGTTTTAAACAAAACACCTAAAAACAACTGCAGTGTCGGAAAGAGAGAAAGAGAGTGACTTGTGTTAAGAGATGGATGGGGGAGGGTGAGATAATCTGTCTCCCCACCCCAACCTCATAGTGGACCAATCTGGGATGGGATTTTAAGGAAAACAGTTCCAGAAGCTGCCAAATGCAGCTTTCTTGGTTTTCCAGCTCTAAAGATGGTGTTGAGATCATGCTGAGATCTGCTATTTTGGAAAGAGAGCATGTAGCAGGAGATAAAGTTCCCCTGAGTGTTTCTCCTTGCATGAAGTCCCATTTCATTGTTTCATCATAAAATGCCACATCAACAAGGGTAGAGGTAAACTCCTCAGGTTCCTAGAAACCTCCTCAGAGTCTTTCTGAGTCTTTCTGAGTCTTTCTGAGTATTGCACTACCATGTCAAAGTGGTTTGTGAACACAGGTACATCCCAAGCAAAAGCTTGATTTATAGATTAATGCAGCACTTAACAGGAGTGGCTGTAGTTCAGAGGTAGAGCAAATTGCCAGGAAAGCAGAGAGTTGGCAGTTCGATCTCTAGTTTCTCCCTGGACATAAGCAATGGCAAACCACTTCTGCCCACAGAGTCAACCAGGAATCATACACAACTCAGAGGTACTCAACAACAACACTTTTTTTCTCTGTGTAATGGTCATTCTGATTAGCCACAACTGATTGAACATACATGTAAATAATCAATGTTCATTTAAAAAGAAAATAGTTACTGCTAGGATGAATGACAATAGGTAATAATGTAATAAAGATCGCCTATTACCTCACTCCCAGCAGAACTTTAAGCTTTCTGAATTGTATATGCTGATTAATTAGGGGTGACCACACTATGGTCTTCCAGATATTTCTGAACAACAATGTCCTACCAAATCTTCTTTGAAATTGTTACAAAAAGCAGTCTTTAACATTTCAAGGTGCACCACCAGTGTGATGCCTACGTACTGAAACAAGCCCCCTTTTTGCATGGAGGCTTAAGGATCTGGATCTCTGAGATGGGATCCTCCCTGAGATCCAGGTCTTGAAGATCCAGACCTCCAGGAGGACTCCATACATCTGCACAGACAACTAGCACCTGATTAGAATATGTGCTAATGAGAGGTGCAATGACAGATGTGGCTGTAATTGCCTTTTCTGACACCACACCCCTGATGCTGGTGCCCCCGGGGATGTGGCAGAAGCAGCAATTGCAGCCACATCTGTCAATGGGTCCGCCATTGTCTTCGTTGCCACCACACACTCAGAGGAGGCTGCTGTGGCACTGGGGCAGCAGCAGGAGCATTGGGATGACATCGTGCCCACCAGCTGAAGTGGGCAGCTGCAATCTGCCCCCACCCCCCGAGCAGGATTCCCTCCTGGACAGTGACGCCACTGGCAAGCCTCCATAGCTGTGAGTGGCGGGGTGGAACCAGTGCCACATGCATGCACAGCTGCAGTCCTGCTAGGCCCACCCCTGGACCCCATCTGAAGGTAAGTCAGGCAGAAGTGTGTCCAGTATTCCGGTCTCCACTGCTGAAGTCCGGATTGTGGGCACCTTTAAACAGGTCAACACAAAATCTGGATTTAAGGGTCCAAAGGACCCATTAAATCCGGATATCTCCTGCCCTCATGGGGACAGGGCCCTCTATGATGTCGTAAAGTGCTCTACAGTGAGGACAGGGTCTTCCCAAACCTGATCAGGTTCCTAAAGTGTCCCTAATGGGGTCTTCAGGGTGAGTGCAGAAACAGCCAAGGACCTTGATTCTTCCAAATGCCAGCTGGAGAAAACAACTAAAACTCAAAGGTCAGAATCTTATGCAAAAACACCTCAGACTAGATCACATTTTATTTGGGACAATGGAATGTGTTTAGCTACATACACAGCAAAAAGTAAACATTATTTTCCATCTGATAGAGTAGGATTTTTACCTGGATCTGATATAATTGTACTTAATATTTTTGAAGGGAAAAGGACACTTGTCCCTGAATACTTTAACACCTCCCCCCACATCACACTATTTTCTTCAGTTACTGGTAATTCAGACAAAAAGAAGGTGCAAAAAAATCACAAGGTATTACCATACTCCATCCGGTAACAGGAAATAAAGAGCACACACATATGCCCCCTTGTGGCCATCATCTATTTAATAAAAGCATGTCTTTTTTTAACAAAGCAATGGAAAATTAGATCTTACATTGAAGAAGAGCTGGCTTTTCTACCCTGCTTTTCTTGCCTATTTAAGGGGAACCCAAAGCGACTGACAAAGCTTTCTATTCTGCATTGATTCTGCTACCTCCAGTGCTCAGCGCACCTCCGTGCCCCATGACAGGGGCATGACTCTCTGAATCCTACTTAAGGAATGCCCAATCCAGCAACCTCTGTCACAGACAAAGAATCTTTTTGGCAACCCCAAATCATGTGAACTCTGATTCCTGACTCCTGATTGACTTCCCAACTTACAATGATTCTCTGGTAACCCCACTCTTGGCCTGTTTGACTACACATACTCTGTATCTCCGAAAACTCTGAAAACTGACTTGGCTTCTTGCTGTACACATGTGTGTGTATATGCCTGCTGCTGCTGACTGCTCCAGACACGACAACTACTGAGGTGGGCCTTCTAGAGTCCATTGAGTCTATGGGAGTCTCAGTGTGGGACTTCCCTGAAGGGGTCACACCCAAACCCCTTTAACCAGCCACATTGGGTTGAGGATAGAGACAAAGTAGCAAGTTGTGCCTCACTTTTTATGGTGCTGAACTCTGCTTGATCCCAAGCTTTCAAAGGGGAAGCAACAGTCATGGCCTAGCTCTAATGCCTCAGCCAAATATGCTTTTAGATTTCTATATGAAACTATGCGTCTGGGCAGCCACATGCAAAAGGGTGTCCCCTGTGTCGAATTAGGATCATAAGCATTAAACATGCCAGTTGTTCAGGATGGGCAGGAGAAAACAGTAGGTACTGTCAATATGCAACAAAACATATTGGTCCTTCATGGCGCCAGAACCTTGTATAAGGGGCATGAACCAATCAGGATGACACTAAACCTGACGAGTCACTGGTGATGGTCAATTGTTGCATATTGTCAGTTGTCAAGGAGTGGCATTGCCTGATTCTAAGGCAAAGGGACAGCACGGTATGAACAAAAGAAGAAGCATTTTGGCCCACCACAATAACCTTGGCTGTCCCCCTTTTTGGTGTGTGACTATCTCTGGGACATATCTTCACAGAAATTTGCCCTAAAACACTGTTCCTTAATCAATGTCACGTTCTTTTTAACCTCATACACAACAATGATAACAAATAATGGCAAATAATAAATAAATCCCAATAAAAGTGTTCATTCTAACAAACCCTCTTACCTCTAATAACAAACAGCTGTGCAATATATTCACTTTATGCCAAACTCAAGAGTCCTTAAACCTAAAAAAAAAAAAAATCAAAATACAATTTTTCATGATTTGGGTTTTTCTCCTTCTTAACACTGATGTCTGGTTTTAGCCTTTCAATATACATGCACTCTTTTGTTTTTCATTTCTTACTATTATTTTCTACACTTAGCACTGCTATTTTCTCTGTGCTATCATCCCTTGATGTTTGTCTAGGACATGTAATGCCCGTGGCTTTCTTACAATGCTATATGTCAGTGTGATGTTCTTTGTATCTTTTTATAAGTGGTTTTCTCATCTCCTCTATATAACATCATCCACAGTCTACAGTCTGACACTACCCCTTTCCATCTATACAAAGATCACGGTTCTCCTCCTTACATCTTCTACCATTCAGGTGAGATTTTGTCAGCAGCTGTTTCAATGTTTTAGGAGCTTCAAATATCGCATTAACTTCAATTGCATATTTATTCAAAATCACCTTTACTGTTTAAGTGAATCTATCAGAAATAAACTCTACAGTTTTTGGCACCTGGTGAAAACATATCTTTTCACCCAGGCTTTTGCTATTTAATTAGCTTCCTCAGGGTGCTTTCCTGTTAGGGAGGGATGGGAGCGGGATAATATTTTTAATATTTTACATGTTTTATTTTTATTGTAACCTGCCCTGGGACCATGTGGTGAAGATATAATTTTTTAAAAAATAAATTTTTAAAATACAATTTCCTTTCTCATATCTCACCTTCCCACATTTAGGTAAAGGAGAGGCATATCCATTAAATGTAACAAGATTGCTCTTTTTCTAGATTGTTCTTTGTGACCCTCTGTGGACATTCCTGTAGCTCTTTGAATAATGTTCCTCACTACTTGTTCTTTTACCACCTGGAGATGTGCTGAATTTATCTTCATAAAAATATCCTTTTTCATGGATTTTCTAGATCAATGTGAAATTTTAATATATAAGTATAGATGATTGTTATATGTATAACTGTAAATTATCACCACTTGCAGGTCACTGGAGTTGTTCAACTGCTTATTACTCTTAGGTACTGATGAGAACTCTTAAGGCCCTTTCTGCACTGGGTCTTATTCCAGATTATACCCTGGAATAGGGGTATGCTGTCCACATAACCCTCTAATAGCATGAGGATGGAAGACCCTATTCAAGGATCAAAATTGGCTAGGCATGGTTTACATGCTGACACACTTTAACGTTTGCCTTCCATAAATCTTGCATTTGTGTTGAGAACTCCAGAGAGTCATTTATTAAGCATTCAACAGCCTACTTACTCTGTGTGTTGTGTCTCTATAAAATATTTAGTTCATTTCCTGTGGTACATCACTTTCTATTGCTAAAAATACTTTGGGGCATATTGCAAGCTGCAAAGATAAGTACTTTCTCAACTTAATGGCAGTCTTGTCCCCTGTATTATTGATGATTGAAGAGCACTTTTTTTCCTTTTGGACAAGTATATGATCAGATATAGGCCTTCCTGGTATTCTGCCTACCTGATACAAAGCACACCTGTCTGAATCGCAATATATAATGACATTGAATTCTGAGGCCTCGTTCAAATAGCAGTGAACTAATGAAGAAGAAAAAAATCAGGACTCCATTCTGAGGGCTGTCATTCTGAACTGAGATACAGAGAAGTTCTAAATAAAGCAGAAGAATGTGAGCTACTACTTACAAGAGGAGCAAAGTGAAGGGCAAAAGGAAAAACAAATGGTAATCTCTCTATCAATAAGCCATTTTTCCATCAGGACCACAGAAAGAAGTGCTTGGGTGGATTCCCACTCATGGAATAAAGTGGTTTGGAAACTGTTTGGATCCTCTTTGTCCCCATTACCATTCCGTTTCAGTTGTTTTTTGAGGAGTATTTGGCTCTAAAATGGAATAAACAATACACCTGTTTTTTCATGTCTTTCCCCCATTTTTGTAGTCAAAATGCTTTATCTTTATTCCCTTGGGAATGCTACAGCAGATTGGGGCAGATGCATCATGAAATGGGTGGGATTTCTCCCTGCAATACAGTCCCTAGCCAGATTTTTAAAGCCCCAGGAAGCCTAAAGCCTTTTTCAATCAGAGCATTTCACAGTTTCGTTTTCTGATAATAAGTAACAATTCATCCCATACATTTTCATTTCCCACCCATGCACAATGGTAATAAAGTTACTGTTCACTCACTGCAAAGGGGAGCCTGCCTGATTAGTATTCCACCCAGCAGAGTTCATGCTGTCTGTCAGCTGTCTGTCTCTAGACGTTTTCGCACGGGGCTGAACGGAACGCGGAAAAGACAGCTGTGGACACGTCATCCGCATTGCCCGCACGCGGCTTGCGTTCCGACGTGTCCGCAGCTGTCTTTTCCGCGTTCGAAATGTAGAGCACTTTAAACTGCTCTACACGCGTTCCAACGCGGACGAGCCGCCCGCAGCCGTTCGGGAGGAGAAGCGTTCGTGCCTGCTTCTGCCTCCCGAACGGCTGCAGGCGCGCCTCCGACGCCGCGCGGCTTTGACAATCAGCTGTTTGTCAAACAGCTGATTGTCGATCTGCCTCCGCGGCTGTCTGCGCGCCCCTGGCCGGCGTTTGCCGGCTAAGGCAGCTTTGGGCGCTTTGAGCATTCGCACCCAGACGCTCCGGAACGCGTTTACACGCGTTCTGGCGCGTCTGTGTGTGAAAGGGGAAAGCGCCCGGAGCTGCCTTAAGCTTTCCGCCTGAACGCGTTCCATTTCGAACGCGATGCAGTGCGGAAATGCCTTCTGTCTCTCTCCCTGCTTGAAATGCAGGAATTATCTGTGCATGTATCTGTGTTTTTGTGTGTCTCTGAGGTTAGGGGTGGCTGACTGTTGCTTTGGTTGTTTGGGTTGTGTTTGTTAACAGGCAGGGCTGATGATTTTGTGAAACATGTCAATGGTGTTTAGTCTGTGGAATCAAATAGGGGCAGCAAAAGCAGGAGGGAGAGGGCTGGGATTCCCCATGTCATCGGATCAAAGCCAATGGGGAGAGACGGGTGGGAAAAGGGTGAAGAGGGAGAAGAATCGCTTTCCCAATCCATTTTTTGGAAATGTTTGAAGTGTGGAGGACACAATTCAGGGTTGACTGTGATTGCCAGATGCTTGTTTGCTTAGTTTTAAAGCATTTTAAAAGCATTTTAAATAATGTTTTAAATAGCGTTTTATTCCATGAGTGGGAATGGGGCTCTTGAGCCTTACTGTGAAGATCCTCAACAAAACCAGGCATCTTGCGTGTAATCTGTGTTTTAAAAATAGCTCTTCTGCATCTTGTACATTTTGGATATTACAGCGTACATTTTGAATAATTAAAACATTATTGGACTTTCTAACAAGATGACACAGAGGTTGCAGAGAGACTGAATGAATTATTTGCCTCTGTTTTTTTACTCAGGAAAGAGGGTGCATGATTGTGATTGAGCCTGATTTTTCAAAGAGTCAGATAATTAAACTGGATAGAGGTAACCAGGGAGGAGATCCTTAAGTGTCTGGATAAATGAAATGCTCACAAATCTACAGGACCAGATGGCATTCATTTGAGAATTCAAATGAGAAATTGCTGATCTTCTAGCAAAACTAAATAATCTTTCCTTAACTCTGTGCCTGAAGACTGGAAAGCAGCAAATGTAAATCCAATCTTCAAAAAGGGAACAAGGAGTGAAATTACAGACCAGTCAGATTAACATTGGATAGGTTAAGGTGATCATGAAAAACAAAATCAGTAATAGAGAGTAAGCATTGCTGAAGGAAAATCAGCATGGCTTCTGCAAGGGTAAGTCATGCTTGCTAACTTGCTAGAATTCTTTTGGTTTGTTGTTAATAAGCACATGGATAAAGTGATTCTATTAACACTATCTGGACTTTCAGAAAGCTTTGACAACCCCTCTCATAACTAAGATGGATGCAAAAGGGTTGCATGGCAAGTGAAGTGTTGTATTTTATTTTGACAAACCTAGCTTTGGTCCATAACAAACTAAAGCTGAATCTGGTGCAACATAACAAACTTAAAAATAGTAGATCTTTTGCTGTCTTTCCAAACCACCAACACAGGTTCAGCAGCTATTCCTAAGAATATGCAAGTAGATCATGAAAATTAGAGTCCTGACTACAATGTTCAGATTCCAGGGCTTAAGAGCACAAAGAGGACTGACTACCTCATGTAGCACAATGTGTACACCACACCCTGTCAGGTGTCACATGGTCTCTTTGTTTTTTTGTTTTTGTTAATTTTGGGTAAATTAAAATACGTAAATGAATGTTTCAACACAGAGCACATGATATCATATTAGTTTGGAACATATCTTATAGTAGGTGCTGCTAGTGACACATGAAAACATTTGGTCTTCAGGCCTTTCTGAGATGTCCAGAGCCTTTTATTCTAAGATCTCTGAGTGAGCAGCATGGAACTGTACCCTTCAAGAATACAAATGTGCTATGCACAGAAAGATGATGCAGTGCATTGACCTTGTGTGCCACAAAGGGAAATCCTAGCTTAATCCCTTTCTGTCAGTGTAATCTCCTTTACTATAGAAACGTTTGCTTCTTTTTCAGAGGCTATTTCTCCACAATCCTTTTACCAGTGACTGATTTTCTCCTCCCCAGAATTCATAATAATTTAGGCAGATTCTAAGCATAGGTGCGCACAAAGGTCGGAGCTACATCCTTTCCAAGCTTCATTTAATCTGTGCTCCCAGACATGATGGAGTCAGGGGAAGATAATTTCATGGATAAACTAGGAGTCATTTAGATTTTTGTAACAGAGACATGATGGATTGTCAAGTTTTGTAATGCTAAGGCGGTTTGTGCCATCTGGTTGTTCTGTTGTTTCAACACAGGCATGCTCTTTGTGGCTAATCTTTTGTAAGGGGCTGTGGGGGCCTGATAGAAATAATCACCTGTACAGCACCAAAGAGATGCTATGAGTAAGCCATAAAGGTGATAACTTTGGACTTCCTTTATTAGATCAACATTCTCGTCTCCCTTACACACAAATAGCATAAAGATTTTGAACCAGTATAGAATCCATGTATTTAACCAGGTGTGTAGAGAAAGCCTTCATTTATTCAAGGAAGCAGAGTGCCAGAAAACATGAGATAAGAATAGCCAGAGTCGGAAGAATGTGGTTGCCTTACCTCCCTAATCAAGCATAATATTCCCATAAGAAAGCATTGAATTTGGAAGGAGGGAATAAAAGATTATGCAGAATTCTTCCAGCAAGTATGGGAGGTCTTCTGATGACAGGCTTTTTTTCCCAAGAGAAAGTTTTGTTAAACTAACAGTGTGTTCACATATGTATTTAGGGACACCCTGGGGGTGAATTTGAGACTCAAGTGACAGACAGAAAATATATTTAAAAACTTTGCCTCGTTCCCCAAGCCTCTGATGATCTGCCCCTTCCACAGATACAAAATAATCACTCTTAGGTTGGATGGGATGCTCTTAATCAACCCCAGCTTGCTACAGCAAGTGACCAATCAGGTCCATGGCAGACAATGGGAGACTGGATACGTGGGATGCTACAGCCAATGGGAGTTGCTTATTTTTTAAGCTGTCTGATATGTGTGTGGAGTTCCTGTGTCCACAAATGGGACAGTCTCAGAAAATGGACATCCAAAAAGCCTCCTGTGCATTCACAGCCTAAGGGCTGAAATTTTCCCTTTTGATAATTTTGATTCACAGCAGATTATAAAGAATTGGGAAGAACTAGAACGGCTTTGGTGACTTCTACATTTTCCCATCATTTCACAAATGAGAACAAAGGACACTGTGCAAGACAGGCTGTTGGAATAGATGGGCTGTGGCTTGCTCTAGTAGTGCTTCTCTTATGTTCTTAAAAATCAGTGCAGAAAACCTCAACTCTACTATAGAGCTCTAAAAACCAAGTTGCATGAGTAATGTCTAAACATGCTGGAGATGTCTTGTTGAAAAAAGATGCATATTGGAGATAGCAAAGAATGCTGATCACTAATAGCAATAGGGGTAGGTTATGGGGGGAAGTTTGGGAAGGACTGAAAAATTTGGTTTGGACCAGTCCAATATACATCCTGGCTCACCGTGAATCGCAAATTATTAGAATGGCAAAAGCAGTTGATGAATTGGTGCTTCTGGATAATCTTTTATTCCCTAACCAGTTTCAACAAAATAACGTAAGTATGTTCCTAACTCTCCTAGGTTTCAAAGAATTTCAGATATTGTTGGATTAAAACTTCCACCAAGTTTTATAAACATGACTGACGATCAGAGTGATGACAGCTGTAAATGTTTTCCAGTAAGAATGTATGCAAAGGAAATACTTGCAGTAATCAATTTTCCAAAACCAGCAGGGGGAGCACTTAAACCAGAATTAGTTGCAACTAAAAACTAAATTCAAAAAGCAATTACATTTGTGGAAAGGGGGAAATAATCTTCAAGAAGGCCTTTGCCCAATATAAGGAACAGAAGTGCACATTTTACTTCTACTTTTTTAAATTCAAGAGCTAAAAATATTTATGCTGAATAGTTTGGGGACCTTTCCACACTTACCAGTATCCTGGGGTGTGGTCACACACTTAAGGTTTAATCAAGCCTCAGTCCACTTTCAGAGCGAGAGAATACATCAGTAAAGTGACCAGTAATTTTCTTTCCACATTAACTATCCAAAAGGTGAATTTTCTGAGTTATTTAATACTGGGTGCAACCCCATGCAAGTTTAGTTCAGTACCAAAATTAGGTTCGGCAAGGGGTGTCGCCATGAATTTTTGATTTAGTCTGACTTCCACAGACCAAATCACCCAAAACCGTACCAGACCAGGGCCAAATTTGGTACCCGAAAAAAAAAAGTATGGGCACGGTCTGGGGTTCTGGCACGCATTGCTTAGTGAGCCAAGCCCCCGCATGGGGATGGTCCCAGGCTCTGTTGGGAGGAGATTGGCACTCATGTCATTGGGAGGTGGGATATGCTTGTAGTTCCTGCCCTGTGCTTTGGAGACCACAACCACTTACATTTTGGGGGAGTGAAAAAATCCCGATCACCAAGACAGGCAGGTTAATGGCTTAATTTTTGCCCCTTTTCCACAGCAAATATTCCACTCCCGTTTCCTGATCGCCAAGGCAGGCAGGATAATGGCTTGATTTTTGTTCCATTCCCCAAATATTCCACCCCCACTTCCCAGTCACCAAGGCGATCATGATAATGGCTTGATTTTCTCCCTTTTAAGCTTGCCGGGCATTCTCGCAGTTCCCAGTGAAGCGGAGGTGCACAAAACTGCTCAACCGCCCAACTCCTGCTAAACCTCGTAGCAGCCTTGGGTTTTAAAAAATTATTTAAAAAATTATTAATTTAATTTTTTCTGTGCCCCCCAGCCCAGTCCTGGCTTTCTGTGCCGCTAAGGGAGGGGAGATGCAGCATTTGCACCTGGTGGCACAGAGGCATTTGCACCTGGCATCACAGGGGTGGGCTGACGTCAATCCAGCTTCCAATGAGGGGAGAAGTGGCACTGCTCCCCCGCACCAGGTTTGGTGTGGTTTGCATTGGGACAGCTGCATCCACACCCAGCCCACGTTACCAGGAATGGTATTGGGATGGGCAAGATTTGATCGCTCCTGGTCCTATGCGTGCCCATTCTGGGCCAAATTGCTTGCATGGGGACATGGCCGAAGAAAACGGTTTGCCACTTTGTGGATATATTCTCTCACTCTGAAAGTGGACTGATACTGGATTAAACCTTAAGTGTGACAACAGCCCTGGTGGTTTGAGGCCTAAACCTGTCCCAACAGCAGCCAGATATCCTGCTAGGAGGTAATAATGCAGGCAATCCTCTGTCCACAATGACCTAGCTAGACACTGCCACAGCTGGCACTATTTTTGCATGCTTTACTGTCACGTCTATCCAGACATGTGTGCGGCAGCACCTCCATGCATGTGTGGATGCCCATTTCCACCTCCATGCATGTGCGGCGGACAGAGCTATGATGGCAGCTCCGTTCAGAAGATAAGTAAATAATTCTGGGTTTTCAAGCAATATTATTTAGCACTTTGGGGGGGGGGGCAGGACTATGTTAGAGTTGCCTCAGATACGTAAGACAACCCCGCCATATAGGCACCATAATGGTGCTATAGGACCTAAGTAATTTCAACTGTATCATTTGTTTTTCTAATTAAATATCATAAAGCTACATACAATACTGCTAATATCAAAACAAATGTTATTATTCCAATTCTTGAATTCATAAATCCATACTATAGTGAGGCATATTATCTCAAATTTAAGACGTGGCCTTGCACTGGTTTGAAAATGGATAAGAACAAAAGTTTTTTTGAGGGGAGAGTGGTTCGTTTTAGATCGTTGCCAGTTCTGAATATAACATGTTCCTACATTTAAAGTAGTATGTAGTTTCCAGTTCTGTGTTATGATGAACCTGTCAATAACATAGGGTGTTTTTCCACTGTCACTAGAAGTACCCATTAAGTACCCACTAATGGGTACAAAAATGCCATTACATACACATTAATGGGTACTCCTAGTGACAGTGGAAAAACACCCATAAATTGAATTGTTTATTTTTATGACTTTATTATTAGGTTTCCATAATGCTAATAAAGATAGTTCTGGTGTAAGGTGTACTATTTTAGTATTTAGTATTTCAGAAAATACCACTTTCCAAAATAACTGCATCTTTACACAACTTCACTATATATGAATACATTTTAAAATATTTTTTCCAGTGCTAGAATAGCGATGAACAATTATTTTAATGTGATTAAGTTGGACTATAATACCACCTATATAAAACTTTCAAAATAATTCTAGCAGTAGACCAAGAGGTTAATTTAGTAGTTATTTTATTCCACTCTTCCTGCTTTATTATCCTGTTAGTACATTTAATTCAGATTCCAATAAAGATTTTAGACTCAAGAGTCATCATCATCATGGTGTGACTTCATGAACGAAGATTTAGGAAGGACTCAACCCATGCTTGCTGCATGTGCACTCATGGCTGAAAAGGTCAATGTGGGATAGACAGGTCTGGTTGTGGAGGATACAGAGAAAAGTCTCCTTGGGTGGTACTGTAAAGGCACGGTTCTTCCTGCATTGTCTTTTCTCTTCAAGACTGGTTCTACAAGCACTCTTAAAGGAGGTTAACAGCATTATGGATGGTGCATCTCCAAGCCTCTCGGTTTGAGGCCAGAGTGGACCACTGATTGTGATTAGTATGGCCAAGGCTCAGGGATTGTTTCAGGAAGTCGTATCTCCTCCTTGGGGCTTCTCTGGTGAGTTCACCATAAAGCACCATATTAGGAAGGTGATGATCCTTCATCCTGAACAGCACAGCTGTGTCCTCACCAGCATGACCTGAATACTGGTGACCTCTGCTAGTTCAACAACATTTCCATTTTTATTTGTATACCACCTTTCCAAAATAAAATTTTGCCCAAGACGGTTTACAACAAACAGAAAACATAAAATGCAAAACATAATAAAAAATACATTATAAAAATTGCATGTCATACAAAACTTTGCAAAATAAGCCAAAACAAACACAAACTGAGGCAGCTGAGGCCGAATGGAGTCCAGAGCAGCTGACCAAAGGTCCCAGTCCATTTCCATTTTTTTTATACTGTCCTCAGTGCTGCAGCTAGTAAGTTCTTCATCCTTCAGCCACAGTTCATCATACCTTGAGGGAGGGGGGGCTCAGGCAGCAAATGCCCAGGGGCAGCAGCCTGTGAGTATGTAAGGTTCCAGGGCCGAGGGTCCCTGTTCCATCCCCGTGACACGTGGACTCTCGCAGGCTGCCCTCTAACTTGGAAGGAAACAAAAGAGCGGGAAAAAGCAAGCACCGTGGCGATGATGATGATGATGAACAACAGCATCATTTGCCATGTAGTCAGACCAGTAGATGTTCTAAGATTGTGTGGAGGCAATGCTGATGGAAACGTTTGAGGAGTCGCAGATGGTGACGATAGATGACGATTCAGACACATATAACTGAGTAGACAGTACAGTGGTTTTGTAGACATTGATCTTTGTACTTTTCTTCAGGTGTTCGTTACTCCAGAGTCTTCCAAATGCACTATATGCCTTTGCTAATCTGCTGTCTATTTCTTTGTGGATCTTAGCATCTGAGGAGATGGTGCTCCCCAGATAGCTGAACTGTTGGATTGTCTTTAGCTCTGATTCTCATATGGTAATATAAGGAGGGTGGTGCAGGTTGATATGACTTCTGTCTTCTTCAAGTAGACTTCAGTCCAAAAAACTCTGTGGCCTCTGCAAATAAGGATGTTACACGCTGCAGGGCTGCTTCTGGGGGGCATCAAGCGTGGCATCATCAGCAAAGAGAAGCTCACAGAGAAGATGATTTAGAGCAGGGTTTCCCAAACTGTGGGTCGGGACCCACCTCTAGGAAATTTAACCGTATTTGAAATAACTTTTTTGATGTAATTATTTAATTAAGTAATAAAAAAATTGTATTAAAACTTTGTTATTTGAAAAGTTCTTTATTCATATTGGTAACGGTTAAATTTCCTAGAGGTGGGTCCCAAGTTGGTAAACTTATATTAGATGGGTCGTAGCCCAGACAACTTTGGGAACCACTGATTTAGAGTCTTAGCGTGGGCCTTTATTTGCCTTAGGTTGAATAGGCTCCCGTCAGTACAATATTGGATGTAAATGCCATTTTTTTCATTGAAGTCTGTTGTGACCCTTTGAAGCATCATACTGAAAAAGATTGTTAAGAGAGCTGGAGCGAGAACGCAACCTTGTTTTACACCACTGACTATTGGAAAGGGGTCTGAGAGTGTGTTGCCCTGTCTGACTTGGCCACACTGATCCTCCTGTAACAGGATGATCATTTTGAGGAACCTGGGGGGACATCCTAGTCATTCCAAGATCTGCCAAAGTCCTTTTCTGCACTCTGTGTCAAAAGCTTTAGTGAGGTCGACAAATATCACATAGAGTCCTTTGTTCTGTTCTCAAGAGTACTTTCATTGTATTCTAAAAGAACACTATAAACTGTTGATATAATTCTTTTTATTACAGTGTTAATCTTTACACAACAAGCTAATTATCTAGTGGCATATTTGGGTGCTTCTGTACTGGCCACCGAGAAACAGATTAAACAAAATCCATTTTCCTGAAATCCATCCTCTGGAGGATCCGTCCGAAATAGGGATGGATCCAAAGAGGCCTCTGGATCCTGAGGGCCGGATCTTCTGGGTGCTGTGCAGAGGCTGCACCACCGATTCCCAAATGCAGCCGGCCTCCCACACCGCCGATGCCACCCCCAGAGCCGTGGGACTAGAGCATTTAGCTGCCAGTCACCATGCATTTCCACCGGCGTGCAGCACGTGGGGGAGGGGCTCCAGAGGCAGACCAGCCTGCTTCTGCCCTTCCCAAGATGGCGGCCGCCAGCACATCCGTCCCAACACCTCTCCATGTGTGGAAGCTTCCTGCTTCCGAATGGATTGAGGCAAGGGGTTGGATTGAACACCTAATTTTCCAGGTCTTCACAGAGAACAGACTTTTCGGCAGCAAGACCCCATTAAGGCCGGATCTCGTGTGCCAGTGTGCGGAAGCGGCCACCTGGAAGGGTCCTTCATCCATACTCCAGTGCGGAAGGTAAGTTTTGTATGTGTCCTGTATGTGTCTTTAATGGGGTTTCCACAGCCAGTGCAGAAACACCCTTTCTTTACTATATTGTTAATTAAATTTAAGTAAATGCGAGAATATTAACTGTTTCTTGAATTACTACTGCCTAATACCATATGTGCCAACATTCCTGTGCTTTTGCTTGACCTTAACTTGTATAACAATCTTTCAAAGTAAGTCTTAGATTAATTCATTGTTATTTAATATGAAAATTGAAAATAGATACCATAATGAGTGGAATTAGAGAAAAAACTGTTGGAGAAAACTTATTCCTCCAGGTTTTCAAGATCTACAGTGTAGTCTGTAAAAATTGGATTCTGCAATGTTGTTAGCTGACCATTGGGCTGTTGGCTGAGCGATTTCTGAAGGGGACAATCGAGGAAGATTGGGGCTCCGAGGGAGACTTCGCTAGCAACTGACCAGGCTGGATGATCGGACAAGCAAGGACGGACCGGGCCTTGTGATCATCTAGGGCCACGTTCTGGTACACTGGCTTGGTTTGAGCTGTGGCCGAGCAAGTCAGAGGGGGAGGAACGTGGAAAGGTTTGTCTTTTAAAAGGGGGAACTATTGTCCTTTAGAGAAAGGGGTAGCTCCTAGCCTTAAGAGACTTACTGAGTTAAACCTGAGTTAATCCAACAAATACCTGAACCTTATTTTTCATTTATAGTATTGCTTGTGTATAATAATAAACTTGTTTTTGTTTACTGTTGAAACGCTTGCTACCAGTGTTTTGTGTCCACACTGTAGTATTCACTTGGCCGTTGCACGAACCCAGCATCCAAACAAGGCCAAGCTACTCCCAGAGAGGGCAGGCACTAACTGGAACGCTGGGCATCGTGGCAGGCACTAAAGCTGGTTCTCTGTCCTTGCTGCAATTATCACAGGAATTCAGATGGGGCTTTGGGCTGTGGATAGTCTACTGGAATAGGTTACCTTTCAGCCAGTTGAGTGGGCACTCTCTATGGTGGTGAGGAGTCCCACACTTGATGCTAACTAGGAGAGGGGCTAAAGCTGTTCCAAAGGGTCTAGGGGGACTGCCAGCTAAGCGTGTTAGCAGCAAGCAGTCCAGAACCAGACCAGGGGAAGCTGTTATGGAGTCTGTGGTGGAACAGGAAGTTTCAACCCCAGAGCCAAGCGTGGGTGCAGGCACAGGGACTCCTGAAGCTGTGCCAGGAGTGGCACAGGACAGAGGGCTCACTGAGCTCAAACTTAAGCTTGAGTTTGAGCGGGAAATGAAGATAAGGGAAATGGAGATAAAAAATTGGAAAAGGAAATGGATATGGCTAGAGAAAGGGAGGCCAGGGCTCATGAGCTGGCTGTCCTACAGTTAAAAGCTAGCCAAGGGCAGGGTCCCCAAGGGGCAGTTCCTGGACAGGGTGAGGGTGGAGCCCCTAACTCCATGAAAGTAGACATCAAAAGGTTTCCTTTATATACAAAAGGGGATGATGTCGAGTCTTTTCTCAGGGCTTTTGATCGGGCATGCTCAGAATTTGAAATCCCACAAGAACATAGGATGATGTACTTGAGATCACAAATTAGCGGTGATCTTTTGGACCTTTATGCCGCCCTTACAGATGAGGAAGCCCGGGACTATAAGGTGTTCCAGGAATGGGTTAAGCAACGCTTTAACCTAACCGCAGAACACTATAGGCAAACCTTCCGGTGTGTTGAGAAGAAGGAGGGGGAAACCTATATGCAAGTTGCAGCCCGCATGGTGCGGCACTTGTGGGATTGGGTGAGAGAATCGCAGGTCAGTACCATTGACCAGTTTGCAGAATTGATATTAAAGGAGCAATTCATGCAGTTGTTGCCCAACCACATCCGTTGGATTGTGGAGGACAAGGAATGTGTCACAGTGCAAGATGCAGCCCATTGTGCTGACCGGTTAGTGGTGACCAGAGGGAGTGGCAACTTGAAGCAGGCAGATGGGGCAGGGAGGTCATCATCTGGTAGGAACAGTTCCTCTGGTCATGCTAACTCAGGTAATGGAGAAAGGGCACAGTCCAGAGTGCCAGACAAGTCCAGAACCTGCTTCCTATGTGGCAGTTTGACGCACCTGAAGGCCGGGTGCCCAAAGGCGCGCTCTTCTGGGCAGGAGAAAGCAGATGCGCATCATTCTTACTATGTGTGTGCCCCAAAACAGCAGCACGAGAGTGAGGATGATGGGGCTAGACAGGGACAAGTGGGACATTCCCTGCCTGAGCCTGAGAGCTTTGTAATGGTGAACGCTGAGCACCCCCCAGATGCGGAATACATCTGGAAGGTCCAGGTTCATGGTCAGTCAGTGGATGCCATGAGGGACTCGGGCTCAGCGGTCAGTGTGATTAAGCCAGAGTTGGTACAGGAGGGTGATTATGTACTGGGAAAGAAGATCAAACTGAAGGGGATTGGTGGCAGTTCCTTCAGGGCTCGCGTAGCGAGGGTTCCAGTACAGATTGGGGCAAGGTACATGGAACATGACTTTGCGGTGACCAACAGCATCCCTGTGCCACTGCTGGTTGGCAATGATTTAGCCAGGCGTGCAAGATCTAGGGTGGGTAGCAGTTGCCCAGCCCAGGCCCTCAGCACAAGTGTGAAAGCCTTGCAGGAGGCAGTAGGGAAGCTGAGGGAGGAGACATCATCCTTGCAGGGAGAATTTGCACTTTTGAAACAGAGCAATGCAAACAAACAGCACACTGAACCCAAGACTGAACCAGCTGGGTCGGGGGAAGTGACCAAGGCAGAGGGCCAAGAACTTTCCCAGGGTTCGTGTGAGCTGGACAGTACAAGTGGCATCTCTCCTGTGAAGGTGCCAAGGGAGGCTGAGACTAAACAGCTTCAGCAAGGGAGCCAGATAAAAAGACTGGGAATGCTGATAGCTGGAATTGCGTGCTTAGCAAAGGGGATCCTTAAGAACCTAGGACTCCAAATGCTTCTGTGGGTGAGCCATGTGAGTGCTGAGTTGCTGGCATCGCTGGAAGGGATCCAGGGAGCTGATGCCATGCCGGATGGACCGGGGACCGCAGCGTCCAACACCAGGACCGGGGAGACGAACAGGATGGCATCTCCAGGCAACAAGGTCAGCCAGAAGCCGGATCCCACAGCAGGACCACCGCCAGATGGGACCAGCACAAATGACCAGTGCGGGAGTGGAGCAAGCAGGTGACCTAGCGCCAAGGACTTTGCAGGCCAGTGCCACAGCAAGGAGACCAGCGAAGAGCCAGACTGTGATTTTGGACTCAATGCTCTATTTGAGTGACTTTGGACATTGCGTTTACATATAATATAGTTAGTTAAGGATAATCTGTTACAGAGACTTTGGACTCTTATAGGATGTGTTTATTAGATAATTAGATTTATGTTTAGTCACAGTCCTCTTTGGGAGACAAATGTCCATGGGACAGTTGTGCCCCAGGTACATTTGTCTTTTTTGGGGAAGGGAGGGGTTGTGACGGTTTCTGGGTGCAGGCTGCAGGCTGTTTTGCTTTCTGGCTTTGCAGGCTTCTAGCTAGCTGCAATAGCCAGCCTTGTTGCAAACCCTGGGATTTGGGCTGCAAAAAGAGCGGGAAATCCTGTGCGGGCCCTGTTGCAGTGATTGGCTGGAGTAAGGTTTTGGAGGGAAAAGCTGTCCGGGGATCTGAGTACTGGAGGGGCTAGAATAGGAGTTCCCACCAATCAGGCTGGAGGGACAGCAACCTTTGTTAGGAATCTCCAGCAGCATTTTATTGCGGTTACAGCCAATCAGGGTCAGGGATGTGTGTATAAATGAACACAGAGTACAGCAGAGGGTGTCTTCATGCTGGGACAAGAGCTGAAAGGAAAAGAGCTGAAATCCTGAAGGAGCTGGAACCAGTAGCTGACCACTGGGCTGTTGGCTGAGCGATTTCTGAAGGGGACAATCGAGGAAGATTGGGGCTCCGAGGGAGACTTCGCTAGCAACTGACCAGGCTGGATGATCGGACAAGCAAGGACGGACCGGGCCTTGTGATCATCTAGGGCCACGTTCTGGTACACTGGCTTGGTTTGAGCTGTGGCCGAGCAAGTCAGAGGGGGAGGAATGTGGAGAGGTTTGTCTTTTAAAAGGGGGAACTATTGTCCTTTAGAGAAAGGGGTAGCTCCTAGCCTTAAAAGACTTACTGAGTTAAACCTGAGTTAATCCAACAAATACCTGAACCTTATTTTTCATTTATAGTATTGTTTGTGTATAATAATAAACTTGTTTTTGTTTACTGTTGAAACGCTTGCTACCAGTGTTTTGTGTCCACACTGTAGTATTCACTTGGCCGTTGCACGAACCCAGCATCCAAACAAGGCCAAGCTACTCCCAGAGAGGGCAGGCACTAACTGGAACGCTGGGCATCGTGGCAGGCACTAAAGCTGGTTCTCTGTCCTTGCTGCAATTATCACAGGAATTCAGATGGGGCTTTGGGCTGTGGATAGTCTACTGGAATAGGTTACCTTTCAGCCAGTTGAGTGGGCACTCTCTATGGAATTTGTTTAATTGAACATCTGTGGTTATGGTGGTTGGATGGCTGGTGGACCAGCAAAAATTATTCCTGGTTCAACAATTCATCTGGTTTCTGCTGCTGTTGGGGCTACTGGACAGCTGGTACTTGCTCTTGGTCCAGAGCCAATTTTTTACCTGTATCCCGATCCTGGGAGCCTTGTGCCTCTTTATTAGTTTTCTCACATGAAGCTGTTCTACAAGTTGTCCCTGGAACCTCTAGAACACAGTGCACTGTAGAGAGGAGTAACCCCAGTTTTGCCTATTATGTACCATCTCCTCCCTGGTCTTCTAGCCACTAGACATAGAATCCAGGAGACATGCTCTGCTGAATTTTTGGCCAAATACAGGTTTCAAATACCATACTCACTGGCACAACCCAGTAATTTGAAAAGCCACCTACCTCAGGTCTAAAACAACTGCTCATATATGCATTTACATGGTGCAGTGCATAAGAATCCATGGCTGTGCTCACATCCAGATTCTGGGGTACCTCAGAAAGCTGATACATTCAAAAGGGTGACTTCTGTTTCAGCTAGTTTTTTCTATATTTGTTAGTGCTGCAGCAGCAGTGAAGTCCAAGTGCCATTACTGATGTTCTTGGAACAGACTGGCATCACCTCACATCTTGCAGAAGTTCGGTCAATAGTGACAGTTTAGTATCCAGTATGGACATAATGTGAGTAAGCTATCATATTGGAAGTATCTTGGTCTGTGTGCCATGATCAAAGCTCCCAGTGAAGTCAGGTTGGTTGGAACTTTGCTTTTTGAAAGTATAAAGGAAGGGTTTTGGATGAGAGATACATAAGCAAGCTGCCTGCCCAACTTCCTGCCTTCCCACAGCATTACAAGAGACATTTGCAAAATCAGATTTACATATAGCAAGGGTTCTTGGCTGGCATGCATGGAACTATCTCCAGGCCATCCTCCCCACTGACACAGAATAACCACAGTGATGCACAGAAAATCTGCTTGGATGGGGAAATGTTTGGTAGTACCCATCCAAAGAAATGAGTTTAGGACAGAAAGCCCCTAACACACACACACACACACACACACACACACAGAGAGAGAGAGAGAGAGATACATAGGAAGGAGCATTGTTTTGCAGAACTTGAAGGAAAGGCAAAACAAAAAGAGAGAAAAGTCCTTGCTTTGCTTTTAGCTCCGGCAAGTATCCCAAAGAGACAGAGTGGAGAGATGGAAATGAGAACACAGAAAGGATGTGCTGAACTGGTTTGTGTACAGCAACCTAAGTGGCACATAAGGTTCATGTGCAAATCAAACCATATGTTGTAGGGATGTGCACAAATGTTTTTGTGTATTCAGTTTGTATGGAATCAAATGCAGGAAAATTTGTATTCATTCAAATAGATCCCCTTTGAATGTAGTAAGATTCAATACGAATTCGCATACAAATCACATACAAACCCATAACGAAACTTTGCATGAATGTATCAAAACATTTTATTCAAATGTCAATCTTCAAATGTGCCAACATTCAATTCAAATTTGAATGGCCAAATTTAGCCAGATTTTGAACATTACAAATATTCATGTACACCCTTGATTACTGAACCATATTAAAATCTGGTTGAAAGGAAATTTGAACCAAGGGGTATTTTAATGAACCAAGCAAACCATGGTGAACCAAGGCTGTTCACATGCGAACCAAGCCACTCTGAAGTTTGAAAAAGTGGGTTCAAACCGGGTAGTTGGTTCAATTCAAACTAAACTACATTTCAGATCATGCATGTTTTTAAAACACAGCAGTTCTCCCCTGTCATCATATGGAAGATGTCTTCAAAAATATTGTCTTTCCTAAAAGCTTCCTGGAAAATGATAGTAACCATCAGTTAAAACTGTACATGGTTTGGAATCCCTGATGTTTTCCTCTGCAAGGCAAGCCAGGACAACCACACGTTACTTTCCAGCTTGCAACGCCAGGATAAAATAACACAAAGAAAGTGGCCAAGGAGTCCAGCTGGGAACCTCAAGACAGAATTCGTGGAGAGAAATCCTTTTTTTCTTTTTTCTTTTTTTACTTTACAACCCTTAATTCTAATTTTCAAAAGCCGGTGGGCGCAAGGAGCTAGGGATTCAGGCTGTGATCCTCACATCAAGATAGCCCATCCGCACCTAATACGCAGCCACTCCATTTTAGGGTTGCCAACTTCGCTCTTTCCTGCAGAGATCCTGACCTGTGCATTATTCGGCTTATCTTCGGTAAGGGAACCTGAAGACTTGATTCCGGCTCGCCCTGCCGCCTCTTCGGAGGGAAAGTGGGTGGAAAGAGAACCGCATCCTGCACTCTTGTTCGCGGCTTAAAAAGAAACCCAATCCATCCTTGGCTCACCCATGTCCTGCATTAGGGAGAAAACACAAGGCGGCGACAGATTCTTGGCATTTTCCCGCTTGTCATGCTTTGAGCCTCTGCAAAACAGGCTGCGAAGAGAGGGAAAAGTTGCTGCCCCTTCGGGAAGCACGAAAGCTAAAAACTGTGGCGCTGTCAGCATCGAGAAAGCAGGTCAGACGAAACAGGGACGGGGGAGGCGGCAGTCGCCGCGAGCGAGCAGCCGAGCAGCGACCCTTCCTTAAACAGAGACCCTGCCAACGGCGACGGCACCAACCAACCAACCCGCCGCCGCCGCCGCCTATACCCAGCCCATCCCCTTCCCTCCGTCCGCACCACACCGCGCCGCACTGCGTGCTGCGCCGCCCACCTCGCCACCCTGCCTTCTGCCGAGGAAGCCAATAGGAGCAGGGGATGTTAGCGGCTGGGAGGTGGCCGGGTTGCTACAGCAGCAGCAGCAGCCCGCCGCCACAGTGAGTTGCTAGCAGCAGCGGCAGCGGCAGCTTGCAGTAGCGTCGGGAGTTGCTGGAGCCAGGGAGCGCCAGCCAGCGCCGGAGGGTTCTGCTGCGGGCGGCCGGGCGCGCGCCATGGAAGGGCTGGACGGTAAGAGGCGGGGGGGGGGAGGAGCGCGCGGGCAGGGACGCACGCATTGCTGCTTACCTTTTGTGGGGGCGGGGGACAGGGAGGGGAGGAGGAGGAGGGGAGGCGAGTCCTGAGGGAGGGGGAGGGAGGCGGAGAGGGCCGACCCTTTGTGCTGCTCGCCCCGGTTTTCTGCAAACGAGACCTGAAGAAGGGTGAGAGGGGAAGAACGAGTAGGGAAGGGGGCTTGTCCCCTTGATGCTGAAAGTCCTGGCTCCTGCCAAGCAGGAGGAGACCCTGGGCTGCGAACCGTAACCCCCGCCCCGTCTGCTAGTTCAGGAGCGAGCAAGCCTGGGAGGAAGGTGTGGTC
The DNA here is from genome assembly GCA_023333525.1 of Aspidoscelis tigris stejnegeri. Lineage (NCBI taxonomy): Eukaryota > Metazoa > Chordata > Lepidosauria > Squamata > Teiidae > Aspidoscelis > Aspidoscelis tigris. Next base: position 35,343,269 of record JALMGA010000004.1, on the reverse strand, counting down.
TAGGTCTAGGCAGCGGTGGCCACAGGCAGGCATCTCCCTCCTCCTCCTCCTCCTTCTTCTTCCCAGAAAAGTGCCTTCTGGGTGCCATGTCAAGCCCTTCCCAGTTGCTCCCTGTCCACACATGCCGTCCCCAGAGAGCAAGGTTGCACCTCATGCACCGCTCAGGCTCCTTCAGTGGGTGTGCGGATGTGGGTAGCTTGGGCAGGGTAAGGGTTGGTGCCCGCATTCACGCACGAGTGTGAACACCCATGCATACCATGCCCGCATTCTTGTGGCTGTGCGTGAGAGGGGATGGGAGAAGTGAGATTGACTTGAAATGACAAGTATGGAGGAATGGGGGGTGGGTAGTCTCAAGGCAGGCTAGGGTTGTTTGTGAGGGATTTGCTTGACATGTGACTGAAGCCAGCTGTAGAGCATTTCTTCTTCTTCTTCTTCTTCTTCTTCTTCTTCTTCTTCTTCTTCTTCTTCTTCTTCTTTTAAAGCAAAACAGAAGTCATTTTAAACCCGGCAGAATAAGGTTCATTTTCAATTCATTTTTTAAAATGTATGTTACCTACAGCTATGCTTTTCTAGTGTTGCTTATTCATCACTGTGAAAAAAAAGTCTTTAAATAAATAAAACAGGGATTCAGAAAGGGTGACTCAAGAATATATATGCCTTGTGTGTATAAAAACTCTATAAAGTGCTGTGTAGTGAATAATGGCATACAAAGGCCTTAGAGAACCAGTTTCAGTGCAGTGATGAATTCTAGCCAATGTAGGTTTTACAGAAGTGGAAAAAAGGAGGAAAAATATTATTTTGTGTCATTTGTGGGGAACAGGCTTAAGGTTTCTAGCCTTGAAATTAGTTATTTGTTGGCTTTGGAGGTCTCTCCTTTGATGGAGAAGGGTTTGGCTGAACTCTCTTGGCATGCATATCTCCTCTCATTCCTGAGCAATGACCTTGTATGGCTAGCTTTGGCCATGGAAGTTGAGCAGTCATTGCTTCCCTGAGCCTTTAATATATGTTTATTTTTAAATGTTACATGTGGTTACTTCCTCCACTTATCTGGTCAGCATTCATGTTACATTTAGCCAACAATACATTCATTTAGTGTTGCTGCAGGCAGCTGGTATTGTGATGCTGGTGACAGCATTATTTGGGGTTGTGTTGTTGTTTTTCTGTCCTATATTCCATTTTAGGAATAAACAATAGCTGACAATTCAGTTATTTCATAATATATTTAAATTTTACTAAGTACATCCTCACAAGTAATGCTAAACTGTCTGACCTCAGTCAGGCATTGAAAACATTAACCTTGAAATATCTTACACAGCAGTTGTATACACAAATGGCTTAGATCACTTTAAAGTTGATGCAACCCTGTGCAGAAACCCTCTTCAAGGAACTTCATGTTTGAAAATATGTGAGATGGGTTTATGTCTTGTGGCAAGGAAGATCTTATATAAGAATTTAAAAATTAAGAATGATTGCTGGGAACAAAAGCAAAAAAGCCAGGTCTCAGCTAAGAGCTTGCAAAAAAAGAAAGAAAGAACAGAACTGTTGATCGCTGCCGTGTGGCTGAATTTCATTCTGGGGTTAAGTACCAAGGACTTAGCTCTTCCCACCCATGCAAGTCATTGGGCCTTTTCACACTTACCGCACGGAGTGATCCAGACCACTCACTGGAGTATTCTATTTGCATTCCACCTCCACCACAGTTTTCCCAGAGTTAGCTTAAAACCAGCAGAGGCTAGCTTTCTCCCAGATAGCAGTGCCTGTACCCTCTTCTGGGTGTGGCACAGCAAATGGGTATGGGAGTGCAGCTGCAGCTATGCTGTCATGCACAGTGTGTAGATCACCATGGAGACAATCCATGCAAATGGCCCTGGCTATTTGCACTTGTAATGCTATTGAAATGCACTTGAAATGCAAATAGCCATTGCTGCCCTGGGTCTTTACCAGCATAGTATGGTATGGTTACACCATTACTAACCTGGTAAGTGTCAACCCACCCATTAGTGGCTCCAGTTTTTCTTGAGAGTATTTATTCCCAACATCTCTAGTTGTCTTTTCAGGTCAGAACCTCTGAAGGTGGCTTTCAGCGTTAGAATCACTCTATAAAGATTAAACTGTAAAATACTGATGACTTTGTACTGGCTGTGAAACATTCAGTTTAGTGAATTACTGTTATCTAAATAACATACTTGATTAAAACAGTTGAGAGACATAAGTAAGCCAATTCTTTGCACAGCTGACTTTGAGAAATGAAGTAAGAACATAAGAAGAGTCCTGCTGGATCAGGCCACAGCCCATCTGGTCCAGCATCCTGTCTCACAAAGTGGCCCATCAATCATTTCTGGACATTCTCAAGTAGAAGGCTAAGGAAAAACCTTCACCTGCTTTCAACTTCCTGCAAATGGCTTTTAGATGCCTCTTGCCTGTTCCTCTGACCTCAATTCTAGTAGCTATTGATACATCTGCTGTCCATGAATTTGTTTAACTCTCCCTTAAAGGTATTTGGGCTGACTGCTGTCACCACCTACAAATTCAATCTACCAGTTACTCTGTTACTCCTAACTGTCCTGCCTATCAAGGTCATAGGGTGCTTCCTGGTTCTAGTGTTGTGCAATAGAGAAAATACTTTTCCATTATCCACCTTTTCCGTACAGTGCATGAATATATATACTTCAGTCAGAGTATCCATTAAACATCTTTCAAGGCTGAAGATGACTAGACATTACAGCCTGATTTAATTAGGGAGGTGTTCTAGCCCCTTGGTCCTTCTGGTTGCCCTTTTACTATACTTATTCCAGTAACCTTAGGTCACTAGTTAGAAATTTTCCTTTCAAATTAGATTTTTTTTTCCTTTCCCCACAGTGCCAGCCTGATTTTAGCATTGTCTTCAGATTTTCCAACATATTCTGACCAAAATAGCGAAACCCGTTCATGGTGTTTCATGAAGGCAGGGGCAAGACATGAATTGGCTTCAGAATAAGGGCCCATCAAAGCACACTATGTGCTTTTAGATGAGTTGCTAACAGTCCACGTGAGCCCAGCTAGCATCTCCCACTATATGAGATTAAAAAGCAAATTGTTGCATTTTGAGATAAATTATGAAATACAGCTTCAGCAACTGTTTCTGAAACTGCTGCCTTTGTGAACTTCAAAATGGTGACTGTAGAGGGAGAAGAAGGAGCAAAAAGAGTTCTGACTGAGAGATGAACCATGCTGTGGGCTCCATAGAATGAATGAGAAAGCTCTCATCACCACCCCAGTAGTAGCCATAAAACAGCTGCAGAGAAAGCTTTGAGCAATTTTCTTCCACTGAAGGGGCAGAATTACCCTGCGGGCATTGTTATAAATGCTGTAAGTTTGCCCTACCAGCATATGGCATGGACTCCCTAGAGTAAATGTAAATGTAGATAGGGTAAATAATGCAATTATTCCTTTTTCTGTTCTCTTCTGATATCTTTTGGATAGGCCCTAAATGTTTATTTAGAGCAGTGGTTCTCAACCTGGTGGTTGGGACCCCTTTGGGGGTCGAACTACCCTTTCAGAGGGGTCGCGACAAGTCTCCCGATGCCCTTCTCTCCCACCTTCCAGCTGCTCCGCCCCCATGGTTGGGGGTCACCACAACATGAGGAACTCCATTAAGGGGTCGCGGCATTAGGAAGGTTGAGAACCACTGATTTAGAAGCATGTGTGTGTTTGAAAAAAGGGGGGGGGAGGAACTAGTTTCCTCCAGTGTATAATATGACTAGATATACAATTAAGTGAGGTTTCTGTTATTTATTTGCTTTGTTATTATTAATTCCCAAAGATCTTGTTCTCTTTAACATTTGGAAAGTATGTGGAAAGCGATGTGCTTCAGCTAACTATAAAGAAACTAACATTTTCTGATGAAGAATGAAGTCTGAGCTGCAGTTGGCCTCTATCATACTTATTTGATTGTTGTGATTGACAGCTTTACTAGGCTCATCAGTTCTTGAAAAAAAAAATTGGGGAAAATACTGGGAAACCAAGGATTCAGACAACTGAATGTGAAACACTGTTTGGCACTCAGTAATAATGGTACCAGAGCCACAGAAAATGTTCTGGAGGGTTGATAAACCTAGTAGCAAGACAGATATTAAATATTAAATTATTTTGATGTTAGTTGCCAAGGTGTCAGTCTGTCAAATTCCTAATAGTATATACCGTATTTCTAAGGTACAAAATGGGCCCTTCAAAGATTTTAGGAAATTTAATGGACATAGGTGAAGATGAAAATGTGAATTAATTTTAAACAACATTTCATTGGAGCTGCTAAAGATCTCAGTGCGAGGCAGTCAGGGAATGAAAATCAGAAGGTCAAGACCAACTGACAAGGAATAGAATTGGGACTGGACTAGAACAGAGATTACTGGGAAGCAGGATCTGAACAGGGAGGCTTGGCGGCTAAGGATCAAGCCCCTGAAGGGCTGTAGAATGAAAAGCAGAAGCACTTGACTATTGCAAGGAAGGCAGAGGCAGAATCTGCCTTGGTCTCAAGGAAGCAGTAGCAGAAGACTGTGTGCAAGGCAAACAAGTCTTTGCTTAAATATGGCAGAGAAACTTGGTAGATTGGTAACAGCAAAGCAGACATCTCTTCAAGAGGAGGTGGTCTCCCCAAGAAAGAATTGAAAACCCAAATAAAAGTTAAGTCCCATTGAGCACAAGGTAGAAGGGCCAGAAGATGAGTTTGGAAGTAAAGAACTCAAAAAGTTCAGAAGGGTAAGGAATCCTGGCTGGGAACTGAAGTTGCATTTGCACACATTTAACAAACTTCATCTCTAAGGTACTTCTGAACTGCTTTTTAATGAAGGCAACTGCTGCTTGAGCAGTCCAGGAATCCAGGACACTGGGATCTGAATTATCAACAGCTGGTTTGATACCGAAATTCAGAGGTTGAGAATCACAGGCCCTTCCTGAACTTACCTGTATTCCCCCCCTCCCCCCAATCATGCTTGCTCCTTGTTTGATGGAGCCCTGGTCAGGAATGAGGTTTGTAGGCTAGAATATGCTGAAGAACCTTTTTTATTGACCTTCTCAAAGTAACCCTGGAAGTAGTACAAAAGTGCCCTGCTGGCAACTGCAGCAATCTCTTTTAAATCTCTGTGCTGTCTCCAAGGACACACCAGGGACAGCAGCCAGACCTGGAGTAAAAACGAGCATCTGCACTCAGACAGCCTTATCCTGCTTCAGCCCCTGTCCTGGGGTAGGGTAGAGGGAGTATAGAAAGGGCCAGAGGCTTTTAATCATCAAAGGCACGGTGATTCATGCATATGGTACATTGTGTCCAACCAAATCTACTGCATGAAGCTGTTGGACAGTTGCTAGCTCGAAGTCCCAATACCAGATCCTGAAAACAGCCAAAATGTGTATCTACCTGTACTTTCTGTTCAGTAGGCCCATGCTGGCATGTATCAAAGACTTTTTCCTACTGAAAGGGAATTTGGATGTTGTGGATCCCTGGCTCTTATACCACTCACTCTCACTACTCTGACCGCTGCTAGTAGGACTGAATGAGTAACAGATTTTCTTGCAGGACTGACATGAAACAGGACACCCACTTTGACAGTTTGGACGTTGGTGCTGTAGATGCTCAGCAGTAGCAGGACAACATTATGCAGCCATTGCCACTCTTATTAAGATGAAATGAGACCCGAAAGGGGGGAAGGGAATGCAATACTTTGAAGCAAGCAAACAGGAGAAATGGTTATTCACAGGCTTATTGCTTATGCCCAAATTCTGGGTACTTTCTTTGCAAATCAGTGATTCTTGGTCTGCAGTGCCAGAGCAAACAGTAAGATCATGAGATATGATTTTTGCATACTTGTTTGATGGCGTCTAGTCTTGGCTCACTCTTGGCAACCATATGGATTGACTTTCTCCAGATGACCATTCTTCTGTGATGTTTCTTAGTTTGTAATTGAATCTTAGCCACCTACAATCCAGCAATCCTCTTTTCCATTGCCTAGTATCATCATGTTTTCCAGGAAGTTTGGTTTTCTCCTTCTGTGCCCAAGTATAAGTCTAGTTATTTGTGTTTTTGATGTGCATTGAGATTTTATTCAGTCTAGAATTCATTGATTGGTCTTTCATGGTACCTTAAGGAGCCTTCTCCAGTACCACAGTTCAACACATTTCTGGTCTTGCACTGTCATTTTCCAACTTTTGAATCCTTCTCACACAATTAACTTCATCCATAGTATCCTGAATGGTGTTATTTCTTCTGTACAATTTTTGGTATAATAAATCACTTTCCATCTTTGCCTGATAAATGCCTAATGCCTGTCAGCTTCTATTTACTCATACCAAAAATAGCCAAATCCAAACTATCCATTTCTTTCTTTACTATTTCTGACTTCTCTTGATTCACTCTTCATACATTCCATGTTCCTATGACAAGATTTTCTTTACGGCTTCATTTTTTTTCTTTTTAGTAAAATCTGGAGCTGGTCATTGATAAGGTTTTGATCTAGCTGTATTATAGGCTGTAGTAGTACTTAGAATTATCCTCAGCTATTTCTCAGTAGCATTATAAGCATCTTCTGGTACTATCTTATTCAGTTTGGTTTGCCTGTCCATATGATTTTCTTGGTAAAATGTATAAGAGTGGTTTATCAAAATCTTCTCTTGCACAGTATATAACACTGCTGCCTAATATAGATGGTAGGTTTTATTCTGGCATTTCCCCTTTGACTCCAAGATGACCCTGCTGGGGGTTTTGTCTGCCAGCAGTGCCCTTGCCCAAACAGTGACTGTTGGGTAAGAGGGATTATTGCTGGGAGCTTGCTGGAGAAACTCACAATACCGTTCCTCTTTCTGTTTCTTTTCCTTTATCACCAACTGGCTGCCCTTCCAGGTGTTATGTTGCCCAGAGGGGTGGCTGATGGTGGTTGCGAAGGCATTAGAGCTAATGTATCATATGGCTACAGCTCCTCAAGCACTCTGACTTGCTCACAGCCATGATTAGTTTTCATATTAGTAGATATGTTTAACTGGAAAATTGGTAGCGTCACGCCATAACATGTGCAAAGCTTTCTATTCCATCATGCAGATCTAAAATATTTATGCAGCAGTGGAGTTCTTCAATTAATCATAATTTAAATCATATTGTTTTAAACTCTTGAGATTAAAAGTAGATAGATCACTCCAACTACTATTCAGATTTTCAAGTTTTGTAGGTTCGTAGATTTTGTTCCTGCCCATGAGATGAGGGAATTTATTTCCAAACAGAAAGCTAAGAATATATGCCCTCCCCTCGCCCATGGATAAATTTGTGAATGAAATTTTATGGACCATAATTATCGTCATATTTGTCTATTCACTAGTAACATAAACATTGACACGGATAATTTCATGTCTTTCTTTTAAGATAATGGAAGTGTGGTACAAACTGAAACTCTTTTACCATGCAAGATATGTGGAAGGACCTTTTTTCCAGCTGCATTAGTGAGTACAAAATCTTGTGACTTAAATATGTCCACTTCTTCCCTGTGTTTCAAAAGTTGTGTGGAACAGGGCACACTGTTTTGCTTTCAAGAAAATGCTTTTTGGGAATAACATGCAATGGGGGGACAAAAGTATACATTGTTGAAGGCAGGTCTGTCCACCCCCTAGGTTAATTAATGGCTGCTCTATTTTAAAAAATGTCATTATCACATTAACATAAAGTCTTTCTGCATGGACCCTTAATACAGATAAAGAGTCTGTGTAATACACGTCTAGGCCTCATAGATCTGGACATCAGTGCAGATCTATGAGGCCGTGCCCCCCCCCCCCCAATGGTACATTCTGTCTGCATTAGATAGACCATGATCTGGATTAAGAAGACCTTAATCTGAATCACTAGTAGACCTGTTTAATTAGGTCTACCAGTAGTCTGGCGTGGTCCTGATCTGGAATATAGGAGGCATGAAGATGTCATGCCTCCTATGTTCAGAACTATCAGCGGTGCCCCCAGTCACTCTGAGGCTAGGAGCCTTTGTTCCTAGCCTTTGGAGGCATGGGTTGTTGCCACAAGGCTCAAGAGGTCAGGATCAGTGGGACAGGCTACTCTGGACCCACTCCTCTCAACCAAGCTCAGGTACGTGAAGGAAGTGCTGCAGTCCAAAGCATTCATTGACTGTATAGCAGAAACCACAGTTTTGATTTATCACATAAGCAAACGTCCTTCCTTTCAAACGTTTTCCAAGCATGCGCAAGAATGGTGGAGGGACCAAACTAGCAGGTGAGAAGAAGACCCAGAAGCAACTTTGCTAGCAAGAGAAGCCATTGGCTAAAGAGGAATCCTCATAATCTGCCACTGTTTGCACAATTCCAGCTGGGAACCTGTTTTCCTTTTATTCTGTTAGTACATCTCAAGGAGTGGGGCATTGGGAACAGGAGTGTATGAACTGGTCACCACACCTCAAAAAGGATATTGTGGAACTAGAGATGGTGCAGAGAAGGACAACCAGAATGATTAAGGGTCTGGAACACCTCCCTTATGAAACCAGGCTGCAACGTCTAGGCCTCTTCAGTCTGGACATCTGGAGAGATGTCGTTTAAGAGGGGACCTGATTGAAGTATATAAAATTACGCACGGTATAGAAAAGGTGGATAGAGAAAATTTCTTTTCTCTATCGCACAACACTAGAACCAGGGGGCACTCTATGAAGCTGATGGGTAGGAGAGTAAGGTCTGACAGGGGGAAGTTTTTCTTCACCCAGAGGATCATCGGCTTATGGAATGTGCTGCCAGAAGAGGCGGTGACAGCTACCAGTCTAGATGGCTTTAAAGTAGGGTTAGACAAATTTATGGACAACAGATGTATCAATGGCTACTAGAACGAATGCCTAGATGCATCTTTCAGGCTGGGGGGAGAGGAACTGGGGCGCTTCTAAGGCCATCTGCTGGGACTCGAGAGCAGGAGAAGGTTTGTCTTTGTCTCTGCTGAGATGCCCATGAGCATTTGGTGGGCCACTGTGTGCGACAGAATGCTGGACTAGATGGGCTGTGGCCTGATCCAGCAAGGCTTCCCTTATGTTCTCATGTTCTTATGTTCTAACTGCTGCAGAAGTGGATTGTAGGGGCATTATCAAGGTATCATGTATTGTCAACAAAAAGTTACATTAGGGGAAAGGGAAATTGGAAATTAAAATCACACAAATTCTTCCTTTGTGTGGTTGTTCGCTGTATAAGTGAACATTTACTGGCAGCAACTTTCTGAGCACAAGAGCCATGCGGGAAGTGGGGTACTTAAAAACCTTTATTAGATGCTACTTTTTGACCTCCCTGGGTCAAAATGTGGTTTGCTAAGATGAAAGGGAAATCTTTCAGTTAGAAGTTCTCCCTATTGACCTCCCTGATGTGTTTTGCACGCCTCTGCTCATTGAGGACATATAATCAGGAGCACCCAGCCTCTTGGGTTCATGCAGAACTGCCACATGTGGATTTGTCAATATTTGTTGAAGTCTCAAAAGCCTAGCAAGTCACTCCTCAATCCAACTCAAACAGCTGCTGCAGCATTACACAGAAACTTCTTACATATTCTGAGCAACAGTTATTTTTCTGGCCAGCAATTCTTAAATAGCATTCTTATGATGGGTAAATTATGAGATAAAAACCACAGTCCTACTTTATATTTTTTAATTGTGTTATGCTACTTGGATGTTTGATATTTTTATTAATCCATTATAAATCCAGTCCTTAGGTGTTTTTCCACTAGCACTAGAGTACCCATTAAGGACAATGGGTACTCTAGTGCTAAGTGGAAAAACACCCCTTATGATAAGTCAAGATAGGGATACAGTATTACTACATTTAAGCTTTGTTGAACGAGGCCTCCCTGTTGTGCTTACATGATAGGATAGCTGGTAGATGGAGGGGATGAAAGGTTCCAAATATATGTTATATGTATTTTTCTGTCCTTACAGAGAAAACATGCCCCTATTTGCCAAAAAGCTGCAGTTAAAAAAAGAAAAACTTTTGATTCCAGCAGACAACGAGCTGAAGGAACAGATATTCCCACAGTTAAACCTTTAAAGCCACGAGTAAGTACATCAGTTGTAGCTTTAGCCACACATATGACCATTTGGACAACAGTTTATTCATGAACATGTAGTTAAGACTGCATTTGTGTTACAAGTTTCAGAGTGTACAATCATCGCTTTTATGATACTGTGTTTTGTTCCTGCAAACTACTGCATAGTGTGAAACTGTATAACGCAAGCAATTGCCATCTATGGAAAACTGAGGGTTAGTGCCATCAGGATCCAATCATTGGTGCCACACAAAAGAGACATAATTAATTCATGTCGTTCTGTGGCTGTGCTGGCGAGTGGTGGTGGGGGGCATTCTGACAATAGGACTCTGGTGCTGTGGACAGAAGATGAAGTCTACCAATCTAAGTCAATCATGCCTAGGAGACCAAATTACATTACTGAAAGTTTCCAGGACTGAATGAAACAATAGAAATCACATTTTACCAACCAAAGATGTTCACAATGAAACAGGGTGTTCTAGAACTTGGTTTTGCACATCCCTACTGAGTATTTATTGAAATAATGTATATTTATGTTCTGTTTGAAATAAGTAGCACATGTCAATGAAGAATGAGTTACTCTGAACATAAATATGTCTTCTGGAAAGCAATTCTTATTTAGTCCTGTAACATTTACTTTCTCCTCAGAATTGTAATTATTCTTCTGTTTTGAAAAATGTTAGAGGTAAATTACATTAGTTTCTTAGTAAGGTAGGGGTGTGCATAAACAGGTTCCTTGTGCTGTGTGCAACATAAAAATCTGTCAAGAAGGCCATGTTTTCAAGGTCTTGCCACCTTGCAAGTCTGGCCTTCTAAGGAGGTGAAGGTGGGGGGCAGATGAGTGCTAACTAAAAGTCAAGATAAATCTCACCTGGCCCCTTTGCTTTCCTCATCCCCCCTGCCTTCATTTCAGCAGTGTTTGCAGCCGGATGGGGAGTGATGGTGCCACAGCCCAGCCTACTGTAATCCCACCATTGCTGGACCTCTGCCCTATTCAGCAGGGGGCTGGCAACTGCAGGGTTACAGTGGACTGTGCCACAACATAATTGTAAGCCCTGCATGGTCCTGCTCCCTCCTGACTGTAAAACCTAATGGAAACAGGGAGGCTAGCGAAAGAGATGAGAGGCAAGTTGGCTAGTGAGTTCTTACTTACCCCTTCCCTTCATCTTTCTAGAGGACTGGGCTTGTGTGGTGTTAGACCTTGCAAACCTGTCCTTGATGCTGCAGACAGCAAACAAGCCTGTCTTTGCACATTCCTAAGTGAAAGATACCTGACAGAGAAAGAAACGCTACTTTAGATTGACTCTGAATATTGCCTCTCAAAAGAGTATTTTTATTTTTGTTCTGTGTGTCTAACAGGAACATATGCAGGCTATAAAAGTATGCAGCTTTTTAGATTTTAGAGATTGTTTGATACATTAGACCAGCATAGTTCAAAAGAAGGTAGCTTATTGATATCTTAAATAAATAATGATGACAGCATAATATAGTAGTTAGATAAACACAGATGAAGTGATTTATCTGCCATATAGGACCAGTGAAAGCATGCAGGTTCCTTAGTGTTATTTCACCGTAGGGTATCAAGCTTTTGGAAAGAATGCCTCATTAATATTTATTTTAGAGTTGTGAGAATTTCCTTAACAAGGGTTTGAATAAAAAGTATTCTAAGTACTTAACTTTTGTCCTGGGAGATTTTATGACTTTATGATCAGTATAGAATTTATGCTTAATAGTTTTCATAATGTTGTGTACAAGAGTAAAGAAAGTGAATTTGCACAAAGCTGCAATCTCTCTGTTATTTCCATTGCATTCTTAGCCAGAACCCCCAAAGAAACCTTCGAACTGGAGAAGAAAGCATGAGGAACTCATAGCCGCAATACGAGCAGCCAAAGGAGTTGATCAAGTTCTTAAAGAAGGTGGAAAGCTTCCCCCACCTCCACCACCTAGTTACGATCCTGGTAAGTAACATGGAAGGGCAAAGCAAGAATGAACTGCAACATACGCCCGTACAGTCTTCTCACTAGCCAGGCATACCTTGTTACCTTCAGTTGGTTGGCCTAGTCATGAACAAACTAGCTTTCAGTCTTAGGGCAAATGCACACTATAGGCCTATTTGCACTTGGTCATATTCTGGAATATATCTCAGGATAGAGGTCTGTTGTCCCCATGTTATCACAGACCCTGGCAGGTCTCATTTGGGACCTGCTGTAGCTTGCACTCACATGTGGACAGCAGGCCCCTATTCCAGGATATATTCTAGAATAAAGCCAAATGTGAACAGGCCCTATGCCTCCAACAACTAGGGGTTATAGCGCTACAGTCCTCTAAACATTTGCACTTATATGGCCTTCTTGATGCTCCTGATGCATGGATACCATCCAAGAGCTCCCCCCATATTGACTTATATGTCAGGTGTGGAAAGGCCTTTAGACATATCAGTGGTACGTTGTCATCCTGCCTTTGTGGTAGAGTAAGCCACAATTTGATTGGGGACTCTAGGCAAGGAGTTTGAAGTGAATACAAAGGTTTATATTTTACATTTGTTAAGGAAAACAAAATTGTCTGTAATGTGCCTGTAGTGCCAGATTGCTTTCTAAGCACTTACCTGACATTTCAGACCTCATTGCAAAGTCTTGAATTGTTTCACAGTGCCATAGCAAAGCGATTCTTCATATTGCAGTGATCCTGCTGAAAGTAATCCTGTTAATCATCCGTATTATGGCCTGACCCTCTAAGAAACTGTATTCATTTCTAGATTTTATAATTTACAATGCTCATCACAGGCTACAAGTGACACATTCTTTTTCACTGTTTTGTATTCCTTTTTCTCTGTGTTCCTCCTTATTATGATCTGATATTGAGTGTTGTGAGGTTCATAAGATACCTTTGAATGCTACAAATGACACTGAAAAGATTAATCGCAGGTATACCAAATTAAACTTTCATAAAGATCCCCTCTAGGCCAGAAAGTGAAAATGCAATTCTCGGTGTTTTTCCACGGTCACTTAGTACCCATTTTAGCACCCATTAAGGACCCATTTGCATGAGAGCCGGATGACCGCATTTCTACCACGGCACCCATTAGAGAAACATTTGTTTCCACCATACCTTGGGAAATCCAGATCATATGGGTACTTTTTGGCCTTTAATCCAGATTTTCTGTAGACCCCATTAATGGGGTCTACAATGGAGTCTTCAGACCAAAAATCCGGATTAAAGAGAGCCTGTTTCCACGCTTGTATGGCAATGGGCTCTAGAGGAGGCTAGGGGGAGGGGGCACCCATGGGGGGAGGAGCCCCAAAACCTAAACTTCGAAGTCACTTCGAAGTCTGTGCAAAATAGCTCCAGAGCATCTCTGAAGTCTGTGCTGATCTTCAGGGTGAACTCCAAAGTGACTCCAAAGTCACTTCAAAGATCAGCACAGACTTCAAAGGAGCTATTTTGCACAGACTTCGAAGTGACTTTGAAATGACTTCGAAGTGACTTTGAAGCCGCTTTGGAGATTGCACTCCCTGTCCCCCCAAACATGTGGGGTGACAGGCAGACCCCTCATGGGTAGATCCCGATTTCCAAATGGGTACTTTGGTGTTTCCATGGCAGGGAGGCTAGCACCCATTGCTATTGGGTGCTAGACTACCCATGGAAACACATTGGGAACTTCCCTTAATCCATATCTACCAGATCTGGATTAAGGAATGTACCCATTCCTTAGATCCGGATCTTCTTAGATCCAGATTAAAGGAACGCGGTAGAAAAACACCCAAAGTGTCCAAGGATTTAGCCCTCTGGAGACAATGGCTAAGTAAAACTTTTTAGAGTGTGTGGCTATGGTACCATTTCCTTCTGCACCTCTGATTGTTTTCATGGTAGAAGAAAACCTGTCAGTCTGACTGAGCTTGCCCAGTTTTACTGACTGAAACAGTAAGTTTTCCGATAGGGTCAGCTTCAGTTGATTCACATAGTATTAATCTCTGCCTGCTGAGAGGTGGAGCTTTTTTGTCCCTGCATATAAGCCTATGCCCCTTAGACAAACCTCTCTTGATCACCTTGTCCATTTGATCTACACACTCCTTGCTTTAGGCTACTTTCATTTTCTCCTACCTGATTACTAGTGCTTTTTGGCTTTCAAGAGTTTTTCTGCGTGAAGGCTGCTTTACTCCAGTAAGGGGAAAGGGGTTGCTAATCCCCTTTTCTATTTCCTCACTGGAATTCCATGACCACCCAATACCTCCTAAAATAACCAGGTAGGTTCCGGCGAAGAGGCATTTCAGGCTGTCATTTGCCTTGGAGGCTAGGAGGATGCCCTAGCTCCCGCATTCCAGGCAAGCAAGCCTAGCATGACTTGATAAGAAGCAGCAGAGCCGGGCATGAGTGCGAGGCTTAAAATTTAGCAAGGCTCTTTCCATAACGCAGATGCTCATTTACAGCGTTCCAGCAGTTTTTCTTTGTCTGTGCTCTTAAGGCTTATCCCTTTAAGACCATAGAGATGCCAGGCTAGACGGATTCTTGCCAGGAGGACTGCTGTTTGGCTCCTTCATGCCATAGTGAAATGGCAGTTTTAGTGGCTGTTACCAGCAAGCCTGTGGTTGCGGCTGGTGGTTTTTGACATTTGCGGCTGGAGGAGCATTTTCTTTTACCTGCCTCCCTCTCGCTAGATGCAGAGTTCTCAATAATGCTTTGTGTTACAGCCACGTTTTTTATTTGCTGCTGTGCCACACAGCCTTTTGTTAGTTTTTAAAAAAGTTTTCCTGTTTATTGTTATATTCAAGATATATAAGGAATGTCACACGTCTAGATGTCATGTAGAACATCAAAGTAGATCTCTATCTCCTGATTCAGATGTGCCTTCTGAACAATTATCAGTGGGTTCCCAAGATGTTTTACCTTTGACAAGACGCACACATTCTGATCTGGCTCGTGCATTGGATGAAACCATTGCAGTAGAAAGTAAAGTGTTCGACTTGGAAGATCCTGAAACTCATTCCGAATGTGATGATCCTGATAAGGGAGCCCTCTTCTTCCAGTCAAAAGCTGTTTTCACATGATGAATATCCTAGGCTGTTCACTGGCCTCCATACGGTGCAGAATATGCAAGTATCAGGACAACAGGGGAAGGAGAAGGATATCAAAGAGGCACAAGATTTGCTTCTTCCCCTCCTTTGGAACATGAGTTCCTTTCGATACCTGCTGCGTTCCAACAAATGGTGAAATGTGATTGGGAAACTCCGTGTACCACAAAGAGGTTGCCAGCCTTTATGGTAACCTGATGCATCAAGCGTGATGTGGGTGGTGCCTGAAATAGACCAGCCCATCCTTTCATTCGTTTCAAACCACATTTTTCCTCAGCAGGGAGTGGCCAATCTTCAAGACAGCATGAAGAGGAAGTAGGAAATGCTGCTGAAATGAAATTTCGAATCATTAGCCTTGGCAGCGTGAGCTTCTTCCTCTGTTTCCTTGAAATAATCAGTTGAGCTAATGGCTGACCCAGAGATCTCTAAAAAGTTAAAACAGCTGCTGAAGGACATTCGTTATGCACTTGCCTTTTGTGCAGTGTCCTCGTTAGATGCCTTCCAGTTGATAGTGAAAGCTCTGGCTTCCCCATCAATTATGCCTCCAAGATGAGAGTGGTTTTGTTACCATTTCGGGGAGAGAAACTTTGGAGATGACGTGCTAAAAGACTGTTTGATTGAATAAAAAAAATTGTTTTGCCATCGGCTCCTACTATTTTCAGTACATCAAGAGGCAGAGATCGTAGATCCTACTCTAGGAGGTCTTTAACAAGGCAGTCTTCAGTGCTGCATTGTTCCATCTGTGGAAGAGGGATAGACAGCAGTCATCCCTATCAGAGTTCCTTTACCCTGCAAAATACCAGTCCTTCTCATCTTGACTGTAAATCCGAGCAACCTCTTATTAAGGGTCGGCTCCAGCTGTTTCAAGATGCCTGCTTTGGAGATGTTAAGGATACCTGGGTGTTATCTGTAGTTTCCCTTTTCCAGAAGGGCTCCTATATGTGTTTCCCCTCTTGCCATGTCTCCCCTAATTTCTGCAGAAGGTTTGGGAAAAGGAAGCTTTGGTGATCCTCATAGCCCCCTTTTGGCCAGGGAGGATATGGTTCCCACAGTTGATCTCCATGTAGACAGAGCCCCCATGGCATCTCCTTCACCAACCAGACCTTCTGTCTCAGGGGACAGTCCTGCGTCCGGACCTTTCCTGGTTAGCCCTGACGGCATGGAAACTCAATGGCGCCATCTCCAACAGTTGGGTTTTGGACCAAGACTAATTCAGACAATGCTGAATTCTAGGAGGGCTCCCACTAATAGAATTTATAATGTTACTTGAAAGCTCTATTGTGAATGGGCACCTGCCCTAAATATAGATCCAGTTAATCTTACTATTCAACAGGTGATTCTTTTCCTATAAACTGGGCTGGACAAAGGGTTGGGTTTTAATACACTACAGCACCAAGTTTTTGCTTTTCAGGCTGTTTTAGAGTTTTTTCCTGTTCCAAATTTACTTTCTAATAAGTATATTATATTCTTGAAAGGGGTAAAACAGAGCGCACTGGGGCAGCGGTGCACCAGTATCCGTGTTGGGATCTTCACTTGGTCCTCTCAGCACTAAAGAAGCTGCCCTTTGAACCTCTACTAGATATTTCCTTAAAGTTTCTGTTATTTGAGGTATTATTC
Source organism: Aspidoscelis tigris stejnegeri (assembly GCA_023333525.1). Taxonomy (NCBI): domain Eukaryota; kingdom Metazoa; phylum Chordata; class Lepidosauria; order Squamata; family Teiidae; genus Aspidoscelis; species Aspidoscelis tigris. The sequence continues at coordinate 35,326,553 of JALMGA010000004.1, read as the reverse complement.
TTAGTTGCTGTGTCCTCAGCTAGAAGGTTCTCTGATTTGGTGGCCCCACCTGTCGAGGAACCTTTTTGTAGATTTACCCCTGATGAGATTAGGCCCATCCTTCACTCCTAAAGTGAACACTCCTTTTCTTATTCAGCAGGAGATTCATCTGCCTTCCCTTTGTATGGTGCCTAATCATCCAGTGGAGCCAGATATGAATAAATTAGATGCTAGAAGGGTGCTTAAGGCTTATTTGATCCACACTAAAGATATTTGCAGGACCTCTAGTTTGTTTTTATACTTTCACCCCACAACATTAGGGTTGAAAGCATCTCCCAGAGCATTTTCAGCATGGATAAAGTCCTGTATTTTGTTAGCTTATCAGACAAAGAATGCTCGGGTACCTGGGAAGGTTTGGGCACATTCCACTCGCAGCATGGCTACTTCGGGTGCTTATGCTAAGGGAGCAACGCTGCAAGAAATTTGTAGGGAGTACACCTTCTACTTTTACAAGACATTATAAATTGGACCAATTCCAGTCAGTGGATGCTGCTTTTGGCCATAGAGTTTTATAACATGCTTTGTGATCCAGGTATTATGGTTGGTGTTGGTATGTGATTACAGCCTAGTACATCCCTGTGTGAACCAACTGAAGCTGACCCCATCGGAAAATGAGCAATCATACTTACGTGAAGCTTTTATTTTCAACAGGGTCACAAAGTTGGTTCCCCACCCATTTGTTGTTGGTTGTGATTATGTTCTTTTTTGTTTGTTCTAATCTGAATAAAAATGTTGATACAGTCTTATCTCGAGATGAACTAGGGGTTTGTCTAAGGGGCATAGACCTATATACAGGGGCAAAAAAGCTCCACCTCTAGGTCATGGGACAGGGCAGACAGAGATTAACCCTATGTAAACCAACTTTGTGACCCCGACAAAAATGAAAGCTTCACATAAGTACAATTACTCAATTACCAAAGTGGGAACATGTCTAAATTGTAGTTCCATGTCTTAAGTGAAATTGAGGTGAAATATGAGTAAGTAATAAATGTGTATTATTCTCCCATGTCCTATGAATTGCTGTTACATATAGATTACATTCAATGCCCCTATTGCCAGAGAAGATTTAATGAAAATGCTGCTGATCGACACATCAGTTTCTGCAAAGAACAGGCAGCACGTATTGCTAACAAAGGGAAAGTGGTTACTGATACAAAAGCAAAACTCCCTACTCGAACACAGGTAAAAGAATTATTCAGATTTTTTCTTGTCCAAATAATTAATTTTGTAATTTTATATCAGATACCTGACTAAAGGGTTTTTAAAAAATGACTTGAGAGCTGTTAAGCATTTTAAAAATTAAAAAAATACCTTTAAGTCTAAGAAAAGGGAAGACAGCCTGAACCTAAGGCAGGCACACTCCATAAAATGGCTGATTAAGAACTATAGTGGTGGGTATCTATAGTTTATCAGGGTACCCAGTGACTATGTCTCAATGATGTTGCTACGTGCTCTGTTAGCAAAATTGTATTTCTTTTTAAATATCCATCTCTTGTGGTCAGTTGCTCCCCTAAGATCTGTTCCTTTAAAGCTGAACTTAGGAGAAGTTGATGGATTTGCCTGAATCATACAAGAGGGAGAAGTCTGAAGCTTTAATCAATGTACTTTTAGCTTATTCTCAGAAAAAACAAAGAGGCAGAAGCTATGAGTCTTTCCATACAAGATGTTGTCCCATGATGTTAAGGTATCTAGAAACCTCTCTTTTGCCCACCAGTACAAATTATGGAAGGCCCCTCCTGCTCCCAGTATGCTCCATTTGCACAGGAAGGAGCATAGGTTGGGCTAAAGTGCTTAAAATGGTGGCCCAGCTCAGCTATTAGTAGACCTAGACATCAAGCTCTGTTGGCATGCTAAGTCTACTATATCAGACCAGACACATGCATTCAACAAAGGATCCTTTTTGGCAGCACGGCAGGATGCAGTGCTGAAATTGCCCCATTGGGAATTTTGAAGCCACAGCCCTCAGACCCAGTGGCATGGGCTGATGCAAGACAGACCATCCCAGTGCAAACAAGTCTTTATCACTCCAGCGGCAACCCATCCCAGCTTGGGATAGGTTGTATATCCTAGAATGGAGTGGCCTGCCCTGTTCTGGAATATGAAGATCAAATGCGGAAATGCCCTAAGACTTCTTTGTAAGATATATACCACCATGATGGTAAGCCTTGCGATTTAAATCAGTACAGTATTTGCAAGTGTGAACAATGATACTTCATCTGATACCACTGAGTTAGATGCAACTCTGGTGACCACATGGGTACAGCCATATAGTTTTCTTAGCAAATACAGAGGTGGTTTGCCATTGCCTTCTTCTGCGAAAGTATGGGGTATTGAACCTTCACCCTTCTGCCTTGTAGACACTTGTTCTGCCACTGTGGTATGGCCACTCCCTTCACTGATTACAACTTATTGGTTATAAGAATGTTTATTTCAGGAGATGGAATTGGAAAAATGTAAAGTATTATTTGCTCAGTTAAATTATGAAATAATGTATTTGATTTGTCTTAATCTCTCTTTCAGTACAAGTCACCAACAGTAAAAAAGACACCTTCTTCGGGAATAACACCACCAGCCTCATCACGTTTACCTCAACCAAGTAATGTTAATAAAATTGTTATAAATGTTCCATATCTGGGATGCATAACTGTTTCCTCAGAGCTGCAGCTAGTAAGACCTAGTGAGCAGGATCTGGATTTGTTTCCACTATCTGGTCTACTGCAGTGTTCCTTTCGACTCACCTTGAAGCCTTGGCCCCACAGTTTGAGCATCAGATTTTAGATGTTTTCAAGCCTGTGTGGAGGCTACAGATGGAGTAAGAATCAGCGTTTTCTTCACAGCAAATCTGAAGAGCAAAGATAATGTATATAGAATATGTGTGCAAGCCTAGAGTAGTGGTGATGGGCAATTATCTTCACTACCATCATCTCTCACTAAGGTTATGGGATATGGAATTAAACATCTGGATGGCTACAAGTTAGAGATGTGCAAAATTTGATTCACATAGTTAGCATTTGTGCTATTTGCGTTTAAACTAACGTGAGTATTTGGATATCTAAAAATTAGATTGAACCAAATCACTGTTTCCAAACATGGACAATTTTTTCAAACATTAATGTATCACTATATTTTTGTCCACAAAAATACTTTTTTAAAAATGGGAAAATTGTATTTTTCTTTTTGAACCAGTGTGAAAACAGATGCAGATAGTTCCGTTGCAAAATGAACAACTTTAGTTTCACTTTGATAGTGATATGAGCACACAAACTTGTGTGTCCATGTCATCCCTTTTCTATACACTTTGAAGTAATTCATTTGTCTGCTCTAGAATTACTGTCACGCTTAAAGTATATTGTACTAAATTAGCATGAATTGCATGCAACACTTGCATTTTGTGCTTTGTGCATCCATCAAATGATGCTAAGCACAGTTTGCAAAAGTTAGTGCTTTGTCTCCTTGCACAGAAGTATTCCTGAAAGTATTTGTTTTGAGATTCTGTAATGGAGGCTTTTCAGTAGCATGTTTGGATAACTGTCACCACCTCAAAGAAAAATGGGATTCCCTGAATTTGTTACCTGTATATCAGAAGTAGTTTGCATACTTTACATGCTTAAGTTCTTAAAATCGGTTCCTCGCATATGCAGATATAAACTCTGTGGAAACAATCCATCATGAGCAGGACAGACCAAATGGCCCAGTTTTTTATATCAGTATCTTATACAATTAAAGTTAAGAGGAATGTAACAAATCTTTGCTGCATGTAGAAGTCCTGTTTGCCTGAATTTTCTAAATGTTTAGAATGCCAACAAATTGCCAAGGAATCTTGCCTCCGATGCCTCTGATTCTGTTCAGCCGTAGCCTGACAGTACAATGATTTAGGAGTGTGTTGACAGACTGATTCTGTGTAGTCTAGGGTTTGCTTCCTGTTACCTATTGGGTATATATTATTTATTTATTTATATTGTATTTCTATCCCGCCCTATCCCTGAAGGTCTCTGGCCGGGCAACAACATTCAAAATCAAACATATATTAATATGACAGTATGTATTAAAACAGTAACGGAGTCTGTTATGTGAGAAAAGACAGTATATTCGCTTTTAGCCAAAAGCCAGGGCAAAGAGTTGAGTCTTCACCGCTTTCCTAATTTCCTGATGATCTCTCCCAGCAGCTTCATATAGATATTAAAAAGCATGGGAGATAAGATTGACCCCTGAGGAATCCCACAAGTGAGTTCCCAGGACGTTGAGCTAGAACAATGATGGCGAACCTTTTGAGCTCGGTGTGTCAAAATTCGCAAGAAAACGTAGCTTAACTCGGGTGCTGTGTCACATCTAGAAATATCCATAATTTTGTGATATTTGTAGTTCTAGTAAAAAGTTCTATTTTTGACATATGCATTTTATTAAAAACAAAAACAAATAATTCTTTACATTAGTGCCTTTTGTTGCTAAATTTTCAATTGAAAGTTGGTATTTCGTACACTTCAAGAACAAGCAAGCAATACACGTCCAGTTGCCAGGATGAGCATGTGTGTCACCCAAAAGGGCTTGGTGTGTCACCTGTGACACGCGTGTCATAGGTTGGCCATCACCGAGCTAGAATCTCCCATTACCACTCTCTGCAACCAACCATGGAGATAGGTATGGAACCAATGCCACACATTGCCTCCAGTTTCTAAACTCCAAAAGGATACCACAGTTGATGGTATAGAAAGCTGCTGAGAGGTCCAGGAGAACCAACAGGGTTGCACTCCCTCTATCTGTCTCCTGGAGAAGATCATCAACCCGGGCAACCAAGGCAGTTTCTGTACCATAACTGGGTCTAGATATATTTGGACTTCAGTTCTCCTTGTTTCACATATGGCCAACCTTTGTTCTTTCTGTTCGCTTTGTTGCTGCACCAGTAAGGTACTTGGGTATTCTCTTTTTTTGTTGAGGTGTCACAGTTTTGAAACTGAGAGTTGGGGAACAAATTATAATTTCTTCCCATTGACCTTGCCACCTGCAGTTATGTTAACTAGCTTCTGAACACCAGATCAATCCGAAATAAAACATCAGTGATCTAGGATTTAATTCTGGGTGAAAGGGCTGATCTGGCTTGTATAAGACTTGGATGGATGAACTAGGTGGTCCAGGCCTAACCCAGACCATAGGGGAGGGGTTGTTGCTGTAGTCCATCGAATATCCATCTCTCTCTCACCAGATTTGCTCTGTAATGGGGGTTAAAGGCCTGTTTCTTCTGTTGAATCAGGGAGACAGAATAGGGATGCTGCTGGTGTACCATTCACCCTACTGCCCAGTATCCTCCCTATCTGAGCTGGCTGAGGTGATCTTGGATATGGTGTTGGAAGCCCCTGCCACAGTGGTGTTGGGGGATTTCAACGTCCACACCAAGGCTATGCTCAGTGGACCAGCTCAGTTTTTCATGGCATCCATGACAACCATGGAGCTGTCTCAGTTTGTAACTGGTCCAACTCATATAGCAAGTCACACCCTTGATTTGGTTTTTGCCACAGAGCAGACTGGTGAGTACCAGTTGACAGGAGGACTGGCAGTCAGCCTTTTGTCATGGATGGATCATTCTCTGGTAAGATTTGGATTTACAGTGGCACCTCCCCTCTGTGGGGATGTAGGACCTATTGAGATGGTCCAGCCCTCAGCATGCTTGTAGAGCCCCAAAAACTCCTTGGTATTCCATGGAGCTATGGGCTATGAAACAGAAAAGTCAACAATTATAGCGCAGCTGGCAGATTAGTTGTCACAATTGGACACAGCCCAGACAAGGTGTCTAGAGAACTGTCTGGTCCAGTTATTTTGGATCAGTTTCAATTATTGTGGCCTGAGGGTGCGGGCAAGCTGCTTGCGGGGGGCGGGAGTGGCCGACAACGTGCTCTCTAGATCCTTGCCTTTTCTGGCTGATAAAAGCTAGCCGGGAAGGGATGACCGGGTGGATTCAGGAAGTAGTCAGTGCCTCTCTGAGGGATGGGGTGGTTCCACTGGCCCTTAAACAGGCTGTGATATGCCCCCTCCTGAAGAAGGCTTCCCTGGATCCAGAAGATGTAAACAACTATCACCCAGTGGCCAACATATTCTTTTCTAGGCAAGGTGCTAGAGAGAGCTGTCGCTGTTCAACTGCAGGCATGCTTGGAGGAAGCTGAATATCTAGACCCATTTCAATCTGGCTTCACGCCCAGTTATGGCACAGAAACTGCCTTGGTTGCACTGGTTGATAACCTCCTCTAGGAGAGAGACAGGGGAAATGCTACCCTGTTGATTCTCCTGGACCTGTCAGCAGCTTTTGATACCATTGACCGTGGTATCCTTTTGGAAAGACTACAGAGTTTAGGAGTTGGAGGCAATGCTTGGCATTGGTTCCACTCCCATCTCCAAGTCCAATTTCAGATATTAGTCATGGGAGATACTGATTTGACATCCTGGGAACTCACTTTTGGGGTTCCCCAGGGGTCAGTCTTATCCCCCAGTTATTTAATATCTATATGAAGTCACTGGGAGAGGTCATCAGGAGATTTCGAGTGAGGTGTCATCAGTACCCAGATGATACCCAGCTCTATCTCTCTGTGCCATCTGAATCAGGAGAGGCGGTTGAAGTGTTGACAGGTGCCTGAAGGCAGTAATAGGCTGGATGGGAGCCAATAAATTGAGGCTCAATCCCTGTGCTGTGTGTCACAGGGTTTTGGGTCCACGTAGTTGGGAGATGCCCTGTCCTTGATGGGGTCATAATGCCCTGGAAGGGGCAGCTATGTAATTTGGGCGTACTGCTGAAGTTCGGGTAGATGCCATGGCCAAGAGTGCCTATGCCCAACTACGGCTGGTCGGTCAACTGAAGCCTTTTCTGGACAGTGATGACTTGGCCACAGTTATCCATGCTCTGGTAACCTCTAGATTGGACTTTTGTTATGCGCTCTACATGGGGCTGCCCTTGAAGACAGTCCAGAAGTTGTAGCTAGTACAGAATGAAGCCGCCAGGTTGCTGATCGGAACAGCTAACCAGATGCACATCACACTTGTTCTAAGAGAGTTCTTTGGCTGCCAGTCCACTGCCCAAGCCCAATTCAAGGTGTTATCTCTGTCTTATAAGACCCTAAATGACTTGGGCACAAAATATCTAAAGGAATGCCTACTCCCATACCAGCCTGCCCATGCCTTATGATCTGGTGGGGAAGTCCTCCTGGTTGTCCCACCACCCTCAGCAGTGAAACAGGTAGGCACCTAGGAGAGGGCCTTCTTAGTAAAGGTCCCCAGGCTATGGAATAGTATCCCCTTCAAGGTGCATCAAGTTCCTTCTCTGAACATGTTCAGGAAGGCAGTAAAGACGCACCTCTTTGCCCTGGCCTTCAGCTAAATGTAGTTACATTCCACCACCACCACCACCACCACTTTCAGTAGTACTGTTTTTAATATATATCTGGTTTGCTTTAAAATTCTGGATTTTAAATGTTGTTGTCGATATTACTGTTTTAATGTATATTGTTTGTTTTAAGGTGTGGAATTTTTAAGCATTGTTACCAGCCCTGAGACCTCCAAGTATAGGGCGGGATAGAAATACAAATAATAAATAAATATATAGTACTTTGCTTATTTGTAGTGAGTTGGGCTATCTTACCAATTTTTTTCCTTTTTTTTTTTTTTTTGAGTAGTTTTAAGCATAAAAATGACATATTCATATTTCATAAAAAGGTACACCTGCAAATAAAATACTGTCTACCAGTGGGTCTGCGGGAAGCAAAATCCAGGCATTATCTCCAGCCCATAAAAATCCAGTAAGGACAAGTTTACAAACAGGGTAAGTACATGATTCATAGTTGTATTTGCTTCATAAATACAGTGGTTTTATTAATACATCCATCACTATCAAGATGATCTTCAAATGCCTAACAAGAAGATTAGATATGCATAAATTCTTCCATCCTCTGCAAGTGAAAGGGAGAATGGTCTGGTATACCACTCCCTAATACACTGGTAGACCTCCACCACCACCCCAAAAAAAGGTTTAGGACCAGGATACCATTTTTGGTACCCTAACCCAGTTGATGCTCTATCCTGTGTGGTACAAACATCCTAGGATAGGAAGGACCTCTCTGGTCTGGTCTAGGGTGCAGATGAAAGAAGTCCAGAAGTGGGCCATGGTCTGGTTTACCACCCAGCGTGGAAAGGTCCTCTGACATTTTTAATATTATAAACTACACTGAGCATATTGTATCTTTTTTTAGAGTTAATATATGAAGGATCGTGTTGTTTTACCATATGGAAGAAGAGGAGTTGGCTTTTCTACCCCGCTTTTCTCACCCATTTAAGGGGTCTCAAAGCGGCTGACAAAGCTTTCTATTCTTCTCCCCACAACAGAACATCCTGTGAAGGTAGGTGAGGCTGTGAGAGTTCAGAAGAGAGCTGTGACTAGCCCAAGATCACCCAGCTTGCTTCGTGGAGAAGGGCGGAATCAGATATGCCCAGATAAGAGTCCAGCTCCTTAACCACTAGACCAAACTGGTCCTTGTTATAGTTCTTGTTATAAATACAGTCTCAACAATGTTAGCTTGAGCTGTATACTAAACTTAGAAAACACCCCTTTGTTGTATTTACTGTCCAGATAAAAAAAAGACGAAATAAGAATGTAACACTAACCTTGCCAATTTTTAGATTAGTCTGATTAAATATAAAGTCTCTGCACTTAAAGTTGTGTCAGATTTGAACAGTATAAGATGGCACATTTTGAATGTTGAAAGTGAACTTATTCAGTGGTCTCCTGTGCAAGAAGCTTGAACTGTGTGGTTAGAAAACATAACAAAGTAGGAGCAGTTTCAAAACACACAAAATGCTCTGAAAACCTCTAAGACAAATAGAAGGTTGCCCTGGTACCTGTGCTTGCAAAAGCAGATAGCAAAAAATGCTATGTGGGGTTCTACAGTTTGTTGAGCACAGTGTTGCACCCTCTCACTATGGGTTCATAAACAACATTTCTAGACCAGTTGATTAATAATGCATTGACACTGTAAAATCACAAAACTTGTGGTTTGTGGATATTATCTCACAACATTGTCCTATGATAGACGTATTTTTGATAGATACTTGTCCTTGATATAAAATTTGTTATAGGCTGTGTCCAGATGTTGATTATCCCCACCCCCCTATATTTAGGTATTCTGGAATAAAGCATGGGTGTTCTGTAATATTCATCCTTTACTCTGAAATATCTAAATACAGTAGAATGAGTAACTGATGTATGGATGTGGCCACTTTTGGGCAAACACAGGTGCTCAGCTGTAAACTATCAGATGTTACTAACAGGAAACACCATCATTCCCAGCAGTTAACTAGATAAGAACTGTAGTTCAGAAACATCTCTCAGGCCACAAGTGAGCACTCTGCTCAAACAACTAATGAAAGGTAATAAAAACAGGATTTTAGTTGCTTTCTGGATTTGAGGACTTCTAATTCAGTTTGTCTTATCCAGTTGCATTCTATCAAATTGATATGTATAGTATATTACTTTAGCTATCACTGCTATGAATTTGTGTGGGAGACAAGAGAAATGTTAAGTAAACAATCCTGGTTTAGATGGGTAAACCCAATTAAAAAAAAGACTGCATTGTTTTTCCTTACCCTCTAGGTGGCAGTGTTCACACTCCACCTAGTACTGATTTTTGAAATGATTATTTTTTTAAAAAAAGGGGACAATACTGTAGTATACTCACAAGGTTTGTTCTTTGTTTACCTATATATCATATATATTGCCTGTGTGTAGCTTTTAAACTTTCAGTCTGTCTTGGTCTTTTGATAACTATGTTTTGCAAGTTACATATTAATTATGTGGGAAGTCAAAGATTCATACACACATCAGCACCTTTATAATCAGGGTTTCCCCAATGCAGTTTCAAAGATAACAACCAAAAAATTCCTCTCCTTTATAGTTAATTGGGAACTAATAGCCCAATGCATGTATCCATACCTGTTTATTTGCATATTTTTCTCCACTTTGGAGAGAAGCTGCTAAACTTTTCTATATTCACACTTTCTGTGGCTCTTTAAAGAAGAGCTATGGTCTGTCATAAAAGATATAATGGTGTAATTAAATAAGGAAGGAAGGAAGTGCTCAGGCTCTTGCGCAGTCTGTTACTGTTAAAGGTAATATTTGGGAGTGCTATTGTTTCTTTTACATAGGGCCTCTGAGGTGGAAGTCTTAAAGGCATTCCACCCATCTCCAGTTCCGTGAAAGGTTGCTGGTGATCTAATTGGTATGTGTTTCCCCTTAGCCGTTGTATAGTTCTGTATTCTGACATATGACAAGAAGCCACAAAAGAGCATGTGTGCATCTTGGTGAGAAATTATTGGGTGGATAAAGAGTTAACTCTTTGGTGCATTATCTAGAAATTGCTAAAGGGCTTCTCACACAATTGTTTGCTTCTTCTCTGTCCAAAAAAGTCAGAATAAAAAAATAAAGCTGCTGATAATGTTGCCCCCCCCAAAATGATTCTCAACATACATTTATGTGCATGTTATATCCTTTTTTTCTATTATACTTACAGGAATGAACCCAGGCAAGGAAGGAGATGTTCATCTTCTGTATAGGTTCATATAATTGTATTGCTGCCCATGTAATTGTGGACAGTGCATTTCAAGGGCCAGCTCCTTCCTTCTTGTCAGAGTTCTGTATTGGTATTCAAGATAGATTCCTTCTATCTCTTGACTCCCCACACATATGGAATTAGGCAGAGAATTGTAGGTTCTCTCAGGGCTCTGAAAGGTTGGTCACTGAAGGGTTAACAGTCTGTTTCCCTCTTGCATTCAATAGGTGGCACTGGCCATTATAAAAGAAAAGCACAGGCTCTCCTCCCATTATTGCTCGGCTGCTTCTATCTTGCAAGTTCTCAGTGAGATATTGACAGTTTTTTTCCTTTCCAGCAGCCAGAGTTGTGCTTTCAGCACATGGAAGAGACATCTGTGGGCCCTCTTTTGCCTGTATTTGAGGCACCAGTGTGTTCAAGGTACTTGAGTGGCTAGTGTAGTAGATTGTGTTTAGGCACACACCCAAACAATTTTGGACATTGCAGGCCCTTTTGATACATGTAGCACATGCTTACAAGGTGGTCCCATCCACAGTGATGGACGTGCCAGAACTATTGACTAGGATTCAGGGATCTTTACTGCAGCCATTGGCTGCAATGGGAGATTCCCAAGGTTGCTTCCTTAAACACCCTAGAGCATCTGTCATCACACCCTCATACAGCAGAAGCCTTAAAAGTACCACATGGCATGACCTTGACACTGAGGCATCCTGGGAAGCTGTGAATCTGGATGATCCCATTCTGGAGTCATCATTGGGTGATGCCACCAGTACCTATCCACTGCAAGAGGCAGGGTGCAAGGCCCTTCAACAGCAGCAGACTCATGTCCACAAGGGTGAGTGTTCTGGGCCACTGAGGGAAGAAGTAACCAAGAACTACATGGAAGGAGTACAGAAGTGTTCAGAAGGTCCCCTCATCTGCAGCAGTACATGCTTGGGTATTAATGGCGGGAGCACAGGATAGGTCAATCAGAGATTGTATTACGTCTGTCCTGTTAGAGGAATTAGCAACATGTGAGAGAAGGAAGCAGGGGCAATCCCATCTTCTTGCTTGTCTTCATCTTCTTCCTCTCCCTTATAGAGGACATTATAGGAAAAGGTAGCATAAAAGATACCATTTACCCTCTAGAAGCCATTGCAGGAAAGCTTGTTTTCTCCCCCTTCCTTCTGCATCCTTGAGATCTATTCAAGCGCAGAAAGGCAAAGGGAGAGATTACCAGCAGTATGGTGACCTAGAGGACATCCAGTCAATCCTTCATTCAGGAGTTGCTTGAGAGGCAAAGTTTCACATCTGAGCAGGAAATGACAGCCCAGGTGACAACTCCATGTCTCTTCACAGGAGAAGAAATCACTTCTTTTCTGGATGGGCTGATGTCCATTTTAGCACCAGGCATTCAAAAACAGTCCAACAGGAGTCAGAGGAGGAGGTGTGGAGCCTCATGCTGGCATCCCTTCCAAAAGACAAGGTTCTGCCAATTCCCAGAACATTGTAGAATATGGCGTTAGATGAGTGTGCTTCCAAGAAGTTGCCAGCAGTTCCTAAAGAAGTTCTTTCAGTCTTTAGAGTCAACTCACAATATTTGGTTCGTCTTCTTTGTTGGCCAGCCAGTAACAGCATTGGTCATGAGTCATGTGATTCCTCAAGAGGGTAAAACCAATTGGACATTTATTGGACTGCAAATTATAATTGTTGCTGAAGAGGTCTTTTGAGTCCTGGAAGCAAAGGCCTCCACAAATGTGCCTTTGTTTACCAGGGCAGACTTGAAATGAACTTTGTCCTGAACTGGGTCTAAAAAGATCTTTTAAACAGTTGATTAAGATACGCAAAGTGCTTGCTTTGTCAGCAAACACATCTTTGGACATACTCCAGCTTATTGCACATACAACAGCTGATTCTACTGGAGCCAGAAACGGCTCTCTGGTTATGCCACTGGAATGTGGATTATGCCTCCAAATTGCAAATGGCGCCTGCTATTCACAGGTAGATATTCAATGATGATGTAGTAAAACACATTTTGGTAGAAACTAAAAACAAAACAAAAGTCATGCCACTTGCCTTCTCAATCCAGGGTGGAAAGGTCCTGCTGCAGCATTATATTCATGTTTGGGAAACAAACATAGAGTGTCCCCAGACATAAATAAAACGTGTAGCTTATCATTTCTCCAGACTAAAGAGGTTCCTGGGAGAATGGATTGTCCCCCAATTTCTCCCTGTGCTCTGAAGCAACAGGCAGGGCTGTTCTGGCCACATAGCCAGCCCCCTAAGGTAAGTAGGAGTTTTTTTGCTGTGCAGCATCAGATTTTGCTTCACAAGGACTGCAAAGCATTCTAACATCAGTCTGGGGCTGTGACAGCTGCTCCAAAGTCTGTGCAAAGTATATGTCTTGTCTGGACCCACCCATAATTGATCCTTGGATATTTAGGGTACTTTACACATGGGTACAAACATATACATGTTTGATTCCTAAGGGGCAGTTTGTAGTTTCTTCACTATCTGTTAATCCAGTCAAATACCAAACCATGTTGGATGAGATTCAGCTTCTAAGTGTTATTGTAGCTATAGAGCCAGTCCTAGTTCAGGACCAGAGGCATTTCCGCACTGCATCGCGTTCGAAATGGAACGCGTTCAGGCGGAAAGCTTAAGCCAGCTCCGGGCGCTTTCCCCGTTCACACACAGACGCGCCAGAACGCGTGTAAACGCGTTCCGGAGCGTCTGGGTGCGAATGCTCAAAGCGCCCGAAGCTGGCTTAGCCGGCAAACGCCGGCAAGGGGCGCGCAGACAGCCGTGGAGGCAGATCGACAATCAGCTGTTTGACAAACAGCTGATTGTCAAAGCCGCGCGGCGTCGGAGGCGCGCCCGCAGCTGTTCGGGAGATAGAAGCAGGCGCGAATGCTTCTCCTCCCGAACGGCTGCGGGCGGCTCGTCCGCGTTGGAACGCGTGTAGAGCAGTTTAAAGTGCTCTACATTTTGAACGCGGAAAAGACAGCTGCGGACACGTCGGAACGCAAGCCGCGCGCGGCCAATGCGGATGACGTGTCCACAGCTGTCTTTTCCGCGTTCCGTTCAGCCCCGTGCGAAAACGTCTCAGGATTCGAAGCATATGCTGTTCTTTTGGCAAGCCATTTTGGTTTTATAAATAAATTCATTTAAAAGTAACTGTTTATAGTGGAATAGGGATGGATATTTTTTGGCATTCAGCTCATAATGTTGAATGTTAGAAAATAAATGTTTTCAAATGTTAGAAAAATTGTATTTGTTCAAATAGATCCCTTTTGAATGTGGTAGGATTCTGTTCAATATGAATGCATAAATATTGGATATGTATCCTATATGATTGCATACATATCAGTTAGATATTCTATACCAATGCATACATATAAGATACATATCAGATACGTTTCCCCAGTTTAACTAATGTTCCAAAATATTTGTATTTGTATGAACATTAATCTGTGACTGTCGTAACATTCTGTTTGTATGCAAAAGTGTGAATTCATATGAATTCATACAAATAAATGTTACGAATATTCATGCACATCCCTATAGTTGAATCTTTGCCTACCTGTCAGAGCATCCTGCCTAAGGGAGATGTGATGGTGAGCATTGATTTGAAGGAGGCTTACGATCATATCACTATACATCTTGAGTCCTAAAAGTTTCTGTTTTGCGGTTCAGAGCAAGCATTTCCAGTACTGGATAATACCCTTTGGTCTGCCAACCATTCCCAGACATTTCACAAGCGTTCTGGCTGCTCTTACAGAAAAGCTTTGTTTGATAGGCAATGTCCAACACAAGGTAGGTGGTGGTTAGGGGAATCCTGTCATCAGATCATTTGGTTAGAGGACACGACAGTAGGAATTTTCCTGAAAGCCTTTCTCTCAATGGTGCAAGGGACTCATGCCTTTGTAGCTATTCATAACATGACTGCTAGGGTTCACATAAATTGTCAGGAGGGCAGTAGGTCTAAGTCCCTGATGGATTTATCCATGGTGTTATTAAGTTGGACTGAATCCCACTGTAGTGACATAGAGTCTGGTTCTCTATGGGGTTTGGCAAAATTAATCTGGCTCTATTGGTTCTATGTAACTTTAACATTGTATCCAGGCTAGAAGAGATCAGCTGGGATACATCTTGGGATGATGCTCCTTGAGCCTCTCTGCCCAATTCTAAACACCTGTGAATTAAGTCCCTAATTGGTGCAATGCCGGAATTTGGGGGATAAAAGAATCTTTGGGGGAGAAGCTCAGGTATCCTTTATCTGACTCAAGCTAGAGAGATCGAAACTCTGCTGGACGAAATGCCATAGAGTAAGGAATAGAAATTTGTTTTACATTCACTTGCTTGCTTTGTTCATGTCTTTTTGTCTTTTTATGTTTTGTAACTGCTTTCTAGGATTCACCGGCTTATCTGTAAGAGCGTGCTCAGTTTTTGTCTTCCTTTGTATCTGCTGGCTCATAGCCAGAGGAGCATAGTTCCTGCCGGTTGATGTCAGTTGAATGCTTGTTACTCTTTGTTTTGTTTTTTAATAAATCAACATAAAACTTTCCAACGACTTGTGACTTTACTCCTGCGGACAGCCAGCAGGAGTTCAAAGGGATTCAGGGGCTCTTAGGAGAGCGTGGGGGTGTTAAAGTGGCTCCAAGCATGTTAAGAGTCCCAGAAACCCCTACACATACGGATGCGGGAAAGAGGCGGATCTTCAAGTCCGCATCGTTTATAAACTCGTACACATACAAATGTCTGGATAAATTGAACAAATAGATCCAAAATTTGAAATTCAATTTGAATGTTTACATTTGAATTTTGGGACATTCTGTTCAAGTTTGAATGTCAAAATTTGGGACATTCTATTGGATTTTGAATGCCAGCAGGAGTTGAAAGGGATTCAGGGGCTCTTAGGAGAGCGTGGGGGTGTCACAGCGTCCCCAAGCGTGTTAAGAGTCACAGAAACCCCTACACCCACTTATCAATTTGTGTTGTTCATATACAGGGGAAGCTCAGGGTGCTGGTAGAATCTCAATGTGCAGGCAGCTGGTGGATTGCTGGGACCTTCCACAGATAGATCTATTTGCATCACAAGAATATCACCAGATTTCCTTGTATTTTGGCACAGAGATCTAGCAGCAAATGATCAGTCAGCACAGTGACCAAGAGGCCTCCTCTAGGCCTTCACTTCCTTCACAGGTGCCTCTGGAAAGTTCAGGAGGAGAAGGTTCAGGTAATTCTAGGGACCCCTTTCTGACCAAAGTCACCTTGATTTCCATAGGCAGCCACAGGTTCCTAGAGCTTCCCATTTGACTCCCGTGCAGGAGGGACCTGATTCAGCAGAAAGGTTTGGATCCCTCCTGTTTGCTCTGATGGCCTGGAGACTAAAGGGATCTGTCTCCAATAAAAGAAGACATCTCCAGGCCTTATGATTTGACAGGAATGTGATCAGTACCAAGCTAGTATCTATTGACCAACCTAGAAAGCCTTTTTTTTGCTGTGCTGTCCTAGTCAGTAAACTTTCTTAAGTCAACTATTAGGCAGATTTTGAGATTTTTGCAGATAGGAATTGCCTAAGGACTTTGTTACAGCACGCTGCACAAACAAGTTTTTGCTCTGGATAGTGCTGAAATTTTTCCCAGTAGCTGGTTACCTTTAAATAAGCGTATTAAGCATTTTCTGTATGGTGTTGAGGTGGTTACACCACTTGTTGTTCACAGTAATTCCACTTGGGACCTGCATTTAGTTATTTGAGCCTCTGTATTTAGAGTAATTAATTATGTCTCTTAAGGTAGCCTTTTTCCTGGTAATAATTTCTGTCTGTAGGTTGTCAGACTTAACAACTATGTCTTTGACAGAGCATCTGTATTCCTTTACTTTGTATTCTGTAAAGTTAAGGTTAGACTCAGGTTTCATGCCAAAAGTAGATTCCCCTTTCCATTGGGTACAAGCAATTCACTTGTCATCTTTCTGTCTGTAGCCCAAACAACCCTTGGGAACAGCTGCATAAGCCTGACATGTGAATCGTGAGAACTAGGGAACTTAGACAGTCTTCTTGTCTGTTTGTTTCTTTCCAGCCAAGGTAGGATCTAATGCATTCTCCGATCATTGCTTCTTGGCCAAAGGCATTCATTGCCTTAGAATTTCAGGGCAAAAACGCTACCCCTCCTGAGTGCACTTTGTCCCATTTTATGCATTCCACCCTGACATCAGCAGCTTTCCTGAGGGATGCTTCAATCCAAGAAGTATGCAGGGCTTCAGCATAGTATACTTCATTAACCTTCCTAAGGCAGACACAGCATTCAGGTGCTGTGTCCTCCAACAGGTAATATATCTGACTTAGTAGATTGGCCTCCTTGTATGAAAGGTGGTATTCTCAGGGTTTATGTGGAAAGATGCTTCAGTGGCCAAGCTTTTTGAGCCCTTGTGAAAAAGTTCATTTTGGAGGGACTCAGAAATGTTTGGAACCACGCTATGAATGAAGCTGCAGTTTGCTGTTGTAGGAGATGTTTTCAGTTTCTACCTGATCTCAATATCTTTGGAATAACCGGGGAGGAAAGCCCATATTTTCTTTACAGTGGCCAGGACTACCTATCAACCATAAGAGTGAAGCTGAGAGCTTAACTCTTCAGTGACCAACCTTTCTTGAGTTCCCTCCACAGTGAACATTCACATAAATACCAATGTTCTATTCCCATCCCCACTGAAGACAGAATACTGCGGTCTACCAGCCAGTGTACAATTGCTCCTAGTCTCCTAGTGGAAGTCCTTCTGCTTTCAGGGTACATACTGTATTATATGTGGGTCCTGGACTGGGGGTGCTTTTTCATTCAATTCTCTAAATGTATGTTTTTTTCAGAGGCTCCTTGAAACCTCGGGCAGCAGCACCTGCTAATACAGCCCGGAATTCTGGCATGGGTATGATGGGAAACAGAAGGAAGGCATATGGAAATGAAAACTGCTCAAACAGGTACTTAAAGGTTTGCGGGCTTTAAAAAATGCCTCCCCCAAACTGGATGTTTTGTGGAAGTATGGTGTTTTACAAATACTAATTCAGTTGGAGGGGCAAGTAGATGATTTAGCAAAAATAACATATTCTGAATTTTCAAGTGCTATTGTTTAATGTATATAGATTAATTTTTCAGATAATGGACTGGCTCAGATTATTTCCCTTTTGGGGGTTGGTCATTACATTTATTCAGTGTTGCTCATTACAGAAGTTTCTGGTCAGCTTACAATAAATTGTGGTATGTAAAGAGACAACTATGTGATAGCAATCAAAAAATACAAAACTAAAACTTGAAAAACAAGAGGAACTCGAACTAATGTATTACAACATTGCAGTCAGATAGTAGTCTTTCCACTGCAACGATTTGGGAGAAGAGAATTTTTTTAACATGGCATTGAAAAAATGACAAAGTATGTGCTGAGTCTCAAGAGACTGTGCTATAGGTGATAGGGCCATGACAGAAAAGGCCCACTTTCTTGATGCCCATTGTAGGTACACTTTAATGGGAGGGGAACAGAAGGAAATCTCCAGATAATTGCTGGGGGTCTAGATAAGGAAGGCTATCCATGAGCCTTTCTGCACGTATTTGTTATCCTGGAACAAATGGTTCCATAGTGTACCTTGTCCACACTGTCACATTCCACAACCATCCTAAGGAGTGCCTATCTCGGATTAGCTGAAGATCTGTCGACAGTTGGCTCACACTGGCTGTTCTGGTCCAGTCATTGGTGCTTCTGCACCTGGACCAGAACAAGGAAGGCAAGGGTGTTTCAGTTGCAGTGCAACACCACAACTGTATCTTTTCAGCCTACACACCCTCTCCAAGGATTATTATCTGAACCCCAGCACAGAGGTAGTCACACTGCTTCAAAGACTGTAGTTAGAATTCAGCAAGACTTCAAAGTCTGTTCAGCTCTGCCCTTGTGCGCCAAGCAGAACATAGGAGTGACGGGTCAGGGACAGTTGCTGGTTTGGATGGCTGGTGCCTTAGGCGGGAAATCAGTTATGTGGAGCAAAACGGTGATGGCACATTCGCTTTGCTGCCAACCTTGACCTGGATCAGACAGCCTCTACTGTCTCCAAATGCAGACAGCATCTCAATCCTTGTCTCAGTACAGAGTGGACTGGATAGTTAAACTGCTCTAAGGCAGGTGAGTACAGAAAGGGATAATAAGGCTCTAACCTTTAATAGGAACACCAGTAATTTGCTGCTATGCAAGCCTATAAGAATATATAAAGCACCTTCATTATCTAAGCACCCTGTGTTTGTTTTTAAAATATTTCTGATAGTAGTAGAAAGGAGATGTGATCATTGAAAGGCAGTTCCAGAGTAAAGAAGTAGCATAAGAAACAGCTGAAATGGAGCTGAACAAAAAGGAATAGCTGGTAGATGGCAGAAGATGAAAGAACAGGGAAGAGTAAATTGCAGTCTCTAGAACTCTGTCCTCTAGACAATCAGGAGGTAAAGAATAAAAGATGAAGACCATTCTACTCACGCACTGGCATTATTGACTGTAACCCACCAGTTTTTATTTAAATTGTCTACCATGCATTCCCATCTTTGTGTTTATTGTGGCTTATAGGTTCTTTTTTATATGTTGAGTAGGCATTGTTGCTTATCTGCCACAAAACAGTTTCAGTTGACATTTTTCTATTGGAGAAGACTGGTATCTCCACTCTTGCTCCCAGGAGAGTCAAATTAGATCTGGAATTAATTCTTCTTTTGGACTACAGATTTTTGTATTCATTGATCTTCTTCCCAACAGTCCATAGTACACTAAAGAGATTGTTGTAAAATATCTATCAGAGATTGAGCAAACACGTACTAAAATAAAAAAAGCCTACTCATTTGTCCTGTGGCCAAATCTGTTATGATAGAGAACAATGTTTTATATACTGTTGTCACCAGACTTCTTTATAGAGAAGAAAAGTATTGGTTTGGGAGGAGGTTGTTGTAAACGTTTCCTTCTATGAATACTGTCTTTGCTCTCTTTTTAGCTCTAGGCTAGAAAATAAAAGGCAATTTCAGACCAGGAGATTTTTATCAGAAATTTTGTCCCTTATAAGGTATATTTCAGGTACCATATTCTTCATCTTAGAGTAGCTGAGAAGACTAATGACATGCAAATTAAAGTATGTAGGAGATTCTAGTAAAAAAAAAACCCACCCATTAGTGGCAGTCAGATATCATATGCAACAGTAGGATCATACTTAGGAATTTGCTTTTATCTCCTCTTTGAGGAGAGTAATTTAATAGAGGATCCACTTCAGCACATTTTCCTTGGGTCATCCAAAAGCCTAGGCAACATTGAAGTCACTTAGCAAATTGATTAGAAAGAGTTAATCTGAAATAGGTTTGCTGGGATAAAACATCTTCATGTAGTATAAAAATAAGCAAATTGTCACCCACATCTTGGAATATACTTTATGCCCGGCAATGTACAATATGGAGAAACTGGTACATGTGCCTCCAAGTGCAATGGGTGTGACCAGATACTTGCCCAAAACAATTTAACTTAATTATTTATAGCCATTTTAATTAAATTGCATAATTGTTTCTAATTGTGTTTCGATGCTTCTGCTATGAATAAATAAAATCCAGCACATTAGCCTAATCTTCTCATTTCCTGGCACAGGAAGTATGTTGCTTAATCTGGTCACAGTTATAAAGTGCTTATGACTTTTGTTAAAAGCTTATCCTTTTGTAATAGTTTCTTTCTGGAAGGCTGTGTTGGGAAAGTTTAAAATTAGTACAGCTTAAATCATGTAAAACGGTTAACCTTTGTCATGTTTCTTATTCTCAACTTTTAACAAATCGCTGTAGAACTGGATACGAGTGTGGAGATGGCTCTTCTTCCATCAATGGAGGAACTTCAAGAAACAGTGAGGGAAATTCAACTGCACAGTTACCAAAATTCTGTTACGAATGTGGTGCCAAATACCCAGTGGAATCTGCAAAATTCTGTTGTGAGTGTGGAGTTCGAAGAATGGTTTTGTAAACCTGTTCTACGCATCACAACTAAAGACTGACAGCTCTTGTGTTTGTTAAAACCACATGGAAATCTATACTGTTCTTCCCCATCAGGACATGGGCTAAAACACTATAATAATTTTCTGAGAGCAATTCTTTTCAGTTGCAGACTAATTTTGATATAAATATACTGTATATAAGTATCTGAAACTGTGCCATTCAAGAAAGTATTCTTGAGACACTGCTGGAAATAACTGTAAAGGAGCAAAATATTAATTCAGAAGTACAAAGTTTTCTGTTTGTTTGCTTGCTATGTATTTATATTCTTACTGTTACTCTGTTTATACCCATAGTGCTAGCCCTGAATCAGATGGTGTAAAGAAGGTGTTCCAATGAGAAATTTATTATACCTATTGAATATTGGCTGCAGTAGGTAGCCTTATAAATGATATTAACCATTGAAATAAATTCAGTTAGCAGCAGTCTTTCTGAAATTGTTCTTGTGTCTGCCTCCAGAAGATTTTATAATGAGCTGTGTGTAGATGCTTTCCTCCTATACTGTATAAGATTTCTCCCAACCGTTTTTCACATATACTGCCTTCAGTAGAGCTTAGAATAAAATAATCCTTACCCCAGCTGAATGACCTCTTTCCTTTTAGTATGTAGATTTGCAAAGGGTTTTAACTTCCTTAAGTGGCCATTATACATCTACAGCTGTGCTTCTAGACTTCATTAAACAAAATGCAGTATTTGCCTTCATACCTTCTGTTCAGTATCTATAAAACTCTATTTGCTTCTCTACTAGCAAAGTCACAAACATAATTTTAGTGTATATCCAGTGAATTCTCTTCCCTGTTTTGAGTATTCCAGTGTAAAAGGTTCTCTGGTACTGTAGCTGCAGTGGTTTTAAGGTCCATTAAAAATACAAATTTCTGAAAAACTTATAATTAGTAACCAAATGAATTTCAAATTATCAATACCTGCTTAATATTTCTGTGCATTCTGTCTTCATTCTGTCTTATGTTACTGGTATATGAGTGTAACTTCAGCCAGACATTCATACTGTGCTCTCCCCAGGCCTTCCTCCTGTCAGTATGACTTGGCATGGGTCAGCCTTCTACTCATCATTGGCATTACACAAGTTGACACAAACAGCACACAGGTAAATGTAACAAAGACCCTTTGTATTTGTAAACTTAGGGCAAACATCAGGGCAAATGTGACTACCATGTGCTGTTTGCTTTCAAATCTGGAAGTAGTGCGCAGCCTTCCAGTAAGTTTAATCCAGCCCTGGATCCACATGCATGTATGTAAGCAGTATACCATCTGAGGTTGGTTTAAAAGAACTGGCTCATTTGTCCTGTCATGGGTCCTTAACTGTGTCTCTCTAGAATTAGCATTTGGTTTGAAATTTAACCATTATCACACAAGAGCATGGTAACGATTTCAGGACACTTTGCATTATGTAATCTGACAGTCACATCTGAACTTTTTATTCAAATGGTGTGGCTAATGGCAACTATACTCAGCTGTTCCCCTGCCCCTCTTTTTTCCCTTTCGTGAGAAGTCACATTGCACATCCTAGACTACTGTAACAACAGAAACACTGAGGTTGGAATTATATTTGCATACCTTAAGAGTGTGTGCATGCCTGGTTTTTTTTTAAAAGCATTCTAAATATATTTATTCAATTTTGCTCTGTAATCCAGTTTTATTCCCAGAAAAATGGCATACAAACTAGTATTATATGATTTTGACTGAGCATATTGCACTAGCTATTGCACTAGCTATTGGAAGGCTAGACTCAAACACCTAAGGTAATGACAAAATGTTTGCTGATTATAAGATTTGTATATACTACTATGGTTTGAGTTGTAGTGGGGGAGGCATTAGTGGCTGGGAGATCTGGAAGCACTGGGGAAGATTGATAAGGTTTCTTTAAGTCCCCAGTCATGTGGCCAAAGCCTCTTTTTACATCAAATCAAGAGAGAGATTTGTCTCATGATTAGGACTTCTGAGAAACACAAAACTACATGTGGTACTTGTGTGCTCATCCACATTGCTTGGCTCTTTTGATGGTCGGAGGACAGCACTTAAAATATATTGAAGTATATTAGGCAATTGCGCTTCTCAGCTATTTTTGTTGTAGTCCCTGTACCCAACAAATCATACTATTTGTTAGGAAAGACATTAAAACGAGGATGATCAACTTAGTCAGAAATCTATGAAGTAATTTAGAAGTGCAGATCATTTTCGGATTTTATTCAGAGAAAATGTTTTATAGAACTAGTCTATATGGTAGTGATCTAAAACAGCACTGACCAAAACATCTTAACCACTTAAAGTACAATGAAATTGGAAAGAATGTTGGATTTAACCATTTGAAATCTTTTTCACCGTACTTAAAAGAGAATCAGTTAAATTTGCAGGAACACTTTGCTCTTGTATGGATATTTTCCCATTTCAACCTTTTATTGAGGAAGACATTGTTGGTGTTATGATTATCAGTTTAAGTGCATTCCTTTCTGCTGAACACCAACCATTTCTCTTGGGGAATCTTTGATTTATGAAATGGATAGCAGCTAATGGGATTCACCTGTAGTCTAAGGAAACATTTCAAAAATAGATTTCTAGTTCCTTTGGGTAGTTTAGACTAATAAACACCATTTTATCATTAAGCTTTTAATGTAAAACATTTAAAAGCTACTAAGCATACAGTTATTTCCATAAGAACTAATCCATAATACATTTTGCCTGTTTCCTTAGAATTAGATCAGTGTTATGGCTGACATATTATACTCCATGTAAATAATGGCCTACACAAATTGGCCAATTAATATTTTTATTTATTCACTCTGAGGCCATGGTCACACCTTCACTTTAAAACATCTTCTGTCCATCTTCACATCTGACTGTTCACATCTTTTCATTTCTATTCATTTTATTTATGGACTTTCCACCCTCCATTTGGACATTCCTGAATGGAAAGTCCACAAACCAAGCAAAAATGAAAAGATATGAGCAGCCAGACTTGAAGATGGACTGAAGATTTAAAGTGAAGGTGTGACCATGGTTAGGGTTACTTCAGGTTACCTTTAGCCACAGAATTTGTGTTTATCATGAATGGTACAAAGATCATCAAAAAATCCTGTTGTGTATTCAAGGTTAATAGTGGAAATATATAATTTTTAAATTCCACTTCATGCTTGGTGTTTTGAAGAAGAGTGACACATTGGATTTTATACTAGAAAATTATAAAAGATGCACAGCTCCTGCTAGACACATGAGATTTAGTGGTAATTTTGCTGTGGGTGAGATTCCATATGCTTTGTCATTCACCAAAGACTACATCTCTCTTTTACATTTTTACCTGTTTCTACAATGCTTTATGACAACTGCTTATTCTTATGTATTATTTAATTGCACCTACTGATAATTTTACTATATTGTAGCTTTAGTTTTGTAACTACCAGGAATCTTATTTCTACTAAACATTTATTTGAGCATTGCTATTTGCTATGGTATGAATTTTGGGTTTCCCTGGATTCTCAGTGCAAAACAATCTGTACATTGCTTAGTCCTTTTGCTAACAATAAAGCTATGGCATTCCAAATATTCCTGTGGCTCAATATTTTGTAGTGGGCTTTTGGTCTTCTCTGTCCTCTGTTCCTGCTCCCATGAGGGCACAGCACATGGTTCCTCCAGGTCTTGCACTCTGATTTACCCTGTTCAGTGTGATGACAAACAAACTGAGACTGAAACCTGGTGAAACTATCATAAATGGGAAGCATCCTTCCATGAATTTTAAAAGTACTGAGACCATTTTGCCATATTTGTTGAAGCAAATTTGTACTCTTTAAATCCTTTCATTAGTTAAAGCCTATTAGCCTGGCAACATTCCACATCAGTAATAATTTTGGTGCACAGATGGTTATTACAGAGAGGCTAGAAGGTCAGATTAAGAGGGCATTTTTGTTTCGTAATTTGAAGTGACCAAAAAGAAACCATGAAATTCTGGGGAATGCAATATCTGAGAAGTACTGGAATATAACAATAAAGGAGTCATACAGTTTGATAGTTGTCATATCTGCAACTGAAATTAATAATGTATAATTATTTTTTGTCCTCATTAGCAGGATCACTCTGTAAATAAAACTTGTCGGCAAAACAAAATTACCATTTTTATTACATATTTATATTTTGTTATCTATCCAAATCAATCCCATAAAAATGTATACAATAACATTTAGAAGCAATAGCCATTTACAGTACAGAAAACCTTAACTCATGGACCTTTTCTTTAAAGGTTTTTAAAACAAAAATAACTTTAAGATATGCATTAGTGGAAACAGAATGATAAATTTCTTTGTGTTTTTTAAAGTGCTACTTTGCTTTTTGAAGTGTAAATGTTACAATTATGTGCATTTAAATAGGAATTACTGCAGTTACATACTACTGAGAGATTTATATGAATAAAGTGCATCAAAGTAGGACCCCCACTGTATTGGACTTATGGCACAACTTGCCCAGCAGTCTGTTGTTCTAGCTGCCATGCAACTGCACAAGGAAGCCCACCAGAAGGATATAAATCTCCAGAAGTGGTCCTTCACAAGTCTACCACCTCCTACTACCATCACGGATATCAGCGATCGATAGCTCTGACTTCCAGGAATTGTTCCAACCCAAACTGAAGGTTTCTGCTTTCAGTGATGTTATGGGTTGTCTTCTATCATGTAGTCTTGCAACTTGCTTTCTTTCTTTCCTTTGTAAATAAAAGCACAGCCAGTGTTCATAGAAAAAATATTTTCACAAGCAAGAGGACATGCTTGAACTGTATAGTTCTGTGCAGAAAACGAGTATACTCTGCAAAATCAGAGCATTTTGTGATTCAGTATCCTTTACTTCACTGCAACAGTTTTTCAAAAGGTCAGACATATGTAGCCATAAAGAGATTCCAACATGACCTGAGGTAAGAGACTAATTTCTGCATACAGTGGAGGGAACACATCTTTTTCTTGCGCTTTAACTTTTTACAAGGATTTGCAGCAGAGAGGATTTGGCATGCCTGTATTAAAAACAATTAAAAAACACATAAGTGTATTGCTCGTTTCTACGGTTCATTATATAGTAAGACAAGCAATTAAGCAGGGTGAAATTTTTGAAATGGGACAGCAGATGAGTACATATAGCAAAAAAATTAGAATAAAAATTCCAACGTCCAAGTCGTCATAAAAAAATCACCAAAAGCTAGTGAAGTACCACATACTTGAAAAATCTATTACTGAAAACTGATACCTACGAAGCACATGATCAAATAGAAAGTGAACAAGGAGTTTACAGTTGCCCAAAAGGATCTTTGACTAAAAAACAATCAAAACATGAACTCCACTTCATTTCTAATGCAATGTCTAAGCATTTATCTCCCACCCTCCACCAGAAGGTCTCAGAGCAGATCTCGGCATCCACAGCTTCATTACTCTTAATTGAGCTGTTTTTTGAAAGGGAGCCGCCACCTATTTTGATTTGCCACCTTGCAGTTCCACCAAGTTTTATACTCTCACTTCTCCTTGGTGGTCCTTTTAAGATCAGCAGTTCATCCTGCAAAAATAATGTTACACACGATTTCAAATATTACTTGTCACTAGCAAACTGCTGTTTAATGCCTGAGGTAAAATGCCTGCAGATTGCTAGAAGCACCTAGGATGTGGGAGAATGCAACCGTGCTCACAGTAGTTTGAGGTTTGTTGAAGCAGCCTGTATTTTGTTTCCTCTTCTCCCTCCTGGATGGCTCGAGATCAGCCTCTGTGTCCACAGAAATTATTTTGAACCAAAGTGGACTATTTCCTTTTAATGCCGTTTACCACATATTTTAATGTACCCCACTTTTCTTTTTTAAGTTTACCAAGTACCTTGTGTTAGATATAAGTTCACCTGTATAATGCAGTCTGCTGAAAGGAAGACAGTGAATTTAAGTACCCTGCTCTGTCAAGTTTTGTTTACCATTCTGCTTCCCTTTAATTTTCAGCGCTACTGGTTCATATTCCCCATTGACGGAAAAAGACTTTTCTGTTTAGAATCTCCTTTCAAATATTTCAGAGTCAACTATCAGTTTTCTCTGCTTATTTGGAACCTCTGTCTTTCCAAATGCATTTGAACAGTTATCTGCTTCCTGTCTGCATGCTGGTGTGGTTTAATTGTGATTATTCTTAATGTCTTATTTTATTTTCTTGTAAACTATATCAAGGCTTTGGATATCTGCAGGATATAAATCCAGAAAATAAATATTTTTTTAAAAATTTACATCTCTATATTGAATCTGCAAATATGAAAGTCAGCACTTAAATTCTGGATTTTGTCAAAGTTTCCCAATATATTTCTAAAGCTTTCAAATATGCACAAAATTTATTTTGAGACTAGTCATTTGGTAATGACATTACCCAAAGCATGGACACACCTGACATAAACACATTGTAGATGAACATTCCTTTACACATATATACCACTGGCCTGGGGGATGTCAGATCAGACTGAGGATAATCCAGTTATCTAGCAATTTAGTCTGAATTGTTGGAGAGCAGGGGGGGAAATGCTAAAGCTAATTCATTGACCCATTTGTGTCAATCTGAGGAACTCCTTTGTTTTGAAATATCTAGGCTATCCCAGGAACTGGTGAATCACAATATTTCTTCAACAACACAGACCAAAGGCAAATTTTTAGCAATGCAGCAAAGGGTCACAAACTCATTCCTTAACAACAGGTACTGTTAAACAGCTAAACATATACCCAAGAATGAACTTTTTAAAAACTTTGAAAATTTTAGAACATGACTTTTACCATTATTTTTATATATTTTTTTTATAATTTAAAATTTTTCATTATTCTTTTATTGCTAGTGTTTTTCTGTTGCAATTGTTGGGTTTTGGCAAATGTTATTTTAGATTTATATGCTATAAAAACAGTTATTAACAGTTCTTTTTACATGTTTAAATTAATTTTCTATACATACATGAAGAAATAAAACAGTTACAAACAGAAAAAAGATGTGACAGTGTAAAAATAATCACACATATGTCCCTCCACCTTTGGTGCATTCAGTTGACAGCATCATATAATTCTTCTCATTTTCCTCTACTTTATTTCATCTCTCAAAAATTTGAAGCATTGGGTCTCGATGAATAGTTCAATAATTTTTTTCAATTGTCCTCTGTCTTGGAATATAGTTTCAACCCTTGACTTTTAAATCTTATTTCCCCCATTAGATAATTTTATCTTTTATCTAATATCAATTATATTTTTCCCCAGTCAAATATAGTACCTCTCTTAACAGGAGCATGCAATTATGATTATGCTTTATGCATAATAAGTTCTTGTGGCTGTTGGCCAGGAAATACAAGGAAAAGATAAAATTCCATTGATCAGTGATGATCACAATCCAGTTGCAAGTGGTGCGAATGATGCATGCTGGGCTGTACTAGCTGCGTTGCAGATGCAGCTAGTACAGCTGTGGAACATGTTTTCATGCTCCACCACCATCAGGCCAGGGGTGGTCTGGCATGAATGAAACTACTTCTGGTACAGAAGTGGGTCTGCGCAGTGTGGATCTTTCTGCTGAAGCATCTCCCAATCTCCCCTGTAATCCAAGTGGAAACACAGATTCTACAAACCACTTGGGCCTCTATCTAAAAATGAAATAGATGGTTATAGATGATATCATATCTGCCATCAGACAACTGGGATTTTTGCAAAATGATCAGAATACTGCAGACAAAAAGCACAGTTCTATGTCAAAGTACGATAAAAAAGGATGTCTAACATATTTGTATAGGAACAACCTACTCCTTTTCACTTATATCTATAAAGGGATGATATCACTTCCAGGTATTTAAAAACCGATAGTTTTGACACAGTTAATGCCAAGATATTTAGTTACGGCAATAATGGGTAGACATCTTTAACAGTCAAGTTAAATTGATTTTTGTAAATTAGCTTGGGGACAAGAATCAGTGTATTGCCAGCTCACTCATAAACAGATTAAATAAAGCCAATGTTGAAACATAGTCTTGATATACACTCTGATTAGTGTTCATTTGTTCACTATTAAAAATAAAGGAAGTATAGTTGCATAATGAGAAATTACAAAGGTTTATTGGTTAAAGTAACGCCAAGTTTTTCCCACATCAATTTGCTGATTATATTATAACATGTGAAGTTAAGATCAATAAGATTATTTAGTTTCCAGCTTAGATCCTGGTAGAATTTTGTCAGATAGAAAGGTGAGTCAGCCTATAGTATTCAGTCGGTTAGGACCCCAAAGCTTATATGCATCAAGCCAGAAATCAAGCTTTTAAAGTATACACCATACAAAATTCTGAAAGCACAGTGAAATGTGATTAACTTGGGCAGAACAGATAAAGTTTTTCAGGTTTTCTACCTGATCAACTAAATATTTTAGTCCTTTGATATTCATGAGGCAGATTCTACCAAAATGGCACAAATACCAAGAGAATGCTGTGGATTATCAAACATGTTCTGAACTATGTTCAAACTTGTGATTATGAGATTTGAGTGCTGTATTGTTACAAGAACAGCTCAAGTTCATCACAAACCATTGCTCACGAATATGCTAACTTCAGGAGTCATGAGGCCTTTCTGCATCCCCTTTAGTTCTGGAAAACAAGCCCTTATAGTCCTCTTATAGTCCTTATCTATATGCACATTAGTCTGATTTAGACAGTATAATCCAGATCAAAAGGCCCTTCATCTGGATCAACAGATCTAATTAAACAGATTTACCAGTGCACCTGTGAGGGCGACTGGGACCCCAGAGGCACAAGGAAGGCACACTTCCATTTCCTGGACTTCTGAGAGGGACTTACTCTGGTGGTTCATTGAAGGGCACTGCTGATATGGATGCCCTGTGGCTCTGAGGTTGGAAACGTTCATTCTTAGCCTTTGAAGGCTGACCCTGAAGCTCATGTAAGCTTTGGAGATGGCACAATGGCCAGTATGGCCTGTTCCATACATTTTCTCATGTTCCAGACCAGCACACCTTGCTCAGAACAAAGCAAGGTAAGTGAAGAACCATGTTGCATGAGTTATACATGTGTAATATTCCTGAAGGTATTTGAAGCAGCTTTCCCTCACCTTTCAGATATTATTAATTGTTACTGTTAATTATATATACTTCATATTTACACTTTATATTGGTTTTATTGTAATCTGCTCTGAGACCTCTGGGTACAGGGCAGCATGGGAAGCATTTCCAGAATAATCACAAGTGCCCCAGACAGCTGAGCGACCATGTGGGGAAAACAAAAGAACATACATGGTCTGGAAGTATGCTTCCATAATGCTGCAACACATACATCTGGGTATAAAATACCCAGAAGTGTGTGACTGCTGTCCTGCGCACATGCACAGCTGCCATTTTAGCTCCAGTCTGGCCCTGCACATACATGATAGCCATTTCCAAAATCAGAGATCATGTGAGTAACCATCCATACCAGACAAGTCCTGTCACTTTTTTAAGAACCTGGGTTGGGAATTGATTTTTCTGAAATAACATATGGCAAACCCAATACAGTCCCAGGATAATCTCACATTTTACATCTAGTCTGGATGCAGCCCTACCATCTTCCTATATTCTTACCGCAAATATTTAAAAGCAAGTAAAATAAAAGAAACTGCAAGAATTACATGCGGCCACAGACATACCTCTAGTTGACTCAAAGTAAGATTTGAAACAGTGGCCATACTTTTCTTTAAGTCTTGATGGATGGTACATCTTTCAGACACCTTTTTAAGAAAGCGTGACAGATCACGCATGACATTCACCTATTAAAAAAAAGACTTATTGAATAGGAGTTCTATTTTGTTTTATATACTCATTCTTCAGGTGATCTAGGGATCTGTTGAACTCTCAGTTAATACAAACTGTCCAAAGAGGGTGTGGAATTTAAGGAATTCAACCCAACTTCTCTGCAGTCAGAGAAATATAGGTGGGGTAGAAGAGTGGAAACTGCACATGGGAGCCTGTTTGCAGGCAAAAGAAAATTCACACATCCTCTCCGTGGCCTTCTGAACGGCTGAGTGCTTTTTCCAAGCTGGCCTTGCAACTAGGTAGTGACAGGGCCAAACAGTACTGGCAATTAGGTCACTGCACAGTCCTCAACAACTGTACTCTCCCTCTCCTTGGCAGGGTCCAGGGAAAGGGCAGGGAGTGTAATAACATCGCCACTAGTGCCACACAGCCCTGCCCTTCCCAGCTGCAAAGCCAACTGAGAAAGAGAAATTAGTTGCTAGGAAGGTCACTGGGAGGGTCTCAACTGACATTGCTCCTGGCTTCCCACTCTATCCTTTTGTAGGTCTGGAGAGGTCACAGCTACCATGTGCCATGTCAGACCATGTCAGTTACACAACCTTGACATAAATGGGGCTTCCTTTAGTTCCATCAAATAACAACAAGAAATTGTTACTTATTGTTTAGAGGCCTAGCAGGAGCTGGCGAAAGCTGCAGCAGACTCCATATCCTGTCAGGCCACCAATCCTCTCCAGAATAAAAAAAAGTCTGAGAGAAGCTGCCAGGGTCAAGGAATTTAGCCATTTTAAAAGCTTTGTAATGCATTTCAAGTGGTGTTTTACAACATTCTACTTGTCTATTCTTGCCTGTTACAAAATGGCTTCAAGGTTGTTGTTTTTTTATGATGGCTAGCTTTGCTAAAATTTCCAGGATACCATCTACCACCGTCAATGGCAGAATTTTTTAAAAAAAGAAATACAGCTGTGTGAGTTGCAAGATCGTTTTTTTAAAAAAAGAATTAATGAAGATAAAATGGTATAGTAAAATCTAGGCTTGATTTTTATCCTTCAAAATCTTTCCAGCAAGAAAGTTGGAAAGAGAGAGAAAAAAACTGTACCTATTGACTGACATAGACTCTGGGTCTGAAAATCCTATTGTTAACGTGCTTTGTTCCCTCCCATGCCTATGACAGAATAAGAAAATTATACATTTGTAATAATGCTTGATTGCCATCCCTGTTAGAGCATGCACATGATGAGGACAAAAAAGCAAATTACCAATGTTGAATTGCAGAAAACATCTGGTCCAGGTCTCTAAATTAAAATGCAAAAACAATATGTTAATTTAGTTGTGCCTATATTTCTTTGCAGTGTAATAAAGTTGTTACATTGGCAATCAACATGACTTTGAAACTTTGAAAACCATGCTGAAAAGTATTCATTTATAGTAATTCTTTTGTTTGTTAAACTTTTCAAACTCACTTCCTTTTGCCAGAACTGATGATATGGGACATCTTGACACACCCTAAACTGTTTTGGCCTTATCCTGGCCTTCTTTGGAAGCCAAGGAACAAATGCTCCCCAGCCTCTGAAGCTGCAAGACAGGGAGATTTCAGCAGTGCACCACAAACAGCTCAATTCCAGTGCTGTTTCTAGAGTCTATCAAAATGACACTAGGCTCTGCAATCCATGTGGAGCACTCCAGCTGGGCTGCCTCCAGACTAGCAGAATAAATCCGCCGTTAAACATAAAAGCATAGTTTACTTACTGTGTTGTGGTGACCGGCCTCCCGACTCAAAAGGAAGCTCCGCAGCTTTCCCATTGAAGCTGCAAGAGCTGAGTCAGCACGTGCCGTCACATGGGTTGAAGCAGCCAATCAGATGTGTCCTTCCTGCTCTCATCTTGATCTTCTCGCTGTTCTGTCTTCACTGAGGGAAACTTCAGATTTTGTTTATACTGCACAGCAAAGTCCTCTAACCAGCTTTAATGTAAGTGTGCAGTCCCAATCGGATAATGTGACGCCACGACCATCCATCAATCATCGTGTGTGATGCCTTGATAGGGACTGCACAATTCACTGTTCAGTATAAACGTGCCTGGACAGATAGCTGGAACAGCCCATGTCCCTGGAATGTGAGGGAGATCATATTAAAGTAGTATCCAGTTGGCATGTTCACCAACATTTTGTTTGCAATCCTCTGCTTCTCAGGGATTACTCTACCAAAACATTTAGCATGGTCCATAGGGACAATGCCAGTAAAGACAGTAAGAGATGATCAGAACGGAGGAATGCATGGAGACTACCCAAGAATTCTCATGGGTCCTTTCTGCACTTCTGGGGTTCCTCACCAGCAAGTTCCTTATCTCCTTTCCACATGGTAGGGAAGGACAGAGCACCATCCAGACTAGGACGCCATAATCTGGATTACCAGTAGTCTTCAACCTCAAGGAATATCAACATACCAACTTAGAATAATCCTTAACATGGAGATCTGTTTCAGACTACCAGAGGAGTTATTTAAGCAGCCCACTGAAGTGTGCCACTGAGACTGTTCAGGCTGGTGTGAGGGCTGATTTGTCCAGAGTCACTGGTTTGGATCATGGGAAGGGAGTGTAGAAAGGCCCATGGTTATAGGCTATACTGTACAGTGAAGTTAAAAAAAAGGTCCAGTAAAATGGTTTCCATACTATAGCCAAAGGGAAAGTTGTGTGAGCATCTGGGGCTCACATGACCTTAACAGCAGTGCAGGGTGGCACAGGGCCTGTCCTAAAACAGGGCATCCAAGTGCAGACAGTCTTGTTCTGGGCCTGCTGAACTGGTTCAGCTAGGAAACTCTCCATTTGGAGCAGTTCCAGCTGGACCACTCTATCACCACCCCACAATGTAGAAACAGCCTAAGAGTCCTTGTGATAAGTTCCCTAATGTGGAGACTGTATCTTTAAAAAAGCCTTTTATTTAGGAAAACCCAAATGTGTTAAAAAAAAACTGGACTGTATTTATCTTTTAGCATATGTCCAATTATTATTGTTGTTGCTATTGTTATTATATTTCTACTAGTACTTTCCTAATTAGGTCTATGATTTGGAGGGGTTCCAATTCAGGAGATGAGTTTTCTTTCTTGCAGGCTTTAATTGGCAACAGTTGGACTCACAGAATGGGCACTTACAGCAAGAATCATAAATGTAGGAATAAGCATTCCTTGGGTCATCATTCTGGTTTTCTTCCCAATCTCAAATGCCCAAACAAAGATTGTCCACAACCCTAGTGTCTTGCTCAAACAATGAGATCCAACTGATACCCCATTAATCTAGAAAAGAGTGTAGTGGTAGTTCACTAGGCATACGAGAATCTCCAAACACAAGATTATTAAACTGGATGAAAGACCAGAGAAACTAGCTTATGCTGTAACTTCAACTTATTAGGTTGAAAAGGAGCAATGTCCAATCACAGCACAACTATCTTTGATTTTAAGAGATCCTTTGACTTTGCACCTCACCATTATTATAGCACCCAGCATCATGTCTGTTGCTTTTATGAACCGGAGTCAT
Organism: Aspidoscelis tigris stejnegeri; assembly: GCA_023333525.1. Classification (NCBI taxonomy): domain Eukaryota; kingdom Metazoa; phylum Chordata; class Lepidosauria; order Squamata; family Teiidae; genus Aspidoscelis; species Aspidoscelis tigris. The sequence continues at coordinate 35,292,621 of JALMGA010000004.1, read as the reverse complement.
ACTCAAAACAACTGAATCAAGGACAGATTGTCCTATTTAAGTGCATGTATTCCATGTCCCATCCAATCATGGTAGAAACATTAGAGAAGCATCTGTTAAATTGATAAGATGCATTCATTTACAGACACATTTACATGCAGGTGTGTTAGATCTAGTTTTTGTTTTCAAATTGAGCTCTTTTTTCAGTCTACATTATTATGGAAAATGTTCCTTAATGGTGTCAAACAGTTACAGTATATGCTGGAGCAAGTTCATATGAATCAGGTTCGTTGTGAGCAAAGTAAGTTCTAAGAAGACAAAGAAGAATAATTTGTTTTTATACCCTACTTTTCTCACCCTAAGGGGACTCAAAGTGGCTAACAAACATCTATTCTTCTCCCCACAACAGACACTCTGTGAGGTAGTTGGGGCTGTGATTCAGAGAGAGAGCTGAGACTACTTTAGCTCAAGGTCACTCATCTAGATTTGTGTAGGAGTGCAGAATGGAACCTGGCTTCATACATATCTGTATGTAAAATGTGGGGTGTGTGGATGGATAGAATGTTTTTGATGCAGAAGGTTGTATATATGACAAAAAGTTTGGTTCCATTTTATTTCACTAGTGGTTTATGGACTCTAGTAGGATGTACCTACCCTTCATCTCTCCCTTTATGTATTGTGCTTGGATTAATTTGCTGAGCATTTTTTAAAATTAAAAAATGCTACTACTTCTCAAATTTTTTAACCAGCTATTTCACAGAATTAACTTAATAATATTAAAGTTATTTTAGTTAATTACAAAAAAATGGGCAAAAATAACATTACAGGTGACTTTCCAAATGACACATCAGAAGGGATATTGTGGAACTGGAAAAAGTGCAGAAAAAGTGAACAGAATGATCAAGGGGCTGGAACACCTTCCTTATGAAATTGGACTACAAAGTCTAGGCCACTTCATCCCTGAAAGACACTATTTAGGAGGGGACCTTACTGAAATATATAAAATCATGCAAGGTATGGAAAAAAGGGATAGAGAAAAACTGTCTATCACACAATACTAAAACCAGGGAGCACTACATGAATCTGATAGAAAGGAGAGTTAAATTATATGGAATTTACTATAAGTAGTAGTTACACCAACTAGCCTAGATAGTTTTATAAGAAGGCTAGACAAATTCATGGAGGACAGTTGTTGCAATGGCTACTAGAATTGATGCCTAAATACAACCTCCAAGTTGGAAAGACAGGTACAATTCCTCCAAAGGCAATTTGCAAGACGTTGAGAGCCAGTAAAATATTTGCCTTTGGATGTTTCCATGGTAACTTTAAAATTGACCTACTAAGGGAGCAAGAAGAAAGGTATCTAGAGGTAGTAGCCATAAATGGTAGACCACTTCAAGTGAGACCTGACCCCCTGCTAGTACATCTGTATTGGACAAAACATAGATAGGACTAGGTGACACAAGATGGCCACTTAGTCCAGTATACTGGTGGACTTTTTTTAAAAAAAAGTTTATTAGTGGACTAGTGACTGTTAAACAAGTTCACAGAGGTGTGTGAATATGCTCCAGGGCAGCTGGACCAGATTAGGAGGTAGACTGTTTCAGGTGAACTAAGGTGTTTGTGCACTACCTTCCTGTCCGCTGGGTGGGAAAGGAGCATGATAACACAACATTGACTAGCACTTGAGCGCTAGTGAATTTTACCTGTTCCCTCCCCCCGGGATTGGATACTTACTGTATTCAATCCACGGCCCGGTCCTCTGCTGGGCACCACCATTTTGGCTGAGGTGCCCTCTGCAACTGGGGGAACATCAGTGCCATCGCCTTGATGACAGAGATGCTCTGTGCTCACACAGTTACATCTATGGTCATCTAAGCTGCCAGCACTCTTGCGCGGCACCTCAAATGACCCTGGAGCGCCAGCAAGAGTGAACGGTCATGCCGCTGGACAGTTCAGGTAAGTAATGTTGGTCACGTGGAGGGCAGGCACGCTTGGAGGCTGTAACAGCCTACTCTGCATGTGTATGCTCTTCTCCAGAAGAGCACTAATTGTGCACTAGAGGCCATAGTGCGAAAAGACCTCTGGTCTTCTTGGAACAGTTCACCTTAAGTAAGTGCAGCAACTCCTTTTGTCTTCAGCTTGAGAATGCCCAGAAGCAATTGGTAGGCCATCTTATGACACAGAGTGCTAGACTAGACAGCTGTGCCTGATCCAGCAGGGCTCCTCTTATGTTCGTATATAATATATTGTAAGCAAACAGAAATACAAACGCTATTCATAACCTTGCCTTACTAAATGGCAAGGGAAAATGGACAAATTCTGAGTAATGCTATCATATTTACTATGGCATACATGGATGCAATTTGTCTTAAATTTACACAGCAATCCAATTTGTTCAGTTTCCTCCAGCACACCTTGATGCATCCTTGCCAAGATAAAATCCAAGAGGAAAGTTCAAACAGATGGCATAGATGCATGGAAATTCCCAAAAGCTCAACATTACCTTAAGTGAAAAACAGTGTTCTAACTGCGTACATTCAACACCTTCTTGCTCAGTTACGTTCTGCCTATACTCAGCAGTCATATTTTCCTATAAGAAATTAGAATACAAATAATGACATTTGAATGCAGATTGTTTAGCATTTTTCTTTCTAGTATAATAAACTATGATATTAAATCATGTTATATTTTTTATTGAAGAATCTATATCTTGCTCTTCATCAAAAGGTCTGAGGATGAATAACGATAGTAGAAAGATAAAATGAATAAAAAGAAAATATACAAAATGTATATACACTATCCATTGTTGATTTAGCACATCACTGTGGAAAGTTTTAGATAAGTATTCCTATACTATCATCACATCCCCTTCATCTATCAGTCCAGATTGCTGGTAGCTACACTAGCTATCATATTTTTTGTCATAAGACACATATTTTTCCCAAAAAACTGCTCTCGTAAAAACACTCTGTATCCTTTTTTAAATGTATGTTTCCTAAGTGATCTTTGCCAAATTCCAAGAGCACCTTACATACCCCTGTATCTTATGAGGTGTGAAACACAGAATAAATGTTAAAAAAAAATTAAATAACATGGAAATAAAAAATACTGTTGGAGGCAGGCCAATTTATATTATTTTGTGCTCTTCAAACTTTGTGCTCTCTGTTTAGTTCCTTGAAGCTAGAACAGGTGACTTAAGAAGCTATAAGGGCAGAGACGCTCAACAGACAAAGCCTACAAATTCTACAGGCTACAAATTCTTTATTGCCACAGAAAATTATGGTTTCAGGTATGTAGCCACGAAGCTATTTTCACTTCCTGTACTGCAGCTTAGGCAACTCTGGGTGAGCTTCAACAGAACCCAGGTACAGACAAGTCTGATCAGCAAGTGGACCAAAGCTAACTATCAGATAAGTGCAAAAAGGCCCAGAGAGTAGACAAAAAGGCCCTTCAGTCACTTGGCTCTCCAGGATGGTCACACACACTCTGGCACATATATATTCACACACTGTGGAGCTGCTTCCGCCCTGGAGTAGCTCCAAGTGTGCACTCCCATTCCAATCTTCAGAAGCTGTAGTCGATAGCTTCACTAGGAGCACCTTCACATTACTTACATGCAAAGGCTGCATAGAGCTGGAGCAGTTGCAGCTGAACAGTCATGTCCCATTTTGCCCAATCACCTTAGCAATGGCCCAGCACACATGCTGCAATCAGGTAGACACTTCCAGATGGGAGTATTCACACTTCTCCCAGACCCTAGTATGTCTGGGTGAAATCTGGGACAGGTCAGCACCCGCAAAGCAAACACCAGCCTCAATTGCTGGTCTTAACTGGCATGTGATAGTATCTCATGGCAGTTAAGTGTAAAAAGCCCCAAACACAATGCCCCAATCTATTGTAATGAAGCAAGCCACAAACTATACACCTGTTGCCATCAAATCTTCAACCCAGTAGTAGCTGGTGCCCAACTATCTAGAGCAGCAGAGGGCAAATCAGCTGAAATGATTCCAGGTATAAAGACACAACTAACTGTAAGTGAAATGGTTAAAACTCCCAGTTTTGGAAATCTACATGAAAATCAGCCCCAATAGACAGATTTAAAATGTATTACAACTAGGGACGTGCAAAATAATATTCATATTTTCCAATTGGATTGAATACAGGGTATTTCAAATTTGTGAACATTTGCATTGAATCAAAAGTCCAGATGTTCAAATGTCCAAAATATCAATTGAAACGTAAAAGCCTCCTGTTTATAGATACAAAACCTTTGATCAAATATTCATATTTCACCATGTTTTGGTCAAGTTTTTCTGAAAAAATTCGACAAAAATGTGTGTATGGTAATGGAAGTTCAATTTAACAAATCTGCACTGAAACAAATTTTCAGATGTTTGATTTGTTAGTGAAATGAATGTGATTTTTTATGTGCACATCCCTAATTACAGCATCCAATAGTTTATAGGAACTCGGTTCCCTATATGCTGGATTAAAAACAAACATAACACTGTCAGTTTTATAGCAATTCTATGAAATAACAAAAAATATTTTATTTTGAAAATCAAGCAATTTGAAGAGGAAAAATATACTCGTGTAACACATCTTTTATTATTCCATTAGTCAGTGAGACCATGGGTATTCCCTCATTTTAATGCTGAATATTAAACCTATTACCTTTCTGCTTGCACTTTCTGTATGAGCATTTTGCAGCTTCATCTTTTCTGAGTTATTTCTTTATTTGCATTTTTATCCTGCCTTATACCCAAAGATCTCAGGGTGAGTTAAACATTAAAAATCAAACATAAATATGAACATGCTAAAACAAGAACAGCGCCCTGATGTCACTATAGTGAAATCTTGTCTAACTTCCCAAAATTGTTTCTTCTGCCTTAATTATATATTAAACAAAATTGTGAAAAAGGCCTTTCCACACAGCACAAGTTATCCCATGCAAAGCTGGTGCAAATCAAGCTATCTGGCCTATGACGAGCCAGGCTTTTGCAGGTCTGTGCCAAGAACCACAGACTTTACAGGCAGCCCATTCTGACCCAACTATGGAGGTGAGGAATGCAAGTTCCTGGACTTCACAGCTGCTGTCCAGGGATGTTTTTGCTGGGTGCCTAGAAACAGCATAATTCCAGGTGTCAGCATGCATCCTGACCTTGCTATACTGAACCGATGGCCCATGTATTGTCCAAACACAAATCACTGGAAGAAAGAATGGACCACTTACAACAGCTGGCTACAGTGCCATTGTTGCACCATGGCCCACTCCAATGACTTGTCTGGTTCAGATGGAATGGTCTAACTCAGTGATGGCCAACCTATGACACGCATGTCACAAGTGACACACCAAGCTGACACACATGGTCACTTGCTTGCTCTTGGAGTGTACGAAATGCCAACTTTCAATTAAATATTTAGCAAACGAAATTCAGCAACAAAAGTCACTAATGTAAATAATTATTTGTTTTTGCTTTTAATAAAATACATATATCAAAAATATAACTTTTTTACTAAAGCTAAAAATATCACAAAATTATGGATATTTCTAGATGTGACACAGCACCTAAGTTAAGCTAGGTTTTCTTGTGAATTTTGACACACTGAGCTCAAAAGAGCTCGTCTAACTGGAGATTATGTTATCTTACTAGACATTGCAGTGCAGATGATGTATTCCAGCTCCCATTTCATTTCTGATTGCAGAAGGAAACTAAGCTGGAACATGAGAACAAAAGATGAGGTCTGGCAGACTGGGCCACAGCTCATCTAGTCTAGCATCCTATATCACACAGAGGCCCACCAATTCCCCATGGCATCTGAAGCAGAAGACAAAGGCAGAACCCTCACCTGCTCTTGAATCCCTGCAAGAGGCATCCTGTCTGTCTTCCCAGGCAGAAGGATGTGGTTAGGCATCCATTCTAGCAGTCACCAACACACCTGTCATATGTGAACTTGTCTAACCCTTTCTCAAAGCTATCTAGGCTGTTTGCTGTTACCACCTATTCTGGAAGCAAATTCTATAGACCAATGATCCTCTGAGTGAAGAAATATTTCCTCTTCTCTGATCTGACTCTCCTGCCCACCAGCTTCAAACAGTGCTCCCTGGTTTTAGTGCTGTGTGTGAGAGAAAATCATTTTTCTCTATCTACCTTTTCTATACCATGCACGTATATGGACTGGGCCAAAATATTTAGCCACTCCTAGGTTAGATTAAACATGCCCAGTTTAATTTAACTGCAGCTAGAGTTCTTTTACTCATTTATTTCAAGATTTAATAAAGACTTAAGAAACTTAGCAATGGTGATGAGGTATTTTTCACATACACAAACATTTTATATTAATTAAAATGCCACCTACCAGCTCAATAACATGGTGGACTAGAACGTACTCGTAATTCAGGCGGATATTTTTCACGGAAGCAGACGAAACATGCACCAGAGCTAGGAATAGCGACAGAATCCCAGTGATATACCTTAAAAAAACTGGATTACAAAATTACAGTGAAATATAATTAGTATAAAAGATTGTACTTGCGTGCTGCTGTCAGACTCTATAATAATAAAGCACAATTGGCTTGATCCTAACATCAGGATTCCACAAAACTGTAGAGGTTAGAGATATGTTAACTTCATGCTCTCTGCCAGAAATCTATAGGTAATGTCCAAGACACAACAACTGACACTGCAATAGAAAGGTCTCAGACCTAGCACAGTAGGTGCATTGGCAACCTCAACAAAACTGAGTTCCACATTTGAAGACAGACTCCCTTTCATGAAGACTCTCTCCAGTCAAGCTGCTGCAAATTAAAACCTACTAAATAGTCTTCTGAAGCTGCCATGGCAGTTCGGCTAATAGAGGCTTGAATTATGGCCCTGACCTACCCATGATGAACTGACTGAATGGTTCCTACGGGCCCTTCAACCCACAATCAGCCTGGTGTTATGACTTACATTGTGGACAAAAATCTCCCAAATACTGTTGGAGCTGTTTTGGATGCTAATTTTGTTTGCTTGCTTAAGAATTTATATCCAACCCTTCGCCAAAAGGTACATGGTAGGGGTGGGCAAGAATGCAATTTTTGGGATTCTATTCGATTCAAATTCAATACTCAAAAATTCAATTCAATTTGAATGTTTACAGTTCAAATTTAACCAAATTCAATTTGAATTAAGCAAATTCAAATCTACTCGTTCAAATTTTTCATTCAAATTTGCACTTACAAATATTGACATTTGTAGATGCCCATACACATCTTCCCAAGATCCATACACATCCATACACGTCCGTATGCATCCCGTAGTTATCCCACATATGCAACCCACTTTCATCCCATACGAATCCGTACAAATGTGTACGGATGCAGGAAAGGTGCTGATTTTCAAGTACGCATCGTATACTAACCTATACGCATACAAATGTCTGAATAATTCAAACTAATAGAACTAATAATTTGAAATTCAGATTAAATTTTTAAATTCGAATTTAAGGACATTCGATTCAAATTCAAACATCAAAATTCAGTCGATTCGATCGAATTTCAAATGCATTTGAATATTCATGCGCATCCCTAGTACAAGAGTGGATCACAACAACAATAAAAAATATTCTTAAAGTATCTTTAAAATATAATACTCTCTCCCAATGTTTCTTGTATCAGCAAACATTTTCTTGGAATGGTAAGCAAGTGGGCCTTATTCCATATAATATCTCAGAATGGGAACTTATCAGTCCCATACAAAAGGTGAAGGGAATAGAGATGTGGTACGGGTTCATTTTTGAAATGTTTTTATTCAAAGCAGGTGGTTCAAGCAGGTTGAAATTCAAATTAAAAAAGGGGGTCTTGAAACATACCAGTTGCTTTTTATTTTGTGTTGAAATGCTTCAGGTTTGTCATCTTTTAGGCCTTTTTTTAAACAGACCTTTTCATGTATTTTTCCTTCAGGAACCAGGTCAAATTCATATTCAGACTGAACACTCTGTGGCATAGTTCCCACTAGGACTTTTTTTAAGTGTCCGGACTCAAAAGTGCCATTCAGCATTAAAAACAGGAGTAAAGTGCAAAAGATGAATTAAATAAGACACCCCTTTAAACAACCCTCGCTCCTGTTTTTTTAAATGAAACACTTTATGGGGCATTCCCACTTGGATCAGGGTGTTTTGAAACCGTGTTTTGAAGCAGAAGCCCACCTGCCTGCCCACTCGCCCCCCACCTGCTGCTTCATCCCCACCATTGTGGCTGCTGCCAGCCATTGCCACTGTGCTGCTCACTCACTCAGCTTCCCGCCAAGCAGCCCTGGTGCTCCTGAGGCATAGGGAGGAGGAACGGAAAGCGACGGGCGAGCAAGCAGGCTCCCCCTCCCTTTCAGGTGCTGCTGCTGCACCACCGCCATGCTCTGCTTTAAAGCGGAATTAACAAAAACAAATGGGAATGCAAATAATGTGCGCATCTGGGTTTTTTTAAAATTCCGCTTTAATGGAGCTAAGTGGGAATTCACCCTGCCATTCAAATGGGAGTTGGAATTTGTATCAAACCAAGGGCTCTTTTGTTCAATTCAAACTGAACAGCAAATTTTTAAGTTCATGCACATCTCTAGTAGAAAAATCATGCGTCCACAAAACACAGCCATTACCATTATCCTTCTCTTTGTGCAATCTCTGTGGGTTAGTTAGGCTCATGTGATTAAAAAAACATGAATACACATACGTGTACATTTTGTGTTTAGACATTCAAATATTCAAAACTATGTCGTCATCCAACAGCATTTCAGAAATTCAGCTTCCAGTTTATAACCTACACTCACTCTCTTGCATATTCCCCGCACTGTGCCCATCTTTCCTGCAAGCAAGAGAGTAAGGACATCAATCCTAGTATGTGTCCCCATGCTGAAAATAGTCCATGGTTGCCTCTGGAGCGTCTCCATGCAAAGCCCTAATATAGGCTACATTTGAGACAATACGTGTAAAAAAAACCCTTAGCAAATGTTCATTCCAAAATAGGGGGCTAGCACATATTGTCCTGTGGTCATGGGGATGTTCCCTCCCAGGTTATTTGGGGAGCAGCTTGGAGGCCGCTGTATTAGTGGGCAGGGTTCCGCCTCTGTTCCCTGTTCCTGCCATGCACGCTGCATTCATTACACTCCCCTTCACTGATAGTAAGCTGTGTGTGAGTAATTTTGAGCTGGTTGCTAGTGGGGGTGCCCGCTGTCATGCCCACTGTCATGTGGATGTGCGCACCTCCGCTAACCTGTGGCGGCCAAGGAAAGGAATGATCTGCTTTTAGTTATGCTTTTAACTATATGTTATAACTTTTGGTTATGGTTTTAACTGTGAGGGGCAAGGAAAGGAATGAAGTGTGTTGTGTTTGTGGAGGTGCAACGGAGGTGTTTGCCTGTCATTGCTGCAGCGGGAGAGATGGGTTACGGTGACACCAACCCAGCTTCCTATCAGGGGAGAGGGTGGGTGGGGAGAAAATGATGCGGGTTCACGCTGCGGCTTGCATGGGGACAGGCACGTACAATTTGAATCCGCTTTGCCCCAAACCACATGGGGACACTTTATTGCAAGCTACAACGTGGATTTTTATGACACGCATCACAAGAGAAGCAACCAGCTTGCATGGGGACGCAGCCTTAGTATTAATTTTTTTCAACATTATTATACCATGAAAGGCCTTGACTTTATAAGCTCCCTCCATTCTTTTCCCTCTGTTATCACTTACCTAAAACAAAGGTAAAATTCTACACAGAAAAAATATAATACACTGGAAGTTACTAACTTTGGATACATAATTTCACAAACAACCAAACAACAAGCTGTAAGGTTTGAACACTGTTCCCAGTTTGATTTTTATATTAAAAATGGTATAAAGATGTTTTAAATAAATGAAGATTTGAGCGATCAGGAACTACCTGGGGACATGTTTGCATTAGTGAATGAGTTGCTGTTGACATTCTTTTGGAAAATATAACATCTTTAGAACACACAATCCACATTAAACCCAGAAAGCCTGAAAATTTTTAATCTAGAGGTTTAGACAAGTACTTGTCTCTTGCGCTAATACAGCTTATGATCAATTTTCTATTTTACTGAAGATCAGTCCCCCTTAATCTTACTTATGATATAAATTCCCTTTGTCACCCACTGCAAGCTTTCACTTTTTTTTCCTCTTATAGGTCAAGTCCAGACATGATGTGGAAAATCAGTATTATAGGGAGGAAATGGAGGAACTGAATGGAGCACTTGTTTGCATCATCGCAGCATAATACAGATTCAAAACGAATTTGCTTGTTCTCATTCTTTCATTGTTCCCGTGCTCAGCACAGGCTGGGAAACCATGTACCTTTGTCTCTCCATCCCCTCAAAATCTCCCTCTCCCTTCTATCACCTACTGGATGCTGCTGTTACAGCACCAAATCCTGACTTCACACACCAGCAGGAAAATCATGCATGCACATGTGTGTGTATATGTGTGTGAAAATGAGACGGAGCTGGGAAGAAGTAGGTTGCAGGCAAAGCTAAGTATTAGCTGTTTTCTTCCTATTCTTCCCAGCCTTTGTTTCATTCCTGCCAAGGAAAGAAAATGCCCACCCAGCCCCTGCAGTCAGTCTTTACCACCCACCAGGAAGTCTGCCATTGGCAAGCGGAAATGCAGAGCCCTCCTGCATGCACAAAAAAGTACATTAATGCCCCCAAAGTCTAAATTTGTCCCCACTTTGCAAAATAAAATGAGATAATGCTCTGAACTTTTCATTTAATCTGCATTAAAATAGTACACTTTGGGTCTTTCTGCATTGGCCCTCCGAAAAATGGATCTGTTTTTCGGCAGTCCATCCTTGCTGGTAGATCCGTCACTATCTGTGATGGATCAAATCGGACACCTTGCATCCACACACGCACAGGGAGGACAGATTGGGGAACAGATTTGGTGTGGGTGCAGTGCGGATGCACAGCACCCACCCCAATCCATCCTCCCAAGGCCCTTCCCCTGCACTCCTCCTCGCCCCAGAAGCCGGAATCGTGGCTCCTGGAGCCAGGGGGGCCTCACCCTACCCCCCACCCACCCACCCCAGGTCGGGCACACATGATCCCCTCCTTACCTGCAGGCAACCAGGCCAATTCTGGCTGCCGGGGGCCGGGGTGCTTTGCGCGTGCTCGCAGCGCGCCTACCCATTGGCCAGCCACGTGCCTGGCTTGAGCAGGCCCTCTGCGCAGGCATGCATGGCTGGCCAATGGGGAGGCGCTCTGCGCACATGCGCAAAGCACACCAGGCCCTGGCAGCCAGAATCGGCCTGGCTGCCTGCAGGTAAGGAGGGGATTGTGCACGCTCGACCCAGGGTGGGTAGAGGGGTATGGGATGAAGCCCCCCCCCCCCGACTCCAGGAGCTGTGAGAATGGAGTCCCCTGGTTCTCCATTGCTGGCTCCACAGGAGCCAACTGGGGAAGCCAGGGGACGGCCCATTTAGTTCCCCCATCCTTGTGCGGAAGCATCCTACATGGATGTGGATTAACCGCTCAAGGATGGAAGACCTGATTAAGACTAGCTTCAATCAGATCTTCAGGGAAACCAGTTTTAGTGCCTTCTAGCACACATTAGAGACACATCTTGCACAAGCCAATGCGGAAGCAGGCTCCGCAAAGTGTCTCTAATGTGTGCTGCAATGTGGAAGGTGACTAGGCAAGTGTTTTATATCTGGCCTTAATGGGTCCTTAATCCGCGTTAAGTGGCCAGTGTGGAAAGACCCTTTTAGTTCACTTTAGGGAACATTAGTCCATAAAAGGTAAAGAATCTTTTAAAACTGTTGGGATGTTGAAAAACATTTTAATTAACATGTCAGAGCACAGGCAAATTTATACCTGGAATGCTCAATACATGCTGTTGGTACATACACACCCAAAAAGAACATACAAAATTCTTTCCTCTGGTGGTGAACAGACACAGCAGCTTTGTGTGCACAAAGCAGTAGTTCAGTCCCTGCCACCACAATGGTAACCCCTGACCTATTCTACAACAATCTGGTCTTCAAGGCTTTGGACCCTTCCTGCAAGGACCCTTAATCTGATTTAGTCTCCATATAGAAAACTTCTAGGCCATATAGATCCACAAATTAATGTGAATCTTTGAGGCCATGGCCCTCTTAGTCATGCTCCATCTGCACAAGACACAGCTAGATCCAGATTAAGGAGACCCTTAAACTACATCGCTTGTAGACTTGTTTATAAGGTCCACAAGAGGACTAAAAGCCTTGATTCTGGATCACAGGAGGGACACAGATGACACACCTCCATGATGTGGAACTACAGGGAGGCTGCTGAAAAACACTCTCTCAAGCCCCCAAGATATGAGCTTTCATTCCTAACTGTTGGGGGAGGGGCAGCTGCAAAGCTCATGTAAACCTCACAGCTGCAGAGTCATGGGGCAGATCAGTACCATCCAGCCCACCTTTCTATATGATCTGAATCTGTGGGTTCAGTTAACCTGGATCCACCGATTCAGTTCAAAACAAAGTGCAGAAAAAGCCCATGTTATGCTTAGGTGAACCTGTACTGGTTAAAAGAAAAATCCTGTATTGTTACTAAGAAAAGTATGAATTTGCCCGTGCAATTACTAAGGGCCTTCTTGCACTTGGCCAGGGGACAGCTCCAGGCAGAGTGCGGGAATGCATTGCTCACACCACAGTCTGCTTGGAACAGTCCCTGGGGCCTCCCACCTGTTCCCAAGGTTCACATGCTGGGGACAGGTTAATGTGCTGGGGACATTAACAGCACAACATACTCTGCAAGTCAGGAATGGTACAGGGGCTATGGAAACTTCCAGGTACTGCATTCCAGCCCGGCTCACACAATGTACGCATTGTCTCGTCACCGGATTGCAGATGTAGACAAGGGAATTCCCATTCTTAATAAAAAAAACACACCCACACACCACCACTGATCTGGGCAGACAAAGACCTTGAAAATAGTTTTTAATGAGAAGTTGTAATCAAAACATTTTAAATAAATAGCCAACAAGATGTCCATCCCCCCAAATATTTATGTATAGTTTTCTCACCTATTTTTAAAATCTTAAAAGTGATATCAGAAATATCAGGTTTGGACTCTGATGAGCATTGCTCAGCCTTGTCAGTTGTCAAGAATTATACATATTTGAACCACTCCCATTTAGAAGAGAGGTAACCTTCCATAAGAAGGATTTTTTTAAAAAAAACAACTATTGTTACTGATTCCTACTTCTTCAGGCCCTTCTTAACAGTCAGCGGTAATTTTAAGCAGCTAAGAAAACAGAGGGCTGCCAGTTTGATCCCTTGCCTTTCCCCAGAAATACACAATGGGAAACTACTTCCATACCACGCATGGAGGCTCCCTTGCAATCAACTAAGTCCTTTCCCGCTGAAGTAATGTCTGTGACGTGCCCTCAAAATTCCAAAATATGACCAAAACATGTCCAGGAGCCCACAAAAAACTGGCAATCCAACTAGAAACATATTTAAAAGAGAACAAGAGTCCAAGAAGGCTTTCTTCGTAAAATAAAGTTCTCCAAATGTCTTTCCCACCTCAGATGTCGAAAACTCAGTACAGTACGTACACAAGACAACAGGAGGACTGAACAGAGAAAACTCTTTTTCCGTCTCTCCTGCTTTATGATCTATAGCCTGCAGACAGCTGGGATAGGGTGATGTGGTGTAGCATACTTGCTCTCCCAGCCAATACGGTGGAACAGCACCAGATAAGAAATGAGCAGGTGAGCAAACACGTAAATAAGCAACAGGAGGGAGAGAGAGCAAACAAGGTGAATTTGCTCAATGAATGCAAGAGGAAACAATCCACCTACTGCTTCCTGGTCTCCCTGTGGCAGTTTGGGGGCAACAGTGGGCACAGTCCGTAAAGTTTCCGAGATCAACAGTGGGGATTTGCTGCTCGGAAAGCTCACTTGTCTCCAAGATCTTCTCTCAGTGTCATGAAGCACTAAAGAAAATGAACTGCTGGAAACGCAAGGCAAATGGAGCGTCACTTCCCAAACAACAGCAAGCTGCCACTGGACTGAAAAGTGACCAGGAGCATCTTAGACCACAACTGGCAATACCTTTGGGAATAAGGTGGCGATATACTCTGTTTTGTCTACATGCCACCTCCTGCTTCAACTGTTCATCTGGGCTTAAGAGCAACCTCATTATTTGCAGACTGAAAGGATGGACCGGTCACTGCCCTCTATTTCATAGAAACAGGATTTCAAGAAACATTCATGTTTCTTCCGGACAGCATGAGGAGCACTAGCAACCTCGCGCAGTAACTGTAGCCACCACGAAAGGCATCCGCCCGCCAGCATCAAGGCCGGAGGTCTGCGTGTGATCTGGGGTCGAATTATTATAATTTTAAAGACAGAAACTCGATCTCAGATCTGGGCTTGCAATTCCACCTTTATAACTTTCGGTGCACATCTTTGGCTCCTCAGGAGGAAAAAACGTTTCAGGAGAAAAGATAAAGAAAGCAAACTACTCCGTGGGCGGGAAATGCACCTGCGTCGGGGCTCGCCCGCTCAGAGTCCGGGACCGACGAGCGGGCTTTACCAGCGGGGATTGTGTCCGGGAAGCCCCGGCAGGGGAAGCGCACCGTCTCCTCCCTACTCCGTTTGGCGCGCCGCGCGGAGCTGTGAGCGGAGCGAGCCAACTCCGCCGAGGGCGAGATGCGGTACAGCGATCGCACCTGCGCCTCGCCGCGCCCCGCCTGGTGTACAAGAAAGCTGGTGCCATTTCCTCGTCCTTGCCGCGGCCGGGATTCCCAGGACTAGGCTTCTGGGAATGAGGCGGTTCTTCTGGGAATAAGGCGTTCGGAGCAAGCGGGGAAATTCCCACAGGCAGAGCGAGGGGATAAAAGCAAGCGGGTGTCGAACTGCGTTCGGCACTTTCCCTCCTCGCTAGCCGACGAGCGACACGGAGCTGAGGAGGGCGCGGACGTTTCAATTCCGCAAGGTAGGTCGGCAGCTGAGGAGGGCCGAGGAGAAAGGACCTGAGGAAGGCGAGCGCCGGAAGCTCCTGTATTCCCTCAGAGTCGCCTGGGCGGAGAGCGCGCCGCGTGTGCGCGCCGCCGGCGACCGAGCAATAGCGAATAGTAGCGCTGTAGTAGCGCGCGAGAGCGACGCCGCGGCTCAGGGCTTCTTCCTTACCATGGAACATGGTCCGCGGGGAGGGAACGTGCCGCTCATAGTGGTGCCGGGCTCGTGTCCATGGTCGACGACGGGCGCTTTCCCTCAGGCCGGGAATGGCCGGCGACGCGCGAGCCTTCCGTCGTAGGCGCCAGAACTATTGCGGGGCGCGCGCGCTTTCCCCCGCAGCCTTCGGCTTGTGCAGAATCCGCCGCTTTCCGGGAAGTTGCACGCTTCGAGCGAAAAAAATCCAATCGAGCAACGTGCACGGGCTTCCTCTCCCTACTTCGACCAATCGGACTTCCTTCTCCCCAACGGGTTTCGCTTGGGCGGGGAGAGCCCCCTCGGTCGGCACTCGGCCACCCCCACCCCCCCGTGGGCCACGAGCCTGCCTGCCTCCTTCCGCGGGTGGCCCGCGGCCTTCCCCGCCACCTGTTCAGGGAAGAGCCAAAAGTGCAGGCTCGAGGGCGAACCGAGCGCGCGCCAGAGCGGCTGAGCTCTCCGCTTGGCGCTCCCGGCCGCCCGCTGGTGGTGCCGGCGCGGCGACCCGCTCGCTCTGCCGCTGCCAGGCGCGCGGCGACAGGCGAAACTCGTGTCTCTCCAGCGCTTCTTCGAGGCTCCTCGTTAAAAGGCGTCGTCGACGCCGCGTCGGCCGGGCTTTTCTCCTGGCCGAATGGCAGAGGAGGTGGGATTAGCCGGGTCTCCACTCCCAGCGCTTCCATCGTGCCCACAGAGGCGGCCAAGAAGGCTACACTCCTGGGTGGGAGAGAGCCGTTCGTGGGAAAGTGGAGGCTTGGGTGGGGTTTTCTCACAGGGAAGCTCTTGGCTTTAGAGGCTGGAGTGACTGACTTTCTCTGTTGCGAAAGATTTCAAGCCGCAGATTGTTGAGCGGCTGAGCTTTCTCGTTGAATCAGCTTAGCATTGGGGGGGGGGGGGAGTTGTGTGGATAGGATTGGCCCACGTGAAAATCGACTCCACTGAGCATAATATATTGGGTACACATAAGCCAACCCTGGGCCGGAAGGATCGATCATTAGGTGGGAAAAGGGATCTGGCAGTAGCAGCAGCAGCAGCAGCATCTCAGGCTCTCCGATCTGCTGGGTGGGTGTGACCTGAGAGACCCTGCACAGCTTGACTTAGGGGGCCAGTGGCCCCACCCATACCCCGGCATGTGCACTTTCGTGGGTAAACTGAATGCCAGAAGCTAATCAATTGGGGGGACAGGACCATAAGAACCATAAATAAATTTGGATTTTTAAAAAATGTCCAAACACTCCACTGTAATATATATTATGATATAGTGGCTGCAGCCTGTTGTTGTTTTGAGGTGATATTTTAATAAAAAGTGATATAAAATATTTTAAGTAAATTGCAAATATATAAATAATATCCTCAGGTGTCTTCTGCAAGAGGTAGATGGCCTCCAGTCCAATGTGCTAAGATCAAGCTAAACAATTAGCACCTATGAGCCTGAAGTTCTTTCGGCTGAGGTTGCCCCTTCCTCAGAGGAGGTGGAGACCTTTTTAGCCCTACTGTAGGACTGAAAACAACATTGGAGCCCTTAAGTCAAACTGAGGAATAACTTGGAGGGATATAGCTGTAGTGGAGGAGAAATGAGGGAGAAAGTGATGGAATATTTCATCTATTTGCTTTTACTTTTCCTCCCTGTCTTCCATTTGCTTCTACTAGAGCAGAATTATCTGTGGCCCTTTCTAGACTAGTGGAAGAAATCCACACTTAAGGGAAAGCGGTGTCCGGACTAGAGCAGCCTCCCTTAGCTTCCTCATAGGAAGCTGCAAGAGATTGAGCGGCACACACAGTCACATGGGATGAGGCAACCAATTGGAGTTGAGTTGCCCTCCCAGTTCTCGTTTGCTCTTCTTGCCATTCTGTCCGGACTGCAGGAAGATTTGAAGTTTCTTAATACTGCGCTGCGAATGCTGTTAAATCAGTATTAACATAAATGTGCAGTAGCTATGGGATAATGTATCACCATTGATCATTGTGTGTGATGCCCCACACAGAGACTGCACATTCCGTTGCACATTATTAACAATGCGGCCTGTATTTCCCACTTTTGCGTCATTGCAACAGAAGTGGTTTCTTATTGCCTCTATCTATCTGCATCCTGAGAAGAGACTAAGTACCTTTCTATACCAAACCACTGGGTCTGAACTAATGGGGTTTGCTGCTTCAGACCATGGAAAGGTGTGGTCTGGAACCCATAACAGCCACACATCAGGCTTAAAATTCACCCAGGCATCTAGGATTCTAAAAACATTTCTATTTCCACTTTTTAAGCAGTTGACAACATTTTTACACGGAAAGCAATGTTTAAGAGCAGGAAAAGCAATAAAACTAGGAGGGGGTTATTCTGAATTTAAAGTATGCGCTCTAGAAGACTTCTCCCAAATTTATTTTTAAAACCTAAATATCTATTGGGACACAAAGAAGGTGTACTTTGCTGGCATCCTATCTCCAGTAACAAACAGGTGAAGTTTCACACACAGCCTCAGTAAGAGCTTGAACCCTAACTCCACCCTCCGCTGCTGCCATTGGGCCAGATCGACCCACTGGCAGGCAGCCGGGGTCCGGCCAGTCTTTAGCCTCCATGAGGAGCAGGTGCACTCACCCCCAACCAGGGCCACACACACATCTTACCTTTTCGTGGTCCCTGGGTGGGCGGGGCTTGCTGGGTTCGGAGTGTGGCGTTCTGCGCACACTTTACATTTGTGCTCTACACTTTTGCTGCGATTAGGACACCCTAGGATGGGCTGGGACAGTTCCGGAGAGAACCACCCTCCCAGCAGAGCAAATGCTCTGTCCCATGGCTGGCCTATTCACACTACAGAGGCCCTTGTGCGAATCGGCCTCTTGTGTCTAAAAAGCCCTATGCCCATTTAGTTGTTGGGAAGACCATAATGAAAGACCACATGCTCTGCCAACAGGTAATCCCCACATGGGTGTTTCTGTGGAGTCAACAGACCTTGCAGTCTGTGACTTTACAAATTTGAGTAAAATTAGATTCAGTGTAACCCAGCATTCACCAACCTCCTACATTCCGCATTTTTTGGCCTCCAGTTCCTATTTGCCTTAGGATACCGCCAGATGTTAGGAAAACCCTTTGATCCTCCTGGCATTGCAGTGGGACTGCTGGAAATCAACATGGCCTTCCCAGTGTGGTGCCAGTTGCAACACACAGAAAACACATTGTAGCAATATGAAAAATCCAGCAGGAATGTCATGGGCCTGTAGTAGCCCTACTTACCTGCATATTTGGCAAGGTACACATGAGATTGTCTTGCTGACGACATTCTGAAATCAGCCAAATGAGTGAAAAGAAAAAAACAGAGGGAGTACGGTACTTTTCTGGCTCCTGGAAAACCTCCAGCAAAATGATCTCATGCACTTTGTCAGATACGTAGGTAAGCAGAGGTTTGCAGCCTGAGTCTGGCAGGGCACAGCAAGGGGAAGTGCCAGAAATGTTTTAATATAATCCCTTGCCTTTTGACCTGTCAGACCTAAACAGTACGATCATGGTCACTGGAACAGATGGAAACAGGAAGGGTGTTTTAACCATAGAATCCCTATTTATATTTTTAACGTGTGTTGGTATAGATGGGGTTATGTTATAACTCAGCTAAATGAAAATGTAGATATTTTCTTCTTTTTGCATGCAATTTGAAAAAAAAGATTATTAGGTAATAAAGATAGACTCCCTCTCACCTGGGAAGCAGAATGTTAAACTACTCCACTGTCTGCAGATTGAATAACTTTTCATTCCTTCTGATAGCAGTTTAAAAAATGAGCTGGATTGCGATTCTAGGTGTACTGATTCCCCACTGTTGCAAGCAACAGCAGCTTTAAAAGGGAAGTAGTTCAACACCACAAAGCCATTGGACTTTATGCAAATCAAGGGTTTTCCCTCTTGATAAACCTTCCCCCAGTTGCTGATGATTTTTGCAAACCGATATGAATGACTGTACTGTTACTGTGTGGTCTTTGCTCCTGGTTGAGTAGCTATTCTTTTCACTGTTACTCAGAAATAAGTTCTTCCTTTAAATTGCACTGAAAATTAGATAAAATGTTTTGTAGAGCACCTTTTAAAATAGGTTTGCTTCCACTATTTAAGAAAGCACGTCTCTATTGTGGCTAAAATATGGGGTACTTAAGGCCAAAGCTAAAATAAAATAGGAGAAATATTGTTTTAGAAACTTTTTAGGGATTTTTAATTGTAGACCCAAACCTTTAGCCTTTCTTCCAGATGTCCTTTATGGTTACAATTAACTGACTAGTCTCTTTATTTCCTTTTTAAAGTAATTCAAATTCTGGCTCATGAAAAATAGTATACATAGTCTGGAATTCTGTGCATGCCAAACTGGAACTAATCCAATTTGAACACTGTGAAATTAACTTCCAAATTGGCATGCCTAGGATAAAATATAAAAGTGAAAATCATTGTAAATTCTATTGCTAGTTTGCCAAGAGGTTTCTGTGTATACATGTACATACGCACACATATTCTACTATATAATAATTTTTTTTAGCTTTTTTACAGATATTAAGAAATAAACTTTGAAAGCTGAAAATAATAAAGATTTGCATATTCTTTTGCAATGTTTTTAAAAATCTAGGAAAACTAACTGTTAATCCAATAAACTATTTATTGACCTAAAATTGCAATAAAAGTTGCTGTTGATGATGAATCTGCCAATCTAAGATTTTTTAAAAGTTAAGAGAAAAAGAAATAAAGGACCTTTTCACACTGTGAAGATGGGGATGCTTGACTATAGAGCTGCTTCCACTGTGGAGCTCCTAGTGAAGCCCCAGATGCAGCCTTCACACTGACTTCCTTGCAAAAGCTGTATGGAGCGGGATGGGATAGCAGTCACGCACCATGTCACCTAGTCACTGTAGCAACAGACAGCTGCACACGGCCATTGCTCTAGTGAGGTAGACACTGCAGGGTAATTTCAAGATAGGTTTGGTATCAACCCAGTTTTCACAATGCAAACACTGGCCCAGGGAAGTTAAGTATGAAAAAACGCAAAGTTATTCCTTACACATTGTGGCTTTCCATGGTATGGCCATGGTCACACCTTGTTGAAACAATCCGTCTGATTAAGAAACAGAACTGAAAATGCACTTACTCCAACCACACCCAGTACCTGATAATCCATCCTCAGTTTGGGTCACTTTGCTCATACCTTTCTGCTCCTGTCCTGTGATTTCTTTACAAGACTTTTTAAAGCTCTCCACCTTCATAACAGCCCCTGTGCTCTGATAGGATAAAAGTTCTAGGATGCAACTGCACATAACCACACACTGGGTGATCCACCCAGTATAGTACAATTCAGCCTCCTCCTTATTCCTCTTCCTTGATGACACCCAAAAATGAGAACACATTAACGCTCTATAATGAGACCTATATAAATCCATAAATAAAACACATAGAACTAAATAAAACACAAATAGGGCACGTCCCCATGCAGGTTTTTTAGTGCTGGTTTGGATTATTTTGGGGGACTATTTTTAATTCAGATTGAGTGCCCGTCTATTAATCCGAATATAGCCATCCCCATGCAGCTTTGGGCTATTTTGGGGGACTATTTTTAAACATAAAAAACAGGACTTTAAAAAAAACCATGCAAACCCTGTGTGCAATAAAAGCACCAAAAGCTTCCCCTTTACTGCATTTAAAAAAAAAACTATCTCTAATTATTACTTTCTTTTTCACACCTCTCTCTTTTTACATTGCCAGGGCAAAGAAGCCAGCACAGCGCAATAAAATGTATCCTAGCAAAGCATTTCAAAATATTTCAAGTACTTAAAAGCATTCTATAAGCTTCTCACAAGTATCTTTTCAAAAAGATACAAAATGTTTCAAGCAAAAATGTTTTAAAAGCTCTTTTAAAAGGCAAGCAGCTCTCCCCCCTTTCTGCCTTTTTCATATGGAGCTCTAGCATTGTGAGCCTGGGAAGGGAAGGGGGAGCTTTGCATCTGTAAAAAAAAGCCCACCCACAGCTGGCTGCCATTGGGCAGAAGGCTAGACCTCCACCCCAAATAGCCCAGTATTGTCCCCATGTGGGAGAAAATAAGCAGACTTGGCTCAAAAAGGTGACTCAATCCTGTTTTCAGTTCAGATTCTATTCAGATTAATTAGAGCAGTCATGGGGACAGTCTTTCCTGAATTCATATGGAATTCGGATTAAAGTACCCATGGGGATGCACGCATAAAATAGATAGGACTAAAAAGTATGAGCAGTAGAGTCCAAAGATGGACTGAAGAAGAATTAAAGGGGAAGTGTGACCACAGCCTATATCTCACTTTTACATGGTCAGTAAATTGCAAGCTTTCTTATATAATGTAGATCATATAAAGCAAAATTAAACTGTGCTGTAGAATTCTTTGTAGTAAACACAGTTTGCTTATATGAGGGATGACTGTATATAGCTTTCTGCTGTTAAACTTCAAAGAATAAACTTAACAAATAAGTATCACCACTTTGGAGAATTTCCAAGTAATTTACACTGGTCTGCAAAATTTTTGAATGATTCCCTGTTCCATTCTTATGTAATCGCGTCAACCTTAAGGTCTGGTAGGAAAAAAGAAAAAGAAGTCATGGTACAACTAGAAATTGCCTCAATTTAGACCATTTTACTTTTTTCAGCATTTAAGGAACATAGAAAGGACATTGCCATTGTTGAGAGGGAATGTTACCCTAACTGAGAGTAGAAATGTCCTATTCTAAGCTGCTTCATGGCATGTTGGCATTCTTGCTTCATTTTTTAAAGTAAACTATGTAGTAAAAACT
Source organism: Aspidoscelis tigris stejnegeri (assembly GCA_023333525.1). Taxonomy (NCBI): domain Eukaryota; kingdom Metazoa; phylum Chordata; class Lepidosauria; order Squamata; family Teiidae; genus Aspidoscelis; species Aspidoscelis tigris. Next base: position 35,270,682 of record JALMGA010000004.1, on the reverse strand, counting down.
AACTTAGGCTGCACTAAATCTAGTGAGGCACTATTGTATTAGGCCAAGTCATATGTGAGACCTCTTGACATTCTTTCCCTTTGTGGTGCAAGAAGATTTGGATACCATGATTGTTATTTAGTTATTAATTATTTAGACTGATAACAATCAAAACCACAGAGCGCTGGCTGGGCCCTTGCACATACAAGGCCCTACATTGTTGTTTAGTTTACCTAGAACTACCTATGATAGGAAAAACTAAAGCCCCAGAGCGAATTGATTAGTGGTTTCTATATAACGAACCAGAGCTCTATTATTAAAAGAATTTACCCTCACCAGTGTTATTTATAAGTGACCAGTTTCCACTTAGAAGCCTGAAACATTTATCTGAATTCTCTTTTCAGAAATAAATAGAAGTGATCTTCATTTTCAGATAATAGTAGAAACATGACAGCTGATGCATGCATTTGACTATATGAAACTGTTAGCATGCCTTTTAAAATGTATTTTATATAGATTTGTGTAGTGTTTCTTGAGAACAATTGTATTTTTTCTATGAACTGTGACTAAAATACTGCCCTATACAATTGTCTGCAATACAGTAAATATTTCATAATACAAAGAAAAGAGCAAAAAGCACAGAATATAAACCTGACCTTAAAATATGAAGTTACAAGCAAAAATTGAAGAGCTTGAAACTGGTTAGCAATCAAATATACTTAAAGGGAGTTAAAGGGATATATTAAAGTTTGTTCCATATAATTCAATAGCTGTGTTCTGTAATGAACAAATATGGTGAGAATGTAATTGCTCAAAAAGAGAGTCTTTTCAAGAAAGAAAGCATATTTCCCCACCCATCTGTGCACAAGACAAGATGAAGGCATCTGTGTTGCTGGGCAGTCTGAGCAACAGCTCTAGGGATGCCATCCAGTTTCTGCACAGCCAGATGTACATTTCAAGCCTTGCTGTTCATCAGTGGCCTAAATATTCCTTGTCCTGAAGGAATAGCCCAATGATAGCTACGCATTTTATTATTTCCAGTTTGGTAAAGTGGTTAAGGAGCTGGACTCTTATCTGGTTAAGGAGCTGGACTCTTAACTGATTCCACCCTTCTCCACGAAGCCATCTGGGTGACTTATGGGGTAGTCACAGCTCTCTTCTGAGCTCTCACAGCCCCACCTACCTCACAAGGTGTTCTTTGGTGGGGAGAAGAACAAAAAGCTTTGTCAGCCACTTTGGGTCCCCTTAAATGGGTGAGAAAAGCTGGGTAGAAAGGCCAATTCTTCTTCTTTTATACTTGTATCTAAATTTATATACACAAATTTACTACAACATTTGTGTAATACAGTGAAAGTAAATATCTAATATTAAATCACTAAGGCAGCATTTAAAAACCACACCATATAAATGTGTTCAATAAATTAACAATTATCCTAAGAAGTCCAAAAATGCAAATCCTGCCCAAATTGATCATGCTTATACTGAATGCCAAAAATCAAAGAGCTGCATAGGCTGCATAGTTATTGTAAAATTGCATGCCGTGGAGTTTTGGTTTTAACTGGTGGGTCCAATATTGTTCTGCTTTGCATTTTGTTTGATCCCATGCTCTTACTGCTTTGTGTGTCATTCCGTATGCCCTTGTAATATCTAGCATTGCAGAAAAGTGGCTAGTATTGTCTTATGTTCTTTCTATGTTCTTGTATCCTTAATTTTCTCTTATAGCTGTACCCACATATATGGGAGCACCTGGACATTGTCTGGTATAGATATTGTCTTTAGATTTACAAGATATATATAGCCTAAACAGGTTCACAAAATTGTCCCTCTTGTAGATAGTGCAAAACAACATCCACATGGGACTTATCTTAAAAGACAATATTTTTCTGTTTAGAATCTTGTTTGGAGTGGACTAGATGATCCCTTATATTTTTGCTCATTTTGTATGCAAAAATAGGCATTTGGGTACCTATAGACTTGTATGCTAGAATTCTGTCTTTAATTTCTTATTTCTACCCATAGAATACCAACAGTATCATTCTCTTGTTAGCAGATTCTAAAGATGTTTTTCTTTTCTTTTCTTTTCTTTTCTTTCTTCTTCTTCTTCTTTTTTTTTTTTTTGAACCTTCCCTGAATTGTTTCTGCAAAAATTGACTTCTTTTCCTATACTCAAAGCTACTTCAGTTTATTTTCATTCTTTAAATTTGGGAGTAAAGTAACATAATTTCTTTGTAGTTGCTGTTGGGATGATACGTTTCAAAATGAAGCAATGAGTTGTTCTATCCTTATCTTTTACTATTGGATCTCCCAGAATTATACTATTATCCCTGTAATGTACAGTATATAAAGCCTGATGTTGCCATGATATTCACATCTCAAATATTCCAATGTTTACCTTATTCACATTCCAATGTATATATTATTTATAACTCTCTATATTCATTGTATATAAATTAGTCGGTGGCTCTTCCAGATATGTGCTAATAGTACTACTTTCGGAAATAATTTATTTTATTTTATTAAGTTTTACCCCAAAATCCTTCTGGCTTAAACCTCCTTTGATAATGATTTTTCTTGAGGTATGTTAACATACAACAACTGGACAGCTAAGAGAAACCCAAATACATAAGTGGAAATAGTTTATGTACTGTGTACATAGCAGGGTGTTTGGGGAAAAAGTTGTTTTTAAAAAGCATTTACAGACTCTGTAATTTCTAAAATAGACCAAGTTATAACTGCATATGATTCTATCTGATATTTTAAAATAAATTTAGGAAACCCTACCATTTGAATTCATTATCCTTCTGCTCTCATTAGTTGGATCCTTATTGTGGGCCTGCCAAAGTCTGCACTAGCATGTGAATGGTAGGTCCTTCTTCTGGGATGCAATCTGGAATAAGGTCCAGTTGCGTTTTGTGCAGTTTAACTATTGCATGGTTGTCTCTTATTCGTGCTTGTCTTCAACTTCTCCTTTATCACCTGGTTTAATAACAATATTTCTTCAGTGTTTGGCAGATCACCCATGTTGGCTTTGCAAGGTTGCGTCAGTATGTTATTTTCTTATCCTCAAGTGCTGTACTTCCTGGAAACGTTTTTACTAAAATGGATTGAATGAGATAGGATTGAAATGGAGCTTCATTTCAAAGTATACTTTTCAAAAGAAAATGCCAACAATACTGTAATTGAAAAAGTTACTGTGGTTCTTTTTAAAAAGAGTCACGTCTAGATATGGGAACAAATGTATCCTTCTCTGTTAACTTCTGACCAGGGATATTACAGCTGACAAAAGAGCCTGCTTGCTTCTATTTTATTCCGGGATCTTAATCTTACTTTTTAATTTATTTTACGTAAAGCATTTATATATCATTTCTCATTTAAAAGATTTCTAAGCAGTTTACTGGAAAGGTTAAAGACAGGTAAAACCACACATACAGACACCCTCACATTCTTCTTCCAAGAGTCTCTGTGTCCCCTGCCTCATTCATTGTACCTCAGTTCTCTTTGAAATTTTTTAACAAGTTTGTTTTGGTTTTTTTCCCATGTCAAGCTGGCATAATTCCTGAAAAGAGGAATCTATACAGAATGGCCTGTAGTCCACAGGACAATTATTTAGCATCATACTAGGATTCTGCACTGGCCAGTGTACGAGACAAGTGAGCATACGAAGGCCTTGTCTGTACTGGGCCTTATTCCAAATTATATCCAGGAACAACAAACCTGTCATTAGCATGCTAATATGGGTTATGGCAGGTCCCAGACAGGGCCCGCCATAGTCTACAAGCATGCAGATATCCTGTCTCTGTTCCAATATATAATCTGGAATAAGGCCCAGTGCAGAAAGGGCCTAGGAGCCCCCGTTCCAGACACTTCTGTGGTCTAAGGGAGGCCCCAGGCAGGAGGGAGGCTCCCAGTTCTCTTGCTGATCTGCTATACTCGCTAGTGGAGAATCGCCAATAGGCTCTTTTCTGAGGAAAAATTATTCTCTTTCTTGAACAAACTCTCCCTTTGAGCAATCACATTCTTTTCACATCTACTTGTGAATGATGTGTGATATATTTGTTTATTTTTAATAATATTCCTTTAGTTTTATTATATTCAAGGTTATTTCTTTGATTGATGGCACACAACTGTTTGTTTGTTTTGCTTTTATATATTAAAACACTCAGGTGTGATAATAAGCTAACATGACAGCATGCTGGAGTAAGAACTTCTGTAGTTAAGAGTGCTGCATTTGTTCCACTGCCAAGATTTAAATGGGAACTCTTGCTTTCAGCAAAACAATGTAAGTAAAAATGCCTTATGGAAAATAAAATGAGACATAGAAGAAGAAGAAGAAGAAGAAGAAGAAGAAGAAGAAGAAGAAGAAGAAGAAGAAGAAGAAGAAGAAGAAGAAGAAGAAGAAGAAGAAGAAGAAGAAGAAGAAGAAGAAGAAGAAGAAGAAGAAGAAGAAGAAGAAGAAGAAGAAGAAGAAAGCTGTGATTAGCCCAAGGTCACCCAGCTGGCTTCATGGAGGATGGTGAATCAAACCCGATATTCCCAGATAAGAGTCCCTAACCACCAGACCAAACTAGACAGGCAGCCCTCTAAAATGCCTAGGTGAATAAAAGAATTAAAGGCATACAAGGTTGACACCAGTTACATCTCTCTGGAGAAGCTGTTTCTGAGTGGGGGTGCTACCACTATTCTTTGGCCACCCATTTTATTTTCTTTGATAGGAGCTCAAAGAGGAAGCCCTCTTTTGCCAATCTATGATTACAAGCAGGAACATATAAAGTGCTCATTCCTGATGCTGCCTTCTGAATATTTATTCATTGATGGCATTTATATTCTGTCTTTTCTCCAGAGTGGAAGGGCACATTATTCTCATTGCCTACAATTTTTCCTCATAACAATTCTTTGTTCTTTTTGCTGTGTTGTTCAGGTCATTAAGTCAATTTGTAGTTATGCAGTATAAAAGCTCTGATAATCTAAACTAAAGCCCTTTGGCTAATGATCTTATCATCCAGATATTAAAAATTATTTTCTACCAAGCATTGCTTCTCCTCTGCAGCTTATTATTTAAATTGGTTTACATTTTTATTCTTTTTCTATTACAATTTTTGTAAATTAACTCAATCATGTAGGCTGTATGACATTTCAAAAGGAGCGGCATTTTAAGGCTCCTTCCACACATAGAAGAAAGAGCAGTAAATCCATATAGTGGCAGCTTATTATCTGTTCTGTAACTTTCCAGTTGATGTGGGTAACATGGCTCTTTATAAAAGATGGAAAGGAGACTATCTGTTGAAGGATTTTGCACTGTATAGGATAAGCCTAGATGCTAGGTAGTAGGTCAGTAGTTTTATATGATCAAGTTAAAACAAACTTTTACGTACATTCAGAATGACATTCATCTTACAATTTCACAATTAACAAATATAAAATATCAATATAAAAAGGGCTTTAAAAGTTGCACCTATAGTAACAAACATTAAGTTTTTGACAGTGTGTAAATATGTGTATTCCAGAAATTCCTTTTTTCCTTTCCTTTCCTCTCTTTTCTTTAGTTAATATGCAAAAGTACAACAGTGGTTTCCATCAATTTACACAATAAAATTCATTCATTCACTTATCAATAAGTTAACCTTACTAATATGAAGTACAAACATTTAAATAATAATTGTAAGTCAGTTCACATTGCTAAGATTCACTTAATTATATGGTAGTATAATTCCCCCATTTCTGATAATTGATCACCATATTTCCAGGTAAGCTTTTGGATTTTTAGATATTACATTCATTACATTTATTTGGTGCATAATCATTTCAGTTACCATCAGTTCTTGATAATTTGTGGTACCATGACTGAAGAGTTAGATTTACTTTATTTTTTCAGTGTTTTATAATTATTTTTCTGGCTCTGATCAGCATATAATTTAACAGTTTATTATGTTTTCTTCATTATTATTGTTGTTGTTGTTTCTATATAGAAGTGAAGTAAGCATAATTCACAGTAAAATTCCACTGAGTTACCAGTATTTTCTTAACTTCATCATTAATATTGTTTCAGAATTCATGAATGGATGGACATGACCACCACATGTGCTTGTAACAACCAATCCTTTGATAACCTCGCCAGCATTTCCAGAAATTTCCAGTCAGCATGTTACAATGCCAGTGAAGCCAGTAGCATTTTGACCTCGTGGAGTCTTCTTGGGTGGCTTCTTGACTTGCTTTAAAAAATGCATATGAAGCATTGTTGATAACTGCTGTAGCTGAACTGCTATGTGATCCTGGGTTTATAATAAACCAAACAATGTACTTTCTAATGTACCAGTGCACCCTTTTAATAAATCTAACTCATACAAGAAATTATAGCACAAATTTTTAGAGTGTACCAAAAGGTAAAATTTATACAATAGCCTACAAAATCAAGGATAAGAAATAACACAACAATATTTCATTAGTGTCTCCACAATATAATGTTAAAATCTTGAAAGGAATAAACAAATTTGAATACTGCCACTGGTGAAAAACAACACACTTTTGAAACCATTCAGTGCAGTTATTGAAAGTAAAGGAGAAAAGCTATATGAGTATACACAGGCCAAATGGACCATAACTAAGAGTCAGGGATGTGCTGAATATTTTCTTACAAACTGTGAAAGTCTGTGCCTTCACTTTCATAGGTCAGCCAAAAATGGATTTGATTCAGATTTAAACTTGTATGGGAACATACCCTGGGTCTCACCAGTTCAGACTGTAGCAGCAAAAGCAGTAACAGAATAATCAAATCAACCATAGGATATTGTTTCATGTAGTGAAAAAAACATATTAACAATCCAGATTTTGTTACAATGGGGCTAATACTGTATTTCTCTAGGTTTCTACATATGGTTGGACTTCAGTCCTTGTTGATCTTAAGGAACCTGGTCCAAAAATACAGTAGATCACAGATTTTTTAAAAGGCAGTTTCTTTTGGGGCTGCAATAGCCAACAATAAAACAACAGGTTTTGGATCAAACACAAAGATTCAGGGAACAGTGAAACTGAATAATAATAGAATCATTAAATACTCCCCAAAATACTGTGCCAAGTATGAAAGAAAATGTTTAAAAAGTATACTGTAACCAAAATATAATTTAAACCTTCCAGATAAAAAGAAAGGACTGGCTATGGCTGATTGCACCATGCCTCAAAAGGGTTTTTTTTTTCCTGTTTACAACAAACATCTTTGTGAATAAAGTTTGGAATGGTTGGGGGGTTGGAGAAAATCTTCACTTTAAAATGAAGTCTAACTTTCCAGGATAGTTCTTCATGGGCCTTACATAACAAGCTAATGTTGGAACACCCATATGACTGTCCAGAGATGCACCTTAACACCAGTCCACCTTTGATTGTCATCCTCAGTGAAGTGAATACTGTTACTCACCATGCGGCCTCTTCTGCATCATCTCATGGAGTACTTATTCTGGGGGACTTCTTAATGGGCCGTGCCATGGATGCAGCCTCAGGCAAGCAATGACTGTCTCATAAAATAAGCAGGGAACTCAGTGGCATGAGTGGGAATCTCTGACCATCCATTACTGTGACTGTTAGACTCCAGCTTTCATCACCTTTAACTACCACAGCAAGAGATGTGTATGGCTATAGTCTTATCATTTCTTAGATATATAAGGTGACAATGGCTTGTAACAATGCTGGCATTTACATAAGAACATAAGAACATAAGAGAAGCCTTGCTGGATCAGGCCACAGCCCATCTAGTCCAGCATCCTGTCGCACACAGTGGCCCACCAAATGCTCATGGGCATCTCAAGCAGAGACAAGGACAAACCTTCTCCTGCTCTCGAGTCCCAGCAGATGGCCTTTGAAGCACTTCATTTCATTGTGAAGGCAGTTCTTGTTGACATATCCAATTGCTTTCAGTGAAAATTTTTGCCTTAGCTCTTAATACTTAGCTTGTTTACTCAGGGCCTTTCCGCATTGGTCACTAAATACCCATTAAGCACCCATTAAGCACGGATTTGAAAAACCTCATCTGCACTACAACACCCATTAGAGACATATGTGTCCACATTGGCTCGCGCAAGATGTGTCTCTAATGGATGTTAAGAGGCCCTTAAACCTTAGAGGTAGTCTTAATGGGTACTTAATGGGTACTTGTGCAGTGAAGACACATCCTCTTAGGATGCATCTGCACATGCACAAGTGTGCTTAAGTAGGCCCTCCCCCTGGCCTCCATGCTTGGCTCCCCTGGAGCCAAGCATGCCAAGCTGGGGGCCTCCTATCTCGGGGCTCCCCCTTGTCCCAGAAGCCACGGATCATGGCTGCTCAGGCCAGGGGGGGCTTCACCTACACCCCCCTACCCACCCCAGGGCGAGCATGCGTGATCCCCTCCTTACCTGCAGGCAGCCCGGGCGATACTGGCTGCCGGGGCCTGGCATGCTTTGCACGTGCACGCAGTGTGCCTCCCCATTGGCCGGCCACATGCCCGGCTTCAGCACAGCACCCACCTCGAATCCGTGTCTAAATCCGTCCTTCCCTTGCGGGTGCTGACGAAAGGCATGTTGGTAGATCCATATCTACTAGATACGGATCTTTCCAGACACGGATTTCCGAAATACAAACCTAATAGGGCCAGTGCGGAACCATCCTCAGTTGTGACAGATGTATCACATGAGCAGGCAGGCAGGTAGGCATGGTCTATTCTGGCCTCACCTTCAAGTACACCAGCATATACCTGCGCCTTCATCATCCAATGCCCTCTGCAGAAAATTATCAGCTGCCACTATGACTTAGAACCAAATTTCATGTGGCCCACGCTATTCCTATTTATCTATAGATATGCGTATTGGCGCTCTGTGCAGTTGCTGCAACATGCATGTAATATGTATGTGATACATGAGTCCTGGAGGGTTGAACAGCGGACACACAAGTGAAGAAACTGAGTTAACGATAACAAGGTAATAAAATGAACCCAAAAAGCAAGAATGGCTTGGACTTTCCCTTTCCCTTAGCTATTCAGCTAGACTGACAGCAAGAGAATGAAACTACCATCTTCCTACCCTTACTTCAGACTTTTCCATGGCAGCCATGTTGCAGAAGAAATTCTGCAGTGACATCAGGTTTCCCAGAGTAGCTTTGCCTCCCTTCACACTTGATGAGGTGCATACAAAGCCGCCTCATTTGAAACTTCTAGGAGCTACCTCAGCACAAGAAAAATAGCAAAGGAAAGGAGGCAGGCATTTGGCTGGTTCCTGGAAAATCCCAGGGTGGTGGCCGGTTTGGTCTAGTGGTTAGGGAGCCGGACTAGGGATGTACTCATATGGGGTTTTTTTGCTTTCAATTTGCATAGAATCAAATGTAAGAAAATCCATATTTGTTCAAATAGATCCCCTTTGAGTGTGGTAGGATTCTATTCGATACAAATGTATTCATATGAATTCTTAAGGGTATCTGATATGACTGCATATGTATCCGATACATATCCAGAACGTATCCTATAACATATCCACTCTGAAAGCGTCAAATCCGCCCTGAATCCACTTTGAATCCACTCTCAAACCAATGTGAATGCACTCTGGAGCCATTGCAGATGTGACTGGCACAGCTGCTTTCCCACCTCCCCCATTTCATGAAAGTTCGGAAGCTTCGTGTGAATGTCAATGTAGGAATGTCATAACATTAACTTTGTATACCAATGTCTGAATTTGTACAAATAATGAATGTTACGAATCTTTGTGCCCATACCTAAGCCAGACATAAGAACATAAGAGAAGCTTTGCTGGATCAGGCCACAGCCCATCTAGTCTAGCATTCTGTCGCACACAGTGGCCCACCAAGTGCTCATGGGCATCTCAAGCAGAGGCAAGGGCAAACCTATTCCTGCTCTAGAATCCCAGCAAATGGCCTTAGAAGTGCCCCAGTCCCCCCCCCCAGCCTGAAAGATGCACCTAGGCATTCATTCTAGTAGCCATTGATACATCTGTCATCCATACATTTGTCTAACCCTACCTTAAAGCCATCTAGATTGGTAGCTGTCACCATCTCTTCCGGCAGCACATTCCATAAACCGATGACCCTCTGAGTGAAGAAATACTTCCCTTTGTTGGATCTAACTCTCCTACCCATCAGCTTCATAGAGTGCCCCCTGGTTCTAGTGTTGTGTGACAGAGAAGAAATTTTCTCTATCCACCTTTTCTATACCATGCATAATTTTATATACTTCAATCAGGTTCCCTCTTAAACGCCGCCTCTCCAGACTGAAGAGGCCTAGATGTTGCAGCCTGGTTTCGTAAGGGAGGTGTTCCAGCCCCTTAATCATTCTGGTGACTCTTATCTGGGAATACCAGGTTTGATTCCACCCTCCCCCACAAATCCAGCTAGGTGATCTTGGGCTAGTCACAGCTCTCTTCTGAGCTCTCACAGCCCCATCCACCTCACAGGGTGTTCTGTTGTGGGGAGAAGAACAGAAAGCTTTGTCAACCATTCTGAGTCCCTTTAAATCGGTGAGAAAAGCAGGGTCTTCATATGCAGCCCACAGATGTGAATGAGAGCAAATCTCACCTGAGGTTTTCTGCCTGTGTCTGGCAAGCCATCCCAAGAGGCAATTGCAGAATCTTTTTTATCTCACGCTGCCTTGTGCCATCTGGAGACAGCACAATTCTCTGCAGTAGCATAGGTACAAATAAAGTCCTGAAATTACAAATGAGTTGTGTTCTCAAGTCATTTTGAATGTATGTTGCCCGATGATCAATAACATGTCTGAAATGAGGGTGCTGTCATTTGTAGCTTGAGGGCTGTCATTTCCATATGTTATTAAGCCTTGAGTGAATGGATGTTACTATGCAAGATGTTGAAATCTGAGGCAGAGTCTGTGCTGTGAAAGCCAGAAAGCATAATGGAGTGCTGTATGGTGAAGAATGATATACAGTGGTACCTCGACATACAAGTGCCCTGACATACAAGTGTTTTGAGATACAAGCCGCCGAGTGAGTGATATTTTGCTTTGAGATGAGAGCAAGATTTGAGATACGAGTATGTAAATACAGTACAGTACATAACAAAAACAACCGAGGTGGTGTTTTGGGAGCTGGAATGGATTAATGGGAAAATTGCTTTGAGATACGAGCGATTTGACATAAGAGCAAGGTTACGGAACGAATTAAACTCGTATGTCAAGGTACCACTGTATAGGTCCAAGAACACAGAGGGACGTGAAAGCTATCCAATCTGTGGACAGAAGGTTTGGGGAGGTGCGTGGCAGGAGAATTCCATGTAGCATCAGAAGGCTTCTCAAGAGTGAAAGACCACAGCTGCATCCACAGACTTTTAAAAAGTAGCTCAAATGCAGCTTAAGAGGTAGTAGCATGCTGACAATATGGCACCTGCTAGACCCAAGAGCTTTCACAGCAGTAAAATCTCACATAAAAGAGAGTTCTTGTGGCAAACATAGCTTGCCACAGTCTTTTGCACACTCATCAGTAGTGCAGACCAGGAAGAGGTCTATGGGACACCCTTCCAAATTCTGGTGTGGTTTAAAGGAGCCCCAGCTCCATGCTCCATCCACAGAGGACTGGTCGAGTGTGCTTAAAATGGTGTTCTGCTCTGGTCTAAAAGTAGACCTCTTTTTCAAGGTCTGCTGGTGTACTAGTGGGTGGTATACTGGACCATGGAGGCACATAGGCTGCAGGCTTCCATAGTCCAGGATACTATGGGGGACCCATTTTGGCAGTTCAACAAAGCATAGCACTGAAATCCACCACCCTCCCATGAACTTGGATCAGACCGTTGCACTGTGGTCTGGAATTGAGTATGTGTTTGTGTGTGTAAACAGCCTATATTTCTTGCAGACTGCTTTTAATAGCGCTGAAAATGTCCTTTACTTTATTCTGTTTCATTTTGTAGGTTGTGTCTGCAAATGAGCGTTTGTAGAGGCTTGTGTGCACATTCCAGGGAAGGTCAAGAAGGCATTTCCAGGAATTTTTTTCTACTGTCACATCAACCAATCATTCATCGCATATACAGCTCAAAGTTCAAGTGCAAGTGAGGCAGGGTTAATTTGCAGGGAAGCTGATGTGGCAGCACCACTGATGGGTAAAACAATCTCCTGAGATTAAAGTCTCCTTGCTGGCTGGGTTTAAAGTCTTGCAGGAACAGAGGACTAATCCAACCTGTTTGCCATTGACAGAAAGCTGGGCTTTCTCTGCCCCTTTCTCAACCAGCCTCTGCTTTAGGTGTGGAGGAGTAGAAGATGCCATTTGACACTCTTCAGGCTGCCTTTCCTTGTAAGTGCTTTGTTTTTCCTCCCGTGTCCTTGGATGTGTTGCCATCTTTTTTTTCTTAAACCCAGGACAATATAGAGGGGAAGGCCCTTTCTCCATTGGGCCTTTTTCTGGATTATATTCTGGAACAGGGGTCTGCCATCCACAAGACAGTGCAGACTATAGCAGGCCCAAGTCTGCCCCAGCATGCAGATGGCAGGTCCCTATTCCAGAATACAATTTGGAATAAGGCGCAGGGTAGAAAAGGCCTATGATTGGCTTCTTTTTCCACCTGCCTATAGCCTCTACTTTATCCTTGGAAGAACTGAGAGTGGCTGTTTTGAGCTGTTCTGATCCGCCTGCTCACAAGGGGAGACAGGCTGTAGCGAGTCAATGGGTGCCGCCAATTTCTCTAGTTCACACTGCCTTTTTTCCTATTTTTTATTTTTATTTTTTCAAACAACATAAAAACTTACATTTTTCTCATATCACATTATTACATTGCTTTAATACTCTATGGGCGGGTTCCCATTCAAGAAATAAAGCGCTATATACAAAGCTTTTTATATCAGGATTTACATTGATATGTAAAGCACGTTAAAAGGAAGCAAAGGAGCATCTGTCAATCGGATTCTACCCCGTTTTGTGTCCCCACTCTTAAACACTTAAAATGCTTCCAAAAAACGGATTGGGGAAAGCGATTCTTTCCCCTCCTCAGCCTTTCCTCACCCCTCTCTCCCCACTGCCCAGGGCACATGGCAGCAGCGGCAACTCAAGCCCCATTTGCCCGCTTCACCTCCACAGTCACTGTCCCCAGCAGGGGATCCTTCCAAAAAAAGCACCCTGGTTGGCTGGCTCGCTCTGCTGCCGGTGCTGCTGGCTCACACACATTTAGACATACACACGTCTCCCAGTTCTTGCAGCAGCTTCACCCCCCAAAAAGCACCCTGGCTGACTGGCTCGCTCTGCTGCTGGCACCACCTGCACACACACACTTAAAAATAGACACGTCTCCCAGTTCTGCAGCAGCTTCACCCCTTTCCCTTTTTAAAGATCAAGGAAGGAGGGAAACAGCCAGAATTGCGCAAGATTGCCTCTTTCAATCTTTAGGCTTGCGTGGGTGGAAAGGAAACATTATTATCAGGTGTGAAGTGGCTGAATTGTTACAATAAAACAGTCTGTTGTATAGGGGAATACTCTAGTGTCCCCAGAGCACTAAGGAAGAGCACTCCGGGAGAAAGACAGGGGGAATGCTACCCTGCTGGTTCTCCTGGACCTCTCAGCGGCTTTCGATACCATTGACCACGGTATCCTTCTGGAGAGGCTACGGAGTTTAGGAATTGGAGGCAGTGCTTGGCATTGGTTCCACCCCTATCTCCAGAGCCGATCTCAGATAGTGGTGATGGGAGAGACGGAATCGACACCCTGGGAACTCACTTGTGGGGTTCCCCAGGGGTTGATCTTATCTCCCATGTTATTTAATATCTACATGAAGCCGCTGGGAGAGATCATCAGGAGTTTTGGAGTGAGGTGTCATCAATATGCAGATGATACCCAGCTCTATCTCTCTGTGCCATCTGAATCAGGAGAGGTGGTTGAAGTGCTTGACAGGTGCTTGGAGGCGGTAATGGGCTGGATGAGGGCCAATAAATTGAAACTGAATCCAGATAAGACAGAGGTGCTGTGTGTTACAGGCTCTTGGGTCCAAGTAGTTGGGAGATACCCTGTCCTTGACGGGGTTGCAATATCCGGGAAGGGACAGGTGCGAAATTTGGGGGTACTCCTGGACTCTGCGCTAACACTTGAAGCTCAGGTGGAGGCCGTGGCCAGGAGTGCCTACTCCCAACTACGGCTAGTGTGTCAACTGAAACCTTTTTTGGACAGAGATGACCTGGCCACAGTTATCCACGCTCTGGTAACCTCCAGGCTGGACTATTGTAACGCGCTCTACATGGGGCTGCCCTTGAAGACGGTTCGGAAGTTGCAGCTGGTGCAAAATGCAGCCGCTAGAATGCTGACAGGAACATCTAGCCGGTCGCATATTACGCCGGTTCTAAAAGAACTGCACTGGCTGCCAATTCACTACCGAGCCCAATTCAAGGTGCTAACTTTAACTTATAAAGCCCTAAATGACTTGGGTCCCAGATATCTAAAGGAGCGCCTTCTCCCATATCGACCTGCCCATGTTCTAAGATCTGGAGGGGAGGCCCTTCTGGTGATCACTCCGCCTTCTTTAGTTAGGCGGGTGGGTACCCAGGAGAGGGCCTTCTCGGTGGTGGCCCCCAGGCTGTGGAATGGTCTCCCCCTTGAGGTGCGTCAGGCCCCTTCTCTGTTCTTATTCAGGAAGGCGGTGAAAACGTTCCTATTCACACAGGCCTTTGGTTAAATGTTCCCCACACTTCCCCTCACTGAAAACCGCTGATGTTTTTAACTGTTTTGTACTTTTAAAACTGTATTTTTAAATTTGTTTTATTTTTGATACTGTTTTTATACATCTGTTTTAAATGTTGTGAGCCGCCCAGAGACCCTCGGGTATGGGGCGGCATATAAATTGAAATATAAATAAATAAATAAATAAATTTTAAAAGCAAAAGTGGAAAAAAACACAAAAATTCTGGTGTTTATTTATTCCGTTTTTAAGCCAAATAATCCTCAAAATACCTCTGAAACTGATTGGGAATGGGGACGAAGAGGATCCAAACCATTTTGAAACCATTTTAATTGATTGGGGTGGGAACGACAAGGATCCAAACTGTTTTGAAACCATTTTAAAGTGGTAATGGGAACTCGCCTTATATGACTTCCTCCATTTTTCTGGCTTCTCTTTTTGATGTCACTTATTTCTTTGCTTCCCTTTCATGTCCCTTGTTGCTTTTCAGCTGGCCCCTTAATTTTTAGTCAAAACCATCTGCCATTACTTCTGTTTCTCATAAATAGTTAATAAAGGGGCTCCAGTCTTTCAAAAACTTATCTGTTGTTCTGTCTTTTAGTAAATGTGTTAATTTGTCCATTTCAACCATGTCCATCAGCTTAATTAGCCATTCTTGTCCTGAAGGTATCTTTTCCTCTTTCCATTTTTGTGCATACAGTAATCTAGCTGCTGTCACCATATATAAAATCAAAGAATTTATATTATCCAAAGTATTGTTTACAGTTTCCAACAGAAACAATTCCGGTTTGAATATAAAAGGTCTCTTTAAAATTTGTCTCATTAGATTATATATTTGTACCCAATATTTTTTTGCTTTTTCAAAAGTCCACCACATATGATAAAAAGTTCCCTCCACTTTTTTACATTTCCAACATTTAGTTGACATATTTTAGCATATTTTCCCTAATTTATGAGGTGTTAAATATCATCTATACATCATCTTATAAATATTTTCTTTTAATAATATACAAGCTGTAAATTTCATATCCTTTGTCCACAGTGTCTCCGATTGATCTATCTGGATATTATATCCAAAGTTTCTTGCCCATGTAATCATACACTCTTTAACCTGTTCATGTTCCATTTCAATCTGAAGTAGGACTTTATACATAATACCAATCGTTCCCCTTTCTGCCTTATTTAATTTTATTTCCAAATCCTGTTTATCCGCTTGAAAATTAATATTCTCTTTTATTCTCTTCTGTATATATCTGCTAGTTGAACATATGTATATTTTCCCCCTTGATTTAACTGTCCCCTTGATTTAAAATCAAATTCATTAGAATCATCTTTTTGTATAACATATTTAAGCCAAGATCTTCCTTCACCAAATTCTTTTAGCAATTATTAGGATCTGTTAGTATGACCACCAAGCCGTCTGCAAAAGCTCTTATTTTGTATTCTTCTCTTATAAGTTTCAGTCCTTTGATTTCCGTGGTTTTTTTCTAATTACTTGGTTCAGTACTTCCAGTGTCAATATAAATCTGCCTTAAAAAAAAATCCATAGCAAGAGCATTCATTCTGACCTTAAAAAAAAAAAAAGCAGTAGAACTGCCTTTTTGGTGGGAAGTCTTCTGTGCAGAAACAAAAACTGACAATAGATCTGGTGGTGAGAAGATTTTGGCTGGGTTAATACTTAACGTTTAATCCAGCTTCAGTCCTCCTTCAGAGTGAGAGAATACAACAGGGTGACAAGGCTGCCTCCAGACTTGCGGAATGAATCTGTAGTTAAAGTAAAAACTGCAGCTTACTGCTCCAAAGTGGCGACTGGCCATCCTACATAGAAAGCAGCTCTGTAGCTTCCTCCTCAGAAGCTGCAAAAGCCAAGTCGGCATGCACGGTCATGTGGGCTGAGGCAGCCAATCAGATTTGAGCTGCCCTCCTCCCTCTCATTCATCTCTTCTTGCCATTCTGCCCAGACTGGTGGGAAGATTCAAATTTTCATCATACTGCACAGCAAGTGTCCTCTTACCAGCATTAAGGTAATAAGGGTGTTGTAGTGATCCGATAATACACTGTGACGATGATCCATGGATCATGTGTGACGTCCAGATTGCAACTGTGCATTCTGCTATGCAGTAGAAACAAGTTTGGATGCAGCCAAGGTGTTTTCTTTCAGTGTTAAATAACTCAGAAAATTCACTTTTGGGATAGATAATGTGGGGGGAAATTACTGGTCAGTTTGATAGGTATATGGGACAAGACTGGCACACGTATTCCTTTTCATATTATTTTACCTATAAATCAAAGTAATGCATTTGCAAATACTTTTGTGGTTCAGTCTGTTTATGTTTATCTCCTAGCTTACCACCTCATGCCATTCAGAGCAGCTTCTGAAAATTTACCTTTACTGTCATGCCCCAAAACTCTTTTACTGTGTGAGAGGTTATCTGGTTACTGTGTGAGAGGTTATCACATAAGCTTCAAAGTTAAACATTCAAAAGCTTTAGATTATATAATGTTTTTTGACAGTAGTCTGATGATATTTAACTTAGATTTACTGGAAGTGGCATCAGACTATCATAAAGCAAACACAAATGAGCATTAACCCTTATCATCTGCCAGAGAACAGCTCTATGCCACTTGGTGTCTTTTCCGGAAGAAAGACATCAGCTACACTGCGTAATCCTGGCACGGCCAGATGATAACCTTTGCTTCCTTACATAAAGGTGACCTACACAGAGAAATGTTTCCATGGTCAAATTTCTTTCAAAAAAAGTTGCCCCTGTATCACAGTGGAAAAGCTCTGTCCTTCCAAGTATTACTGTACTACAACTATGCATCATTGCACAACATAACTATTTTTAGTAAGCTAACAAAACATAGAATCCAATCACATCCAGAGGGCACCATTCTTTCTACAGTATCGGGCAAGGGCTTTGCATTCTACATTGTAGTTGTGTGAATATGTTGAGTGAACACCCACTGGCAGAAAAAAACAACATGGCTCTCTTGTATCATGTAAACAAAGTGCATAATGATGATAATGATGGTGGTGGTGGTGGTGGTGGTGGCAGTAAGATCACAGCCCCCTGGCAAAAAAACCTGTTCTCGTGTATGTCCCTGGCGGCACTAATTATATACATGGATTTTTGATAGGGATGGACAAGAAAAGTGTTACAATATGCAAAATATGTACTTAGTCTTGACTGAGTACATCCCTTTGAGTGACTGGAGGCAGTGGTTGTTTGCCCACTGGTTACCCCAATTGGAACAGGCAGATTGCAGGAGACCTGAGTAGATCTTGCAGTCCAAAAGACAAATCAGGTGGCTCCTTCTGTACTGCTCTTGCCAACTCAAAATAAAGTAGCCAAAAAGGCTCAGAATATTTTGTCAAGAAAGCTCAACCTTGGGAGGGCAGTCTGTATCCTATTGGTTAGTACTCAAAAATTGTGAAGTTTATTCAGTTTTCTTTTTCTGATTTCTACTCTTTAATTGTTACAGTCTGAAAAACATTGTTGGCCAAAGTTTCTTTTATTGCTGGGTGGAGTTCATGAATTTGGTTAGTTGCAGTCTGTGGGAAGAGAAGGAGGAAGTACAACCCCCTATTGTACTTCAATTTCCCCTTCTTGTCAATCTCTAATCTGTGTGATAGTCTATATTTATTTACTTTGAATGTGAAACAGAACTCCTGCTATGGATATAATTATGAACGCCATAACATTAAACCACACAAATACTTCCTAAGGACCTTGACCAGCAAAACATTTCACAATCACACAATTGCAGCAGTGGTAAAACTATTTCATCACTTTCTAAAGTTAAGAGTTAGTAGATCTTTTCTGTAATGCTTAAAGGAGAGATGAAAACAGATTTATCTATTTAACTAGATTTTCATTTCCTGACTCCTGATAGTTTGCATGTAATTCAGACGTACATATTTTACATATATTCACCAATTATGTATGTAGGCTTATAATTTATGCATATGCTTAGATTTCACGTAAATTAGTGAAAATATATTCATTTTCATTTGTGTATTCATATAACTGTATACAAAAGGAAATTCATATAGGCTGTGTTGCCATGCAAGCGATTTGAGATGGGACTGGATCACATGTGACCGGGTGTGGGACTGAACCCAAATCTAGCCCATCCCCATGCCATGACCACTAATGAGGGCTGAAGCCAAATCTTGCTGTCCCCATGCACTTGAGCTGTTTTGTGCACCTCCGCTTCACCTGGGAATCAGCCTCTGCCCTGCCAGCCACAATCATGAACAGGGGGTGGATTGCTTTTCCATGGCAAGCAAGCAATCCATCCCCTGTTCACGATTGCAGCTGGCTTGGGTTTACTCCCTTTTCCAGGCAAGCCATGATCATGAACAGGGGGCGGATTGCTTGCCTGCCTGGAAAAGGGAGTAAACCCAAGCCTGGGACCATCCCTATGTGCAGGTTCAGCTCAGACCAAATTGTCCAAACTGTGGCAAGAACAGTTTTTTCCAGGACCAAATTTGGTCCTGGTTTGAGTGATTTGTTCTGAGAAAATTGGACTCAATCTGGGACCAAACATGCATGGGGACGTGCCCTGTGGCAGCCCACTCCCCCAGCCCAAGGTGGGTTTGTTCCCTGCCCCTTCCTCCTTTTAAAAAGCCTGAATATATATAGATTCAGTAGTGAAAAGAACAGTGCTGGCTGTGCCTTCCCAGCCTCATGCGAGAGAGCGCACCACCTTCCTTCTCCTTTCTCTATTGAAGAAAGTGGTAAGCGTTTCTAACCAGCTTCCCTGTGGTTCACTTTCTCTGGCTCCCACTTTCCCTGATTCTTAAAGCTATAGTAGCCCTTCTAAAGTAGTGTTCTCTTTAGCTTTCTAATAAATCACTGTAGGCAATACTCTTTTTTGTAAAAAAAAAAAATAGAAGTCTCTAGCTTTATTCTTTCAGTGGTTTCCAAAGGTAAATTAAAACAAATAAGTTGCAAAGTATATCAGTGTTCGCAGAAAGACCACACACATACACTCCTAGGGTGGTTCTACACTGGATCTCCGTGTTAACTAACACCCCTTCCATCCGCACCTGCAAGGGAAGGACGAATTTAGATACGGATTTGAGGTGGGTGCAGTGCAGAAGCACAGCACCCACCTCAATCCATACTCCGAAGGCCCTCCTCCTGGCCTCCATGATTGGCTCCTCCTCCTCATGACTTCTCGAGCCAGGGGGGCTTCACTTACACCCCCACTTCCCACCCCGGGGCATGGCCCTGGCTAATAGGAAGGTGCGCTGCACGCATGTGCAAAGTGCGCCGGGCCCCAGCAGCCAGAATTGGCCAGACTGCCTGAAGGTAAGGAGGAGATCATGCACGCTCACCCCGGGGAGAGAGAGGGAGAAGCGGCGATCCATGGCTTCTGGGGAAGGGGGAGCCCCAGAACAGATGGTCCCCAGCTCACCATGCTTGGCTCCAGAGGAGCCAGTCATGGAGGCCGGGGGGAGGGCCCACTTAAGGACACTTCTGCCATGCGGACACATCCTAAATTGATTTGTCTTAACTGCAGAAGTACCCATTAAACACCCATTAAGACTACCTCCAAGGTAGTCTTCCCTTAATAAGTATTAAGGGCCTCTTAACACCCATTAGAAACCCATTGTGTGAGAGCCAATGCGGACGCATGGGTCTCTAATGGGTGTTCTAGTGCGGACAAGGTTTTACAAATCCATGCTTAACGGGTGCTTAATGGGTGTTAAGTGGCCAATGCGGAAGCACCCCTAGTTCCCTAATGCCCTAGGCCAGAGGTGTCAAACTCAATTTTGCAGAGGGCCGGATTCAAAAAAAAAAGTACTGTCAGGGCCAGGGGGTGTGGCCAGGGGTGTGGCCAGGGGCATGGCTAGGGCACAGAGGAGGGGCTGGGGTGTGGCCGGGGGCATGACCAGGGGCGTGGCTAGGGCACAGAGGAGGGGCTGGGGCGTGGCTGGGGTGTGGCTAGGGCACAGAGGAGGGGCTGGCTGTCCATGGCAGCGCCCGTGCACTTGGGCAGTGGAGGGTCCCGCCACGCGCTCGCTCGCCTCGCCTCGCCTCGCCTCGCCTCCTTCGCGCCCAAGGAGGACAGCGGCCGCGGCGGGCAGTGGCCGCGGGCTGTATTAATACAGCCTGCAGGCCACATCTGGCCCGCGGGCCGTATCTTTGACATGCCTGCCCTAGGCTGTCCTATTCTTCCCTTCCTGGCTTATCACAGCCCAAGAAGTATGGATCAATGCAGGTATGTTTCCCTAGCAGTGTAGATCAGTACAACCTGAAACCTCCCACACCCAAATCTTCCCAGCAAAGAGCAACCACAACCAACAACTCTTTCCCTTTGGCAGGTGGTTTAAATACCTCCCACCTGGCACATGCCATCGCCCTGACTGGCTGCTCCCAAGGTATTCGCTCCCCCTCCTTTATGTTAATTAGAATAACTAAGCCCTGCTGCTACCTGCCCTTGCTAACTGAGCATATTACATAGGCAATTTTTACAATAAATACATTCAAATCCATTACAGTCAACATAAATAAACATGTTAAATAGGCATGGGCACCACACGCCCATAGAAGCTATGTTCTTTATTTATAATTGTCTAGACCAGGGTTTCCCAAACTGTGGGTCGGGACCCACCTCTAGGAAATTTAACCGTATTTGAAATAACTTTTTTGATGTAATTATTTAATTAAATAATAAAAAAATTGTATTAAAACTTTGTTATTTGAAAAGTCCTTTATTCATATTGGTAACGGTTAAATTTCCTAGAGGTGGGTCCCGAGTTGGTAAACTTAGATGGGTCGTAGCCCAGACAACTTTGGGAACCACTGGTCTAGACAGATGTAATTAGAATAAAAGCCCCTTCTGCACTGGGCATTACTCCAGTTTGGAATAGAGGCCCATTATCCACATGCTTGTACAGATTAAATCAGCCCCTGCCTTGGGCCCACTATAATCTGCATCAGCATGTGGACAGCCAGTGCCCATTCTGGGATATAATCTGGAATAAGGCCTAGTGCAGAAATGATCCCTTTCACACTCTCCCTTTCAAATCAGATGTTCCCAGTAATTTTACCTCCAATCACATTATTGGGAAGGCAGCATGTTTGCACTGAAGCAGATGAGCAAAAGAACAGACAGTGCAAAGCAATCCCTTCCTTTAAAAATGGAGGCTAATAAAGACAGCTCGCATGAAGGAGGGAAGAGAGAGGCTATTACTCTTCCTTTCGGTTTCCCTCCCCTCTGTAAACAGAGGCTCATGGCTTAGTTTTCCCCTGCTTTGTCATCCTTGTGACAAATGTATCTCTTGAGGCTGGTGTTTTTAAAAAGTTTTCCTTTCCCCTCCTCAGCAATCATATCTCTTGTAATTGCAGTGTGTTCAAAGCAGCCATGGCAAGGGGAAGGGGGAGACTTTCACAGCTGTGAAATCCCACCCACATCTGGCAGACATTGGCCAGAGGAATAGATCTCCAGCCTGAATAGTCCGGTAGCATTCCCAAAGACTGTGGGGGGGGGGGGTAGCAGGCTGGGCTTCAAAAGGGGACTGAAAACAGTTTTTCTGAGGACTTTTTTTCTTTGGATTTTCACAGGATAGTCCTCATAAATTCTAGGAATAAAAAATTTAATGGGATCAGAGGATCCTAAAAATGGATTCAATTTTTATTTTAAACTTGTAAGCTATGCACCACCACCACCACCCCAGTTTATGCCTTGTGTGGGCTTTTTCTCTTGGTGCTCTGGATGTAGATACTGTATGTACCAAAATTTGCAGGGATGTGTGTGTTGTCACGTATTATCTAGTTACTTCTCCATAACTTGCGTAACAGTGACCAGGCTTCACTGGATGTTTTAAAATTAAGCAATTTCACGGTCTCAGTCCATTTCTTTCATTGTGCTACATCAAGAATATTTAACAAGTCATCTGCAATTTCACAATTTCCATTTTGCAGAAACTTTTGGAATTGATTTGCACAGATATTATTCCTGCCCAGGATATATTGCTTACACTACCCTCTAGGAATAGCCATTTTCACTGTGCATATGATTGTGCCTATAATCCTTTCATAATGACTAGCTGTGCTGGAGTATCCAGCTAAAGCATTTATCCAGATTTTCAGTAAATACATACCATTAAGTCTTCTTAAAGTTTCACCTTGGGCAAGGGTAGGAAGACACCAAAGTTATACTAGCACTGATTTCTATCCAGATTGGTTGATGCTGGCTATTTGGGGAGCCTGCTAATACTTACTGTGAAGTTTTTACAGGCAATATTTGCTCATTGGTGGTCACAAAGCATAGATCAGAATTGTACTCTTGTCTCCAGGCCCCTGATTTTAAAATTCCTATATCCTTTGCATCAAATACCAAATATAGGTTATTTTCATCTGCCCTGTTAATAAGTGCCTCACCATTTCCACCATTCTCTCTGTGCTTCTACTGGGTATCGTGATTATTAAAATCACCTAGGTATATAGTTGGGTGTGGAGACAAAGTGATAACTTGTAGAGGCCAGATAGTAGTTGGAGGATTTATATATATTAGTTATTGTTAATTTCTCTGTTTTCACAGTAACCTCATGTATGTTATTGAGGTTAGAGGCTGACTATAACTGGGCATTTTCAATAGACAATTGAACATATGCTGCCACTCCATAGGTGTGGTGATATGTTGCTCCTAGCAGATCACAGCCTGGGATCCTACCTCTCTTGCTGATTTGGTCCTCATTTTCAGTGTGAGTTTCCTGAACATCAATGCCATTATCCGTTAAAACCCTGTTTGATCTGCTTATTCCCTCTATATTAATTTGGTAAATTCTGATAGTAGGGCCAAGATTTCTTGTCTGAGAGTCTAGAGAAAAGACATTAATATTTGTGTCTTGCAAAATAGGGTGTGTGCAGACTTGTTAATACTGTGCAGCGGAATGCACAGTTACCTTGGAGACATCACACATGACAATCACTGGATTTTAGTAGTGATTCATTATACCCATGCTACTGTGAATTTACTTAATACTGATTTAACAGCACTCCCTGCACGGTATTAAGAAAATTCAGATCTTCCCACCAGTCCAGATGGAACAGTGAGAAGAGCCAACGAGAACAGGGAGGGCAACTCAACTCCGATTTGTTGCCTCATCCCATGTGGCCGCGCATGCCAGTCTCAGCTACTGCAGCTTCTGATGAGGAAGCTACAGGAGGCTGCTCTAGTCTGGATGCCCGGTCGCCCCTTCACAGCAGGTAAGCTGCAATTTTTCCTTGCACTGCAGATTTATTCTGCCGGTCTTGAAGGGACCATAGTTTAAACAATGTGATAGAACCAGGAGGTCGCTAAGATTGTCTGGTTGCTGCACCTTTGAGGTTTCAGATAGTGGCCTCAAAGTAACTCATCTTTAGTATCACCCAGGGAACATGTTTGACTTAAGGAGTATCACAGATGTGAGCAGTCATTGTCCCAGAATATTACATCAATAAACTGAATTGTTCATGCAGAAGGAAACATAAGAATGTAAGATGAGCCCTACTGGATCAGACCACAGCCCATCAAGACTAGCATCCTGTCTCACACAGTGCCCCCACTCCCAATAGCTTCTAGGCATTCTCAAGCAGAAGGCAAAAGTAAAGGCTTCAGCAGCTCTTAAATCCCTGAAAATTGATTTTAGAGGCATCCTGCAATGAACAATTACTGAGTTTACAATGCTTTACAAACCCTCTTAAGTTCAGGAACTGAAACTTGCATCAGAACTATCAGGGTTTAGCATGCATATTGTATCAGACCGGTGTGGTTATTTTTTTGCTGATCCAATAGACCATAAGTATCTTTAAGACATTATTAAAGATGTACAAAAACTAAATCATCCAGAAGAGGGAGCCCAAGCTGTCTTTAGTGTTTGGAGAAATCAAAGCAATATCAATAATTAATCTGTTAGGCTGTGGTGCTGTTTTTTTAAAAAAACTAACTTATTTAGTGTTTAATCATCTTTACTAATGTGATCTTTAGAGTTGTTGAGAATTCCAACAAAGCATGTCCATTCTGTTAATATGTTTACCAAGGGATTCTAGGTTTTCAATAGTCATGCTGCAATATTTTCAGGCTTATGCGTCTTTCTCCAGAATCCTATCTGCTTGTTAAATAGCTGTCTAATCTTCGCAAGAACAGAAAAGACAGCAGAAATTAGGAGTTTATCAAGCATATAAGAGTTCTAGACAAAATGAATTTTATTTTTCTTAATTTATTTTTTTCTTAATTTTTCCAACTGATGGTATTAACAAAAATAGCATTACCTAACTTTACAAAAAATCGATTATCCAGGTAAGATGTGCTTCCTGATACAAAATTAAAACAATCTTAACTTTAAAAAACACACCATTTCCTTAACTCAGACTTAACAGACGTTTGCATACATCATCCTTCAATTTATTATTAATGTCATTTCTGGCAATGTAGGTATGTAATTCTTTCCAGTGCTTTTCGGCTGGGATCCTGACAGATTCACAACATGAAATTTATTCAGACAAAAATGGCTTTAATGTGCTTCCCTTTTTCTTAGGATTATCCTTTGAACTTTCTAGAATCAATGTGCATATTTTTCCAAATCCAGATACTTACAACACAAATGCAATATTTTAAAATATTCCATAAATAGCTATTAAAGCCTGTACCTTTTACACACAGCATTACTGTTGAATTTTGCAGCAAAAAGGTGTATCAAAAGTAATTGTGAGGCAATTTAGAATTTAAGTAATTTGAAAGGGGATGGATCTGTATTTGGATTCTGGATCCTAGCAGTTATTGTTGGAAATTGCTGCAATTGTACTACTAAATACTCCCAATAAACAATTGACACATAAATCATTCCAGCACTATAAATCTTTTACCACAAAACAAATGCTTTGAAATTTGAAGACTTCCACTTAGGACAAATGCCTGCCATGCTAAACCCCATTGATTCAAATTTGGCTTGAGTGTGCAGTAAGGTGTAGCCATATGAGAAGCAGTGAAACAGATGGGATGGAACTAAAGTACCTGTGTGCTACCACCTCTAAGCCACTCTATAGATTACAGTAGCATATCTGGGGCCTTTGTAATGGGCATTTGCAAAAGGGCAGCAGCCTCTCAAGACACTTTCTTCATCAAAGAAGGCCTTCTATTTCAAAACTGCAGTATTCCGTATTGACTAACGGCTGTTTCCCAGGACCTCAAACGTCTTTCCAATCACTTAAGCTTTCTTAAAGTACAGTAGAGGTAATCAGAAGTCATACTAGGGACCTTCGTATTCCCAATCCGCACATCAGCACACTATAACTGACCTCTTGTCTTTTCTCCATTTAGCTTCCTGACATAAACCATATTTTCACAGACACACTGGAATGTTTTTATCATTATCACATTTCTGGCAACCATTAATTCATTTTATAAATTTTAGTACTGACAACAGTTGCATCCCGATGTGGGCAGCATAGAGCCCATTGATGGAGCAACTGACATGGCAAAACAAAAACATGCTGCACTTCCTGGTGCCCTCAGACACTTCCTCTGTGTACAGCAGTGGTTCTCAACCTGGGGGTCGGGACCCTTTTGGGGGTCGAATTACCCTTTCAGAGGGGTCGCGACGAGCCTCCCACCGCCCTTCCCTCCCACCTCCCAGCTGCTCCGCCACTGTGGCTGGGGGTCCCCACAACATGAGGAACTCCATTAAAGGGTCGCGGCATTAGGAAGGTTGAGAACTGCTGGTGTACAGGGATGTAGAGGGCAGGAAGTATTTCACAGGTCTGGATCACAAGAGGTGCATTTTCATGTCAGACCACAAACTGTCAATGTCCTGGGGCTTCTTCTGTTCAGGGCAAAAGCAGCCGCCAGGGAGGAAGTGCCTGTGGAGTGTCCATCTGCCCAGAGACTTGGAGAAACCATCATTCAGGTAAGCCAGTTCCCAAAATGCATGGAATAGCTAGGCCAGTCGGAGCAGCTGCTTGTGAACAGAACACCCCAAGGACATCTGGATAGTGACACCCCACTACGCAGGGAGGTTTTGGTAGGTGCCTATTTGGATGTTGCTTCTTTAGGAGGCCAGTTAACAAGCAAGAAGAAAATCATTGTGTCAAGCTGAACAAATATCCCTATATCAAATAAACATTATCATATTTTTAAGATTATGCATATTTGCAAATAATATTCCAAAAATGTTCATCTGCCAAAAATGCATTGAGATATTTAGTGTCAGAATATTTTGTTCTGGTATATCCATGACATTAATAAAAAAAGTTCTAAGGCTCTTTATTAGAAAGCATTAGGCCACTGTTTGGTTTAATCTGGATACTTGGAATATGTAGCTGATTACTGAAACTGTATATTTTCAGTTATCTAAGAAACATACTGTTTTAAAATGTTTTTGCTTTTTGTCCACCAGCTGCTTTGATATCTGTGATAAGGTGTTAAATGTTGTTATTCTCAAATATGTATCTGTAGTCTGAAATAATCTGTTGTTGTGATTCTGTAGCTACATAACAGGGTAATTTAATAATCAGCTAGAAGAGCACATATGGAGGTTTGTTTTACTGCGTGAAGTTCTGGACAATTGCTCTCTGTGTATCTGTTATTTCAGGCATGTTAAGAATAGCAAAATTGTTTGCTTGGATAGCAATAGCTAACCATGCCAATGCATTATATACCTGACTCTACTCATGAAATGATCTAATCTTACATTAAAAATCCTATGTAATTATATCTCTCAAGCTGAATTTGCATTTTAGTGAGTTCTCAGTTCAGGACTCTTCTTGCAAAGAAGCAGAAAAAACAGCCATAAACACTGAAGAGAATTGGAAGTGGCCCATAGTTAGAAAAGAAGAAACTTTTTATTCTAACTCAAAATGTACAGTATATTCTATGAAACAGCATATGTTTCTTAATTTAAAAGAGCTATGCATAAGACCTTTTTTTTTTAAAAAAAAAGATGTAGGTACTAAATGATAGTTCTTTCCTAGCTGTATTGCAGACTGGACAACAACAAAAACAAAAACTCAGTAACATCATTAAGCAGAAACCTACACATGCTTCAAGTATTAACCAAGCCCAATTCTGCTTATCTTCTTGTATCAGGCAAGATCAAGAATAAGTAGATTGAATGCTAAGGTAGTAAACAGCTGCTTAAAGAGGACTTTTGCAAAGGTGATAAAAGTGTAAGGGGCCAGTTGTGAGCTTTAGGCCTCTTCGCACTACAGATAAAACACTGTAGAACACTTCGGCCCGAATGCATCTAAGACACTTTCCTATCTGCACTGGCAGGTAAAGGACACCTTGCAAACACGTATTTTACCTACCTACGTGTAGAAGGAAAACTGTCTTAGACGTGTTTGGGCCAAACGGCCGTCCTGAGACTCACAAGTCCCACCCCAGGCCTCCCGCCTCCATTGGCCATCTGCACAGGCATGAGTGCCTGGCAAATCAGGGACTGTCCAGTAGGCAGGCACAGAATGCGGCCAGCCTCCTTGCCCCACTTGCTGCCCTGTTGAACAGGTGCGTGCGCCCCTGGGGTGGGTTGGGGGGGTGCTGGGTGGGCGTTCTGCCAGTGCCACAAAGCTGATCTGGCCCTGGGGAGTGCGCACAACCAGAGAGAAGAGGGACGCCAGGGCTGTCCACCCCTGCCTCCACAGCAGCCAATAGGGGGAAACCAGGGGAGGGGCCTAGTTGTCACGGAGGGATAGTGTGAGAATGCTTTCCCTCTGGTACAGCTGGGAATGCGTCAGGATAGGCCAAACACACCGGGACAGTTTCAGAGCACTTTTTTGTGCTCTGAAACTCAAACGCATTTAGACACGTTGAGACAGGGTGGCTCGGAATGGAGCCGCTGCCCCTGAAGAATGAATGCTCAGTCCCAACACATTTGAAACTCCCTTGTGCAAAAAGGCCTTTTGCTTAGGCCTTGGTCATATCACAACAAGACAGTCCATCTCAGGTTGACATATTTTCAATACCATGCAAAAGGTGTCATTGCACTGAAAGGTAGACTTATTTTTAATTCTGGTGGTCTTAGCACAATTCTTCTTTTACAAAATGCATATCCTTTCATTCATATACTCATATAGAGTACATCAAGAAAGCGTGTGGAGATAAACCCAGATTTCAGAAGAGAGTAGCAAACGTTCTGTGTCATTCCTGTAATTCCATCACATACTAACTGTGACCTGCTAAGTTAGGTTGAGCAGTGCTTGATAGTTCTTATTTTTGCAAGCACTATAGCCAGAATGTTTACTAATGTAGAGAGCTTTGGGGTTGCTAGTGGTTGGCGTTCGATTTTATGGGCCACACATTCTGCATATCTGCTATACCCCTAGCAACCCATGCAAAGAAGTTGGTTAAATCACAGGTACAACTTATGTCATGCTTTGGATTTTTTTCAGATACTCTGCTAAATGCACAAACATCCAAGGGAAATGTTAGTGGCTCTAATGGATTATATCTTCCTGTCTTGTGTACAGAGCTATTATATCCAGCTATTCTATCTGGTGATCTGTAATTATTGGCATACATACCACTAGTTCATAAGTGAACAACCAAATATTACGGAAAGGTTCACTTTCTGCACATTTCCCCTTTCCTCATGTCTCTATTGCCCCTTTCTTCATGTCTCATGTTGCTTGAATGTTACAATAAGCATACTGTGAAACCTAGTTTATCACAACATCTGGTTCTGAGAGCCACAAATTGCCTAGGAAATCTCAGTGGCGTACGTGTGGATAAGACTGCTTGTGAGTGATTAGTATATAATAGAGACATGAGGAAAGGGGAAATGTGCAGAAAGTGAACCTTTCTATAAGTAATATCTGGTTGTTAACTTATGAACTGGTTGTTTGTATGCCAATAATAACAGCTAACCAGATAGCATAACAACACTGTACTGTAAATGTCCCCCCCCATCCTTATTATATATGCTTGTCTTACTGAACTTTTATTTTGAAAAAGCATATCCATTGTTAAAGTTGTCAAACTGCTTGACTGGCCCTCTTTCTAAGCAAATCATGGACAGATCATTTTCTGGTCAAGTTTGGAGTTTGTGTGGATAGCTCCTCACTGTAAGGGTGAAGGGTCCATTGAGGTGGTCTGGATCAGAGTCTTATGGAAACCAGTGGATTCTTGATGACTCTGGAAGAGTTTTCAGTTGACATGGCTGATGATCCTCTCAAAGCTCTGCTCTCAGTTTGGAATTATAAGGGGAATATAGCTATTGACACAATCACTCTCAAAGTGCTCTTGGTAATTCTGCAGAGCTTGATTTATCAGCATCTTTTTAATGTGAACTTATTGTGGAATGCTCCAATGCCACTGCTGGCAGTATAGCTTCCCATGTGGCAGATGGGAAGGGAAGCCACCCTGCCAGGGACGCTGAAGTTTCCGATCTGCCCGTCCGATGGACCAGAAGCCACTGCAATATCCCATCCCAGCAAGGGGCATGTCTGGAGGCACCCTTTTCTCTAGTGCCAGGATGTGAACATGGCCTTAATCGTGGCTTTGCTACCTGGTGCTTTAGCTTGAGATAACTGAAACTCTTACCTTCCTAAAAGGCTGCACACAGTACATCATAAAGATTAAGGAATGCATAACATTATCAGGAATAGTGGAGTTTAAAATTTTAAAAAATGTAGATTGTAATAAACTAGTTCAATTTATAGATGTGGGAAATAAAGTTTTAAGAGTTGCAAAAACAGTCTAAAGAAAAAGTAATAAAAACTGCACTGCACATTTCATGAGCAGAGTTTTAATTGTTTTAGCTGACAATAAAAAAATAGAACATCCTGGACACATTTATGCCCTGAAGGTTGACTCTTCTCTAAAAAATACAGTACAAGTGCATGGATGGTGACAATTGGATAGTGTCTCTGACACCAGTGAGCAATCTCTCTCCATCTCTCTTTTTTTATACGCACATGCCATCATAGTAAAGCCAAAGGGTGAGAAGACCTGTCATGGTGTTTAATAGAAACTATGTCAGCTAAAGTAAACTATTTCAAGAGAATTGCTTTCTTTTTCTCAGACAGCTGGAAGGCCTAGCCTGCCACTGTCATGTTCTTTCTAATAAAGTTCCTTTGGGGAAAGCAGTTACTGCTACACAGGATTCTTTCAACATGCTGTTAAAGGAAAATCTCTTGTGGTTTTGCCTCAAAGGGCTCTTTTCCACTCAGTCACCCACTGTTACTTCTGACTTCATTCTGTTACCCAGTGCAAGTAGCATTTGAAACGTCCAAGTGATGTTGGTTAAAACATTTTTATTAACCTTTAGCCATCTCAGGACAGATTTTATTTTATTTTTATTGGTTACTTTTATTATCAATAAATTCTTTAGAAATAATATGCATAATCAACTAAAATACAAATGAACTAATTAAACAGCAACATAATTACATAATGATCTCTAAACAACTAGATATTTTAACTATGTTAAATAGATTAGAAAGGTATCTCTGGCCCCGTCCCCATGCCAGCCAGTTGGCACCCTTTGGGTGCTGTATTGGCGAGCAGATGGAGGCGTCCCCAAGCAAACTGTGCCGAGCCTCAGCACAGGGAACAGTTCCAGCCCCTCTCCGTCCCTTCTCTCCTCATCCCACCACTCTCTCTCTCCCTCCAGCCCAAGCCTGCCTTCTCTCTCTGTCTCTCTCTGTCTCTGTCTCTCTCTCTCTCACACACACACACACAGAGAGACAGACAAGGTGGAATCCGTGTCAGACCCCACTAAAATGATTAAAAGTTTTAAGTTGGTTAACAAAGTGGTTCTGGTTGGAGGATAATAGATTATTAAGACTGGAGGGGCATGATTTGAAGTATGGATGGCATGGGTACCTGTGGTACGACAAAGTAAAAGTTAATGCAGGTTTTAAAAACCACTATGTAAGAAATGCTCTGTATAGAATTTGTCAAAAGTACAAAAATAATTTGTATAGAAAAATTCCTCTGTGGGTGTCCCCTCATGAAGGATTACTAAGAGAATTTGGGGGCAGGGATAATTGGGTCAAATATGAGGATTTGCTATTCAAAAATGAGCTAGAGAGCAGTTAAATCAATAGGGGGAAAACTTACAGTGGTTTACATATTCAGAACTTAAAAATATTTTTGGACAAGATAAAAGCAGAATGAATTTTGAGTGGGATAAACAAACGTGGGAACTACAAATAAAAACAGCAGAAAAAGAAATAATTGGGGTGATATATAAATTACTGCTACAGATGGTCCTGGAACATGAACTGGTCAAAGAATGGTCAAGGAATTTTGGGTATAGTATTAATATGGACCAGTGGGAGAAATTATGGAACAAGGATATGAAATTTACTATGTGCACTATGTTAAAAGAAAACATATTTAAGATGATGTACAGGTGGTATCTAACTCCCTATAAACTGTCGAAGATTTACAAAAATATGTCCAATAAATGTTGGAAATGCAAGACTAATGAAGGAACATTTTACCACATGTGGTGGACTTGTAAAATAGCAAAAAAAATTGGATACAAATCCACCAGGTAATGGGAAATATATTAAAAATAGTTATACCATTTAAACTGGATTTTTTTCTATTGGGAATAATAGCAATTTAGATCATCTGAACACCTTAATTATTTATATGGTTACAGCTGCCTGAATAATCTATGCAAAAAGATGGAAAGATCCAGAAATACCTTCAGTGGACAATTGGTTAGTTAAACTGTCCGAATTTGCTGAGATGGACAAACTGATGAATTTCTTAAAAGAGAGAAC
Organism: Aspidoscelis tigris stejnegeri; assembly: GCA_023333525.1. Classification (NCBI taxonomy): domain Eukaryota; kingdom Metazoa; phylum Chordata; class Lepidosauria; order Squamata; family Teiidae; genus Aspidoscelis; species Aspidoscelis tigris. The sequence goes on along the minus strand of JALMGA010000004.1, from coordinate 35,238,343 downwards.
AGCAGAGAAGTATTTGAAAGACTGGAGACTCTACATAGAATTTTTACAGGAAGAAGGACTAACAAAAACTGGTTTTGACTGATGCATTTTCTTTTCTGAGGACCAGTGGAATTGGAAGATATTAGGACATTAAGATAAGATCCTGAAAAAATGGAGGAAGTCACTAATTGTAAAAATGGACTATTATAGGACAGTAGGGGGAAAGGGGTGACAAGGAACCCTGAAGTTTTATTGAAACTTATTGTTGCATCGAAAATAAATAAAAATTAATTGGAAAAAAGAGCACTGCTCTCATTTTAGTGGGGCTCTGAATGTGTGCACATTAGCCCCAATCCCCGCCTGAAAGCTGCTCAGCTGAGTGCAGAGCAACTGTCAGGCACTCGTTTGGAGTGCCTGACAGTTGGAGCAGCTTTCAGGCGAGGATTGGGGCTAATGTGCACACGTTCAGAGCCCCACTAAAATGAGAGCAGCACTTTTGCTGCTCTTAATCATTTTAGTGGGGTCTGAAAGTGATTCTACCCTCTCTCTCTCTCTCTCTCTCCTCTCTCTCTCTCTCTCTGTGTGGAGAGAAAGAGAGAGAGACAGAAGGAGGGCTCGGGCTAGAGGAAGGAGAGGGAAACTAAAGGAAGGCAGAGAGCACAAAAGGCCACCCCCTTTTTTGATCAAAACATTTTTGATGGGTCTGAACACAGCCTTGGTTAACACTTTAATCACAGAAGTGGAATCTATACCGATGGATAACAGGTGGGGAAAAGAGAAATCGCAAGAGATTTTGCATGTTGAAGGAGGGGGAGAAGGCCAGGAGGTAACAGGTGTATCTTCTGAGTGTTTAAAAATGCTGCCAAATAAATAAAAATGTACATTACTAGAAAGCACTTAAAAAAAATTAACGCCAAGGATTTAGTGGCAGTAGGTGCTTGACAGTTGAGAGTTCTGATTGCTGAAAAGGAGACATGTGCGCATGCATCTCTTCCCCCGTTGGCCTGGAAGCATCCCCATGTGGTTCCCGGCTCACTAAGTAAGTGCGCCGGGCTCCCCAAAGAGCACCGAGACTCGTTTTCCAAGGTGCCAAATTTGGTACTCTGTTAGCGCTGTATGGGGGGATTTGGCACCCTTTTTGCATGCCAAATCAAAATCTCATGGGGATGCAAAGCACCAATCCCACTCCCAGCACCGTACCAAAGTGGCATGCGGACAGGGCCTCTAGCTCTGACTTTATTGTAATAAGAGAATACTGGATAAACATATACTGTATGTGTATGCGTGTGTGCGAGTGTGCATGCATCCATGCAAATATGCATGGTGAGCAAACCTGTCCCCAAACCTGCTCCTACTAGTAGTTCAAGGTGGCTGTCATTCATGAGTGGAGCTATGGACTGGAAAGCAGATGGTCACACATTCAAGCCTTGCCATCTTTCCAGGAAAAGGTTTGGAAATTATTTTTGTGTCCTTGCCAAGAAAATTTCATGAATGTGTCCTTGAAGTTAATCTACATTCATATTCAAGGACTATCAAAAGTTCCTTTGCATTCACATCACCTTGGAAACGGAGCAGTGTCTGGCCAGCTGCACTTCACTGAAAGCAAAAGATGGCACAGTACACAGACAACTTGCATTTACTGGTTTGGAAGTGCAGTAATGGCTACAATTCCAGCTGCATTTGCACACAATAAAAAAGTAGCTTAAAAATGCACTTTCAAACCCCTTTCATGTGGATTAGAAGTGGATGGGAGCAACAGAGTCCACTTCTAAGCCTCTTTTGATCTGGTTTTTAAAATGTGTGCATGGATGCTGCTTGGGGTATAAATGCTTCTCATCATAACAGAAAACATTGTGACAAAGTGCCTTTGCAGATGGTCAACTCCAAAATTTCCATAGATTACCGTACCTTTTTTTTTCCTTTTCTTTTTTAACTGCAAGCAAAATTTGAATTAGTCATGCTTTCAAACAGAGGGTGCCTTCCAGGGGAGTAACATCTTTTCTTATAGGGTATAAAGCAGAATAAGTAGCTATCAAATCTACAGTCCAAAGCAGAGTCTGCTAGAGCAATTCCATTGTTGAAAAGTGCTCTCTCCAAAGAAACCCCCAATTATGGCTGGATGGAGCTGATTACTAGGTGAGGCACCAGGATGTCCATCAAACTGACAGAACGTTTGGAGCACCTCTTCCTATGCTTCTCCCCAGCTCTTTGAACATCTCTCTGCACTGAACTCCACAAGATGAGTATAAAGCCGAGCAGAGGAGGAGGAACACAGCTGCCAGCCTGCGTCGGCGTGCGTCTGCTGCTCCCTCGCCTGCAAGGTATAAAGCCGAGCAGAAGAGGAGGAACACAGCTGCCAGCCTGCGTCGGCGTGCGTCTGCTGCTCCCTCGCCTGCAAGGTGTAAAGCCGAGCAGAAGAGGAGGAACACAGCTGCCAGCCTGCGTCGGCGTGCGTCTGCTGCTCCCTCGCCTGCAAGGTATAAAGCCGAGCAGAAGAGGAGGAACACAGCTGCCAGCCTGCGTCGGCGTGCGTCTGCTGCTCCCTCGCCTGCAAGGTATAAAGCCGAGCAGAAGAGGAGGAACACGGCTGCCAGCCTGCGTCGGCGTGCGTCTGCTGCTCCCTCGCCTGCAAGGTATAAAGCCGAGCAGAAGAGGAGGAACACGGCTGCCAGCCTGCGTCGGCGTGCGTCTCCTGCTCCCTCGCCTGCAAGGTATAAAGCCGAGCAGAAGAGGAGGAACACGGCTGCCAGCCTGCGTCGGCGTGCGTCTGCTGCTCCCTCGCCTGCAAGGTATAAAGCCAAGCAGAAGAGGAGGAACACGGCTGCCAGCCTGCGTCGGCGTGCGTCTGCTGCTCCCCCGCCTGCAAGTTCACAGGTGTTCTGTGGTTGAAGAACTGGCAAAGAAGGAGCTGAAGTGTCAGCACATTAACAACCCTAGCAGCACTCAGCTTAGGGGAAAGGCCCCAGCATTGCTACCTCTTTGTCTCCTCCCCCAATGTTTTGTGTAATTTTATAATGTATTATTTTGTTTATATATAATTTTATGATTATTTAATGTATGATGTATTATTTTGCACTGTATTCATGGTTGCTGTAAACCGCCTTGAGTAATTTATTAGAAAGGCGGTATACAAATAAACTGAATGAATGAATGAATGAATGAATGAATGAATGAATGAATGAATGAATTCTCCATCTAGCCACTCCAAAGGAGGTGACCTCAGAGATAATTATCTTGAATTAATTCTCTTCTGAAAGGTCACCCTTTTCAAAAGTTTCACACTTGGCCCTGGGCCTTAGAAATTCCCTGTCCTCTGGCAGACTGTGGGTCAGTCAAAATCCAATACTTGGATGCAGCCAAGGCCTGAAAATCTGATATAAGCCTCATTGATGGGGCATGTGAGTCTGCTGTCTTTATCTCTCTCATGTACATACACACTGTACAATATTATAAACTCCCTTAGTTAAAGTCTAGTATCAGCCATATTATTGTGATGTTGTTTTTCCCATCATGTCCAGCAAACATATTTGCATTTGTGTGCAATATTACATGGGAGGGCAGCCTAAAGGGGTTAAACCTTGTACTGGATCAGAAAAGGACACGGAGAGATTTCGTTTTCCACCTTGGGAATGCAACTGGTAAATGTGATAACTATATATAACTCGATCAATGAAAAATGGTCAACCTGTGATGAGCAAACAACACCGGCAGAAAACATAAGAGAAGAGCAGACACATAATTCACAAGCCAGACAGTGAGAGATAAAGCATAGAATAAAAATAAGCACGCCTCTGTGTGAGAGGGAGGGGTGGTAGTGGTGAAAGGTGAGGAAGGAAGGAAATGGAAATGCTTTAGTGAATGTGTACAATACATGCACAACATTTAAAAATGTCATTTGTCTAGTTACTACTGGAGAAGCAGAGTGTGTTATAATACTTTATCAAAATGACAGCTCCTGCTTCCGGGCAAAAATAAATAACACGAGCAATTAAATCACTGATATAGAACATCAGCTTTTAAAGTCTTATTACCTGTCATAGAATGCCATACATGGGCTTTTTGATGGGGACTGTTTTATTGCACATTTTCATATCACACTGGTGACAAAATTGTTCATATCCTAATTGCAAAGCTAAGATCAGTCCTCTTTAAATAAACAAGCAAACAAATAAACTGTTTTCATGACATAAATAGAATTAATGTGGTCTCACCAGCATTGAATATACCGGACAACTACTCCCCCCCATCCCAATCAGGCCATTAGTACGTTTATCTCAGTTTTCTTTATACCAGTCTCTGTCAATTTGATGCCATCCAGATATTTTGGACTCCAAAATTGGCTGTGGCTGATTGAATTTCAAATCAACTCAGGGATTCATAAATGCTAAAGATGAGCCTGTGCAGGCTGGCAGTATATTTTCAAAGGCCTGTTAGAGTCTGAACAGGAGCTGCTGAGTGCAAAGACCAGTGAACTTCTGGGATATATTGGGTGTTTGCACTTTGGGACATCTGGTGCATCCCAACCTTTTCTGGCACTTCCATATGTGCCAGGTAAGTGTGATTGCTGGTGACTGCTTTGCTGTGACAGTGGTGACAATTGTCATGCATGCACAAGTGAGGCTGTGTCATGCTGCCACACACCCCCTTCACCCAGTGTTGAAGGATGCATGTAGCATATCCTAGATGGCAGCTAGGATAGCACTTTATAGTGTTCCACCAATATACAGCCAGTAGATGGCCTGGCATGTGCAGAACTGCTTCTGGGATGGAAGCAGCTCCACACAGTGTGCATGCCCTGTGCTGGTTTATATCTGGACTTCCCCTTTTATCAAAGTGCAGATTCCCCCTGTGTGGCTTCACTTGCTGCAGGAAGGAATCTGGAAAGGGGCCGACATGTCCTCTAGTGAAGCTTTCTGCTCTTCATTTATACAAGCAGGACAATGGAAGCGGGGTGTCTAGTGGAGGCGGAATGCTGTAAAAAGCATGTTTTAGAATGAAGTGCCAGCTTTTATCAAACTGAAGATAGAGCATTGGCAGGGATTTTGTGTGTGTCTGCACTAGTGAAACAGAGGCACAGATCTTCAATGTGCTAGCTAGTGAACAAGACTAGTGAAATGCATTTGGTGGATCTTTGTAGGAAATATACCCAACCTCATGCTCTGTGCCCATCTGAGAGACACTTCTGGGTTCCATCATAGGATAACTTTGCACCTGTGCTGGCTGAGCCCACAAAGGATGCTGCCATTGGGAGATGTCTGGAATTAGCACTGTTCTTGGGTTCACCCACCCACAACACCAAGGGAACACTTTCAGTGATCAGCAATGCTCAATTTGTTTTATAACTGTTCACAAAGTGTTTAGGGCACAGCAAATGCCCATTATCTGGATCATGATGGTGTTAGCAGTATGGGAAAGCTAGGACCTTCTTGCACTTGATCCAGTGGGATGATCAAAGTATGCTCCCACATGGAACATATACACTGCACGGAAATGCTTGCATCCCAGAAGTGAATCTGCACGTGATGGAGCGTCCCCTGGGAAGATAACTCAGAGCACTAAAATGCGCTCCATACCTATGTTAATCATGTGCCCAGCACAGCCCTGCATGCTGTGTTTGCACCTCTTCAGGGTGAATGGAGTATGGGGTAGTGCAGCTGTGGTTGCATGTTGCATTGCCTGGTCACCGCAGCAAGGGCAGCATGCATGTCAATTGCCCCAGTGAGGCGACAGCAGCGATTGAACTTACTCAGCTCTTTGGGGGGGGGGGAGCAAGTAAGTTTTGAAGTGCGAATGCCCAGTGTTTCATAGAAGTTTGCTGGTCATCATGCTTAGTAAAGATGCGAAAGGAAAAGGCCCTTGGGAAGTCAATTGTGTATTATTAGCTGTAAACTAGCTACAAAGAAGCTTTGAGGTCTCAGATGAAAGGAAGTGGTGAAAGTGTTCATCATAGATAAAGCTAATGGTAGCTGAGAGGCTGGAGGAGTGCTTTCCTAAGAAATCTCCCTGGAGAATTTATCTTACTAAACATAATCGATAATGTACAGATAATCCTGAATTAAAGGAGAAGGGGAAAGTGCATGTGAGTGCCTTAATCCATGTTAAATACCAGAAAAATGTACTTTCAAAATGGTTATAATATGGATTGGCATTAGCATGGGAACACCGGCATCCACATGCATCTAAGCCACTTCTAGGCTACTGTTAAAAAAATGTATGTAAATACAACCACTGAATGCGGAGGAAAGCTACCTACCTTTGCCCTTGTGGTCAAGCAATGCTGCCATTATCAGTATTGAAATAAGATCCAATTACCAGTTCAGTAAATATTTTGGTGTAAATCTGAGCTAGCACTGTAGGTTCATCATTAAGCAAGGATTTCTTCTGTGAACTATTTTAGATTTTCTGTTGAAATGTTGCCTGATAACCCAAAAGATCCTTCCTTATTAAGTATGATGGAGGATAACAAGTCATCCAGACTGTGCAGTGATCATGTGTTAGCATTAGTGAACCCTATAAGAAAATAGGTGATGTTTCAGTGACAATGCTGAAAATTTACTTCTACACATTACAGACTGTATAATTTAGGGATGAAATAAAGTTCAAGAAAAAAATCATTCCAGTAATACTATTTGGGGGAAAAAAAAGAATTTGGCCAATATTAGTATTAGATTAACAGCTCACCGCCAAGTTCACCACCAAGTTATTAACAAAGTAGACCCTTCACTCTGTTGAAAATGCAATCACATATTGTATACTGACATAATTCAGAGGCTTGGAGCATGTTTATATCAGTTTTTGCTACTTTTTTTTCTTTTTTGACATTTGAGTCAACCTCCTCTTGAAGTCTGAACTTCGTCAGGTACCTCACAGGGAGAGAACATTCCATCTTCACCCCTCTGCATTATGGTGGGCTACAGTTCTAACACAGGGAATGGGGGACCAGTAAGTCCCCTTGAGCAGCGGGGATAGTGGCAGGGCATCTGCTACAAAGGGAGAGCTTTTTTTTTTTTTTTTTTTTAGAGTTCTGAGAGCTTTTCAAACAGATTTGTATTTAAAGCACTGTAGTGGCATTTCAAGCAACATGACAAGGGAAGAACATGGTATATGCATGGATATCATGCTCTTTCTAAACATCAAATGAAAGATAATGGAGCAATGCCATGCAGGTGCTACAGGTGCATTAAAAGTGATCTGCAAAAGTGATCTGAGCAATGTTATGCTAACTTGGGGTGGGGCGGGGGGTTCACCAGAAGAGGAAACATAAGGTAATGTTGTACTCCAGTTGAAATTAATGCCCAAGAATTCATTGTATACCTTAGCTCTACCCTTCATACTGTGTGGAAGTTATGTCCCTGGCTTCACTTACTCCAGACACCCCTGTGTGCCACTAATGAATCTGCCAACCATATTGACAGTGAAATGTTGGAATTCAGCAATCCCAGAGCTGTAGAAATGATTTCAAGCTTGATTATTTACTCCTGAAGATTCGCATTGACTCTAAAATGTAGATGAAATTGATTTCATTTCATAAACTGTTATTTTAGATTTAGTGTTTTCTATTGCGCATAACTGAGGAGATGTGTACTGAAGAACTTTATTCACATATTATGCTAAGTGTACCGTTTTTTGCTAATAATATTTGATACACAATTGCACTTAAAAATCTGATTCCATTAGTAGTCTGAATAATTTATCAACATACTGAATAAACTAGCGTTTAATTGATGGCTGTGCTGCCTCTCTGGGCATAATTCTTAATGCTTTCGAATTATGCTGATCTGGAGATTATTCTTAGGGTTCAGTTTCATACAAGTTAAATACACATGCAGGAAATAAGACAGCAGGACCATTATCTACCACATGAGATTTTCTCCCAGCGTTAAATTACTAAACAAAACCTGGACATTGGTACAACATACATGCATGGGAATGAATGCAAAGCACATGATATAACAATTACTAAAAAAATATTTTAAAAAATAACCCATATGACCTCCCTCTCTCCCACACTTGCAGGACTACAGTTAGAGCAACTAGGAATCAGAGGTTAGGAATGAAGAGCACTGCCCTTGCCAATGTGTATAGCCTGAGAATTATAGGAGAAATTCCACAAATATTTAACATTTACCATAGGAGTTTTGGCTGTCTTTGTATAAACCATCTTCAAGAATAGAGTCTTGATGTTTCTTCACTAAGGAATCCCTTTGCCCTACTTGAAGAGAGAAATCCAACAGCTTGCTGTCAGTTTGTCTGGGGAGCCTCCCCTCCTTGGTGGTTATCTAGACCTGTCACATAGCAAGGGACATTACCCTAGTATGGGATAGTATCTGTTGCCATGTGATAATCCTAGATAGATTTTGATGCAAATTAATACAGAGAGAGAACATTTTAGATATCTGAAGAGAGAAAACACTTAATATCACTAGAGGCTGAGACCTCGATGGCAATTCAGACAGAACAAATCCAAGGGTCCAGGTGACTTAATCTTCTCTCCTCAAAGATCACCCCAGGTTGCCCAAGGGCAGCTGGTTGTGAATCTACACGATTTTTCTGGGCTTTGACTTGCTTAAGTGTGCCTTGCCTATAAATGACTGCCAGTCCCTTCACCTGCAGCCCTTCAAGGAAGCCTCTATGTCCTTCATAGAAGGTTCGTGTATGTTTTAAGTCCCACAGCCCCCCCCCCCAAAAAAAGGACAGACAGAATGCTAAACATTCTGGCCAAATTCAATCCATAACCATTCAATATTATGTAGAAAAATCAAAGGGTTCCAGGGCAAGACAAGAAGTGACCACAATCTGTCATGACTGCAGTGTTTGCAGTCCCACCTGTGAGCCTTAGTAGCACAGCAAGCATGATCTACAGTCAGGCCTCTGCAACATTAATCGCAGCCACAGTTTTATAATGCAATTGCAACAAATGCAATGAAGAAGAGCAAGTAATAAGGCACAGTCCTTGTATAACATGCCAATAAGGAGCTTGTGGAAATCACACATAGTCTAAAGTAAAGAGTTCAGGGAGGAACATATTCCCTTGGTGCACTGCAAGGAGAAGGGCAGAATATTCAGCATGAGGCAGATTCAGCACATGAAAATGGCAGTTCAGCTGGTGTGACTATCTGGGGAAAAACTATGAAGAAAAAAAGTTCATGAGATATGAATCCACAGTAGTTCAAAGAGCAACAACATAGCCAAAACAGGGGTGCATTCTGATAACAGCTTTGGCTCTGAAATATCATTACCTACTGAATAACTGTAATAGACATGTCAAAAATATAGAAACCTCCAAGAATCAATTGCGTTTTCTCAGGGAGATACATCACAAATTAGCTCTTGTGCACTCTTAAGTCTACATGACTATATAGTTACTGTACTATAGCAGACATTCCTGGAACCACAGGGCAAATTTTCTTCTTTAGGTGGAAGACTTTTTCCATTCTTCTCTTTTCCTTTGAAATCATTTCTGAATTTGCATATATAGATAAATACCAGCAGTCTCAGAATCCTGCTCTGATTCTTCAGAAAACACAACTGTTCCAACAACATTTTATTGTGGTATAAGATATAGATCAAATGCCAGGAGCAACAAGCATTACCAAGCAACATACTAAATATACTGTTTCATTGCTATTCCCACCCCAAGGAGTAACTGCCAGGTCCCCAGCACTCCACTCAGGATCTGGTAGTAGGATGACTGGGCCACAGTGCTGCCATCTTGGAAGCTCTGTGATACTAGCTCCTACCTGAGTGCAATATTTCACAGACTCTGCTTTTTGCTTTCAGTAAGGTAACCATTGGGAAATAATTGGATCTAGTGTCCCCATCTTTGTTTTAAAGTGAGGTGGTGATATTGTGATGATTTATGCTTCATAAGACTTTTTAAAATTAACATGGATCCAATACAAATCTATTATGCTTAGCTGTGCTGTAGCAGATATCTGTTGAGGGATATATACAGGTATGTCTTTTGGTGCTATTTTTTGCATGATGTTTTATCCATAAATGCTCATGTACTGCTACAATGACAATTCTCCTTGTACTTGAGTCTGGGCTTGCAAATGATGATCTTGCCAATGATTCTCCCACCCTGTGCTGCATCCCCACCAGTGTGCAGATTTCCTATGAGCTGGATAACACAACACTGGTTTTGTAAACACTTGCAGGGCCCCTTCCCATGTCTGCAAAAACTGTCCCAGCTGGAAGCATCATAGCTAGGACTGATCTTATGTGTGTGCAAACAGCATGTCACCTATTTGAAAAGATCACTGTGACTACAGCTTTTTCCCACATGGCTGCATGGCAGCCTCCAGCATTGTGCAAATAATACTAGAAAGGAAATCAGTGACAATTAAGACTGAAGAACTTGTTTGAAAGTAACCTGCTTTGGTGAGAAAGGCATATGATGATTACAATTGAGGAGAAGAAGAAGAAGAAGAAAAGTTGTTTTATGGGGACTCAAAGCAGCTGTCAAACCTTCTGTTCTTCTCTCCACAACAGAACACCCTGTGAGGTAGGTGGGGCTGTGAGAGCTCAGAAGAGAACTGTGACTAGCCCAAGGTCACCCAGCTGGCTTCATGGAAGAGTGTGGAATCAAACCCTATAATTCCATATAAGGGTCCAGCTCCCTAACCACTCAAACAAAACAGGAGCCCTCCTGGATCAGACCATAAGCCCGTCTAGTCCAGTATCCCATCTTACATGGTGACCAGAATGCTTCTGGACATTCCCTGCAAATAGCCTTTAGGGAGATCCTCTCTCTCTCTTCAACATGAAGGCATCCATTCCAGTAGGCTTTAATATACCTGTCCTCCATGAATTTGTCTAACTCTCTCTTAAAGATATCCATGCTTGCTTCTGTTACCACCTCTTCTGGTATTAAATTCCATCGACCAATGACTCTATGGGTGGGGGGAAAAGCCACACACATTCCATAAGGGAGGGAGGGCTGCTTAGGAACCAGTGGCAGTTAGCAGCAGGAGTTGCTGGTAGATCTATGGTCCGGAAAACATGCAGCACCCCCTAGGCAGCTCTTGCTTCAATGAGCTGAAAAAAGTGTCCACCCTGCAGTCAGCAGTCACTGGCTGGCTCATGCAATCACCTGCCCTTAAAGCTGCCACTTTCTTTCCTGCTTTCCCTGTTCTTCCTGAGGTTCTTCATAGCACGGACTTTACCTTAATAAAATGGTACCCAAACAGTTACACAAAGGGTGTTTTTCCACTGTCACTAGAAGTACCCATTAAGAACTTAATGGGCACTTAATGGGTACTTCTAGTGACAGTGGAAAAACACCCAAAGTCTTCTACCAATGCAAAAATGCAACGCTTTACAAAAACCTGCCTCTAAAAATAGGTGTTCCATGGTAATGGGATGTTATTTCAATGCTTTTATGCATTTGAAATTTTTAAATAAAAAAGCTGTGCATGGATGTTTAAAATGAATAAATACATTTATCTGAATTCAAAATTGTTTCAATGTTGATTTGATTATTGTCAACCATTTAGCACTCTTCCTAAGGGAAGTCAGATTATTACATATGAAGACAAAAAATGTAATAGGGTCTCTGCCGGTGGGTCTTTGGTAATTTATCATATCCTTAATGAAGTAGGCAATTTTTCATTATTGCTGGGCATATTTTGACAGAAGAAGAATTGTGGATTTGATTGCATGCTTATTGCAGTGTTCGTACCTTAGTACAAGCTGGATATCTCTTTTGTTTGTGTGGATGGGGTGGATAAAGATAGGTTTGGGCTGACGTTTAGCATATCAGAGTTGCAAATGTAAGAAATTAATCCTTGCAGTACTGACAGCTAAAGTTTACTGAGTCTACTGCTCTTATTTTCCAGCTCTATAAATCACATGGACATCTTATACAGATGTGAAACCAAAGAGATGAAATCCAATCTGATAAATGTACTTAGATGCACTCCTCAGTTTTAAATAATGAATTCAGTAGAAGAGTTGAAGAACTGGCTGTTCTACCCCACTTTTCTCACCCATTTAAGGGGATTCAAAGTGGCTGACAAAGCTTCTCTCTATCACAGGACACCCTGTGAGATAGGTGGGGCTGTGAGACCTTAGAAAGAGAGCTGTGACTAGCCCAAGGTCACCCAGCTGGCTTTGTGGAGGAGCGTGGAATCAAACCCGATATTCCAAGATAAGAGTCCATGTAGACACCCCTCAAAAGCACTCTCCAAATGTCCCTAATGGCCTTTCTAGAGGGAGAAAACATCGTAAGAGGAAGTCAGACAAGAAAGCAAAAACTGGATTTGAGACCTAGACATGATGATATTCATTTATGAGCAATGTTTGGAGTATTATTTGCTTCACAGACATTTCATATGCGTGGATTAACATTTACCACACATATGTATATAGTCTGTGGTCCATGTGCTTCATCACTGGAAAAAATACTGGAAAAGTTTCTTGTGGATCCCACATTGTTTGTTTCTTTATGATCCTCTATAATTTCTTAAAGAATTCACTCTGACCAGGTGTTTGATTCTTAACAGGTTTTCTTCTTCTTTCAGTTCTGTTTTTGGAAATTTTGTTTTGTAGTTAGACGTTCAATTTTAATATGTTTCATTTCCTTCATTGTTTTATGTTTCCGATTGGCAATAGGGTGGTATATAACTTTTTAATAAACAATATACAACAATGACCAAAAGCAATCCATAGATTTTGAAAAGAACAAATTCCCTTTCCCAACCTGGGCAAACAAATTGAAAACCAATGATAATATACAGGTGACAGCACTAAAATCAAGGTAAGTCAGGTGGAAGAGGGAATATTTGGTCAGAAATAACCTTCAAAATTGCAGCTTGGATTTCCCCAGCTATAACTTGACAAAAGGGGGGCAAGTCCCCCCCCCCATCAACCCCCTCCCCACTGTATTTGCAATTAGGGAACCCAAGCTGCAGTCTTGACAGGCAGGGGGCACTGAACATAGGAAATGGTCCCATGAGCCATTTCCCATGTTTGATGAGGCATCTGAAGAGACAGGAAAGCCCTCTTAAGTGATGGCAGGTGCACTGTGTCTGCTGGCCACTATTATAAGTGAAGAGTGGGGGAAAGACCTCCAAGAGTTCTTTATTCCTCAATTGTATGTCACACCCATTTTGCCCACTGATGTGCCTTAGGGAGCAGATTTTTCTGGAACTTAACTCCATATAGTGCATTCACGGTGCCTAGGGATGTGCACGAATATTCGAACACATTTGAAATTTGATCAAATTCATCCAAATTTTGACATTCGAATTTGAAGTCCATAAATTCAAATTTTTGGACATTCATATGTCTATGGGTTCATGCACATGCACATCTTTCCTGCATCCATACACATTTGTACAGATCTTTACGGGATGCAAACGGGTTGCATACGGGATAAATACAGATCTATACAGAAGTGTATAGGATGCGTAACAATGTTTACGGGCACATACGAATGTTGTCAACATTTGTAAGGGCAAATTTGAATTGAAAATTTGAACAAATAGATTCAAATTTGCTTAATTCAAACTGAATTTGGGGAAATTTGAATTTTAAAGATTTGAATTGAATTTTCAGATATTCGATTTGAATCGAATCGAATCCCCAAAATTTAATTCGTGCACATCCCTAATGGTGCCATAAAATTGTCATGTATATCTTTGCCTTGTTTCCTAGTGACATTATCAGGTGGTAGTGCATTCCACAGTTCAGAGTTCAATGTATAAAATGCCTTATTAAGATGTTTGTTAACATCCAAGCTTTTTAGGTAGCAACATAATAGGCAAAATTATCTTGTTCCAGTCTTTTGCCCTTGCAAAACAGTACATGTATTTTTGCCAATGCTGAAATATTACTGTGTTCTTCACACAATGCATTTCAGATGTAGGCAAAAGTCACATAAAGGTTCTAATGTACAGGCTATTCCCCCTTAGTTACGAGGCAAAAGTCTGATTATATCAGTGGGTCATAAAAAACACTGCTTAAATTAGGTTCTTTTCTCATTCCTGTTACAAGGCTTGTCAGGAGATTAGATTAATGAGGTGCCATTTCCTGTTCTCATTATAGTCTTTGTTATAAGAATGAAGTACCTGAATTTTAATGTCTTAACTATTGCTAGAAACAGACAGATGTAGACTGTTCTTTTACTTATATTTTAAAGTTCAAGTGAAAAAAATTCATCACTTTTTTTTTTAACCAGAAACAGAGTGGCTACCATGTTAAATAATTTGTTCTAACAACCTCTGTTAGTACATTTGTTAGGTAAAGTGTGTTTGCTTGGGGGCAGAAGACATACCATTCCTATGCCATTCCTTCAGGTAATCAAAGATGTGTGAACTTAGTTAACCAATATGATATCAAATTGCTATCCAACTTTCATTTAAGAACATAAGAGCATCATAATAATGTCATAGAAGAACAACAAAATGCTCCACTGGATCAGACCTTGTGGTTCAGTATACATCTGTCTGACTCCAACTAAGAGTTTGTGGCCAGGAAACCACAAAATGAGTGATAACCTTATTGCTTCCCTGGAAAAGGGAGAAAACTAAAGCTTCTGCCCTCCTCCTTCACAATCTGGGTAGGAAAAGGCTTTATTCCACTTCTGTTTTTACTTCTAAAGTGAAATAAAATCTTTTCCTGCCCAGATCGTGAAAGAGGGGCAGAGGCTTCAGTGTTCTCCCTTTTCCAGGGGGGCAATAATGTTGCCCCCCTGGAAAAGGGAGAACACTGAAGCATCTGAACCCTCTGAAAGCAGCTGAAGCCACAACTCCCCCCCCCTTATTTTACTGGAGATGCACTTCTTTGCTTGACAGCTTGCTTGACAGACCTTGCTCAGCTGAGTGCAGTCAGCTAAATCAAGCCCTTCCTTACCCATCCGTGCCTTGCAAATCAGGAGATAAGGCAATCCGACTTCCAATGAGGGGAGAGGGGACAGAGATGAGGTGGTGCTGCACCCCCATACCAGGGGTCAGCATGCTTCTCATGGGGATGCCTGCATCCATGCCAAACCCTACCTGTCCTGCATTGAAGGGAATGCCATGGGGACACCCGAGATGCATTCCCAGTCCTGTGTCCAGCCCATGCATGTCCAAACAGTGCCAAAAGTGTGCCAAATGGCTTGCAGGGGGACACAGCCATTGTGTTTACATCCAGCCCCAAATGGACTCTGAGCCATGTCACCCTCTTACTTACAAGTTAGGTTGTCTGACTTTTGAGGCAGTTGGGTGCCCGACATATTGAGGGACATAGAAGCTAAGAAGTGCCTTACAGGCCTGCTTTTTGGCCGGGGAAAGGACATCGTTACACAGCCATCAGGGGACTTTTCATGTTGGACTCCAAATGGCCAACTTTTGGGAACATTCCCCATCTGACATGAAAGCTGAGTTCCTGGAAACCTTGCAAAGTTTGTTCGCCACACCTTTCTGGGCTTCTTGTCACAGGAAGGAAGTCAGAATCTAAGACAGAACAATAGTAACTAGGGATGTGCATGAATATTCATAACTTTCAATATTCATATGAATTCAGACAAATTCAGACATATGTATACGAGTCTAATGTTGCGACATTTGTACATTGACATTTGTATTCATACTAATGCTTCAGAACATTTGTGAACTGGGAAGGTGGGAAAGTGGCTGTGCCAAACACATCTGCAACTGATCCAGAGTGTGTTTGACATGGATTGAGAGCAGATTCAAAGTGGATTCAGGGAAGATTTGACACTTCCAAAGCGGATATGCATTCACATTGGATATCCATACAAATTTGTATGAATACATTCATATCAAATAGAATCCTACCCTATTCAAACAAATATGAATTTTCTTACATCTGATGCCATAACGATTGAATGCAACACACACACCCCTTCATGCACATCCCTAGTACCAGAGCTCAAGCGTGCGGCAGAAGGGCTGAACGGCAATTTGCCACATG
This sequence comes from Aspidoscelis tigris stejnegeri, assembly GCA_023333525.1. NCBI lineage: Eukaryota > Metazoa > Chordata > Lepidosauria > Squamata > Teiidae > Aspidoscelis > Aspidoscelis tigris. Next base: position 35,222,443 of record JALMGA010000004.1, on the reverse strand, counting down.
CAACAACACATGGTAAACATCAAAGGTGAATGGCAAATTGTTTTTTGATCCCATATGAATGTACTTACCTCTATATTGGACCAAAAATGAATTTGCTGTACATAGCTAACTTATTAATTCATTTACTTATTATTTATTATTATTTATATTTCTATTCCACCCTAAGCCTGAAGGCCTTAAAGCTGAGTGAGAAAAAAAAGAAAGATTTCTAATTGGTCATAAAAAACTATAGTGGCAAAAAGATTTTAAAATGATGCTACATGTACAGTTTAAGTACATGCTTGTTATCTTGTTCCAGTAAATAGGCTGATAAGTAAGACAGCACAGTACCTTCTTCTCTCTTATGCAAAGCAAGTAAGATAATGCAATTGGAGTGTAAATGTATTGATCTGTTTCATTATTATATAGAAAATTGCTTTAGGCTGAGTGCCACCACAGTTTAACCAGCTGCCTTTTTATATATATACAAATTGATCTGCGAACTTTTTTCCAGGAAACCTGTCAATGGGGAATTGATCCGACGGTTTCACAATCCACTCTAAATTAGAAACTATAACCCCTCCACACCCCCAAAATAAATGCAGACACATTTGGTTTAGGATGCTATGTATTAGCCACTAACATGCAAGTTTAAATTAAGCTATAAGCAAATGTAAATTGACTTGTGTTTTCGTCAGTGTTCTCTTATTATAAAGTCTTCAAGGCTCACAACACTTGATAAGATTATTTGTAATAGACTGTGCCATGAAAATGGCTTATAGTCTGACTCTAAAATGGCCCTTTCTGCACTTACCTTTAAAACAATACAGTGCCAGGCCTAACCCTCTCTGGGCTTCTTTCTTCCATACTCTGGAACAGAAGAGAAAGGCCACGCACCCTGCTAACGCACTGCAGTTTAGCCCAATCTCTGTATCCATTCTTCCATATCGTATCTGTTCTTGTGTCTGTAATATATTGGCTTATAACCCTAGGAGAAGCTAAGGACCTTTCTGCACTGAGAGGCCATGATTTGGACCAGTGAATCTGGACCAGCAAAGCCAATATATTACATGCACAACTGCAGTGGTCTAGACCAGCCCCTGCAGAGGCTTTGAAACTTGCACAAGCCTTGGGACCATGGCCCAAGGGCCTTGGAGCCACAGTGGAATCCATTTTGGTGATGGGCTTTGGAGCACTGATGAAATGAGACCCACAGTAATCCGGAAAATGGAGGTGTGTTTTCTACATGCCTTCATATTCCAAAGAAGAACCCACTAGAATGTTGGTGGATCTGTTTAATCAAGTCTACTGGTGCTTCAGACCAAGGGCTCCTTGATCTGAATCATACTCCATACTCCATCCTGCATGGACAGATCATACTGACAGTGGGCGCAGCCTTCCATATTCCATACTAAAGTGTGGAAGAGGGGATCGTAATCCCCTTTCTGATCCTGATTAAAGGTCAGTGCAGAGAGGTCCTAGGAGGCTGTGGCTTGCCTAAAACTCAGCAATAGGATCGGAGCCCAGAAACAGAATCAAACAAGATTAAAGATGGCAGAAGTTATTGCTGGCATTCATGCATGACCTTGCAATCTACACCCTGATCATAGAGCTGATTGAATTCTGCATGGTTTGCATTTCCCTGGTATAATCTGTGCTAGACAGAATGATACTTTTGGAGATTAATACAGGTTCAATATTTGATTTATTTTCAAGAAAATTGAGTTTTCATGTCCATCCTTGTTTCTTTGCATACCTTAATCACAGAACTGGTATGAACACATGCCCTGCCTGTCTAAGTAAACACAAGCACTATCCTAGCTAAGAATGGGAAACAGCTAAAGATGCTGGATACACACAGAACTTAATGTGGTAAAAAAGAAAGAAAGAAAAAAGATGTATAAGAAACAGAAAAGGCAGATATATCAAATTAAAGAGTACAAACGTCAGAAACTAAAGAATAATTATTAGAAAGCTAATCTCCAGGGCCACATGAATTATATCCTAGGATACTGAATGAACTAGTAAAGATAATTGCAGAACTCTCTGTAATTTTTGAGAATTCTTGGAGAACTGGAGATCTCCCAGAAGACTGGAAGATAAAACAGCATGCTTTTTGAGCACAGAGAGAAATCCAATAATTAACACGAGCCAGTATGGATTTGTGACAAACAAGCCATGGCAGAGAAATTATATCTTCTTTTATGATAGGGTTACTAGCTCAGTTGATCAGGGAAATGCCATGAATCTAGTTTCTCACAATGTTCTCACCAATAAAATGGTTAAATATGGGTTTGATTATACAACTATTAGGTCTATCCATAACTGGCTTAACAATTATACCAAAGGATAGCCATAAATGGCTTCACATCATCTTGAAAGAATTGTTTGTTAACTTTATCAGAAACTTGTGATCTGAACCAAATGGTGGCAGAGACCATTTGCAGCAATGGGACTCACACTTAGGTCAGAATCCCCTTCAAAGCAATTTAAGTAGAATTCACACCATCATTATAATGCTTGCAGGTCAGTTTATAATTAAAATATAACAGTTAAAACCATGAAATTAAATAAGCAGCATTGAGTACCTGAAAGAGGAACTGTGAATGTTCAGAGTACAGCATGAACATCAGGGAAAACTAGGGTGTTTTTCCACTGTCACTAAAAGTACCCATTAAGTACCCATAAATGGGTACGTAATGGCATTTTTGTTACCCATTTATGGGTACTTAATGGGTACTTTTAGTGACAGTGGAAAAACATCCCTAGATGCTAGTCAAGACATAGTCCAGCTGTGCAGGGCTGTTTTCCTTTACTCAAGGCATCTAGTCTGCTGTTGCATCAGGCAGCAGGAATGAGGGCTTAGAGGCTGTTCTAGCTTGGCTCTTTGCTACTCAAGGGTTGCCTGGCCTTACCCCCCTGCCTTCCCAGCTGCAGTTGCCTAGGCTCAGCAGCAAATCCAGCCATTGGTGGATGTTCCTCAGGGATGGTTGGTAGTTGACAGTTGGCCACGTTTGCTTTTTGAACCTCCCTCCCTTCCTAAGACTGCTGACTAAGGCTGTTTCCACACTTACGTTACTGCCCCAGGCCAGCAGAACAAGGCCAAGTTGGAGCCAGTTCCAGCTGCTGGACTACTGCTTCTACCCCAGAACAAGCTTTCTGCTACCTCTCCTCAACCTACAGGTTCCCACTTTTTGAGGGTTCAAAACGTTTTCAATACACTCTGTCCGGACTCAAAAGTGCCATTCAGCATTAAAAATAGGAGTAAAGTGCAAAAACCAAATTAAATAAAAACACCCCTTTAAACAACTCTCACTCCCGTTTTTTTAAATGAAACGGTTTAAGGGGCGTTCCCACTCAGACCAGAGTGTTTTGAAATCGTGTTTTGAAGCAGAAGCCCACCTGCCCACCCGCCCCGCCCCCACTCACCTGCCCACCACTACCTTGCTTGCCCAGGTGCTTGCCTGCCCGCCTGCTATTTCGGCAGCTGCTTCGTCCCCACCATTGTTACTGCCGCCGGCCACTGCTCGCTCACTCCACTTCCCATCAGCAGCCCTGGTGCTCCTGAGGCACAGGGAGAGGGAACGGAAAGCGGCTGGCGAATTAAGAAAAACAAATGGGGATGCTAATAATGTGTATTCATATCTGTTTTTTTTTAATAATTCCGCTTTAATGGAGCCAAGTGGCCATTTCATGGAGTACTTTGTGTACTTTTATTGGAGATCTTCAAGCTGAGGTTAGGTAGTCATCTATCAGGGATGAATCCTGTTTTGTGTAAAGGTTTAATCTTGATAACCTCTGAGGTCCCTTCCAACTCTCTGATTCTGCGATTCTATGATATTTGTGGGTTTAGATGAAAGGAAGGTAGTAATGAGAGCTTACAAAACTGGGATCCTGATCTCCTAGGTTCTAGTCTGTGACTCAAGTTGCTACATCACACTGGCACATAGATCCACACACATTGTTCAATACGAGCGAACAATGAAGGCATTTTCAATAGAACAATAATGTAAATACCTCCCACTGTCTTTTAATGGTTCCCGAAGTCCAACTTTTATGATTATAGAGGCAATCAAGGACATGAGAAGCACCAAGATTTTTCTGGTAGTGCCTATTTACATCTGGAAAGTTTCCCCCTCTGTCTTCCTGTGCATGCCTCTTGCAAGTACAGTGAGCAGAGAGAGACTGAGTCCACAGAACTGAGAATTTAATCCAGCAGTGGAAAGATGAATCAGTTAATCAATTAAAAGTTAATTAGTTTTGCACCTTTTTTTATGAGAGAAAGACATCAAGGTGACAGCAATATTTCCACTACAGAGACTAAATAATAGTAGGAATTAACCCGACAAGTGCTTCCAAAATTAGATCTAGCTTTTGATTTGAGAAAGGGCTGACCCAGACCAAGTAATTGAACATGGAATTCTTGCTGGTCTCCTACTCATCATTTCCAGGCTTAATAAGGCATGATGTACTAAATCTGTACAATCCAATAGAATTCTCACCACATGTAAATTTCATATTAATTATTATTTATTACTACTGGAAAGTCTTTATCATCTCTGGCCAGTTTAGCAGTGGCTGGTATACCAGACCATCAAGTACACAAGGAGCCTCCAGACAGGGCTTTTTAAAGTCACTCCTTTAAGAAAAAGTGTTCCTTCTGTAGACACACATACAAAAAAGCTTAACAGTTAAATCTTTACTTCCTTCAATGTTCTTTGCCTCCTAGTTTGGCAACACCACCCTTTCCATGGCCCTGATTGGCCTCTCCCTGGCAGCATGTGTTCTCATGCTGTGATTGGCTGCATTTCCCTCTTCTGTGCTTATGTAGCTTCCTATCAATTTGACTGAAAGAAAAAGTCATTCTCAGTGTTATTAAACCCCAAATGAAAAAAAAGGCTCCCATTCCCAGGCTTTGAGATGGGGTAAGGTGAATCTAGGAAGAAAGTGTCTGTCTTCACAGCCACAGATTCACCCATTATCCAGATCTGATCATGCTCTTGCCTGATCTCCATTATGCAACAAAGGCATCTTAAATGAACAGTTTCCATTACTCCCAATGAACAGTACTTGCCTTGCTCTTTGTCACAGAAAATAAAATAGCAGTCTCTAGAACAATGTCTTCCATCTGATTTGTGTAGCATTCAAGATCATTCCAATAGACCAGGAAATATGAGATGAACCCTTCTGTGAAGTAAATATTTATGCATACTGTGGAATAGTGCTGAAAGGGACCTTAATTGTCATGGCTGGTTTACAAGCAACATTAATTTTACCATGTCTGTAAATAGAGGGGGTAGTTGTCAATCATCAGAAAGATCTGTTTTGCTATGTTCTATCTGCAATCCACCTATTAACCTCAGGATACCAGCTCCTATGCTTAATCCAGATGTTGCATGAAAGTTAGCTTTTATACTGCAGTACCAGTGTTAGTGATGAGTGGATGTGACCTCTGTAGTTTTGAAGGGGGTTTTTTTAGTGCAAAAGCAGTAGTATCTGCCCATCATAAAACAAAGATAGTTTGTTTTTAAAACTTCATAAAACAAAAAATAGTTATTCTGATTTAGAACTATATCGCCATATATCTCAACAATCAGTTCAGAGGAAATGTGCAGATAACTCTCTTTTCAAGAATGCTTCTGCTTTGGAAACACTCCAGTTCCTCTTCTGCATATATCCATCTTCTCCTTAAATTCTTAGAATCCACCAACATCATTCTTTTGCATTCTTTGCATGTTTTTCCTCCCCAAACATGGGGCTGACAATAACTAGTTTAGCCATCAGTAAAACTTCAAACAAAGGCAGCTGCTCAATGAGAGGATGTTAAGTTACCAGTTAAGAGATGCCCATTTATGGAATCTGAAGACTGTCTAGACTTGGGAGAAAGTGCAGAGAATCTTGACTGATCCTTCTACTTTTTCAGATGACCCTGATTTCAGGGTAGGTTTCATATGTGATGTTTTTGAGCAACCACAAAGTATGACTGATGGAAATTCTTTCCCTAAACACCCACACCATGTTTCCCTTTCAGTCCGCTGGGAGAGAAAACAGAGCCAGAAGTGGAAGATCCAAACACATTTTTAATCTTTTCTCTGTCTCCTCCTCCCTTCACTCCCGCCTTGTCTTTGCACTGCAAGAGGTTCTTTCATTGAGGCACATTACTAGTATCAATCCTTCTTCCAACTCCAAGTTCTTAAAGGTTATTGAACTCTTATTATTATAACTTTTCAATGTTATTGTTATTTTTAGTTATTGTTATTGTTGTTATTAAAGATGTACCCAATCCTGCATTATTGCTGCCCTTTTAGTGGGTACTTGTATTGGACAAAAAGGCCAATGGTTGAGGGCCTGGAGCTGAAATGTTGCCAAAAGGCAATTTTCACCAACACAACTTAAGCCTAAATTACCGGAACTTGGCCTCCTGTGCTATGTTAACACCACCTGCATCTCCTGCAAAAACCATGAAGGAGCCAGAAGAGTATCCAGCCACACCAGGCAGCAATCCAGACACCTGTCCCAGACTCACCTTTGGGAATATAATTTCAGAAAAGCCACTCTAATTACTCTTTTTATGATTCTAGGTCGGTTCTGGAATACTTTATGGATAGAGCTGAGAGGGATGGGAAGAAATGAATCATTTGAGTTATCCATAATGAAATAATATAAAGTTTTCCTATATAAGGGTGTTTTTCCACTGTCACTATAAGTACCCATTACGTACCCATTAATGGGTACTTAATGGGTACTTTTAGTGACAGTGGAAAAACACCCTAAGTGACTGTCAAGCTTTGTTGTGTTGGAAGGCAATTAACAAGAGTGGCGGACCCTGCACCAACACATCAAAAAAGGAGTGAAGTCTATGTGCATTGTGGGAAATATATGGGAGTGCGATGGCATAAGCAGATAAGGTAAGAGAGCACTTGGGCACTGTCTTACAGCACATTTATACACAGACGGTTTAGATTTAGTTTTTCTCTTAAAAGTGAATTTCCCACATGTCTTTTCAGTCCACATTCTTGTGGAAAACCCATCTTAAAGTTGGCTGGTGTGCTATTCACATTGCTAATGAGGCTTCCTGCTTGCAAATCATGTTTTCCTGGGCAGCAGCTCCTGCCTTGTGATTGGCTGATGGAGCTATTTGCTTGCCTTTGTTGTGATTGACTGGTTCGTCACCTGTCAGCCAATAATTCCCACCCTGGATGTCTGAAATTATGTGAGGGTGTGGTTGAGATTCTTGTGGCAATCAACTCAATAGACTCCTGTCTCCATTCTCACTTACATTGGTCAGAGCAAGCTAGCTATGGAGAACAGTTGGGTTGGTTCTGAAGTCAATGAATACATTTACAAGAGAGGACAATTTCTTCATCCTTAAGAAAATAGTTTGTCCTCTTGCAAAGAGCCACTCCCTGGGCCTAAAAGAATTGAACAACTATCAGCTGCCAGCAAATATCTTCTGTTTGGGTAAAATAGTAGGGAGGGTGTTGCCCACCAGCTAAAGAAAACTTAAGTGGAAGCTATTAAGGAAGTTTACCATTGGAAACACTCACAAACATTTCATTGCCACTGCATCTCCAATTGTGGTAGCAATAGGCACCTCTGGGTGTGCACACAGCCCCATTAATAGATGCAATAATCATTTAAGGCATCTGTTCTGTGCGGTTCAGTTTTCCACTATCCTTTCCACTTGAAATGCATTCCAAAATGGAGATGCGGAAGCATCTTTTGGAGTGGCAATCATAGTGCCTCCTCCCAGGTACCTATGCAGAAGCTGGCTCTTTTTGCAAGTAGGCTCATATCCGCAGACAACATATTCCAATCCAGGTAATAGGCATTGTGTAGCATCAAGACCACCTTGGTCACTGTGGCCAATGACTGTGACCAGGGTACAGATGGGGGCCAGTTGGTTTATACTTTTGTGCTATCTTGCTGAAGCATCAGTGTGGGTTGAAGCTTAGAGACATTAATGTTTTTCTCTTGTAGCATTTAATTAATTAATTAATTAATTAATTATCTATCCATCCCACCTATATCCAAAGGTCTCAGGGTGGATAACAACATTTAAAATCAAAGATATATTAAAACAACAACAGTACATATTAAAACAACAGTATTTGCGAGTGCCACCCGTTTGGAGTAAGTTCCATTTTTTCTGTGCTTTTTCTGGCTCTACCATTTTATTGAAGCTTATCATTTATGGTTACTTACATTTGCCTCAGGACTACCAAGCTGAATTCAGCATGTACGCGGTGACCACGCATTTACCACACCATTAGGGATAAATCCATCTTTGTGTAAAGGTGCAAAAATTCTCTAAGGGTGCTTGTTGTCCTCCTCGGCTGAGGGACAGGAGCAGTGAGGTTGATTTATCTGACCCATTTTCTGCCCAGCAAGGCTAAGGACCAAACAGAAATGGCTGTCTTCCCTAGCCATTTCCCATACCACCCTTTAATTGCAGTTGGTGGAAACTCCAAAGCCACAGAACTTACTTTCCTCACTTTCTTGGTCTCTGAAGATGGAAGACACCATGCAAGCATATAGCAGACCTCCTGCTTCTGAAGCCACAGCACATTTCCTGGCTCAGCAGGTTTTGTTTTGTTTGCTTCTGTGCAGAAGCTTCCCTGGTTCTAAAAATGGTCACCTGTATGTTATCAACTTCCCCTTTGAATTGCTGAGAGTTGTTCTGTGATGACGACCTCCTTTAGGACAATTCAGGGCACGTCCCCATGTACGTTTGGTCCGGTACCGAAACTGGGCTTAACATGGGGCGTCCCCATGCGTTTTGGATTTGGTCCAGTTTCCGCGGACCAAATCCCCCCAAGCCGTTCCAGACCAGGACTAAATCTGGTACGTGAAAAAACAAGTCTGGGCACAGTTTGGGGTCCCAGCACACATTGGTTAGCGAGCTGAGACCATGCATTGCTACGGTCCCTCAGTGTCTGTAGCTAGCGCAAAATGCAGGCAGTGAAAGCACTGATAGGCAGTGCTGCTCAAAGTCATAGAATATCAATCCTGAAAGATGATCAATGGCTGCCAATTCCTCACCATGCCCTATTCAATATGCTGGTTCTTGTACATGAAGTGCTAAGTGGCTTTCTTTGGCTTCTTCACAAATATGTCAGAAATGTGAAACCTATAGGACCACATCAGGGCTGCTCAACTTGCTGTGCTCCAGATGTCCTAGAACTACAATTCCCAGCATTCCAGGCCACAACATGAGTAGCCCTGGACTAGATACTAGTAATTTGAAGGATAATCAAGTTAAAAAGTTATTTGAAAGGACTATTGTTACAAGTTACCATCCGATCCCCCCCTGTTTATGACTGGAAGTATTCTGCTCAGAGTTATATGCTTCTGTTGAGCGTATTGGATAAGGGGAGATTTAAATATGATGAAAGAAATGCATCAATTTGAAAAATTGGTAGGGCATGAGGCTTAAGTAACTTTCCTCCTCTGCCTCCATCAAATACAATATCCTTTCTGTAAACCCTCATGACTCTAACATTGATAGGCCACTGGAAACCAATGCATCACGGGCTGTGGTCGCACATAAGGTTTAATCAACTGAACATGAGTCAACAGTGTGAGGCAGCTGCAAAAAAGGCAAACGCAATCCTGGGGTGTATTAGGAGAAGCATAGAGTCCAGATCATGTGAAGTTATTATCCCCCTCTACTCTACCTTGGTCAGACCTCATCTGGAGTACTGTGTCCAGTTCTGGTCACCCCAGTTTAAAAAAGACACTGACAAGCTGGAGCAGGTTCAAAGGAGAGCTACCAAGATGGTGAACGGTCTGCAAACCATGTCCTATGAGGAACGGCTTAAGGAACTAGGAATGTTTAGTCTACCAAAAAGAAGACTGAGAGGAGACATGATAGCTGTCTACAAATACCTCAAGGGTTGTCACAAGGCAGAGGGATCAGCCCTGTTCTCACTCTCTCAAGGAAGGACTAGAAACAATGGGGTGAAACTGCAGGGGAAAAGATTTAGTTTAGATGTTAGGAAAAAATTTCTAACAGTAAGAGTGATCAACCAGTGGAACAGGCTGCCACAGGAGGTGGTTGGTTCCCCTTCGATGGAGGTCTTCAAGCAGAGACTGGACAGCCATCTGTCCGAGATGGTTTAGGAGATCCTGCCTTGAGCAGGGGGTTGGACTCGATGACCCAGGAGGTCCCCTCCAACTCTACCATTCTATGATTCTATGATTCTATGATTCTAATCCAGCTTCAATCCACCTTCAGAGACAGAGAACACATCAGCAAAGTGATCAGTAATTTTCTTTCCACATTATCTATCCCAAAGGTGAATTTTCTGAGTTATTTAACACTGAAAGAAAACAGTTTGTCACTTTGCTGATGTATTTTCTTACTTTGAAAGTGGTCTGAAGCTGGATTAAACCTAAAGGGTGTGTTCCCATACAAGATTAAATGTGAATCCAGTCCATTTTTGGGATCATCTGATCCAATTTAATTTTTTATTTCCAGACTTTATGAGGACTATCCTAATATCCACAGAAAAAAAGTCCTCAGAAAAACTGTTCTCGGTCCTGTTTTGGAGCCCAGCCTGCTTCCAACCCCCTTTGGGAACACTACTGGACTATCTGGGGAGGAAATCAGCCTTTCAGACTGCCCCCCCCCCCAAGGTCTGCCCTCTCGCTTTGCTATGCCTGCTTCGAACACACTGAAATCACAAGAGATACATTTAGCAATCACAGAGGAGGGCAAAACTTCTAAAAAGCAGGAACCTCCATTTATGAGAGATACATTTGTATCAACAATCACAGAGGGGAGGGAAACTGAAAGGGAGAGTGATTGCTTTGTGATTGCCCTGTGTCTGTTCTTTTGCTCAGCTGATTCTGAGTGGGACAGGCTTACAGGGGTTGGACAAGGGGTGGAGATGAAAAGATCCTGCTTCTCTGTGCTGGGGATTTGTGCAGTTTGAGTGGGAACTGCAGTATTCAAATTCAGCCCGTGTTATCCTTACGTAAATGGGAACACCCAGAATGTGCACTCTGTCCTGAATCTGGATTAAAATAGTCCAATCTAGAGTTTAAAAAATCAAGTGGGAATGCGGCCTAAGTGTGACCACAGCGTAAGTGAGGTTATATTATCGAGAAGAAGCAGATCTGTGAAATTATCACTCTGCAGGCTGTGTCATCCTATAATTTTCAGAGAACTAGTCCATAAGGAACATCTGCTTGAAATCAAGGATCCCTTTATTTATTTATTTACCATTTTGTCATTGGAAAGATCCTGAAGCAGTTTACAAGGTTAAAAACAGCTAAAAGCAACCAACTATTAAAACCGGAAATGCTTAAACACATAGGTTTTCAGAAGGTGACTAAACGATGTGACAATAAGTGCCTAACCAACGTCTGAGGGATGAGTATTCCAGAGTCTAGGTGCCATCACGGAGAAGGCCCTACTACAAATGCTGCAAGATGATGCTTAGTAATTGGTTGTGCCTGCAGCAGGACCTCTCTAGATGATCTTGCTGTTTATAACAGGAAATATGGGGGAAAGAAATCCTTTTACTAAAGGGGAAAAATCTACTTGATTTTGGCTAATACGTCCTATGTAAATGAGACATTTTTTTATATTTGGAGATGTGCATCATATTCCCATTGCTTTTACAGTTGACATATGCAAAACAATAATTCAAAGAGCACAAAGATGGATGAACTTTAGGAAGGCATGGCTTAAGACCAAAAGTCAACTTAATTAAAATTGCATCAACATTTCAGAAACAAATTAATTTTGTACCCAATAGTCTGTACAAAGAATTCAACGTTTGTTCTGCCTTTTAAAATGATTTATTCCAGATTGCTTCACACAAGTCGAAAATTACAAACTATATCGGAGCTTGATTCCAAGTGGGTGATAAGCATTTTGAGCTATACGTGATGTGGATTCCAGTTATAAATATGAATGAATAGGCCCATTCATAATCTGTTGAGCTTGATTTAGGGGTGCTTTCAGACACCCTGACCTGTATCTCTGGAGACATAAAAATGCATCCTAGGATAAGAAACTTCATGTCCTGGAACTGCCAAGGGGTGATTTTCAGTGGTATGCCATTGTGCACCACCAAAAAGCACCTCCCCACTGAAAATCACCCCTTGGCTCACTCAAAGGATCAATCTTAGCCTCTTAAGGTATTTGTGGGAGGTGGCAACAAAGTTCACACAAGCTTCAAAGTTGTGGAAAGCCATGGGCCAGATCTGTTCCATCAGTGCTGGCAGCGCTGACCCAGCCCACACCACCACACAATCAGGATCTGTGGGCCCAATTATTCCAGACATAATGATCTGGATCTAATGGAGATAAATGCCGAAGGGGCCCAGGACCACCTTTACTTTATTGCTTTGTCACAGTTTAAGCCAAACACTTACCCAGTAAATATGTGTGTAAACCTCCCATTATTATAATACATTGTTTTTGGGATCCCTGTTTGCCCACATTTTCCATCTCAAGGTCACTTAATCTGGGACAAGAACAAAGAAGGGCAGGTGGCATGTGTTAAGGGACATTCACATTGCCCTGGCCTTATCCCAGCCTTCTTTGGCAGCTTGCCACAAACAGCCTTCTTCTGGGTCCCTTTCCAGACCATGGCAAAATGGTGTGAGGCTACACACACCTTGTGAGCCATTTCAGGCACTTACATAGCAAACAGCTAAAGTGTCTCACTGCCCAGTAATGCTGGGAAATACCACATTAATGTGGTCTCTTGGAGTGCACCCCAGTGTTCCATCTGCCACAGTTATGCAGCTGGGGCTTTCTCTAGGGGAATGGATACCCTTTGGTCAATGGACACCATGGTAAAAATGGAGGCAGCTAGTGTGGTTCAAATGAGCTACATGGAAGCTGTCAATGTAACTGACTGGTTCTCACCGGTACAATACATTTTAGTTATGGGTACAATGTCTGTACTCTCTTCAGAATCCAAACATTGAATTAATCTATCCTGGCTCAGAGATTCTCAGCCCTGGTATATAACCATGGTACTCAACATCTCTCCTTGAACCTTAACTTGTGCAATTAACCCTGGTTTGTTTGTATCTCTTTGAAAAAATCCTAACATCTGGTTGTATTTTCATCACATGTGGATCCTACCTAAGGGAGGCTCTTTCTAGTATGCTTGCTATCTCACTGCCACTTTCAAGTGTCCAGCTGAAAAAGGATTGGGTGTGGTATACAAAAGCCTACAGACATACTGTCTGCACAACACCCATGGTTGTATACCATGGTGGAATGCTGGTAGACTATACACTAGAGAGATTTGTACAAAAGTTTTTTTGTGTGTGTTTGATTTGAATCGAATAAAGTGTGAGGAAATTTGCATTCATATGAATAGCGCCCCTTCAAATGTGGTAAGATTCAAATTTGCTGTGAATGTTCTTTGAATGCTATTCAAATCTGATTTGAATTCCTGCCACCACTCACACCTACAAATCACCTATGAATTTGCTCTGAATCCACTTTGAATTGGCTCTGGATCTGCTTTAAATCTATTCTGGATCCACTGCAGATGTGACTGGGCAGCCTCTTTGCCACCTCCCCACATTCACAAATATAACAAAGCTTCAAACAAATGCACAGAAGCATTTGCTTCACTTTTGAATGTCAGTCTTCAAATGTAGCCAGCGTGAGATTCAAGCTAGAATGTATGAATTTGAACAAATTTTGAATGTGGTGAATATTTGTGCACTTCCCTACTCCATACAACCAGTCCACAAGTAGAGCTGAGCGCAGTGTATTTTTGGTGCTGTATCCCAGACCCATGGGCTGGTCCCCATTCAGATGAGCCAGTCTACTATGGGATGTGGCCTTCAGTAAATCTGCCCATCAAGTGGACCAACTCAGTCTATGGACTGTACTTTGCTGGTTTAATGGTCAATGTGGAAAGGGTAATAAATTCTATGGTAAAGAATATTGTCTGCCAACAATAATCTCTTAGGCTGTTTTTGCACGAGCAATAAGAACCCATTTTAGCTCCCTTTAGGAACCTGATTGATACCAATTAGGAAGGCCATGTACTCACACAGAACCCATTTAAGGCCCCATCTAGCAGTCCCTGTTCCCACAAGGACAGGAGAAATCTGGATCTAATGGGTCCTTTGGGCCCTTAAATCCAGATTTCATAAGGACCCATTTAATGGTGTCCACAATCAGAAGATGAAAGGCTCTGTAGCTGTGAGTGGCGTCTCTGACCAGGGAGAGAACAGCGGGTTGCAGTTGCCCACTTCAGTTGGCAGGCACAATTGTCACCCCAGTGTTCCCGCCACCTCCACCTCTCACAACTGCCTCCCCAGAGCTGAAGGAGCCTCCTGGGAGGGGGCTGAGGGTGGCAACAGTGGCTGCTGCATTGACAGATGTGGCAGCAATTACCACCTATGCCACCTCTGTCATGCTCCCTGATGCCTCTGCCACTTCCACCACCCCATGGCGCCATCAGGGGGCATGGTGGAGGTGGTGGAGGAGGCAACTGTCAAAGCGGCCATCACTGTCACTGTTGCCACCTCCCAACGCCCACCCCCACCCCCGGAGGCTGCATCAGTGCTGGAGAGGAGGTGGTGTGAGGCTGCAACGGTGGGATCGTTGAGGTGATGATTGTGCCCACCAGCTGAAGCAGGCAGCTGCAATCTCCCCCCCCCCGTGCAGCCCTCAGGAGGCACCCTGAGGTGTCTGCACAGTGTGCTGCTTAGCACCCATTCCAATAGGCCACTAGCGGGTCCATGTGGATGTATGGGGTCCTCCCGGAGACCTGGATCTGGCTCTCTGGAAGGACCCCATCTCAAAGATCTGGATCTTTGAGATCTGGATCTTTGAACCTCCGTGCAAAAATGGAGTTAAACTCCCTTACTGTTATGTCTCTTTATTAGAATACAGTGTTCGATGGCGGTAATTTTTTAAAAAGTATTTTATAGACATCTAAATTATTGTACAAGGCATCACGACTTCTCAAATTCCCAGAAAGTGTTAAAAAAGAATGGAAATGAATGTAGATTTTATGTCACCGGGAAATGATGCTCCCTCACACCAAACTGCCTGGGAAGTGATGATCACTTGGCAGTATGTTTGGCTGAGCTTTGCCAGATATCTGTATGATGAATGGAACCCACAAAATTAGCATGTTTTCATTCATTTCCCAGACTGTTACCCAGATACAGATTTTTTAAACAAGTCAGTGAAAAAAGACTTCCTTTTAGCTTCTAGGTAATGATGATCTCTTGTATCCTGCTTTAGGTAAGCCAACTTCTTAGAAAGGTGACAAAGGATTTTTTTTCTTTTAAAAAATAAAATTTGTCTGACAATGTATTTTTCCATCAGCAATTTTCTTAAAAAAAAACACATCGAAGGAGCATATACGTATTTATAGATATACAGTACATACAACTATACCTACTTACATTGATCTTTTCCCCATAAATTACAGAGGATGTGGTTGGAGGCACCGTAGAACTAAACATATTTAAATCATTGATCTGAAGCCACTGCATTAGATTATATCCCACATGTTTATTGCAAAAAGAAAAAAAATCACTGATGGAACTCAGGCATCGCATAAAACAGCTTTCATTCCAAAGAGTTAAGCACATATTCAGTTTGGTTTGCCTAACAAAGCAACTAGAAATGTACCAAGAAACTATGTCTCATTTAGCATGTGGTGGTGAACATTTGAACTGGTGTGAAGAGGTTTACAAAAAATCACACTTATAGTGGAGAACAAAATTACTCAAGAATCAAATTAAGAGGCTTGGCAGATTTAAATATATGAACATGATTGCATCTGCACACATAAAAAACAGTCTAAAAGTGAGAGATGGTAGTATACAGACACTAGGGCCATTTCCTCATGATGCACTTTACTGAAAGCTATGCTGTGCTGATCCTGGGTTGGGGCAAATGTTCTGGCTTAGAATTGACAAGGTAGTCTGCAGCTGGTGAGAAGGCTCCTCCATATTGTGGACAGCCCACCTCAATCCAACTATGGAGGCAGGGAACAAAAGCTCACAGTCATTAAAGCTGCTGAGAAGAGCTGCTTTACCTGGACACCTGAAGCAACCCACTTCTAGAGCTACTTCAGATGCATGGTAAAATGGTGCCAAGCTCTTTGGCCTCAGTAGACCAGATGAGCTGCTTGTGTGCCATACGCATATAGGTGGCTGATGCAGTATGCCATCTTGGAATTAATCACTTACAAGTGGTTCATCGTTGGCTCAGGCTACATCACCATTTTCATGCAGCCAGTCCAGTGGCTCATCCCACGTGGATGTAATGGTCTATTGTGACACAAGGCCTCTCTGTAAACTGGTCTGCAGTGCAGACAAGACATTCCAGTAGAGCTTCTGGCCAGTCTAGCAGCTCAGCATGGACACACCTAAGGCCTTTTCGCACAGGCCTTTTTAGAACACGTGGAAGACAACTCCGGACGAGGCATTCGCATTAAAGCGGGGCTTGCACCGCCTCACGTCCAGAGCTGTCTTCCACGCGTTCCGGATGCAGAGCAATGGGGCTGCCAAAGCTGGGGAGCCACCAGCATCGGCATCCTGTTGCCCCTTTCTGGGGTGGCAGGGGGCCGATCCCGGGCTGGCTGGGGCCGAGGAACCCCTTGGGTGGCTGGAACGCATCGCTCCGGTCCCCCAAGGGTCCCCCCCGCCCCCATCGCGGCCGTCTGCGGGGCGCGAGTGCCCCGCAGATCAGCCGCCCACCTCCCCAGTCCCCAAAACCCCCACCCCAACCACCCTCCGATCCGGATCGGGCCGATCTTTGCGGTGAAGGTGCCTACAGCGAGGCACCTTCACCGCGAAGATGATTCCCCCCCCGCTTGTCCAATAGGGGGCCTAGGTGGGCTGCGTCCTGCACGCTCCCAGAATGCCACCCTCAGTCGGAGACTGCACAGCGACGAGGTAAGTCCTCCATCGCGTGCGCGTCCCATCCCCGGGCCCTGGGGGGGGAATCATCTTCGCGGTGTGTGTGCCTCGATGTAGGCACCCACACAGTGAAGATGGGCCCGATCCGGGTCGGAGGGTGGTTGGGGGTGGGGGTTTTGGGGACTGGGGGGGTGGGGGACTCATCTGCGAGGTGCCCGCGCCCCGCAGATGGGCAGGAACAGGGCCGGGGGTGAAGCCTTTCGAGATCAGAGCCAGGGGATCTGATCTCCAAAGGCATCCTGTCCCATAGGGACCTTGCCCCGGCCCCTCCGACAGGCACCCGGGTGCCCGGGCATGTTCGTGCCACCTCTACAGGGCCCGATCCGGCCCCGTAGACCTGGCACGAAGCGCGGCGGCTGGCTTGACAGCGCTGCCGCCCCTTGGGTGCTCTCACCCAATGGGCGGCAGCGCTGCCGGCCGAATCCCCGCCCCTGGCCGGCCTTTGCCAGCCAAGACAGTTCCGGGCGCTTTTACCATTCGCACACAGGCGCACCGGAACGCGTTTACACGCGTTCCGGCGCTCCTGTGTGTGAATGGTGAAAGCGCCCGGAACTGTCTTAAGCTTCCCGCCTGCATGCGTTCCAAATGGAACGCGTTGCAGTGCGAAAAAGCCTCTAGTGTTCCCATCCTGCTGCTAATGCATAATAAAGACAGGAGGATGCATTTTGCATTTTCTGGCCTTAATGTGGATTAGGACTCTAGCATGTGGACATTACCATTTCTAAGATGCTTTTGGGACACTTTTGACACCAAGAAACCCAGTATCAAAACAAATACACTTTCAAGAGCACGCACCTGCTTTCTCTACATGAGACTGTCAGCAATGTAGGCCTAAGATAAATCACTCAGGCACAAACACAGCAGACTGGAACAGCTTAGTAGATCCAAAACACAGAGTCAGAATGCTTTTCCATCTGGAAGGTGCTTTATTGCTTAGTTGCAGTATAAAACATAACAGAATAAAGCAATCAAGATAAATGCTGAATGATTATATGCATGGGTATATGGATAGATACATGGTGTGAATGTCAGAAACAAAAGGATGAAAGAAAATGAATACATATACGTGAGTGGATAGATATGTTTTTCACTACACAACATCACATGGCTTTTCATGGCAAATTGCGCTGCGAGATTTGCTTCTGAAGTCAGCCTGACTCTTCTCAGGAGCTAAACAGATTCCCATAACATGTGTGGCCATGTGCTGCCATGTTTAGACTACAATAACAGAATAACAGCAGAATGGAATAACAGCACCTGCTGATGTTTCTCTGCAAACTCTGGCCTTGAGACCTAGCATGTGATTTCTGTTCCTGCACAACATCTTACACTGTAAATGTCTTGAGAGAAACAAGCCACAGTTTGGAACAATGGTTTGAGGCTGCTAGATTTTCTTTTTTTAAAAAAAGTGAGTTTACTTGCTGCTGGGCCAGGGGGTTTAACTTCCCCTGTTGGCCTCCACTATGGCTATCTTGATGCTGCTGATCTGGAAGCATCACATGCTGGCAAATTACAAACTGCAAGTCACAGCAATAGCGGCAAATATGGAAGACTTTGGCTGCACCCAAACATTGGTTGCTTATTTCACTATATTTGAATATTCTGGAATAAAGCATAGATATTACAGAATATGCATGCTTTACTCCAGAATATCCAAATAGGGCAACCTTGGAATTCTTTCTGATTCTAATCGCACTTGATTTGGGGATACGCAATAGTGTGCCATTCTTTTTACATTTTTTATGACAGTATCTTCACTAGCTTGAAATTTCTTATACATATAAAGCATGCTCTTCAGAGTAATCATTTCTACCAAGGGGGTATGCTGACTGTTTATGGGAACCTATTATTGTGAAATAAGGAATCAACAAATAAGCAATGACACATACCAGTAGAAAGCCAGTCCTCTTTTCCAAATTAAATTAGTTCCTGATGGCTTTTGCGTAAGGAGAGTTGGAATAATATTAACTAAGAACAGGCAGTTGTGTAATTGGAAATCATGTTTAAAATTGTTTAATAGCTTTTGCACTGGTTTGTAGATTGTTTTAATCTACAACTAATGTTCTATGGGTGTAAAAGTTGTATTTTTGAGTTTGCAGTCAGGTCACATCTATATTTACCTTAAGAGAGAGTCTCCATCTGCTACCCATCTCCATTTCTGGTGGTAGCAGATGCCTTCAAAGCGATCTTTTGTGGAAACATCTGTGAAGGATGGTGGTTTCTTCCAACCCTGCATCCAGGTACAGAGAACAGTTGTACCTACTCAATCTACAATGGAGAGGATGCAAGCGCCATGGATGGAGACGCCTCCCCCATCCACCCAAAACAGAGTCACACCTCTTGGAAGTGGAGTCACAATTAGGGGTGTGCACGAATGCAATTTTCAGGATTTGATTCAGTTCAAATTGAATATCTGAAAATTCAATTTGATTTGATTCTTTAAAATTTGAATTTACCCAAATTCAATTCGAATGAAGCAAATTTGAATCTATTCATTTTAATTTTTGGTTCAAATTTGCACTTACAAATGTCAACAACATTTGTATGTGCCCATATGCATCATTATGCATCCTGTACTCATCCATACAAGTCTGTATGCATCCCGTAGTTATCCTGTATGCAACCCATTTTTGTCCCGTGTGGATACGAATGTGGGAATGATGCTTAGGTGCAAGTACACATCATGTATGAACCTGTACATATATGAATGTTCAAATAATTCAAACGAATAGATTAAAAAAAATTGAAATTGTTCTAATGTTTAAATTCAAATTTATGGACATTCGATTCAAATTGGAATGTCGAAATTCAGATGAATTCGATCAAATTTTGAATGTCTTTGAATATTCGTGCACATCCCTAGTCACAACCTCAGGCTGTCATTTATTGTAGTCACACATTCAGGACAATACAAAATCTTTAGCAAAACTTTAAAAAACCCATGTGGTTTTGAACACAATAGGAAAGACACAAGAGGAGAGAATGCTGGATTTTGTACCCTCAGAGCACTTATTCAACGCTCTCTCCCTCTGCGGGCACCATGTGTCACGGTCCCCTGCCCCATCACCCCTACTCTTTATCCACTTTGGTTGCATGTGAATGTGCCGAGTCCTGGGCTGGGAAGAGCCACTTTCTTTCAGGGGAAAACCAGCCCCTCGCACCCCTCAAAAGAAAAACACCAACGCCACAGAACTTAAATGTTGTTAAGTCTATTAAATAAGAAAAAAAAACCACTGATGAACAAACATTTAGATGAACATTCAAGCAAACACAAAATTCTAGCATCTGGTAGCAAGGCATACATGGAGAAAAAACAATTCTAATAAAAACCTAAAAGACCTTACTTCGAGTCTCTCTCAGGAACAGTCATATGCCGTGGCAGGGCATAAGTTCAGCATTGACACGCTCAGTCTCAATGGAAAGAGGTGCATATTTTCCTAGGCAAAAGCTTGTTGCTTATCCTTGTCCTAGGCACTCAGGTGCTGGTTGTTAGCCAATAAGGTACTTTTGATGTTGAAATTAAGGTTCTAAAGTTCCGTTTGCAATACAGACTTTTGAGGTAAGTATCGGAAGAATTATTGCCTGCTTTACTTAATGTAAAACAGGTTCAATTGATTAGTGAAGTCAGTAGTTCTGCCTTGGAGATAGTAATCTAAATGAGAGATTGGTATCAAATGTACATGGTAAGTGTAAAGGTTCCAAGCAGACTTAAAGGAACTCTAGCCTTCATAGGTCTTAGAAGTTAAAGGAACTATGCATTTTTAAGGTTCTCCCTAAAGGACTTGTTCCCACAAGAACAAACTTCACATCTATAAGATGGAGTCTCCCAACCTCCTCTAGTCTCAAAATGGAGTAACTTTGTGTCACACCTTTCCTGTTAAGGGCCCGTTCTGTTACACCATGGGACAAAGAAGGCCCAAATTATTTTTAGTGCATATTTGTGGCTATAAAATGTCATGCAGCATGCTTAAAGGGCAGATGAGCAATGGGCCCATGTGACAGGTATCAGGAGACAGTTTGGTCTTGTGGCTGGAGGGTGGACTCGTAGTCAGTAGGCTTGATTCTGGCTCCTTTGTGAAGCCAGCTGTGTGACCTTGGGCTAGTCACAGCCCTCTTTCTGAGCTATCACAGGCCTACCTACCTCACAGAGTGCCTGTTGTGGGGAGAATAGAAAGCTTTTTCACCTGATCTGAGTCCCCTTAAATGGGTGAAAAAAGCAGGGTAGAAAAGCCATCATCATCATCATCATCTTCGTCTTCTTCTTCTTCTGTCAACCCACATCACTGCTATTTCCACCAGCCCATCTCCAGTCATGGCCTTAGAGGTGATAGCATATGGCACTTGTGTTCTCATACCATCTCTAATTCACTTTTCTTGCCTAAAACTGGTGTATGAGTGATCCCATTTACTAGTCATATCTAAGCTGCTGTAAAGGAAACTCCAGTTTTTTTTACTGCATTTTTGCATGAGCATAGAGAGCTACTTAGAATTAAAGCAGGCATATGTGGAACCAAAAGCTATCAGAAAATTAAAACTAATGATGACAACAGTCAATTCATTCTGAATGATTTCCAGTTACAGCATACTTGCTATAATGGGGAAACTGATCCAAGAAATTAAAAATGTTGCAGGGAAAGATACTACCTACCTGCTTACCAGTCCACAAAGCATTTGGCCAGTTGGTTGATTTTTAAGAGGTTTTTTTTGACAGTTTTCAATATTTCCATTAGAAACAATGGAGTTTGGAAAAATAGTCCAAGGTCCTTCAGTACTTACCCTTAATCTGTAGTAAGGAGCTATATTCCTAGCAGCTACTAGGAATGTATCTCTCAGCTACATTTCTAGTAGCTGCTAATAATCATCAGGGGGATACATATGTATCAAGCAAAAGGGTTTTAAAAGCAAAACTGTGAGTTAAGCCACTCCCCCACCCCCGCATGTGCTGTCAGTCTTCCAATTGCACTCTGCTCCTTCGCGGGTCTGCTTGAGTGCAAATGCTGTCTTCCTGGTAACACGGATGGAGGTAACGTTACCAGGAATGTCATATCTGAAAGGGAGGGTGTGCAAAAGGGAAAGTGTGATTGCTCTGTGTCTGTTCTGCTCAGCTGATTGACCAGGGCAGGCTTACAGGGTTTGCACTGGGGGGTGGGGGGAGATTAAAAGGTTGTGTTTCTCCATGCTGGGAATTTCAGTGGTAAGTGGGAATGGCAATATTCAGGTTCAGCCCGGTTTACTGTCAGGTAAATGGGAACAGCCCAAAATGTGCACTTGGTGCTATATCCGGACTAAAATAGTCCAACCAGGACTAAAAAGTCAAGCGAGAACAGGGCCTTAGACCACAGAAAAGTTAGTGCTGAAAGGGCGAAATAATTTTAAAAATTGCTAGACTAGATGGCTGTATTGTGAATTAGCTAGTAGGTAAAAGATATCCCAGCCTATTTGGAGCCTGTTTTTATGGGGCTGTGCTACAGTCTAGACTCATGGTGTCCACTTGGCACCATGTGGCAAAGAAGGCCCAAGTTATCTTTGGTGTACAGTGCCAAGTCAGATAACACACTTACCCCACTTCTGGGTGCAAAAACATACACAGAGAAACTCTCCAACAGGAGACAAATTTAAAGCCTTCTACAGATCAAAGCTGTGTTCTGTTTCCGCTGCAGCCAGGGTCAGTAGTGGCCCAGCCCGATACCAGAGCCCAGTGACATTTTCTCAGGCTCCAGAAATAGCTTGCTCCTGGGGCCATTTCCTGGTATACTGTTCAACTCTCCCCAGACTGCAGCTTCAGAGGCTGAGGAACTTTCACTCTCTGACTCCAAAGCTAGGCTGGAACAATAGCAGCTGTCCTTGCAAACACACCCCTTGGTGCCACATTCTGTTCCTGGCCTGACTGGTCAGACATGTCCTCTGCACTATACCTCAACATGTGGTAAAAAAAGCTTTGGGATTCCTGAGTGCCAGGGAAAGCTGTCCTCTGTATACTTGTCAGATGATGAAAAATCTCATAGAATTCAGAAGTTTAAAACATAAAGAATGTTCCATAAAAACAGAGTTTGGATTCTCTCCCTCTCCGCCCCCCAACTTGAAACAAGGTCTATTTTTGCAGGATATTTTGGTCTGGATTTGGAACACTTAGAACAGCTTGCTCTGAATTCAGAATGTTCCTGTTAAAACAGCAGATTAGGAAAGATATATTTTAGTGGTGTGTTTAAAAGAGGCCAATATAGTGAGCAAAAAATATAAACAAACAAACTCAAAACAGTTTTCCTGTACAGAATTACAAGGGGAAATAAGTCCTTTCCATTACTGCCACTTCTCTACAGAGTAGTGACCAGAGTAATGGAGAGTGAAATTTGCTCTTAGAATGCTTTTTCGCATTCCGAGCAAAGGGCATCTCTAAGGGCATGTTCCATGCTTCAGGATGGCCTGTAACCTTAATGGGGGTGAGAATATTTGCCAGCCAGATCCCAGGGGTGTTCTAGGTATAGCCAGTATCACTGGTATGAATGCAGCCTTAGTCTCACAATTAAGCAAGTTTGGTCTTGTGGTTAGAGTACTGGACACATACCTCTTAGTTATTGGGTTTGATTCTGCACTCCTCCATGAAGCCAGCTGGGTGACCTTGGGCTAGTCACAGGTCTCTTTCTGAACTCTCACAGCCTCACCTACTTCACTGGGTGTCTGTTGTGAGGAGAACAGAACGTTTGTCAGCTGCTTTGAGTCCCCTTCGGGGTGAGAAAAGCAGAGTATAAAAGCCAACTCTTCCTCTTCTTAATGGGTCTTTTTTCCTGCATTTACCTCTATCAGCCATCCCAATCAGCCAAGTGCAAACAAACTCTATGCCTTAAGTGAACCAACAGTGCACAGTGAGGAAATATTTCCAGGTAGCAAATATGATGTAGGCACACACTGAGTAATCACCTCCATCCCAGTGCAAATCAGAGCATGCATGGTTGTCCTGATCTCCAGTAACTGTTCAGCAGTAAAAACTGGAGCGCTCCTAGTGCAATCTCATATGCAGTATTTGCTTACTTCTGCTTGCAAAGTGTGCTTGGGGCTGGAACAGCATGGTGCAGCTGCATAGTTGTGTGCCACATCATCAATCAGCATAAGAACAGCTCAGTGCACATAGCACTTGCTATGGCAAGGTGGATGGTCCCAGATGGAACTTCCACATTTTGCCAAGACAGCAGCCACCTTCCCTGGTCTTAACTGTCATGAGATAATTTCCCACAGCAGTTAGGTGCAAAAGCACCCATCATTTAACACATATGATGCAGAATGAGAACAAAAACCATAGAAAGAAATACCAAACTCAAAAGTTGGGTCAGCTGCTGGTGAGGAATACCCGATCTGCTTAGTAGATCTTGTGGTTTCTTTTCTCCTTGTTGGAATTGTTTACCTCAGCTCCTACTTGCACTCACAATATTCTTTTCTTGTAGGACTCTACTTTGGAGTGTTTAATTTAACACTTTTAAAAAGTAAACTTTCCTTTTACTTCTGGGACACAGATTGGTTGGCTGTCCTTCTTTCTTTCTTTCTTTCTTTCTTTCTTTCTTTCTTTCTTTCTTTCTTTCTTTGCTGCTCCATGTTTTGCCTGACAAGATAATGTATTTCAAATGAATTAGGCAGCATCCTCATGCAAGCCATTTGGGTCTGATTGGGCACACATTGGACCGGGTGTGGGACTGAGATCAAATGTTGCTCATCCCCATGCCATTCCCGGTAAGGTGGGGTGGCTGGGTGTGGATTCAGCCATCTCCATGCATACCACGCCAAACCCTGGCACGGGGGAGCAGCGCCATCTCCTCTCCACCCCCTCTTTCCTCATTGGAAGCCGGATTGACGTCACCCCACCCCTGTGCCACCCGCTGCAAATGCCACATCCCCACCCCTTAGCAGCACAGAGAAGCCAGGACTGAACGGAAAAAATAATTTTAAAAAACCAAAGTTGCTATGAGGTTTGGTGGCAGTTGAGCTGTTTTGCACACCTCTGCTCCATCTGGGAACCATGAGAACACCCATCAAGCTTAAAATGGAGAAAAATTAAGCCATTATCATGCCCACCTTGCAATCAGGAAACAGGGGTGGAATATTTTCTGTGTAAAACAGGGGGTGGGATACTTGTATAAAAGAATCTCGTGGGGGCAGCGAAGGCCATTCAACCCACTCATCATTTCAGCTTTAACACTAAAAGTACACATTTACTCCCCCAAAATCTCAGTAGTTGCAGTCTCTAATGCACAAGGCAGGAACGGCAAGCACAGGACATGAAACCCCACCTCCTCCCCAAATAGCCTGGTACCATCCCCATAAACAGGCTCAGCTCACAAAGCAATGAGTGCCAAACCCCCAAGCCATGCCCAGACCTGTTTTTTCCAGTACCAAATTTGGTCCTGGTTTGGGCAATTTGGTCCATGGAAATCGGACCGAATCAAAAGTGCATGGGGACAACCCTTGCCAAATCTGATTTCGATTTGGACCAAAACATGCATGGGGATGCACCCTTAGATACTTTCAATGGATTCACTTCACCCTTAAATATAAACTAGTTTCACAGTTAGTATTCTGCTTATTTTGTTTTAAATGATTCTTCTAAAGGATTAGATTTACATTTTGAGGAAATTCTTGGTCTGGTGTGTCACTTGAGGCCTAAAGGATTCTGTAGTGAAGCTACTTCTCATTTAGGCCCGTTCTGCATTGGGCTTATTCCGGATTATATCCCAGAATAGGGACCTGGGGTGTTTTTGCACTTCCCTTCCTGTCCTGTGGATAAAAAAGGAGTGCAATCACCTAACATTGACTAGCACTCACACTTGCGAGTGTTTGTCCCTAACAGCCTGCACCTTGCATGATCATTCACTGACCTGTGATTGATCCTGGGGCTGGTCCTCTTCAGGGAGCTGCCATCTTGAGTGTGGTGGCCTCCACAACTGCACTTGTATCAGCACCATTGCTACGACAGCACTGATGTTCTGCGCAGTCGCAGTTGCATCAGGAGGTTAGTGGAGCTGCCAGCAGGTTTGCACGACAGCTCCTTTGACCTCCCTGTCCAGCAGAGGTGTGGATGGTCACCAGATGGATGCAATCAGGTAAGTTGGGGTAAGGGTTGGATTCCGTGCTCCACACCTAGTAATCAATTAGGCAACTTCTGGGAAGGCAGGGGGCGTTTCTAGCATGTAAACGCCTCCTGCAAGTGCAGATGTACTTGCCCAGATGTTGTCTAATTGTTAACTACAGGCCAAAGTGTGAGTTGCCCCTTGCTGTCCGCATGCTTGTGTAGACAACAGCAAGCCCCACCCAGAGAGCACCTTAGTCACTCTTTTTCAAACTGTTTCTACCTGTGCTGTAGTATCATTTTGAGATGTAGTGGTCAAAAGTAACAACAGTGTTGTAGGTTCAGGTGCCCCATTGATTTTTCTAAACAACATTATACTGACAATTCTATTTTCAATATTGTTTCTTATTATATCTGTTATTTTTTCTATCATCTTTGCTTTAAAAAAAGAAAAGAAGAAACCACCATTCTGCAGAAATATATGGCCTGGCCCTTCCCCTACCTAATGCACAGAATGATGTGGTTTCCTTAGCAACCGTAATTTAATAATGTGAAAATTCAAGATTGATCAAGTTGAACAAATGCTGTCAGCTCCTCAGTATAGTAGCAACTTAGTGGCAGAGGGACTGGCATAAAAAAATCCAGTATAATATTTATATGTATTGCAAGGATTATCTCTTGGAAGGCAGAAGTAACAATAATAACGTAAAACATAATTTTTTATTCATATCCTCACATGATATGTCTTTAATGATGAAAACATGTTTATGAGAACCATACTGTATGGCTTCAGAAATTATTCAGATGTTTTTTGTTATCCTGGGACTGCACAGAAATTGCATTATAGAGGCAGTAGAATTAAATGCGCATACCCACACCCAATTCTCTTTTCATATTAAAAGAAGAAACAAACATAAATCAGTTTGATTTTCTTTTCAGCCAGTCAGTTGCTGTTGCTGAGATTATAATCACTGGCCCTTCCACATTGGCCCTTATTCTGGATTAGATCTTGAAATGGGCATGCTGGTGCAGACAATGGCAGATCCCAAATATAACCTAGAGTAAGGCCCTTGAAAATTATGTGTATAAGAATAGGTAACGACCTGTACTCATTGACTGTTCTCTTGCTCCTTAACACTTGGATTCATTCATTCATTCATTCTGTTTTGTCTCTATACTGCTCTGAATCTTAAGTACATAAGAGGAGCCCTGCTGATTGGGCCACAGCCCATCTAGCCCACACAGTGGCTCACCAATTGCTTATGGACATCTCAGGCACCTGCTCTCAAATTCCTGTGAATTGCCTTTACAGACATCCTGCCTGTCTCCCCAGCCTGGATAATGCACCTAGGGATCAATTTTAGTAGCCATTGATACACCTGTCACCCATGAATTTGTTTAACCCTCCCTTAAAGTCATCTAGGCTGGTCACTGTTACCACCTCTTCTGGTAGCAAATTCCATAAACTGAAGACCCAAAATAATACTTCCTCTTGTCTGATCTGAGTCCCCTACCCATCAGCTTCATAGAGTGTCCCCTGGTTCTACTGTTTTGCTATAAAGAAAAGTACAGTATTTTTCTCTATCCACCTTTTCTATACCATGCATTATTCTATATACTTCAGTCAGTATATACTTCTATTTACTTAAATGCCATCTTTCAAGACTGAAGTGGCCTAGATATTGCAGTCTGGTTTCATAAGGGAGGTGTTCCAGCCCCTTAATAATTTTGGTTGCCCATTTCTGCACCTTTTCCAGTTCCACAATATCTTTTTTGAGATATGGTAACCAGAATTGTACACAATATTCCAAATGTGGTCTCACCATAGACTTTTAAAGAAGAAAAATATCACTTGCTGACTTATTCTCTATTCCTTTTCTAATTTTTCCTAGCACTGAATTTTTTTTGTTGCTGCTGCTGCACACTGGGCTGATCCCCTCATTGAGTTGTCCACCAGAACCACAAGATCCCTTTACTGGTATGTCATAGAAAACTTTGTCCCCATAAGTTTATAGACATAATTAGGATTCTTTGCCCTATGTGCATTACTGTGCCCTTATTAAGATTAAAGCTGATTTACCACCTAGGTTGAATTGAGGCCATACCAGTGTTAGTCACATCTGGATCCTATAGGTCTTCCCTTCCTTGGGCTGCATTGTTCACACATTTCTGCACAATTGAACTGAGCCTCCTCCATATAGCACTTGGTTCTGCACCCCTTTTGCTACATCAATTCATTCTTGTTTCTGATTGGATGCCATTCATGTCATTAGGAGAGGCAAGGGTGTGTGTTTGCGGTTCTTTTTTAAGCCTGTTCCCCCCACCTCCATGTCCCCCTTCCTTTTTTATATGCTTTTCTTCTCCATGCAATTAATTTCTAAAATAATAATCACAATAAATTTGCATAAAAACATTAGATGTATAGTTAGGCCTCGTTCGAGTGTTAATGTTTTCTTTTCTCGCTCTGATTTTAGATTTTTTTTTGTACTTAACTGATGTTTTTATTGACTTTTATGACTGTTTTTAAACTTCTTGAAGGTTATTTTTTAATATTTAAAAATACATATTTCAAAACAAACATTTTAAAAATGTCTTGTTACGACTTATTAGTTATATGCCAAGTTGCCCCTGGTATTATCATTTCTGCATTAAAACATCCCATTATCCCAAACACAATTATTTACAGTACATTACTTCTTATTGTCCAAACCTCTCATTAACTAAATGTTTTTCCTCTCAGCAGGATTTATATATCTTTGGTCTATTCTGTAGTAAATACTCTACCACACTTTATTTTACACTTGATTGAACCCATGATTTGGTACAAAGACATTCCTTGAGGCTTAATCAGCTGTGGTTAAACTATAAACTTGGGGAGGGAAAATCAAAGTCCAGTGTTTGATTTCACAGATTCAAGGCCACACCTCAGTTATTCTACTGCTGCTGCATCATCTCTATCTTCAGCGGCAGTAGGTTCCTCACAGGAATCCTGATGGCTCCTTTCCCAGTGTTATCATTGGTGAAAGTGCTTCCTGTGTAGGATTCTTTCTTTTCCCTGCAGAGGGGACCCATGGAAGATGGCACCTCCTTGTTCCAAAATGGATGCAAAAGGGGGTTACTTTTTTTCCCACAATGCTTCCCCCACCCAGTCCACCGTCAAGCTGCACCATCTCAGAAGTGGAGATGCAGCCAAAATGAGACCTTTTGCTGAAGATAATGCAAATGCCCTAAGTATGAGAACTCATCTGTCTTAAATAATTTGCATTAGGATGCAATACTGGTCTTACATAAAATGAACATCCATTTGGGATATCTCAACCCCTCAAAGGTCTGAATAGATGCTTAATATCCTTGGAATTGTTTGGCCTTGATATGTTGTGTTCTACCAGCTAGAGCATACGCTTGCTCCGTATTTCGTCATAGGCTGCAAAATTGGCACACAATGTTTATTTTCCCTCATGTGCTACTTTTTAATGTACTGAACCCATATTTCCATAAAGATGAGATGGCTCCAGAATCCTGTCCGACTCCAAACCACAACTTTACACCTAGGGAGGTGTTGCGTGCAGTTTCTCTTGATTTCCAGGTTGGAAAAGTCCTTTGCTGCAAAGAAAGGAAAGGAAAGGAAAAGGATAACACTGCAGTCTTCCTCTTGGAATGGGAGCTGTGGTTTGAAGGAAAGTAAAGCTTCTAAAAATGATTTGCAAAATATGAAAGAACTATAGCAGCCATACTGAGTATCTGATATCTTACCTATTAGCAGGAAACTTTGGCTGGCTCACACTTTATTGTGACACTGGTATGATTGTGGCATTACAACACTTTGATTTTTGGTCTAGACATGGAAGAAAAACAAGCAGATATACCAGTTAAAGTTGCATCATAACTTGACATACTTGACATACAAAAGTTGTTGAGAATGTTGTTGTGCCAGTGTCACATTAGTGTAGGTGACCAGGCTTTATTGGAAGCTCTAGAATCCATGGCTGGGATTTAACTGAATGAAATATACTTAGTGTTTTCAAGCCTCAAAGTACAGCTTTCTGTATTAAATTCCCCCAGGAATGCCCCATCTCAAATTCAAAATGCCATTTACAAATCTTAGTGAAGCAGCTCTAATAACAAAGCGAATAAGAATCTCAGTATTAAAACAATAATCTAAAGTGGGGGCAAGATGAGACACGTGAAAGTTGGGGCCTCAGATAACCTGCACCCAAACTATGTGAGGCTAAGCAGTTATGTAGTGCCTTTTACTGGAATTGTGGCTGAAGTTCATAATAAAAATGAATCAGAATAAGAATTTGTTAAGGTCTTAATTCTCAGTTGTCTTATAAAGGATTTCTGAAGGCCTAATCTAGCATGTATAAAGCTTGATGGATCTTTCATCTTGTTTTTCAAGTGAACATCCAGACATTCTCGAGTGTGAGACTCTCACTCTCAGTAAAATATTGGTTGTGTCTGAATGGAATAGTTGGAACAGTTGGAGCGGCCCTGAGTTTCTTGGAGATTGTGGGAGGCAAATGGAAGTTTCCAGTCTCCCTTGCTTCAATCCTGAGGACTTCAAAAAGGCAAACCAGGAGAATAGTGTGAAATTCCATTCTCAGTACAGAGCTTTCATCCTGGCCATGACCTCTGCATATGTGTGTGGGGAAAAAAGATGGCCATGCATCCGTGGTATTAGCATTCACACACGCCCATGTATTTTGCGCCATCAAAATACCAAGATGTGCTTGTCATGCACAGGTTGCACCAGTTCCTGTGCTGTCTAGCTAACAAGCAAGCACTCCATAGGTGCTTTACACCAGAATATCACTTGTTAAGTGTGATATTTAGTCAGCATGGGCTCTGCAAAAGAATATTGGGGATCCCCAGACTTTCAGGTATGACTAATGAACAGCTGGTTTACAGAGGAGGTCATGTGAATACATGAATATACCATTGCCACCTTGAGTATTTTAATTGGTATTTTTATCTCATCCTGTACTCAAAGGTCCCAGGGCTGGTTACAGCAATAAAACAAAATAGAAAATACATTAGAAAACACAAGAGTTTAGTGTAAGAAGGTATCGAGCCCACAAGCTTGTGCTTTCAAACTTGCAAGTTTTGTTGGACTGCTATATCCTTTGAAAACAACATCTGTGCTTAATTACACAGCCTTTATAGCTCTGTTATAACATTTCTTTTGGTGCAGAAAAAGAAATTTAAAAACACAAGCAAATGAAATAAAGCACAACGGAAGTAACACAATCATAACACAACTCCAATAAAAACTATGTTGTTCCTTTCCCATGTACTGTACATTTCCTCTATTGTAAGCTTTAATATCTTCCACAAGTATTCTCTTTAGACATAATTAAAATGTAATCAGTCCTCTATGGAAGAAGGTCATTATTATAAATATTCTTGGTCAGCAAAGCCCAATTGATTTCAGGGGATCTGTGCTGAGGGAATGTGCTCGCATCTAGAGCAATAGGCCTAGACTTCCAAATGATGCATTTCAGTAACTAAAGATAAAATTGTGGCCAAGCACAAGCAATGAGGCATAAAGTATGCAATGGTCATTCAATTAGTTAGCCCTTTTTCATAGAGCAGAGCTTGTTTAAATGCTCATTGTTACAAACTATGCGCAAGGGATTCAAAGACATCTGGCCAGAGGTGGACCATAATTTGGGAGATGAATACTGAGAATTATGATCAAAAGATTTTCTGTCTTTGAAGAATTAACTCCACTAGGATTATTGATCAAAGCAAGTTTTGAATGCTAAACACTGTAAAAAATTCTGGTGTCAGAAGAAAGACAAGGAAAGAGTAACTAATGTTAATCACTCCTTTGCACATTACTGACAGCACAGCTTAAACACTACCAAACCAGGGAAGGGACATTTCTACCCTGCTACTGAGGCTATAGCTATATATCCCAGGAGCTCTCATGACTGTATGACTAATTCTATGGCAGCAATAAATGATGATGTGGATGATGATGATGTGGATGATGATGGATCTCAAAAAGTGGCTCAGAATGGCTTAAGAGTTCATACTGTTACATGTCAGTGTGCCCAGTGTGCTCATCCCACCTGTAATGCACATTAAAGGCCAGAAAATGCTCTTTCAGACAGAGTCAGTTGGAGTTGGGATGAGAATGGGATGAAAGTACTAGTGTTGCATAGTGCCACTTCCAAGACAGGGATCTGCTATCTGCATGCTGTTGCAGACTACAGCAGTCCCACTTGGCTGCTGCACGCTCAGTCGGTTCTTCAGGGGTCCGTCGTTGGCACTGCCGGTTGCTCCATGCATGTGCGTAGGCTAGGCACTCCAGTCTGCCTCCCTATTTGCCTGCTCACGCAGCCCCTGCCGCTTCTGAAGAGACCCATCCCCAAACAGATTGAGTACTACTCTTGCTTTTCCCCGTTGCCGCTCTCCATCAAGTAGTCCCTGGACTTTGGTGAGTGACGAAACAGCACCTGTGCGGCATAAATAAAGTGCAACCATGTCAACATGCTCCCCTTGGGGGGATCGAGAGAGGGGAAGGAGGAGAATAGATGATGTCCCTGGCCTGAATTGCTTGCTTCTCGCCTGCTTGTTTGTAGGGGGGGGGAGCATGAGGGAGGGGCTTGAGGAACTAAATACTTCACGTCTTGCAAGCTGAAGTGGGTCTGTCCGTTCTAGGAGGGATTGAAGAGTGTCTCGCTTTTTTGGAGGTTGCCCCAAAGGTTATTGGTCAGATCAGGGCCACTAGTTGTCTGCCTTTCATGACCAGGAAGAAGGTATACGAGGAAGGGAAAAGCAAGCATAGAATTCTTGAGGTAGCTGCAAGACCGGCAAAAACTCGATAGATGGGGCTTTTCTCAGCGCGAGAGTGAACAGCCATCACCTGTTCATATTGCATACTCAATAAAGAGAGAGATTTTCTAGGAAAACAAAAGTAATGGTTTTGGAAAAGTTGAAAAGTGTCTGTGGCTTGGCTGTAAACTCCAACCCCCTTCATAACCTCGCCGTTCCTGTCTTGTGTGTTGGGGATCGCAACTGTTTGGGCATTTGGGGCAATAAATGATGACTGAACAGAAACAAGTCTCTTTCCACAAACATTATTCTACTCCCTTTCCCTGATTGCCAAGCCAGGTGAATGTGCAAGACAAATAACAGCTTCTGAAACGTGCATACAATAACTGAGCACCCTAGTTTTACAGTAAATGATGCAATTGCCATCCCACAAGTCTCTTTCCATGACAGTTATTCCACCACCACCCTCCCCAATCGCCAAGCCAAGCATGATAATTTAATTTAGCACGAGTGCTAAACTGCCGTACCGGGTGGAGTGGAGATGCACACCTCCGCTAAACAGCTGCCAAACCCTGTAGTGGCTTTGCAAAGTGATCTGGCTTCTTCATATTATTATCATATTATTATTGCCTTTCAGCCCTATGTGCCACAACTGGGGAAGGAGGTGGCACAGGGGTTGGTGACATCAACCTGGCTTCCTTTCAGGGGAGCGTGGGCGGAGAGAAAAATATGCTTTTTCCCCATTCAGGGGTTTAGTGCAGTGTGCATGGAAACACCCGTATTCGAATTGAGCCCACATTATCAGCAAACACATGGGGACGCCTCAATTCAAACTCAACCCCACATCCAGACTAAAAATAGTCCAATCCTCACTAAACAGAGTGCATGGGGACACGGCCTTATGGTTTCAGGATGTTGGGAAATTTCAGCTGCCTCCTCCTCCTCCTTGTGCACAGCAAGTAATAAAGCTGTGGCCACTTACTGGGGTTTGTTTCAAAAGGACTGTAATCTCTCTACACAGTGGCAGTATAAGTGCCTAAGAGTAGCAGGTGCCCTCAGAGTTGTTCTTTCTGTTCTATAGGGAAGATTCCTTTGAGGGCACTTGCTGGCTCTCAAAAGTGTGTTGTATGTTCAGGAGTGTTTCTGGTGCCAGGATACCATGTCCCTTGAACCTTAATCAGGGATATGTCTAGCCTGGAGAGGGTGTAGGGTCTGTTGCACTGTGAATTCTTTTATTGCAATCACAAAAAACATACGTGGTGTGAAATTTGGCTTATCGTTTTATTCAATCTGGCCTATGGATGCTTGGGAAGCTTTGGAGAATTTGGACTGTGGCTGGTCATCACACAGTTCAAACACTGGAACACTGGCTGAGTCATTGCTTGTATCTGTAGTGCTGTGTTCCCACTCATGTTAAAAAAAAGGTTGTAAAAATGCAACAACAAAACTGGTTGCAAACTCACATCTGGCAATCACAGTCAACCCTGAATTGTGTCCCCACACAGAAAACACTTCAAACACTTCAAAAAAATGGATTGGGGAAAGCAATTCTTTTTCCTCCCCACCTTTTGCCCACCCCTCTCTCCCAATTGGGTTTGATCCTATGACGTGGCCAAGGGTGAGAAATCCCAGCCCTCCCTCCCTCCTGCTTTTGCTGCTGCTGTTTGATTTCCCAAACTAAACGCCAAGTTGTACAAAGTCATAGGAACATAAGAGGAGCCCTGCCTGTCAACAAACACAACCCAAACAATCCAAGCAACAGCCACCCACCCCCAGCATCACAGACACACACACAGATAATTCCTGCATTTCACACTCCCCTATAATTAGACACTCACCACATGCACATACCGGGAGAAAGAGAGAGACGTGCAATGACAGCCGACTAAGGTTTCTCCAGCTACACACTGGCAGCAGTGGCTTGAAGGAGAAGGACAGCTAGATGAGGCGTGAGGGGCAGGCAAGCGAGTGAGTGAGTGAGTGATAGTGGGAAGGAAAGGAAAAGAAGAGAGAGGGGGAGCATTAACTCTGCTGGGTGGAATACTAATCAGGCAGGTCCTCTGTCTGCAGCGAGCCAGCTGCTGCTGCTGCTACCTTAGCTGCAGAAGTGCGCAGAGCTTTTTGCTTTGTGGAGAAGCGAAAAAGTGGCAACAGAGAGAGTGAGAGAGTGCTGCCTGCCTGCTCACCCAGCTGGCCATGTGGTAACTTTGTTATCAGTGTGTGTGAGTGGGAAATGAAAGTGTGAAGTAGAGTGGGTGAATTGCTACTTAGTGGCTGAAAATGAGACTGTTGTGTGAAGTGCTTCCTGGCACTTTAAAACTGTGGATAGGGGAAGTCCTGCAGGGAGAAATCCCACCCATTTCATGACAGATCTGCCCAATACTGCTGTAGCATTTCTAAAGGAATAAAGATAGAGCGTTTTAACTGTAAAAATGGGAGGGGGGGACACCTGGTGTTTTTTTATTGCGGTTTTTAGCAATATACTGCTCAAAAAAATACCTGAATTGAATTGGTAATGGGAACAAAGGAAGTTCACATCGGTTTGAAATTGCTTTTTGGCATGAGTTGGGATGCATCCTAGCTGTGTTTTAAAGGCAGAAAATCAGACCATTTCCAAGCATTTAAAGAGCTGCAATTCACAGGCATGCAACTAGAGAATAAAATGTTGGAAATTAAAACCTTCCAGGCGTTACTTCTCAATTACAAGTTAGCTCTTGTAAAAATACACCAAAATTTACGCTCTTTCATCTCACTAAATATTATTTTCCCAGGAGCTTTGGGGAAGGGAGGACTTTTTGCCCAATCTATTACATAAGGACCTCAGAATGTGTAGAAAAAGCAGCAAACATGGTTTGTGGGTATTGTTTCTTTTTTAAAAAAAAGCCCATGCGTCAAAAAATTGTTTGAAAGTTACTGTCATGCAGCAGGATGCAAATGGATGCTAACTGAGATCTTTATTTGTTTTAGAAAGATCTTTACTCACCATCATTGAGGCTTTCTGCACTTATATATAGTTCAGACGGTATTCCACCTCTCTGCCCTTTTTGTCCACATGCTGATGTGACCGGAGAGGCTTTACATTTTCTGGCATGCTCTATCTGCAATGTAATCCAGATTAGAAAACCCCAAATGGCTTCCCAGTCTGGTTTGGTAAACCTTGATAACAAGATTTACTTGTGTATTGGGGTTGTGGGGGACCCATTTTGGTGGCATGTCTTGTTCCAGCAAAGTGAGTCTCCTGGGGACTCCAAGGGTGCTTCCACACAGGGGCAAATAAAACAGGATCTCCGGCACCCGGATTTATTAAAACAGGCTCCTAGGGGAACCGGTTTTAATAGCTCCGGGTGCACGGTAGATCCCATTTTACGGGGCAGATCTGCATCTAAGAGATGCAGATCTACCCCACTCCCGTGCCTCCGCACACGCGGCGCTGATCCGGATTGGAGGCGGGTGCTGTGTGGACACACGGCACCTGTCTCCAATCCGGGATGGAGGGCCCGCCCCCAGCCTGCCACGATTGGCT
Organism: Aspidoscelis tigris stejnegeri; assembly: GCA_023333525.1. Classification (NCBI taxonomy): domain Eukaryota; kingdom Metazoa; phylum Chordata; class Lepidosauria; order Squamata; family Teiidae; genus Aspidoscelis; species Aspidoscelis tigris. The sequence continues at coordinate 35,186,177 of JALMGA010000004.1, read as the reverse complement.
CGCTGGAGCCAAGCCTGGCAAGTCAGGGGACCTCGCTGCCGCGGCTCGCCCTCACCCCAGAAGTAGTGGATCGCTGCTACTGGAGCCAGGGCGAGCTTCCCAAAAGCCCACCCTAGCCCACCCTGGGGGGAGCGTGGCGGTTCCTCTGCTTACCTCTCCAGCATCTCCCTGAAACTGAAAGCAGGCACTCAGGAAGCAGCGTGCCTGCGTCCTGCGCGCCGCCTGAGTGGCCGGGGCGCAGATCAGTGGACTATGTAATCCAAATCAGACAATCTGAATCATGTGCAGTAAGTGTAGAAACACACAAAGAGATATTTTGTATTATCATAATGACAAAAATAGGTCAGGATGACTGCACCCACTAGGGCATGGTGCATTCATACACCACAGAGCTGCCTCTGTTTTGGAGTGGCTGTAAGCTACATAGCTGTCCCTACAGCACTCCCAATAAAGTCCTGTACACAGCATTCACATACTTCCATGTGTGAAGGCTCTGGGTGGGCAGGGCATAGCCAATCACCATAGCAATGACCTGGCACATATGGCCATTGCTATGGTGATGTGGATGTCCCAGATAGGACCATTAGCATTTCACCAAGACCAAGGTAAGTTTTGGGATGGGCTGCTGCTTACAGTGCTGGTGCAGACTAAGGCAGAGGCCAGCTGGGGCCTGCTATAGTCTGAACTAGAATGCAAGTGGCAGGTCCCAATTCCAGGATATAATCCAGAATAAGGCCCAATGCAGAAAGAACCCAAAATATTGTAAGGTTTGATGACTAAATACAAGAAACATTAGGAAAGCATATGATTTTATATGGATGTTTTCTGTCCCATAATATATTAAAATATAATTGGGCTTTAATTGCCACAGATTTATGAATTCAGTGAGAAAAAATGTGTTCATGTTGCACTTTATTGCTCTTGCCTGTTTATACTGAATGCAGACATTCATATAAAAGGGCGGGTGTGTAATTATGGCTCCTGGGGGATGCTTTCTAATATATGAAACTTTTTGCCCATTTAAAAGGATTTAATGGAGAAAAGAGACAAATAAGCTAATCTTTTTAGAGCCACGATTAAATGGCAAAGAAGCAGAGTTGCTCACAGGGTCATTTTCCTTTGGATTTCTTAATAATTATTTGGACAGGTGAGCCTGGGAGGTACCCAGTGATGCTACAATGTTTACCACATATTGTCATCCTGGCTAAAATCCAATTTAAAACTGGGATAGCTAACTCATAATCTTTGGGCCACAAACAGAGAATTTTATGTCTTGTCCCTTTGATTGCCAGATAGAACTCAGGTCAGCACTCCAAGTATCTGTAAGAGTTTAGACGAAGAGGGAGTTTCACCCACAGTTGACTGAAAAAACAGCACTATTTGCTTAAATCTCCTACACAGCAATTAAAAATATAGGATCTCTGACCTGGATTCCACATGAAAAATTGGGGGCCAACACATAAATCCTCTGGTTCAGTGTGTATGGACCATAGCCTATGAATTAAATACTCTTTTATAGAGTTGGCCTCCAAAAAATTGATTTTATTCATATTTAGACCCCACCCTAATATATTATGACAAAATATTATCTTTTCTTTCTTTTATCTTTTTTTGCCTGATTGTATTGATTGTTGCTGGTGATTTTTTTTTAGGAGTCTCATGGAATTACCATACTGAGTGCATAATTTTAATTTTTGTATTCCATCAATGTTTTGTTTTACAACTGAATAGATTTTTTCCTGTTAGTGCTATGAGTGACCACCAGAGGATGCTGCTGAGACAAATGTGTATTACAATGAGGGGAAGCAACTTAAAACAACTTCCTTGTCTTTCTTTTTCCAGGAGATCACAAAGATGGAGTCTTGGTTGTCCTTGTCTTCGTATTCCAAACCTTAATGTAATTTGTCACCATCATGCAACCTTCTCTACTTCAATGCTTGATCCACAAGATGTGATCACACTTAAAAAGCAAATCAAGGAGAGAGAAAAATGACCCACTATGTTTCCCTCTCTCTTTAAATTCTTCTCTTAGTAATAGGGTTTGACCTTCCATTCCTCACATGGACCATAAATGAATGTTTCTGTAGGATCTTTGGAAGGAAAGTAACTCGTTCAAGTGCAATTACTGATATTCTTTTACCTGAGTTGTGAAAGTTTAAAATAAATATTAAAAATAATTTTAAAAAATGCTGGGGGGGTGGGTCACAATTAATTCTATTTTAGTTGCCCAAGAACCAATGTGGTGTCAAACCTGGACAGGATATTAAAAAGCAGAGAAATAACCTTGCTGACAAAGATCTGTATTGTCAAAGCTATGGATCCAGTAGTAGCATATGGTTGGAGGAGCTGGACCATAAGAAAAGCTGAGCACTGAAGAATGAACTTGTTCAAATTGTGGGGCTAGAGAGAACTTCTGAGAATCCCTTACTGCAAGGAGATCAAATCAGTCAATACTAAAAGAAATCAACACTTACTGCTCAATGGAAAGACTCATGTTGAATCAGAAATTCACTAGGATTCACTAGAAAAGACCCTGATGTTGAATCAGAAATTCACTAGGATTCACTAGAAAAGACCCTGATGTTGAATCAGAAATTCACTAGGATGCACTAGAAAAGACCCTGATGCTGGGAAAGATTGACGGCAAAAGGAGAAGGGGGTGACAGAGGATGAGATGGTTGGATAGCGTTACTATCCGTTAGGCAGATTCCAGGAGATGATGGAGGACAGAGTTGCAGTTCCAAGGCTATGGATGTAGTACTTTAATTTGACATTTGACCTTTAAAAGATACCTGCAACAAATTACACTTGTGTTCAGAAATGTCTTGAATTATCACTCATGTGTAAACACATAGGGCCTTTGTGCACTTTGAAGTTGGGGATAGCCATGCATGGTCCAACATGATGCATTCACACACCACAGACCCATTTCTGTCCCGGAGTGGCCCCCAGCATGTGTAGCCATCCCCATCATTGGTAACTGTGGAGTAGTAAAAACACGAATGGAAAGTCCACAAATTGAACAGATAGCAATGAAAAGGTGTGAGCAGTCAGACCTTAAATGGATTGAAGAAGATTTAAAGTGAAGGCATGAGCACTGCCTTGACATTGTAACGTACTGCCACAAAAAAACAGCACTAAAACCAGAATAACTGCCAGTAACTCCAGTTGATGTAGCTATTCATAGCTATCCAAATATACTGTTTCAACCGTGCTCTGTTTTCTAATGTTGCCTTCCTTTTACTGAGTGGAAGAAGAAACATGACAGCTGTGAATGAACATAACTGGAAAAGATTTAGGGCTGCTTGAATGAACTGTGAACTAGTTAGGCAGCCTTTGGAAATGTGGATCTTAATGGAACTATATGCAGCTCAACTTGTCCATCCCAATGGATTCTAATAGATATGAGCCATGAAGACTTTTAAGTATTGTCTTTGTAGACATTTCACATTCTTGTTCAATTTGTCTTCTATTGGACTTGTTGACAGGAAACATGTGTTGAGGGACTATTCTAGCAACTACCCTACTAATGTGATATGAAACAAAGGGGCTTAATAGCTGGATGAATTACTCACTATATTATTGGTTTCTCAAGTGGAAGTATGGGTAGCCAAATGCATCATGTTTTACCAAGATGAATTCTTCTGACAGCCAGAAGAAAAGAACTGAAATAAGTTAATGTATCAGTAGTAAGTTAATATATGAACCTAATTCCCTTCTACCTAAGTTAAGTGCAATGCAATAACTTAATTAATCTCAGGTAAAATGTCACAAGTACTTTTCTGGGTGAAAAAACAAACAGAAGTAACCATACATAATGCTAAATCAGTGCCCTGCAGCATGTGAGAAATTAGATTCTTTTGATTTCCCTTCTTTTTGTTTTACCTTTTCCTCTTCATCCTCCAGTTCTAATTTATTTCTCATACTCATACTCATTGCTTCTCTGGCCTTTTTCTCCTTTCCTTTTCTCTTAAACTTTAGACTTCTGGCTACATGGCTGGTTGTCTACTTTCAGCTGATACTGCCTGCATAATTCCTATACAGCTGTTGTAGATTTCTGAGAAGATTATTTTCTTCGGTAAACAACACCAACATTTTCTCAGTCATTAAGATAAGGTCACTTTAATGTACAAATATGCTTTAGCACTACTTTTCCCATCCTATATTTATATTTTAAATGGGAAAAAGAAATTAATATTTGCCAAGAACTCACATCAGAAAGTCTACTGATTCTGGAAATTTAATTCTACCCAAGTCTGCACCATATGACTAATGCAACAGTGTCTTGACAACCTTTTGACCAGGGCAGCAAAAGCCTATGCTCTGCCTGGGCTCCTTTGACACTGCAGATAATTACTAATATTTGTGGAACAGCAGAATGCACGCTTGTTGTTGTACCATCTCTAGATGAAATGTCGAGATAATGGATGCCAGAGTCATAGGGCCTTTCTGCACTTTGTTCTGGAATATGAGCCCTCCTAGTCCTTTTCTAGGCTTTATCTGTCTGTGCATGTCAGTGAGACAAAGGAAAGGCTACCCGCCATTGATATACTCTGTCAGCTGTAGATGGAGTATGATCTAGATCAGTGATGGCAAACCTTTTGAGCTCGATGTGTCAAAATTTGCAAGAAATTAACTTGGGTGCTGTGTCACATCTAGAAATATCCATAATTTTGTGATATTTGTAGCTCTAGTAAAAAGTTATATTTTTGATATATGTGTTTTATTAAAAGCAAAAAGAAATAATTCTTTACATTAGTGACTTTTGTTGCTGAATTTCGTTTGCTAAATCTTCAATTGAAAGTTGGTATTTTGTACACTTCAAGAACAAGCAAGCACTACCTGCCCAGGTGCCAGGGTGACCATGTGTGTCACCCAAAGAACTTGGCGTGTCACCTGTGACACACGTGTCATAGGCTGGCCATCACTGATCTAAATCAAGAGGCTGTTGATCTGTATCACTAGTGGACCTGAGGCCTTTTCACACTTAGGCCGGTAGTGAATAATTAGGGAACTTGTGGAGAAGTGCATTTGCTACAGCCTCCAAATGCAATCTTCCTGCTCAGAAGTTCCCTAATTATTCACTAGGTGTGAAGCATGAAATTGTGCTCCACACCTTTACTGACCTTACCCAGAGACTTACCAAAAGTGTCCAGTGGCAAGCATCTACACTCTTCCGGTGGTCCAGGGTCATCTGAGATGGCACACGCTGGCACCTGGGACAACCATAGGTGTGACTGTGCATGTGTAGAGCATCAGTGTCATCATGGGGATGGCATTGATGCATGCACAGTCATGGAGGGCACCACAAACAAAATGGTGGCACCCTGAAGAGGACCAGCCCTGGGATTGGTCACAGATGAGTGACTGATTGTGCAGTAGTTACCTAGCACTTGCAAATGTGAGCAATAGATAACGTTAGGTGATTACACTCCTTTCCCATCCAGCAGGCCGGGCAGGAAGTGCAAAATCTTCCCTGATTAAACAAATCTACTGGTGTACTAACAAGGGGGGGGATCTGGATCACAGAGGCATGCCTTCTGCTTGCCTCTGTTTCCTGGACTACATAAGAACCCATTTTGGTGGCACACCAAAACATGCCACCAAAATGGGCCCCTTGGTGGTTTTGATCTCAGTCCTGAAGCTCATGTGAATTTTAGGGCCAACATGGTCACTGGTCTTGACTAGTTCTGTTATGCAGGTAGTGCTGCTCCAGAACACATCTTGGGCGGTTTTTCACTAGCACCAAATACCCAGCAGGGACGCATTAAGGACCCATTAGGCTCAGAGCAGGAAGACCCCATTTCTACTGCAGACCCCATTAGAGCCACATTTGTTTCCATCAGTTCTAGGGAAATCTGGATTGAATGGGTCCTTCAGGACCTATAATCCAGATTTCCTGTAGACCCCATTAAAGGGGTCTACAATGGGATCTTCAGGCATCAAATCCAGATTATACAGAGCACATTTCCATCGTGATTGGGCAATAGGGTCTGGGGGGGCTCCAGGGGGCACCCATGGGGGGGGGTGCCCTGAAACCCAAAGCTCCGGTCTGTACACAATCTCTGAAACTGGCTTACCGAAGCCGGCTTCAAAGAATTGCACAGGCTCAGAAGAGGACCCCACACAAGGGCAATGGCAATCCTATGGACCTTTGACAAAGGATCCAGAGAATCTTCAAAGTTTACGGCAGATCACTCCATAGAATCTTTGAAGAATCTCTGGAGATTGCACCCCCTGTCTCCCCAAAACCCTTGGATGATGGACAGGCCCCATGTGGGTTGATCTGGATTTGCCACATGGGTGCTCCGCCATTTCCACTGCGGGCAGGCTAGCACCCATTGCTATCGGGTACCTCCCTTAATCCACATGTACTAGATACGGATTAGTTGAAGGACCCATTCGTTAGATCCAGATTAAGCGAGGTCAGTGGAAAAAACACCCATGCCATGTTCCAGATGAGAGGACTTTAGTGGTTCTGACCCACTGGCCTTTGACTGCAGAAAAGTAAGTGCAGAAAGGCCCATACTGAGGTCCCAACAAATTCCTGTTGCAGTTAAAAGAAGAATGCTCATGCTCCAATGTGTGCAATCAAATTTCAAGTACAATTTCACTCTACAAAGGAAGAAAGAAAACTTGTCTAGGGCTTTCTAAATCTTTCATGCAATTTTTTAAAAAAAGTTAAAATGAGCAAGATTCCTCCCTGGTGGCAATGGGGCAGCACCATATGACAGCACATCTCATTCTTAACTCCAAAGTATACCTTAGAGACCACTATGAATAAGTAAAAGGAAGGCGCACAAACATTCATTTCCCATGTCCTCCCAAGCATCATTCTTGACTGGTGTCAGGAGAGAACTACACACAATGCTAGAACCAGGGGGCAACCTATGAAGCTGATGGGTAGGAGAGTCAGATCCAACAAGGGGAAGTATTTCTTCACCCAGAGGGTCATGGGCTTATGGAATGTGCTGCCGGAAGAGGTGGTGACAGCTACCAGTCTAGATGGCTGTAAGGTAGGGTTAGACAAATTTATGGACAACGGATGTATCAATGGCTACTAGAACAAATGCCTAGGTGCATCTTTCAGGCTGGGGTGGGAGGAACGGGGCACTTCTAAGGCCATTTGCTGGGATTCTAGAGCAGGAATATGTTTGTCCTTGTCTCTGCTTAAGATGCCCATGAGCATTTGGCAGGCCACTGTGTGCGACAGGATGCTGGACTAGATGGGCTGTGGCCTGATCCAGCAGGGCTTCTCTTATGTTCTTATGTACAGATTTAATTGAGAGTCACTCTTCGATCTCCCCAAATGGGATGTTGATCTGGCTTAGAAAAATCCAAGAGTCTTAAGTCACAGCCTTAATGTTTCATAGAGCATTCAAACCAGCCATAGGTCTCTTATCTGTGTGAGACAGGATGCTGAGACTATATGGGCTATGGCCTCATCCAGCAAAGCTGCTCATTATAGTCATGAGAAAACAAAGTACACCCCCAGGCACCTCAGGGCTTTGTTTCTCTGTGTTTTGTGTTGCTGTTGGGCCATGTTTGTTTGTTTTTTGTTTGTTTTTGGAGGGGGAGTCCTTGATGGTGGTTTTATTTTTTCCACTTCATTTTTGGGCATGAGTATGGCATTTTGATTCTATCAGCAGGGGCATATTCCTTAGACATTAAGAAGAGGCAATAAGAAATGAAGTAGTAATTCAGAACCCATCCAGCACCTTCTTACTGTTTACTATTAAGCAAAAAAATCACTCCTCAAATATTTGCTCCATGATTGTGACCATTTTTTCCCCATCCCTGCCATCAGAGATTGAAATGATATGGTACACTTGGAGCCTCAGTAAAATGATTTGACCCAAAGACTGACCTTTCCTTTTTGCAAACAAAAAACCAGTTGGCAAACAGAATTGTTTTTGAAATTAAGGATCATGCAGCAGGTCAGACTATTTAACTCTGGACATGACCGAAATACTAAGGAAAGAATGAAAGAAATGGGATAGAAGATTAAGCTTCATTATGCAGAAGGACCAGTGCATTTAATTTCCATTTTTAACCACTTAAAAATACAGTTCCTTAGAAGCCAAAGCAACACTTTGATGGGCATTCAGATCTATCACCTTCCTAATCAGCATTTATTGCCAAGAGTAATCGGTCACATTTAGTGGATAATGTGGAACATTTTCACTTACATTCATACAATGCAAAAACATAGAGCAGATAAAAATATACAAATAAAGCTTGTCTGTAAACAGTAAGAGACAGCACCAGATATAAAACAGACCTCAGAGTTGACTTGCAATGGATGCATGCATTCAAAACAACTTGGGAGCACACCTTGTTTTTAATTTCAGGACTTTATTATTAGCAATGCCACTGCAGCTTAAACAGCTTCTTTTAAAATACCATAAAGCATGTGGAGACATTTCTGTAACCCTAATTATGCTGTGTCTGGTTGGCAAGAGGAAGCACTGGATAGAAAAAAAGATCCTGCAATTGCTCACCTCATATTAAGTCAAACATCCAGGATCCAGCCAAGTATCCATCCCCTTTCTTTTGCTGATTTTCAGGTGCTTGCTATCTCCTGGAAGTTCCTGGGGAGACACCTTTGTATGCATTTTGTCAGATTTGAAGGTAAGTGAGGTCATCATGGGAAATCTTTGCATTCATTTAAAAATACTTCACACTTGATATGCTGAGATTTCACTGCAGTTAAATCTGACTTAATGGGAAAAAAGTGTGTGTATACCTTCTCCCATAGACACATAATCAGTGGTAAACAGTGGGCCAGTTTACACATGGCCCAGTAGTTCATGTGAGGAATGGTCCCAGATAGAGCATCTGCACTTGAAGGAACCATTCCTTTACCAGAAATGTCTCCTTCCATGTGGGAGCATTCCCTGTGTGAATTACACATGTGTGCACTTTCCTTGCAGTAGCACTGAAGCCATAAGGCTCCAGATACAGCATCTGTACCTGTTCAAGGCGCTGGAGGGGTATGTGACGCATGATGCTATTGAGTTGCCCAGGTGATAGTTGCTTCCCTGCCCCTGAATAGGGATGTGCATGAATATTCACAGGCATTCAAAATCCAATCAAATGTCTCAAATTTCTACATTCAAACTCAAATAGAATGTCCCGAAATTCAAATGTAAACATTCAAATTGAATTTCGGATCTATTAGTTAGTTATCCTGACATTTGTATATGTACAGCTTTGTACATGATGCGTACTTGAGGATCCGCATCTTTCCCGCATCCGTACGCATTTATATGGATCCGTATGGGATGAAAACGGGTTGCATAAGGGGTAACTACTGGATGCATATGAATATGTATGGATGTGGGGAACATGCATACATGCACATATGAATGTTGTCAACATCTGTATGTGCAGATTTGAATCAAAAATTCAAATAAATAGAGTCAAATCTGGTAAATACAAATCAAATCTTATTAAATTGAATTTCAAAGATTCAAATTGAATTGGATTTTCAGTTATTAGATTTGATTAGAATAGAATGTCCCAAAAACATTTGTGAAGATCCCTACTCCTGAACACCCATCCACACTTGCAGTAAGTATCTGGACAGATTGGGGGACGGTTAGTATGCACCGAGCATCTGCAAGTTAAAGTTGACCCTCCCTAGATACCAGTGAAACAAAATGAAAAGAAAGTAATGAAGAACAAATTGAACTAGGTAAAGGTCATGAGGAAAAAAGCAGGGCTTTGAGTTGTATATAACCTCTCCCAAACAGAGCAATCATTCTTCACTAAACATTTTCATTTTTTCTTGTTTTAAGCTGTCCATAGGGATTAGTGTCCCATTTATATGTTTAAATGATACCATAGTAATAGAACGCAATGGAGCTATGCCGTATGTTGGTAATTCTGCAAATGAAAGCCATAAAAATTAATGACCAGGAAAAAAAATGGTAGCCATAAATCAGGAGCTGAATTATTAAAACAAGTTCAAACTGAATTCCTCACGTCACAAAGTAACAAGACAAGAGTCATTACACTATTTAAGCCTGTTACAATTTTATGACGTCCCTCTAGACTTCAAGTATCATACTGGGTGCTAATATTTTCCCCCACAGGACTAAGTTAATTGTTTTCTATTTGTTACTCTGTATTTTACAGTGTTTAATTAGCAGAATTAGCAGAAGGGTTGGCCTTTGCAGACAGGACATATCATTTGAACACAAAACACTAATGGTTCTTATAGTAGAGGCCACAGCCATTCATAGCAGCGCAATGCAAACAATGTGAACAAGCAGCTGTTTATTAACTAAGATTTAAGCATAGTGCAGATTTGGCACAAAAATTCCAATGACAAATTAATTTATTTAATTTAACAATGTCAAATATGAAAACATGGCAACAGCCTAAAAATTATAGGACAGGACAATAATGTTAACTAGTGGTCTTATAATCATTTTCCTGAAGTGGTTCCCAGAGTGTAACAAATGAATGAAAACAAAGTTCTTCAACAAATACTGTTCTTCTACCATTTGGGTGCATTCCCATACAAGTTTAAATGCAAATTGAATCTGTTTTCAGGATCATCCAGTCCCATTTATTTTTTGATTCCTGGACTTTATGAGGACTAAATCGCTATAATTTACAGAAAAAACGTCCTCAGGAAAACTGTTCTCAGTCCCTTTTGGCACACAGCCCATGTTATTTTTTTCCTATGGGAATGGTCCCAGACTATCTGAGGAGGAGGTCAGCCTTTTGGACTGCCCCCTATATGTTTCTGGCCAATGCCTGATGCAGATGGGTGGGATTTCGCATCTGGGAAAGTCTCCCACTTCCTCTTCACAATGCTAGCTAGCCAGAGATTTTTAAAAAGGCTTGGATTTCCCCTGAACGCTACTGTAACTACAAGAGATACAATATTAAAAACAACTTTGTAGCTTTCCTTGCAGCAGCTCTCTTTCAGACTCCAATTATGGGAGAGATTGCCTGCGCTCTTGGTTCTTTAGCTCTCCTGCTTAAGCACAAAACTGCTTCCTTCCCGGCAATGTGAATGGAGGGAGAGAGCCTCCGATTTGAAAGGGAGAATGAATGCTTTGGCAAGATTGCAGAGGGGAGAGAGGGAAAACCTCTGCTTACAGAGGGGAGAGAAACTGAAAGGGAGAGTGATTTTTTTGGTTTGCTCTGTGTCTGTTTTTTCACTCATTCTGAGCAAGGGAGGCTTACAGGGTTTGCACAAGGGCAGAGATTAAAAGATCCTTTTTCTCCATGCTGGGGATTTGTGCAGTTTGAGTGGGAACAGCAGTATTCAAATTCAGCCTGTGTTATCCTCAGGCAAATGGGAGCAGCTGGATTGTGCACTCGGTCCTGAATCTGGATTTTAAAAGTCAAGTGGGAATGTGGCCTTAATGTAGCTGGGGTCACATGTAGGGAATGAATGGATGAATGAATCTCAAAAGTGACTTAGAGATAACAGTGTGTTGCCCTTGTGTTCTCATCCCATCTCTAACCCACCTTTTCTAGCCTAGAATGCTGAAGAAAGGATGAGGGGCAGATTGGTAGGTGAACATTCCCATCTTGAGACAATGTCTTTTCCTTCCTTCCTTCCTTCCTTCCTTCCTTCCTTCCTTCCTTCCTTCCTTCCTATTGGTTTATCCCACAATTGGAATATGTGCTGTATATGCACTTACCAATCTACACTTTCTCTGTAGCTCATCTGTGTGTGAGTTGGCATGGCCTTACAGATGCTGTCATTCAATCAGGATTGCTGACTTTACAAATATTGTCAGCCAGTCAAGAGCTATCTTCTGTTTAGTGCACATCTATTTTTTCCTTCTCTTCAAATGCACTTAAGCACTCAGAGAGAATTGTGCCCAGTTGGTATAGGATTTGCTTTAGCACTTATGCTGTTTCTGTTTCAAATACAATTTACAACTCTGTGTCTGTGGACCTGTCATACTGCTAGGAGGCTGTCACATAATATTTCTGTGTTATCTTCTTTATTTTTGCACTGCTGAACACTTCTAACAGGTTTGGTCAACCTGTTTATCAATAGCATTTGTCAGCCTGTTTACAGTTGTTCTGGTCTCCAGTGCAATGGCTCCTAAGAACATAAGAACATAAGAGAAGCCTTGGTGGATCAGGCCACAGCCCATCTAGTCCAGTATCCTGTCACACACAGTGGCCCACCAAATGCTCATGGGCATCTCAAGCAGAGACAAGGACAAACCTCTTGCTCTCGAGTCCCAGCAGATGGCCTTAGAAATGCCCTGGTTCCTCCCCGCTCCCAGCCTGAAAGATGCACCTAGGCATTCATTCTAGTAGCCATTGATACATCCGTCGTCCATAAATTTGTCTAACCCTACCTTACAGCTATCTAGACTGGTAGCTGTCGCCACCTCTTCCGGCAGCACATTCCATAAGCCAATCACCCTCTGGGTGAAGAAATACTTCCCTTTGTCGGATCAGACTCTCCTACCCATCAGCTTCATAGAGTGCCCCCTGGTTCTAGTATTATGTGATAGAGAAAATAAATTTTCTCTATCCACCTTTTCTATACCATGCATAATTTTATATACTTCAATCAGGTCCCCTCTTAAACGCCGTCTCTCCAGACTGAAGAGGCCTAGACGTTGCAGCCTGGTTTCTTAAGGGAGGTGTTCCAGACCCTTAATCATTCTGGTTGCCCTTCTCTGCACCTTCTCTAGTTCCACAGTATACTTTCTGAGGTATGGTGACCAGAATTGTACACAATATTCCAAATGTGGCCTCACCATAGATTTATAAATGGGTAAAATGACACTTGCTGACTTATTTTCTATTTCCTTCCTAATTATTCTCATCATTGAATTCGCTTTTTTCACTGCTGCCACGCACTGGGTTGACACTTTCATTGAACTGTCCACTAAAATCCTGAGATCCCTTTCCTGGTGTGTTGCAGAAAGCTCAGACCCCATCAGTTTATAGACGTAATTTGGATTCTTGGCCCCGATGTGCATTACTTTGCACTTGTTAAGATTAAAGCACATTTGCCACTTGGTTGCCCATTCACCCAATGCTAAAAGATCCCTCTGGAGCTCTTGGCAATCTCTTTCGGATTTTACTACCCTAAATAATTTAGTATCATCAGCAAACTTTGCTATTTTATTATGTACCCCTTCTTCTAGATCATAATAAATTATGAATATATTAAAAAGCATTGGTCCCAATACTGAGCCTTGAGGGACCCCACTTTTTACTTCTTTCCACCCTGACAATTTGCCATTTTTTACTACTCTCTGCTTTCTGCCCTTAAGCTGGTCACAAATCCAGGACAGAACCTGTCCTTTTATTCCATGGTTGATTAGTTTACTCAGTAGCCTTTGATGTGGGACTTTGTCAAAAGTCTTCTGAAAGTCCAGATAGACAATGTCTACTGGTTCACCTTTATCCACATGTTTATTGACACTCTCAAAGAATTCCAACAAGTTTGTGAGGCATGATTTACCTTTGCAGAAGCCATGTTGGCTTTTCTTGGCTCATCTTCTTTACTGCATCCTTTCCTTCTGTGGAACGTTTGTTTGTTAGTGTGTTTTTACAGTATGTAAAGTCAATGTTATCATGCAAGTGTTGAAGTACACACTAAAGTCTGTATCACTGGCTAGGAGGCAGAGTCAGCATCAGCAGAACAAACACACTACAGTAGGAGAATAAATGACATGATGGACAGCTTGAATGCACCAATCACTGTACTTTCTGGGAAAGCAGTTTCTGATGAACAGAATATACTTCCAGCATGTTCAGCATAAATTTTCTTCCTGTATGCATCACAGACTATAGCTACTACATGTGTAGCCTCTATAAACATGAATTACAAGTGGAACAACCAATTGAAAAGTGTAGTTCTATAAAAATAATCAACAGTTAAAAACATAACAATGCTAACCAATGTTTAACCACCCAGTTAACACCCATTTAAGGCACTTACCTTGGAGGCTTCTGCACTGGAGATGTTTTAAAGACTCCTTCCAGGTGGCCGCGTATGCATTTCGGCAAGCAAGATCCATTTCTAAAATGGGTCTTGCCACCGAAAATTGGATTAAATTGAAGACCTAAAAAATTGGGTCTTCAATCCATCCCTTTGCCTGGATCCATGTGGAAGCAGGATACTTCCACACATGGCCAGGCAAAAGAACAGATGTCCTAGTGCCTGCCATGTTGGAAAGGGCGAAAGCAGGCTGGTTTGCCTCCTTCCGTCCTTCCCCGCACACCAAGTGCAACCAGAAATACATGGTGACTTGCAGCTGCCTGCTGCAGTCCCGTGGCAAAGACTGGAGCATAGCAAATGTAATGTCAGTCTTCAAGAAAGGATCTAAGGGTGGTCCAGGAAATTACAAACCAGTCATCTTAGCATAAGTTCCAGGTAAAATGATGGAAACCATGATTAATAATAATTTATGGATGACAGATGTATCAATGGCTACTAGAATAAATGCCTAGGTGCATTTTTCAGGCTGGGGAGGGGGAAGTGGGGCCCTTCTAAGGCCATTTGCTGGGATTCTAGAGCAGGAATAGGTTTATCCTTTTCTCTGCTTGAGATGCCCATGAGCATTTGGTGGGCCACTGTGTGCGATGGGATGCTGGACTAGATGGGCTGTGGCCTGATCCAGCAGGCCCTCTCTTATGTTCTTATGATATAACTCAGAATAAAATCCAGTGCAGAAAGGGTCACAAAAGGAAAGAATGGAATGGCTGGTTGCATGAACTGTTCCTTGCTCAAACAACCATTCCATGCAACACTTTATTTCCACCCATGAAAAGAAAGTGATAAACAGAATAATCTTTTTGCATTCTATCAACCCCAACAAATGTATATTTTGTGTAAGAAGTACAAGTTTAAAAAGCAACAACTAACATATGCCTTATCTGGTTTTCTTGATACCCTCCTACAGTCCATTCTTAATGCTTTACATAGCTATCAGCTGACATTAGGGAAGAACCAAGAAAAGGCCATAACTTCTTCCTTTTTTGCGTATGACATTTAGCTTTCTTTGAACTTCGTAATGTCATTTTGAGCTTGCTTTTGTGATACCAGAGATCCTTTCCCGTATCTGAGGAGAATTGTCTCATATAATCTTGCCACTTGCCATACAACCGAATAGTTATATTTTTAAAAGTTTCTACAGTGCCAAAGGATGAAGAAAAGCGGGTAATGGATCTTCTCAGAAAGCTGGAGGATCAAATGTCATACTGCATTTGCAACCTTGACGTGAAGAAGTGATAGGAATAATAGGGAAACAATCATGTGATATTAAATGTACTTCCTGAAAATCCCCTAGAAATCAGTTTTTTCTCTGGCAGTGCACATATACTTCTAAAATAATACAAGGGATTATTTTTATTCTTTAAATGATCTTGAAATAATCTTACGGCTAGGCAGTTCTTTGTTTAATTGTTTAAAAGTAGTGAATAAAACTACCTCCTTAAATGTCATGCAGCAGTGATGGTATATTTTTATCTTCTATTTAAATGAACCTGAAATAATCTTAAGACTTCATTGAAAATAATTTTAAAAATAAAATTTCTACAATCCTAAAGCAGATATTCTATGCTTTACTCTTTTTTTTAAAAAAATGATAATATATAATGCTGAAAGTGTGTAACATGACATTTGCCTTTAGAATTTTGCATATACAGCCTATCATCAGGTGGATTTTCTGTCAGTGTTTTCACTCTGCATCATCATCCATGGAGTTGGATGAGGGGATAGCCACAGCTGCCAGTATGGGAGAGTCTGAGCACAGGTTCATCCCTGAACCATCCAGAATGGCTCTCTGTGTGGATGGAATTCTGTACGCAAAGATGGATTTCCTGAAGTACTGAGTTTCATTCCATCTAATTTATCTCAAACTGAGTTTGAATTGCCCTGAATGGCATACTTTCAAATGCTAGCAGCTAAAAATAGAACAGCCGTTATAATAAGGACATGATTAGGTGCGGATTTTTAAAAAATAAATAAAACAATCCTCATTTTTTAATGAGTCTATCTGCCTGCCTGCCTGCCTGCCTGCCTGCCTGCCCGTCCATCCATCCGTCCATCCCCCCCAAATGTTGGCCCTGTGGGAAAGTAAAAGACACTCAGGCCGTGTCTTCACGGCAACCTTATCTCGGATTCAAAACGTTTTCAATCCTTGGAGTCCGTCCCAAAGCGTGGTGACTCTCAATCCTGATTTCAACAGGTCTCACTCCAGATTGTGCGCTTGAAACATTTTACATTTTGTACTGTGTGGACAGTACCATTTTAAGAGATGAAAATCCATATTTAGGGTTTCCCTCTCCCAATAGCTTGCTTCCAAAGACAGTGATTTCAGTGTAAAAATCCACTTAACAGGGATCGCTACACTGTAGCGATGGAACCACTTCACACCTTGATGGTTGGAATAACAATGTTGTAATTTTGTGCAATTCTAGCTCTTTGGAGTTCTGAGTTTAGAAAGGGAAAGGGAGGAAAGCAGCTGAATGTGAATGTTTAAAGCAAAGGGGCTTTAGTTTCTGCTGCTGCTGTGTGCCCTGAGCAATGGGGAGAGGAGGGGAAGGAATAGCTGGCTGGCTGCCCACTGCCATTTTTCCTCCATCCAGGCAAGCGGCAGCCACCCAGCCACCCAGTTAGGCTCGGTAAAGGGGTCCCTTATGGGTGGCGTGTCCATGCCAGGAGGAAGAGGGTAGGGCAGCCCCGAAAAGCAGCTTTTAAAAAGTAGCCACTTGAGTCCCACCTTGAGTCACATACACCACGTACGATCCTCAGAATCCGGATCCAACGCGATTAAGTTAAAAGTAATGGGAACAGGCAAATTTGCATTTGCATCCGGTTCTATTATTTCAGTTTAGGGAAAGCAAAATAAGCTTGCTGTAGGGATTCGCCCTTAGTTCCACTTATGGTGGGGATTTGGCAAAATAAAAACATTTTGGAAAGTGGTTATGCTGGAAATCAGAATGCTATGGAATGAATATATAAATCTTTTTCACCCAAACTCTTTACACTTTCATTTAAAAAGTAAAACAAAAAAAATCCTTTAGTAAATTATATTATAATAGCCTGCAGTCACACCTAAGATTTAATCCAGTTTCAGTCCACATTCAGAATGACAGAACACATTAGCAAAGTAACCAGTAATTTCCTTTCCATATTATCTATCCAATAGGTGAATTTTCTATTATTTAACACAGATTGTCACTTTGCTGGTGTATTATTCTCTCACTCTGAAAGTGGACTAAAGCTGGATTAAACCTTAAGTGTGACCACAGCCATAGCTGCCAAATTAACATTCACCCAAAATGGAAATTTGCCAAAATGGAAATTACTTGTTATCAGTTGAGCCAAATCCAAGCTCAGGCTACCATAAAGCCCTTCACAGATGTCTGTTGGCTACTGATATATCCCACGTTGTAACCAACTTTTCATCTGTTCAACAAATTGATGCCTTTTATGGAACTGGTACAGTATTTCAGAATGGTTTCTTTCAACTTTCCTAAGTTAAGACCTGAAAAGATTAGCAGTTTTAGTCTGATACCAATAAGGATAATTAACTCACTTTTAATTACCTAAGAGCTACTCATTGGGAAAAATGGGGTGATATAAATTACCCATTGTCCTTTGTGGCCAAGAAATCACTTGGGCCGTTTGAAAGCTGTTTCACTGATACAACTAATTCAGACAGCTGTTCTGTTGAAATGTTTCAGCCGTTTGTATTTTATTCAGAGTTCATGACAGTTATGGTAATGACAAACGTAGCAAGGAAATGTAAGACATTCTAAATTCTGTCTTGCATTTTGCCTAGTGAAATTGTCTCATTTGATTCATATTCTGCCAGATTCAACTCTTTTTCTTCCAATTAGCATCCTTTTGCATCTGTCCATCTACATATGTGTAACAGTTTGAGGATGGCATTCGTGCAGTGGATAATTTTTTAAAAAAATCAAAATATCAGCTGTACTAGACTGAGTAGTAATTATGGAGATTGGAGCAGGTGTAAAGCGAAAATCTGATCCCCCTCCTTCATCTGAAGTTAGTATTTGCATTAGGATGAATTCCCCAGTTGCACTTAATGGAGGTCTCCCCTCCAAGCTTATGCCAGCATCAAAAGACTTATTTTCCACAGGGCCATAGCAGGGAAGAAAGGGGTAAAATTCTCTGCATGTCTGCTCTGATCTCGTTAATTATCAGCCCAATCCCAGCTGATGCAACTTAACATTTAAAAAAAAAAATCTGCCCAATAGATGAAAAGAGTTATTTATCTGAATTGCCTTGAGCAGTATGCCAAGAAGTGACTTGGCAACATTAAGGGTAACTAGTTCAAGTCTCAATTACACTTTTTTGTCATGGGTGAAGGGAGAAACACACTACATGTGGAGATGTTTGTGTTAAAACAACCGATCTTCCATAGCTCTCCTGGTTCCCTTTAAGTTAAAGAAAAGCATTTGTTTCTTTAACAATATTTCCTACAGGCCTGAAAACCCTCAGGAATACAGAAAATGCAAATATAGAAGCCAGCTATTTTCTCTCCCTCCCTGAAAACAGTCAGCCTCTGCCAAAGCTTTCCAAGAATCTTTATATGAATCTTTCACTTACACAGGTAGGGAATGGAAGGAATGGAAGGTAGGTACAAATGCATAGTTAAATGAAGCTGAGGGGAGTTCTAAATCAGGGAAATTGTACATGAGAAAAGTATCTCCTTCGGTTTACAAAACTATGGTCCTTTCTGCACTTACCACAATGTAATCTGGATCAGTGGGCTCAGAATAACAGGGCCCATTGATTCAGTTCACATGGAATGGACTGATGTGGCCCATGGCTTCCCATGACTGTAAAGCTTGCATGAGATTCACAGATACCCCCTCACACCTCTGAAGGCTAGGAACAAATCTTAGTCCAGATCCTGCTCTACCCTGTGCAAACTGGGTCACACCAGTGGGGGGCAGGGGTCCTTTGATCTGCATTAACGTGCAGATGAGGAGGCTCAGGATCCAGACTAGGAGGCTCCATAAACCAGATTACTGATAATTACAGAAAGGGCCTCTGTTCCAATACAGTACATCCATTTCAACAGAGCTCTAAGGGTGCTTCCGTACAGGGCCAAATAAATCCAGATCTACCACACCCGGATTTAGTAAAACCGGTTCAGAATAGAGGGAGATTTCCTAAATCCGGTTTGGAATAGATGCGGATCTAGTAAATCAGGTTCAGAATAGATGTGGATCTACTAAAAGCAGTTTCTGCGGATCCAGTTTCCTCGCAACCGTTTCCCAGTAGATCCACATCCATTAGATGAGGATCTGGACTCCATTCAAATTAGATTTGTGTTCAAATGGAAAACTACAGTGAATTCCTAAAATTCACTTACTGAACAGTCTCTCTGTACTTCTCTTGTTGGCTTTTACTCAAAGAAATAGCAAAGAGATTTGCAGAGCTCTTGTCTACAGATGGGCAAAATATATTTGAATTTGAAGCTTTGGTGATTTGTGTGCAAATCAAAAGAGGCCTACATTTGCAGGCCCCCATTTCTATGCAAAGTGAATGTATCAGCCTTCACTGAAGCTTCATAGAAGCTTTGATGTGGCTGGATCTCCTGCCCCAACTCGCATCACCCCTGACTGTGCCCCTTACCTTTAAATCCAGTGGCTGCCACTGCCACCACCACCTTTGTGCCCTCTTCAGGAGATTTTCCATATTTTGCAAATGAGGGCAGCCACTCCAGCTGTACGCACACCTCCAGGAGGCCTAGTTGAGCCTCTGAGGAGGATACAATGGTAGCAGTGATGGCAAAAGGTGAGGGGGGCTGAGGAGGGATGCAAAGAAAGAGATGGGGTGGTTCTCTTCACTTATGAATGTTTGCTGAAATGTTAAAGCATGAAGCCAAAGGCTCCTATGATTCATTTGCAGGGAGGCTTTGCACAAAGTTGAACATTCCCCCCCTTCAATTCAAATTAAATTAAAGGGGGAAATCATGCTTCGTGTGTGTGTGTGTGTGTGTGTGTGTTGCATTTGCCTCGGTCCAGGTGTTCTCCTTCACTGAGTGGGGTTGTTGCATGTTCAAAAGCAGCATCTGTATTTCTAAGGCAAAGTTGCCAAGAAGCAAAGCTAATCTACTAAGGGATTGATCTGTTAGGGTATGGAATATGCTAACTACATTAATAAAGATAATGCAGATTTCAGAATGGCTGGAGATCGATCCAAAGTAATTACGGGTATATAAAATTTTGATCAATTTGATCAATTTTAATTACTAAGCTTTTGCAGTGCGGTGCTTTGCTTTTGAAATTGCACGTGCAAATGTAAAATGGCTAGAAATTGCCTAATCAATGTGCAAATTGCTGAGATAATCAATATGGTATTACTGATGCCAAATGGAGTTAACTGCATCCCTGATTCTCTGTATTTTGCAGCTGGAAGATATTTTGTTCTAAAGTGCTATTCTTCTCAGGAAATTCAATCACAGTTATTCAGTTACGCATAAGCCAATACATTTATAAGTGTGTTAAATATCCTAATCATTAAATATTTGTAATAACAGATTTCAACCTTAAATTATTTATTAACCAGATCAGATGCCTTATCAGAAAGATGAGGTTCACAATACACATAAAGCTTTAGCTAATAAACGTACCATTATTTAAATTACTTTAAAAACTAAAAATAGGGTTGTATACAAACTGTGAAGGGGTGATTTTGGAATGGCCACAGGATACCCACACAAACCTAGAGTGGCTACTATTGTTGAATTTCTAGATCCATTCTGGAAACCCAGAAAAGGACCCTCCAGAAAGAGGGAATGACCAGTTCTGGAGATGTTGCATTAGGCTCAGGTGGAAGTGGTAGACAGAACGGCTTACCATAGAGTATGTTCAGACTGGGGAAAACTGTGCATTGTGATGCACAATCAGTGCGTGGGCATTACACCTGACACCCAATACTTCATAGCAGTAGCACATTATGCCACTGCTACTTTGAATTTACCTACTGAGGAACAATGAGCACTTGCTCTGCAGTATCAGGTGAATTTGAAGTTTTCCATCATCCTGACAGGATGGCGAGAAACAGCCAATGAGAGCTGAGGCTGCAGCTCTGCTCCCATTGGCTGTCCCACCCCATGTGACGCACACCTCACCACATGCACCACGTAACTCTTGCAGCTGCTGAGGAGGAAGCTGCAGACCTCCATTTTAAGTTGGTATGTGTGAGGAATGTTCTCAAGGACAGTGTGTCTGCAAAAAACAAACTGATAAGGAGCTTCAAAGAAGTAACTGGTCTGAACCAGTTAGCCATTTGGACTTGTCTCTATGAAATTTGATATGTATTTCTCTTTCTATCTAGAAGGCGTTATGGGAATTTTGTAGTCAGCGGCCGTGGTCTAGGTATAAATTGTGTCCTGGAATGTGGGAGGTTCGAAGTTTGTCTTGATGGGGTTATGGGAAGCAAACTTCCTATGCTGCAGCATACAAAATTAAAAGGAATCTTTTTCTCTCTGACCCATCTGCTTATTGAGAAACTAATATGAATAGCATTTGCTGATAGGGTGGTAACTTGTTTTCATAGTGGTCTGAAATTTTGTTGTGACTTCGCAGCCAGGCAAGCTGCAAATTTTTATATAACTGCAGGTTTTTCTCAGCTAGACTGGAAGGGACCATAATCTCTGACTAGTTTGCAAGCTTTGGACTTTCCTAAGCAGCAGTTACCATGGGAGTAGGCTACTGTAATGCATTCTGCCTGAGACTGCCCTTGAAGAGAGTCTGAAAGCTGGAATGAGTGCAGTGTGCAGCAGCCTGACGACGGAAGACCTGGCCAAATGCACATTATGACAGAATTGCACTGGTTGCCTGTTAGCTACTGGCCCAATTTAAGGTGCGGTTAGGTATAAAAGTCCCAAATCTATAATACTGGGGTCTCTAGGTATTAAGGGCTAGGCCCTTCTTTTGGTCCCACCACTCTCAGAGGTTTGAGAGGGTGCAGCATTCAAGAAGGCCTTTTCTTTGGAACAGTTGCCCAGCAGAGATATGTGAAGTGCCAATGCTACATAGCTTTGGGCACCCTGTTAGCACCATGCCACCTCACTCAGGCCTTTCGTTCCATGTTGCGGTTTGGATATAGCAGCATTTCTTCATAGTAGACCAGTTGCTGCTAGAAATGTCCTAAGCATATCATTTTAAATTTGGCTTCAGGCAGTTTAGTCTGGGCTGTCGTTTAGCAGAGGGCTAGTGCAGGGTTGCCCATGCACTTCCTGTACCCCAGTTTAGCTCTCCCCTCAGGTGCTCAGGAGGAGGTGCCATGGCATGGTTATAGTGGCATGGCATGGTTATGCTGGCTATCCTTCCCCTGCATCTACTGCTTTTCTATGCTGTTGTTTCAGAAAAAAATAATTCGCTTTCCTATCATCCAGCCTGGGGAACGATGACAAGGGGGGTTGGTATTTTATACTATATATATATATATATATATATATATTAAAAATAGTTTATTTAAACATTCAACAATGCCAGAATACAAAGGTAACACAAACTGTGCATAAGCTAGTTTAGCTTTTGGCAAATGAACTGAAGAGTTAATCAGGAGGGAAAGATGGACATATTAGAGCAGATACATTGGAGCATATTTCTTGGACCAGGCTGTTAGGAACTGACTTGACTTCAGCGCATCTTCTTTGGCTAAGATTACAAATGAGAGATAAGTTTTCCATCTCTCTGCAAAACGTTCCTTTCCTTCCACCCCTGCATGGTTTTTTTTTAAATGGACATACATAAGTTTCTTTGTTGCAGCAGACCACAATCTTGTCTGCCATTCTTGAATTGTTAACTTGATTGGCACAGTCCTTCCAATATTTGGCTATCATGGCTCTGGAAACTGTGATAAGGCTGCATCTATACAGGAAAATTTAAATTGCCACAAGGGAGCGGGGGGAACTTGACACTGGGTTGATTTCAAGGACACTGGGTTGATTTCTAGGAGTCTCACATTCCACCTCAGCAGCTGCTAGTCTAGCTAAATTACAATTTCCAGAATGCATATCATCCTAGAAACTTTAGATGTGACATTTTCCTGAATAACAATACCACTTTCAGAAAGATGCCTATAACTGCAGTGAGTTTAAATGCGTTGCTGCCCTTTCTTCAGCTCCATTTCTTTTAGAAAAGATGAAGCCAGGCATTCTCTCGGTAAGAACATGACAAGTGCTAACCAGCCTCCACGTTTGCCTAATTGCTTCCTGATGCTTCGTGGCTTTTAAGGAAAGGGAGAAGGTGTCATTTACTGGCATTATCTTCCATTTCGCTGGCAGTGGAGGAGAAGGCATGCTTTCAGAGGTAAACCTTCTCCTGCATAAAGAAACTAATAATTAATGGCAGAGCTTCATGCAAAGGAGCACCAGAAATCACAATGGGCTTTAATAAACAATTGATGCAGGAAGAAAGCGCAATTTATTCTCCATTGCCCATCAGTAATTTTTCTTCTTTTAAAATAGCACAGCAGGATTCTTTGCAGAATTACATGTTTAACATTTTGAGAATGCTGGGGGTTACCAGGGGACCTGATGTTGCAAAAAGGTTGAAAGATATTGATTTCCCTTCTAGCCGTTGGGGGATTCTGCTGAATCCTTAGCTAACTTTATCTGGTTCAGGAAACAGTGGTTTACAATGGCTAAAAATAAGCACAAGAAGTAAAACTATAGGCCCTTTGTGCCTTTTGGGCTTCTTTGCATTCCTGCTGTAGATTTGACAAGCAAGCAGGTTAAGTGGATCTTTCTGAGTCAAAGGATGCTCTCTTGGAGATCTATTCTGATCCTTAACCCCAAAATCTCTCAATTTAGTTGTCAAAATAGTTTTTATCAGTAGTTTATTTAACAAACCACTTCATTTTAAAACAAATGTTAAAAAAGCTCAGTTATATTGTTAAAAATGGTTTCAATATTTCACATACTGAAGAGAATATATCAGTTTTCAAATATAGCAATGACACCAGAATAGAGGAGGGTTGCACTTGCTTTTCATTGTTGTATCATATTGAGAGGACCTCATTTTCTTTGTTTGATAGATCTTTTGTGCTGCTTGTTTCCTACAGTTGATTTATCTTATTTTGATTTTTGGTCTGTTGGCCAACAGTGGCAAAGTCTTCAAAAATGACTATTTGATCAGATGGTCATGTAATTTCTTGTGGCAGAGTGGGCAACAAGTCACCAAAGACTGTTGTTGAAAGACTGTGAGCGGGACAAAATGTGGCTTTTATCTTGCTTGTGGAAGTCCATATGGAAATAGTTGCTGCTGTGAGAAGCAGCTGCTGGTCTAGATGGGCTACTCATTCATTTTGTGTGACTACAGTTCCACTGCCGTCTAATGCTATTTCCCAGACAATATAATAAAAGTTTGCAACTTTGCCCCTTTCTGAACTTACTTTGGTTAATCAGTATTAGCTAGATCCATGTTAGCCAGATCCAGATAAACCCTAGGCAGAGGCATCTGAGTGGGTTTTAGAACAGCAAATGTGTGCTAAAGGGTGCTACCACAGATGTAGTCCACGTTTATCTGGTCTACCATTAATCTGGATTAGTGAGCCCTTAGCTACTGTTCTGATCTGGTTCAACTCTACGCCTGTGCAGGTGATGGGTTCCTAGCAGCTCCTGGATCTGGATTAACACGAAAGTGCAGAAAGGGCCCTTATCCTGAAGAGTATTCTGAACGTGTTCTTTTTCCTTGCTATGTGTTTAATGCATCCCTCCCTCCACCTCTTCAAGTGATGGAGAATGGTCAAAAACATTCTGTGGGAATTTTAGCACTTTGCTAGATTATAGTGAAAATATAGACTGAAATGCAATGAGTGAATTCGGGTTTTGTATCTAGGCAACAGTATACAGTTGTTCCAGCCTTTAGAGAAGATAAAATAAAAGTTCTCAGGGGATGATAAATAGGTAAAATCTCACAGTATGACAACCTGTGATATTAATTACACAATTCTGTTGTGGTTTTTAAAATATTAAGTCCCAAGAAGAAAGGGAATGGTACACCCTGCATTGCAATTAGTTCTACTTTTTAAAAATCCAGATGGTACCACAGAGATTTTTTGTTCTTGTACAAATTGCAATGCAAGGTGGCAAGAGGTGATATACGGACCTGTCAAAATCTGTTTCATTTTTTTCACCCTCGTCTTACTGTAATTCATCCCACATTTCCATAGAGAGAATTGACTGTACATGATATGTTTGTATTTGCTTAACAGTACCGCATTCCACAATGTCTGTCTGTATGCATGCATGCATGCTTGCATTTTTATCCTGCTCCATACCTAGAGGTTTCAGGCCAGGTAACAACATATTAAAACAACAGGGTCTGCAAGTGGGAAGGGAAAACTACTTTGCAGTTTGATGATGGTAGTGATGAGTTCTCCTTGAGTACAACTTTCTAGGCAACTATATATGTAGCTGTAGGTGGTTATGTCTAGACTACACTATGACCACACCTCCTTCACATGGCCAGATAAACTTTTTCCTCGCTCTGGGCAACATGGCCTTTTCTGTACTTACCTTGTGCTAATCCCAATCAGTGCGTTTGGAATAACCACACCCATTGATCTGTATTGTGTGGAGGTGTGGGTCAGATCAGTATTGTCTGCATTGATGGCTCTGACCCAGCCTACATCTCTCCATGACTGCAAAGCTCGTGTTCTGGAACATGGAGGTACACTGTCTGCATGCTTCTTGTCATCTAGAACAAGGCCCTTGGTCCACTTATGCCCCTGATTAAATGGGTCTACAAGAGATCCAGATTAAGAGTCTCTTTAATCCAAACCTAGCTCTGTCCAGTGGAGACAGAATTGGACCAGTAGTGGTGGTTGCTCCTTGATCTACATAAACATGTGGATCAGGAGACTTGTGGTCTGGATTAAGAGCCTCCCTCCCAGATCACGAGTGAGTGCAGAAAAGGCCTGTGATTTAAGGACCCTTGTTTACCCCTCCAGGTCAGGTTAATTCCCCTCCCCCCAAAAAATATCAAAGCAACAACCCTAAGCTGCAGTTAAACTAATGGGAGTATTTCCTACTGCATTTTAATCATATATAGGGAAGCACCACCAGGCTCTGTCCCATTCCTCTCCTTCCCACCTAAATGCACCAGCTAACTTTAATATGAACAAGAGCAATTTCGGAACAAAAGTCACACATCAGTAAGACCTGGCTGGCTGAAAGGAAATGGTGTGCCACATTGGGCCAGGCTCCCCTGGTAAAGCTTCTCCCCAAGTCAGCTTGCAAAGATGAGTGGAGATGCAGCCTAAATTAGGCTGTTTGGTAGAAAACTGTGATTTGTGGGGCAGCCTGTCAAATGCCTTGTCTAAGCTCAGATACAAAACATTCATGGAATTCCCATGATCAATTAAGATATGCAACAATAAAAAATGGAGGTAAGTATTGCAGGACTTGGTCCTGACAAATCCAGCCTCTTGCAATCACTTCACTGATTCTGTTGTATTTACAGATCAGCTACTTTATTATGTCTTACTGCTATTTATCTGAATGTTTTGCATTCTGTCTCATCATCTAAGGTCCTGTTCACAGTTACCCTCTAGTAAGCATTGGTTTCCTCGCTGGGTCTGTGTGTCCGCACGCTGCTGCTACCACCATCCTAGAGCTTACTAAATCCTCCCCAATCCTGCTTGCCTGGGAGAGGCTAGGTGGCTCCCAGGCAGTACCATTTCTATTCCCTTCCAGGTGTGACACTATGAGAGAGCATGGTGGTGTGACTGTGCAGTCATGTGCTGTGTCCCTGTTGCCATGGCAATGTCTGGGCATGTGCTGCATGTTGCTACAGCTGTTGCCATGGCTATCCCAGTTCAAGTGTTGGTGGCCAGGTTCGGGACTTTACCAGTGCTTGTGCGGATGATTCCTGCCATGGTTGATCTTCATCTGACTGGTATGGTGAAGCAGAGGGAATTGCACAGAGAATTTTCAATCAACAATTCATGAAATAAATATTTCAGGAAATTGTCTCCTTTCATTTCTAGTTTCAGAAACTGTTCAGCAACTAGGCCAAATATACCCACCAAGGAGACATTACAATCTGACCTGTGATGCCAGTAACAGTGAGCATGCCTGTGTAGCATCTACGGCAACAGAGCATGGGGCCAATCCATTATGATAGACATAATTAGCAGGGACAATCGGAAACCCAAAAGTGATGGGGCAGTGTGGGAGGAAGGGGAGGGACATTGATTGTTAATTAATGCATGGAAGGTTCTCTGATCTTTAGTGGATCAAAAGCTCATTTGGCACAAAGTTGCCAACAGTCATACCATTGCCCCACCAGTTTGGTTTTCCTATGTACTGCTTCCGATTAGAGCTGCATCCATACACAGTAAAACAAGTGGCTTTAAAGTGGTAGCACCCACACGCTTGTGCTTCTAATCCACATTGAGACCTAAATAACGCGCTTCAGAAATGCAGAACCTGACTTTTAATGCGCATTAGAAGTAGAATGGGAACACTAGTGTCCACGCACTAGCACCTCTATACTTTTTAGTTGCATTTTAATATGCGTGTGGATGCAGCCCATGTTTTATCCAACCATTTCTTATGCTGTTTTCAGTGGAGCTTGAAAAAAAATAGAGGGTTACTGGATAGAAAAAAATAAAATATAGTGTACAGACCAGCTGAGAGTATTAACTTATCAAAAGAGATTAATTTATTTTTTTAAAAAGACTCATAAAATAAAACAGTACACTGCATTTAAGTGCAAATGCTTAAAATGTTTACTTCTCAAATATCAAAGGCAAGTAACTACTGCTTTGCTGTAAATGATTCTGTTCAAGAGCCAATGCAATCGTCTTGAGATGATGAATCAATAAGGTTCCCTAGCAACAGACTTGAATGCCTGGGGTTATTGTGTCCACTGGGTTCATTCATTTTGACCCACTATTAAGGCAGCATCTTCTTTCTCTATCTTCATACTGCTCAAGCAGGCAATTCTGTGGTTATCAAAAATTAAACTGATATCCAAACAAAGGGGAAAATATGTGCTAATTAAATTATTCTTTTTAAAAGTTATTATTCACTATACCGAGGCTGCTTAAGAGAAAATAGATGTTCAGAAGGAATAAATATTACAAGATGAATTTTGTTAGGTAAATTATTCAGTTAAAGCGTAATAATAAAATCAAAACCATTTGAACAGAGATTAACTTACTGTTTAGGGACACTACTGTCAGATTCCGATATAAAACAATACAATTTTTTAAAATATATGTGCTTACAATCCTTCCTGATCTTATATAAGTTAAAAGTGAACTTATAGTTTTTAGTCATTAACAACCTGTTTTGTTTTCAGTAGTAATTGTTGTCAAGCAATAAGTGACCAGAATCTTGACTTCAGTGCTTTTACTTTTAGATGACCAAGGATGTCAACTGAATTTAATTGGCAGCATGTGGCTTTGTCATGATTAAGGGTTCTGACCTTGTGTATTTAAGGTAAAAGCAGCTGGGGTCAGCTCTGAACTCAGAGCTCTATAGGTCTTTCTGAAGGACACAGGGATTGCAAGTGTCTTCCAGTTCATCCACCACACTGGTTGAGATTATTAAAATAGCAAAGTTGAACAGTGGGTGATTCAGGGCACATAACTGTAAAAGCTTCCTCATACTGTGCATAGTTTAATATTGTTCCTATTTGTCACAAGATATGAAGACGGTTGCCAGCACAGACTGCTTTTAAAGACAACTTCCAGTAGTATATATGGGAGTTCTGCATGGTCCTACTGGCTTTGTGCAGCAGTGTAGAATCAAACCAGGAGACTACCAGTTAAGAGTCTGACACTCTAACCACTTGACCAATCTGGCTCCTAGATGTTTTGCCCCCCTTGGAACACTCTAGCCACATGGTCGTTAGGTTTGGTGCAGGGCCCTGTGTGAGCACTTCAAGAAGTAAGTAGTTTAAAGAGGTCTCCCATGCAGATGGCTTGACCAATCCAAACAGTGCACGGACTTTAGCGCCATTTCTTTGGGCCTTGGAAAGGGATCTGAAAAGAGGATATTTGCAACATGCCACAAAAATCTTCCCGGCCTGTCACTTTGCTCCCATCCTTGAAGTTAAGCTGGGACTGCCAGCTATCATGGGACTGCTGCTGGTTTGCACCCCACTGGCCTCCCTTCCTGGCCCAAACTGCTTGATCTGGACCAAGAAGGAAGCTCTGTGTTCCGTACCAACATGTACAATGCAGAAGCTTCCTGTGTGCATGTCTGCCTATGTGCATGTAGAAAAAAATATTGTGAATGAAGTGAGCATAATTACAAATGATGCCTAAACACAGGAAAGTAATATAGGGAAAAAAAGCAGTGGTACCTCTTTTTTAAAAAGTATTGAAACTAGACTCACACTGTGAAGTTGTGGAATCGGAGTCTTTGGCCTTTTCGCATAGTATAATAGTACCATGGTGGCAATCCACACTTCAAGTTCTGGGGCATTCTGGGAAAGGTGCATGATAGATTAATGTGTACTAGTGTTTGCACTAGGAGGCGCTAATACATGTTACCCTAGCCTTAAAGCGACAGGAGACTTACCTGTGTCTGCTACTGCATCTGATCCTTTGCAGGGTGCCGTTGTCACAGCGATGAGGACAATCTGCACATGAGCAGTTGCATCAGGGGTCATCTGAGATGCCAGCTCTCTTGTGTGGTAGCTCAGATGGCCCCTGTTGCACCAGAAAAGGTGCAGATGGTCACCAATGGACATGTCAGATAATGAACTGGCAAGGATTGGGGAGGGCTGAGCTGTTTATGGTGCATGACTGGACAGGCAGGGGGTGTTTGTGTGCTATAAACACCTCCTGCAAGTGGAGATGCACCTGCCCAGATGTTAACTAATTATAAACAAAGAGGCCAAGTACTAATTGGCCTCTGGATAAGTCCCATACTGGGCCAGCAGCACTTGAAGTGCACATGGCCAGGCTAGAGCAGGCCAGATTGCCAGGGCAATGCCTGCAGCTAAATCCAGCACGTGCTTAAACCAGAATCTCCCACCATGCCACCCCCAGAAGAGGACATGGATGCAGTAACCAAGGCCGTGGTCTTCTTCAGTCGATCTTCTGACTGCAACACTCACTACGGATGTGCATGAATGTTTTTGGACATTCGATTTGAAATGAATCGAATGTTTGAAAATCTGTATTTGCACAAATAGATCGCATTCGAATGAGGAAAAATTCTATTCAATACGAATCTAAATGTATGTATTCATACAAACATTCAATACATATCTGATATGAACGAATACTTATCTGATACAGTGAATACGTATCCGATATGTATCGGTAACATATCTGTGCTCTGAAAATGTCAAATCCACTTTTAATATGCTGTCGATCCATGTAGAATGCAGTCTTGATCCATTGTGGAGGTGACTGGTGCTCCATTTTTCCACACCCCCAATATACCAAATGTCCGAACTATTTGTACGAATGTCCAGAAACATCTGTACTTGTTCGAATGTTAACATTCAGATATTGTAACATTTGATTCGAGTTCAAATGTCCGAATTCAATTGCATTTCAAATGTTGCAAATATTTGTGCACATCCCTAACACACTTTTTTTATTTCTATCCATTTTATTTGTGAACTTTCCACCCTGGAAAGCCCAAATGAAGGGTAGAACGTCCACAAATAAAACAGATAGCAATGAAAAGGTGTGAGGATTGGCATCAGAAGATGGACTGAAGGAGGTTTAAAATGAAGGTAAGGCCATGGACCAGGAATAGGCTAATTGCTCCTGGTAAGTGCACGGAAGGGCTCCAGAGAAGCCTGTAGTAACTTCTGGAGATTTGCCATGACTTCCTGGTGTGGATTCATTTCCCTAATGAGTAAGGCATGAATCACTAAGAGCCCAAACATGCCTCAGAACATTATCAGAACATGCTGTAATTAAAATGAGTTCTGATTTGGTTGACAAACAGCAAAATGATAAATGATGTTCAATGAAAGACCCCCCCCCCCAAAAAAAATATCATTCTCGTGGGGAACGAGGTGGAGAGGTCTAAGGCAAAACATTCCAGTTACAAATGCACATATGCAATCTAAATGGTCTATTATTTATTAAGAATATCTTGGTCATGTGGGATAGCAGAGTAAAAGCACATTGCCTACTATGGACTATCAGGAAGGGGGCTGCAAATGAGACAGTCATAAAATGCCATTCCATGAATGTATAGTGTAGACGCATTTGAAATGCTGAGTACTTTAGGACAGGTAACATAGGGGTGTGAAAATCTAAATGCATATGACCAAAATTCTTTGGGGAAAGAGTAAAATCTTTGAGTTCTTTATAGGAAGGAAGGAAGGAAGGAAGGAAGGAAGGAAGGAAGGAAGGAAGGAAGGAAGGAAGGAAGGAAGGAAGGAAGGAAATCAGTGAGAAAAAACAATAGGCTGCTGATAATAATGTATAAAAAATTGACAGTCATTAAGTATATCAGGAAAAGAAAAGGACCTTGGACTATGCATGTAAAGGAAAAAACATTCAAAACAAACAAACAAAAAACACACTTCTGTTGTAATGTTGAAAGTGGAAAGATGAGTAACCAGAAGAATGATCCTAGCAACTATATTAATAAAAAAGCTGTAACTATCTATAAACAATAAAGCAGAAAAAACAGAAGGTTGAAAATATGTAAGTAACTCTAGTTTGGAGCTGGGAGGGATTGCAAAGGTGTGTGTGTCTGTGTGTGTAAAATTTATTTAAAACCATTGATAATGATGCATATACATCAAAATGTCCTCTGTTATATTAAATAATGACAAAGGTCTTTTTGACAATATCCTATGAGTTTTAAGATACAACATAAAGTGTCCAACATTCATTGTCCATGACTTCTACCCCTTCAGTGAAATCTCAGGAGTTGATATCATCAGATCATCAACCTACAAGGTATTTTCTGTTTGGGAAATTCAGCCAGCCAGCAAAGTGCTTGAGAGAAGTCTAATCTAGAGAAAAGCATCAGACCACCACAAATGGTGTTTGCATTCATAAAGTATGCTCAGACATCCTAAGCAAATTCACAGCCTCCTTTTTTACAAGGAGAAAATATATTTTTGAGAAAACAGAGAACAATGCTGCAATTATTTCATTCTTTCTTTGCTGCAGCCTAAATTTCAACTTTCCCTTTAGTAATATCTCAGGTTGCTGTTCTTTTGATTTTAAATCCACTCCAGGACTGAGTCATTTAAAAAAAAAACAAGAGGCTAACCTGAACTTTATATTCTTCATAATTAAATGCCTTTACAAGGAAGATGTGATTTATCTTCTTCCTTTTATCAACAACAGCAGTGTCATACTCCTATTTTTTAATTTCTCTTTCACTCAACATTAATGTTCTTTGTAGAAGCTGTTCTTGCTAAATTGCCTCCAGCACTGAGGCCTGCATTATTGTAATTGTACCACAATGACACAATAATTTTATACCCCTCACCATTAAGTCCGTGGGAAATAAATTATAACCATCAGACCGGACAGAACAAAGTCAAATACATTAACTTCATCACACTCTCCCATGATGATGACACTATAAATACATGCTGCCACTTTAGCCACCAAGAACACTTGTCACCCGGGTCCATGCCATGGAGTATTCTCCTTAACCATGTAAGCTGGTACGTGCTCTAGCCGCAGAGTCAATCAAAATGTCTTTAATGGCACAGGTGGATTTTGAGGCAGGATAATGTTTCATTATATCTTATGAACTTTTCTGTGGAACTTTTCACACTTATCTCTTGGGCCCAGATCAGGGTGACTGGGACATTCCGTTAGCACACTGCAGTGCCGACTCTGTCCTAACTCATCCCAATCTTCTGTGGCTAAGGAGCAGTAAAAAACTTTTCCACACCTTTGCCGTGAGCATCTAGGACGCTCCCAGTAGTCTCCCAGGTACAGTATTTGCACTACTTCCTAGTGCAAAACCTGTTCTGTAATCTTTATAACACTGCCTGCCAAGAATTAATAAAACCTAAGCAAAGCCAATATCCAAGGAGATCCTGTTCAGAATACATCAAATTGTTGTTAAGTGACACCAATCCTGACATGACCCTAGGGGCTGCAAAATTCCTGGCCCTAGTAATAAAAACAAGAGAAGTCAGAAAATGAAACCCTGCAATTGAGCATCCTTGATTAGAGATATTCTGAAAATTAGTCTTGATTATATGTATTTTAAATTTTTTATTGTTTTATTGCTTCTCATTGTAAACCATATATAGACTGGTTCCTATTTTTCATTTGATTTGATCAGTATATTGCGATTTTAATTTTTTTAATATAAATTTTAGAAATATTTGTTATTCTAGTCTGTGGCCATACAAATAAATTCATTCACATTGAGTGGGACAATAGCTAAGTTGGGGACAATGCTGTCACTCACAGTGCAAATGCTGGCTGCTGTCCTTGAAATTATCCCATTGAGGTTAAGTGGGAAAAGGCCCTGAGGACAGAGCTTTTCAAGAGCTACTGTGAAGTCACAAGCATAAAACAACTTTGGTTTGCATGGTGCTTATGGTGAAAGACTGGTTGGAATTTGGACTATGTTCAGATACAATAAAAGGGTACCTCAGAGATGCCTCAGAGAGACAATATGTGGCCCTCATGTTCCCAAGCCTTTTCTAATCCACCTTTTCCAGCGCATAATGGGCAGACTGGTACGTTAACTATCCCACCTTGAAGCCTTCTCTAAGGTCCCTCAGATCTCTCTCTGTCTGTCTGTCTGTCTGTCTATGGGTGTTTTTCCACTGCGCTCCTTTAATCCAGATCTAAGAAGATCCAGATCTAAGGAATGGGTACATTCCTTAATCTGGATCTAGTAGATCCGGATTAAGGTAAGTACCCAATGTGTTTCCATGGGTGGTCTAGCACCCAATAGCAATGGGTGCTAGACTCCCTGCCATGGAAACACCGGAGCACCCATTGGGAAATCGGGATTTACCCATGAGGGGTTTGCTTGTCACCCCAGGTGTTTGGGGGGACAGGGGGATGCAATCTCCGAAGTGGCTTCAAAGACATTTTGAAGTCACTTCAAAGTCTGTGCAAAACAGCCCCATTGAAGTCTGTGCTGATCTTTGGAGTGAACTTCAAAGTGACTTCGGAGTCACTTCGAAGTTCACTCTGAAGATCAGCACAGACTTCAAAGATGTTCCGGAGCTATTTTGCACAGACTTCAAAGTGACTTTGAAATGACTTCGAAGCTTAGGTTTTATGGCTTCCCACCCATGGGTGCCCCCTTCCCCTAGCCTCCTCTAGACCCCATTGCCACACAAGTGTGGAAACAGGCTCTCTTTAATCTAGATTTTCCGCCTGAAGACCCCATTGTAGACCACATTAATGAGGCCTACAGAAAATCCGGATTAAAGGCCAGAAAGTACCCATTTGATCCAGATTTCTCCAGCAGCAGTCAAAACAATCGGGTCCCAAATGGGTGCTGTGGTGGAAATGGGATCATCTGGCTCACACCCAAATGGGTCCTTAATGGGTACAAAAATGGGTACTTTCTGACAGTGGAAAAACACCCTATATCATCTCTCTCTCTTTTTTTTTCTTTCTTTCTTTCACTGTGTCTGTGATCACACTCACAGTCTGCATGGCGTTTATGCTAAAAGATTGGTTAAAAACTGATAGCACTCATATAATTTGATATTGCAAGTCAATTTGGTTCCTGCTCTGCACAGAACCTAATCAGTGAATAAAATGATTTTTTTTTAGGAAATCAGAATGATAAAAGAGACATCTCAAGCCTTCTGTAATAATGGCGGGTTTGAGTATGCTGTGGCTTTGCATTCTATTATAACTTAGAAAATGAAGGAATGAAAGTGAGTAATTCATGAGTATGAATAAAATAAATGGTAGCAGAACCTGCATGATAACCATGTTATTAATATAATTCTATTAATGTCTAATGTAGAACACATTAGTAGGCCAGATTTCATTCTCATCACCTACTTATTAATGCAATAATTCCCATTGTGAATCTTACACTAACATGAGGAATGTCAAAGGGGAAAAACACTTTACAGTATTCCACTGCAATCCTAAAAAAATCAAAGCCTTCAAAAGCTTTGAACAAAATGAGAGCATTCGGCACTATAGAGTGACCCCATTCTGGGAACACCTATCAGCACAGCCTTAGAGACAGAAAAATGTGTGTCAGAAAATGGGGACAGCGAGACTTAAAGAAAAGTAAACTGAGCGCCAAGCATAAATGCTTTCACAAGTAAGTCCCATGACCAAATCCCAGGGTGACAGTAATAACATCAGCAGCAAATTAAGAATGTGAAAGGATTATTAAAAAGTCTGTGCTAACCTAGGATGCCATATTGTAAACAGCAATTACCACTGCTAAATATGGTGCAACGTAGCTCTGCCACATGTGATAGAATGCAGCATAGAAATGGAAACAAAAAGGAAAGCAGACAAATGGAATATGAACTATTGCAGAAATTGTTTGTGTACCTTGCTAAAGACAGTCATGTCTCAGTATGAACAGCACTATCATCCAATTGATTGTAATAATAGGATTGCCATGGACAGCCATAAATAGACAAGTACTACTTATACTCTCTTTATGTATATGTATATGTATATGTATATGCATATGCATATGCATATCTCTGTAAAGCTGGATGTTCTGCTCTGCACAGGAATGCCCCAGAACAAATTTCCATCAGAAGATCTCCTCTAAGGGGCTTTCCAAGAAAGACCATGAAAGGAGTGTTGATTTCATTAGTAGACCTCGGACAGCAAACGTGCAAGTTACTTGGTCACAGACTGCCATAAGAAATATTTGTTTAATTGCAATCATTATTTCAAATTAAATAAGGGAAATGCAGCAATCAAAAAAGAGTCACCCAAAGAGAATAGGGTTGGAGCTTGCGAGGCGGAGTCACGTTCACCTTGCAGTATCCTCACCATGGGGACACCCGCTCACTCTAAAATATAATTTCATTTTCCCTCATAAAGGTTTCCTCAAATTCAGCTTCTTCAGTTTCACATAATTCATATTCTCAACAATGTATTAGGTGTAATTGGGTTTTTGTTTGGTTCTACATAGATTTAAATATTTAATATTCAATAAACACATGGATCTTATATAGTCTGTGTGTAGGAAACCTCCCCTATTCAGCTATACCTAAAGAATAACTTGCAATGCTCATCAGGTCCCCTATTTGAATATAAATGCTTACTATTTCATCAGATTAAACTATTTTATCATCATCATCATCATTATTAAATTAACCCTAACCTCCCCCACCACAACAATAAAAACCTCTGGATTCAGACATTTCTTAATGCTTTGTATACACTTCTTCCATGATCTTTGCAAGCCAGCTAAGCAATATTATTGTGTCCAAAACTCAAGTTTAGTCCAGGCTAAGAAAAGGATGACTTTCTTAAGACTATCTAATAACATCATCCAGTTTCAGCTAAGGACTGTGTAATTCCTTAGATACTCTTTTACACCAGCTACTCAGCATATAGCTGTAAAATCAATATCACCACCTGGGATTAAGCCTGGTCATTTGATTCAATGTCTTCACTCCACAGAGAGATTTTAATCTTAAATGTGCATGTCTATATATAATAAGCTTGTGAGTCAATACATATGGCACATGGAAGTAAAAAGACCAGTGAAGAAAGTTGTTATAAGACTTCATAAATGAACAAATAGCCAGCAGGACACATGACTGCAAATATACCTGAATAGAGAACTGAAGATGAAATTTATTTACTAGTGGTATAAAGATGCCAGGTCACTTGACTTATATGAACAAGGAAATAAACCCTAAAAGAAATCTATTCATCTTTGGTGGTTATGTGATAAGCTACAGCAGTTTTTGGAATGAGAAACGTACAGTAATAAATGGCATAATTAAACAGAATATAATATGGATGGTATAGAAATGGTTGCTGTTAGTATTTGATGGGCTTCGATTTACACCTACAAGATTATTATTAGAACAGTTAATTTTGGCAGCCCACTCAGTTGTAGCATTAGATTGGAAGGATAAGGAGAAATGAACATTGCAAAACTTAGTTCAGTATGTGAGAGAATCAATGAAATTTGATTTATTGCACAAAAATGATAAATATATATGGGCCAAAAATAATCCTACATAGCAAAAAGGAAATGGATGAAGGTGTTGGATTATACGAAACAATTAAGAGGAGTAAGAGCTAGAAAATGGAAATGGAAGAAAATTTCCTGTTGTATTGTAAATGGTTTTTTATTTATATGGACACAAAAAGGTAGGAGGTGGAGACAGAATTATTATTAGTAAAATGGATTGTTATTATGATGAATACACTGTAAAAAAAATAAAAATATATTTTTTAAAAGGATGGCCATCAAACAATGTGTAAAATATATAATTAGAGTGAACAAATTACTGTGTTAGATATCACAAATACTTTTTAACAAACAAGGAATTATGAACAGGTGGCTGTTCTGACTACCAAAGTGGAATAAAATTTGTTAGTGATAAAATTGCATTTGTGCCTAAATACTGTAAGAACAGCTTATGAATGAAGACAATAGGAAACATATAGCAAGAAAAATCACTCACATATATAGTATAGTATATATATAGTGCTTCTGTGGACAAATGAATGCAAAGCAAAAAGATGGAGAGTTCACATTTTCTTCTTGAAATGGAGTTGGCCATCGACATGCTCCCAAAAACTCTCTTGAGAATCTGAGTGCATATAAAGCTGAAATGAAAAAGCTACTCCTATGTACCATAAACAGAAAGCAAATAGTAAAAAAAAAATATTTACTGCTCTTTACTGACATTTCTTTTATCTAACACAAATAAATATTGCATAAGAATGTCAATTATTCTTTATATACCTCTCCTCATTTTTGCCTAATCAATGTTTAAACTATCACTTTAATATCCATTGTTCTAGAATTACAAGCTTTAAAAAGACTTCAGTCTTGAGCTGTAATGTAATAAATTTGTTTTGTTTTATTTATCCCTCTTGACTTGATTATCAAAGTTTGCACAACTGACTCTGAAGGTTGCAAAATGAAGCAGAAAGAGAACCAGGAAACAGCTCTTGAAATTAAAGCGGAAAGAGCTTATTAAGAAGGCTGATCTGGTACGTTTCAGTTTCTCAAAGGATGAATTTTAGAGTACTCATAATCTGGAAAAATCGCTGCTATTTTGCAGAAAAATGCTCAACACATGAAGCAAGGAAAAGGGAGAGGATAAGAAGGAGAAAAAGAAATCTTAATGAAGATACATGGGGAAAATCCTACAAGAACTGTTGTAAAATGAATATATAAGAACATATGATGGGCATCGCTGAATCAGGGCGCACCCATCTACTCCAGCATCCTGTTTCACACATGCTTGTTCAAACTCACCATCTAGTCCATTCATGGGGTAAGTGTGTCTGCATATCACCACCACCGCTGCCATCGTGGAGTTTTGGACCATTCTACTGGTGAACCAGACTAGGACAGCATTTTGGATCTGCAGATCTGATCTACATTGGGTCCTGTGTGGACAAAGGATAGTAGGAGAGTATGCCTCCCTTATCCTACACTCGCATTAGGAAGAGAGGGTCCTTGGCACTTTCCTATGAAAACTAAGAAAGTGTGCAGAAAGGGCCCTAGTTGTGGAAGGTGAAAGGGAATTGTGGAAAGAACTCCCATGCAGTTTGTAAGCTTTGCATGGGCATCTGTTTGAAGATTAAGATGCTACTAGATAGCATCTAGCAGGGTGCATCCGACATTTTCACCTTGCATTGCTCAAACTGCAGTGATAGATTTGTTCAGTCTTCTATTTTGTGTAAACTGAACAGTCACTTACTGTAACTACCTTATCAATAAGTGTACCATGGGCTACACAAATGAACTCTGCTTTTGATCAGCTTGTTCCACAACCTGTTTCTTTGATTTTATGCTGCTCCAGTTCCTTGAAAACTTCAAACATTTTACATGGAGTCAACATTCAAGCATTTTACATTACTTCTTCTGGAGATGAAACGTTAATTAATTGCTCCACTTTTTCTTTTTCTTTTTTTCTCTTTTGTTGTATTAGCACTAAGTGAGTCAATGGTAGAAATCATGATGAAGTGATGATTGTCATATTTACATGTGGCAGACTCAAAGGCAGGATCCAAATAATGGTTGCCAAAAGCCATCTAAAAAGAGTGCCGCCCTGAATATCCCAAGATCTGGAAGGGAGGCCCTCCTGGTTGTCCCACCACCCTCTGCAGTGAAACGTGTGGGCACCCAGGAGAGGCCCTTCTCAGAGGTGAGCCAGGCTCCTTCAGGAAGGAGGTGAAGAGGCATCTCTTCGCTCAGGCCTTTGACTAAATATTGGTTACGTTTCCCCCACTGCAAACACTACAGTTTTAACTGATATTGTGCTGTTTTTAAATGTTCTGATGGTTATTATTGTTTTGATATTTTTTTTTGATATGCTGGATTTTAAAGATTGTTACCCGCCCTGAGACCTTTGGGTGTAGGACATGATATAAATATCAATAAATAAGTACCACTCTGTTAACTGTTTCTCAGGGTTTCCCAGATGTTAGTAATTACTGCCTTGACTGCCATTAGTAATTGCTTAACTGTGTATCTATTTTCTTTAATAATGTATCCATCAAATTTGTACAATGAATACATTTCTTTTGACCAGGCTAATCTGATATGAAGCTCCTTCAAGGTCTGGATCGATTTGAAGGCCCCTTTCAATTTGCCCACAAATGTTCAAATTTGTACAAATTTGTACAAATTTTGAATAGCACAAATATTTGTGCACATTCCTAGTGAGAAAATATGTTGTTCATCTCTTCACTGTTTTGTGTGGTGATGGTGGCAGAGGAAGTGAATTAATTACTTGGGCAGTTTCCATGCCATGGCTAATTTCTGACTGATAACTGGCATGAAAGTTGGAAAGCTTGCAACTATGGGACTATAAATTTCTAATTTTTTCTCTCTCCTTCCTTTTGACTCTGTTCTGTATTGGAAAACATTTGAGGTCAGCTCTCTGGGTTAATCCTCTGCTCCTGCTGTTGTTGCCACACTGAAAAATCTTAATGTGCCACAAGTTCACATCTGTCATTTTCAAGCAAGAATAGTCCATGCCAATTTGCTAGCAAATCGATAATCGTTGTATCCTTAGTAATGTTTGCACAGTGCCACTGTGGTATCATGAATGCACTATCAGTATGCAGGGCCCACACCTCCACGTTCACTCATTATGTGCTAGGACCCCCACACACCTGCACTCAACCAGTGCACATCCCACCATAAGTGTTCGTTAAATCACTGTGAAACAAGAATAAGCACTGTACCTTACAGCACTCTAATGCACCAATACCAGCACATGTACCCCTCAGCTGTGTCCTATTCCTGTAAGCAAGATTAACATTCCTGTTTAAGCATGTACAGAAAACACCCCAT
The DNA here is from genome assembly GCA_023333525.1 of Aspidoscelis tigris stejnegeri. Lineage (NCBI taxonomy): Eukaryota > Metazoa > Chordata > Lepidosauria > Squamata > Teiidae > Aspidoscelis > Aspidoscelis tigris. The sequence continues at coordinate 35,145,762 of JALMGA010000004.1, read as the reverse complement.
TCCAGGGCCATTTGTTCCAGGCTAGAAATATCACAACTACAGAACAAAAGTTCCCCATTTGTAATATTTGTACAGAGAGAACTGCTAGCAGCCATGTGAACAGCATACCACAGATTTCAGTAGAGCATTATGCTGCTGACATTATTTATTTATTTATTTATTTATTTATTTATTTATTTATTTATTTATTTATTTATTTATTTATTACATTTCTATCCTGCCTTAAACCTGAAGGTCTCAGGGCAGGTAGCAACATTTAAAATCAAATATATGAAAACAACATATATTAAATATATTTAAAAAGCATATATTAAAAAAAAAACAGTGCCTGCAAGTGGGAAGGGAGAGTCTGTCCTCATTCAACTGAAGGAAGGAGTAAAGTGGTACATCTTCACCACCCTCCTGAACATACACAGTGAGGGAGCCTGAGACCTTGTTGCTGCACCAGCTATAGTTGGGAGTAGGCACTCCTGCCCACGGCCTCCACCAGGATTCCATTTTTGCAAGTACCAAGTGTTAGCTTGGAAACCCATCTTTCAATCTTTCTTTCTTTTTTTTTCTTTTTTATGATCCTCTTTATTGATCATGATTCAAAGGTATTTTTGTTCTGGTAGATTTTCCTCATTGATTCTGTTTCAATTATTAGGCCAGTTATTCTAGAAGCACTAATTTTATTATTATTGGGTGAGGGAGAAAGTCCAGGGAGAACTCAATCCAAACTGCTAACAGAGGCTACACATTCTAGACGTTTGCCTTCATACATGCACCGCATCTAGTTACAGCTAAGCATGTTACCATCCTGCCTTGTGTGATACTGCAGAAAAATCTGGTGGCCATCGCTGGACCAAATCTGTTTCATTCAGCTCAGTCACCCAGATTTCAGTGATACGTGTCAGCAGCTCCTGCAACCACAGGCAAGTCATGAACCCATAGAACCCGTAATACAATTTATCTTTTTTATGCAAATGAAAGGACATCACTAACATAAGAATGAAGAGAAATTATAAATAAGGAAGAGTGCCTGCATTACAGAAGTCAGACAAGGTATTAAAAATACTCTTGAAACTCCTTTATTACTCTGAAGAATCATGGGAGTTACATTCCAGGAGTTTATGTTGAGGACCCTTTTCCAAATGCTGCTGAAGAGATTATAAGAATATGTTTATGACTTTCCTTTTCTTTCTATTCCATGTCTTTTATCCTTTCACAGAATCATAGAATTATTAAGTTGGAAGGGATCTCCAGGGTCCAACTTCCTGCTCAATGAAGGATTCCCTAAACCATCCCAGGCAGATGTAGGCCAAGCCTCTGCTTGAAGACCTCCATCAAAGGAGAACTCACTATCTCCCAAGGCAAACAATTCCATTGACGCCTTTGCTGTCAGAAAGTTTTTTCTAATATCTGGTCTGTTGTTTCTAGTCCTCCCATCTTGTGTAAGTAAGAATAGGGACAATCCCTCTGTACTGTTCATGAATGGACCCTACAAGAAATGGGGGGTTATTTACCTGTCTGCTTGAAGGTCAATATTCTTATGGCTAGTTCAGACTTGAGCATTTCTTTCTTTTCTCTTGGATAATTTCTGTCAGCACTTACTCAGTGAAGCAAATGTGTGTGAGCCTGAATATCATGTTTATTGACTGGCAGCAAGTACTGCAATCTGGTAAGCATCAATTTGGCTTTTAAAATAAATAGAGGTCAGTAGTAGCCAATAATTATTGTCAATCAATGGCTGATTTCTTTGAACAGCTGTGTTAGCTGAGTGCTGATGCACTGGAAGAGTTAAAGATAGTAAACTAGACATAGGCATGATATAATTTAGTCAATGTTTGTGGTTTTTTAAAAACTTTCAAACAATGTACAATAATAGGTGAAAGCATACTAAAAGAAAATAAACCCCACCTCTCTTCCCCCTTCCACTAAACGAATAAATCAGTCTTGGTGGCTTTTCAGTTGTGCTTCATACTCCATTCTTTTCCAGACTGGAAATTGCATTGACTATCCCTTGTTGACTTGCAAGCAGGCACCAATCTTATCCTCTGCACACAGGCGCTGCTACTGGCCTGCTGCTTTGGCCAGGCTGTGACAGCAAAGCAACGCACATCTTCTGCCCTGAAATGGTATGTGGAGCTGTAGTGAATATGCATTTACCAGAGAAAGAGAGAGGGAACTTAGCCATTTGTTTTGCTTCTGTATAACATATGGTTCACCAGATGTTTTATTAGAATGGCAATCATGCTTAGGAAAACAAATTGCCCTGTGGGGGGAAAAAGTTGATGGGTTAGTTCTGACTTTTAGCTCAGCCTTGGGAGAGGGAGATTCTATTACTTTCTTGGTAGAGTGCTTCTAAATTTAATTTTCAGCCCATGCAAGATGTGTCCATAGCAGACCATGTTTCTGAGTCATTTGTGCACAGGGGCCAATTGATGCTTTTAAGGACTGCCATTAATTACCACTTAAAAATAGAATTGAAAATTTTGCATTAAATCACATCAGACAGTCCAAAATCATAGTGAGATGACTGGCAAATGCTCTGATGAGTGACAATAGAGCAGATTCCGAATCTTGAAATATAATTGTCACTTCCTCTGAATGGTTTGATACTTGAAATCTTAATTGCCAATCATAAGTCAGCTATCTTTGATAAAAACAAATAGGTTATAGCAATATGTGAGTGGCCCCGATTTGTAAATATTTCAGGGCTTTGTAAGGGTAGGGTAAAAATAGATGCTATTTGCTTCTGAGATTTTATTCCGAATTTTCTGAATTGAATTGCAGAGGCAAGGGATTAAAGAAATCTTCTGTCCTTAAAAAAAAAGCAAACTTCTATTGTACATAAGGAAATTTATGTAGTTCATCTAATTCTCCTGAATGAAGACAGGAACAAGATTCAGCCCAGAAAATGCCTACAAGGTAGCACTCTAACTCTATTATAGATATTCTCTGCTGCACTATAAAGGAACATTCAGCCTGGCACTAGAACCCCTTATAAACAATACTATGTGCAAAACTTCAGCACCATCATCAGAACTGGTGAGCTGAGGGAAGAAGGGAAAGGCACCAATTGGATCCTTGATGATGATCTGTCTGATCAGCATTTTGATCTACCACAAACAGATTAAGAGAGATCAAAGGTAATGCTCTATGTGGGACTTTTCCTCTCCCACCCACACCTCTACAAGTGCTGCTGCTGGTGCCTCTAACAGTTCAACCCCCACCCCCACCACCACACACACCAAAATAAAGCAACATTGTTATTCTGTAACACAATTCATTATCATTCTAAATTGAATGGTCATTCTTGAAAGTATTGCTTCTACAACTCAGTAGACTTGCCCACAACATCTATCTTCCTGTCCAGCCATTCTCCATTGCTGATCATAGTCCTAGAGAAAAATCATTTTTGCCCCAGGTTGTAGCCTTTCCCACATTTAAAATAATGAATGTAGAATTTTAAGAGATGTAAAATCTTCACTGCACTTGCAAATGTGGGTCAATGTGATATTGTGCAGATGTATAATATAACCATAAAACAAGTGCAGCTATTTAAGTATCTCTTCCTACTTTTGTGCTTGCAGCAGTGTTTTTCCATATGGCCCACAAAAAAGGGCCCAGAGACCTCTTCCCATCCAAAAAAAAATCAATAGTATTCATTGTCACTGGCTTATAAAGAACAGCATAGAAAGAAAAGCTACAACTATCAAAGCTAATCTACCAGAAAGGGAAGAGAAACCAATTGTAATTAATTGTCTAATTTATCAAGGCATTCGCAACATCTATTTAGTAGCACAAGCACTTGAGAGGACTTGCCAAACAGCTTTGTAAGGAAACATGATCTATGTGAAGCCTCAAGCAGATTCTATCTAGGTATTCACCATGCTGTACAAAACAGCTACACACAACAGAAGTGTAATGTTTCAGCTTTTAATGCCACTAGGCACTCTGATCTTCACAGACAAATTTTGTTTCAGTACTATCTACAGTTTCATCTTTATAAGCAGAGCTTATAGAAAAGGGTTAGTTATTGGCTGCACTTTTCTTAATATTGGTTAACTCTTTACTGTTATGACCAATCATTTTCTTTATTGGTAACACCTCACCTTCTGTATTTCTTTGTCGGTTTGGACTAAAACACTAACTTACTGTTTAGAATTACATTACAATACCCATCAAGGCTTCTGAAGTGGGGAGCATTCTGGTGCACTTTGGTCATTCCAGACAGCCATTTAAATGCTGCTGCCTGGACCAACTTCACGGCCACCAGTGGTGCTGCTTCATGACAGCCACTTGCAGTGGCCAGCCAGATGGACTACAGCTCCACCACAATTCAAATTTATGGGACAAGGTGCTGTGAAAGCTGAACATTCCTTACTTGTGTCAGTGCATTTCGTCCACCACCTCCCAGTTCTTGAGAGTTCAGTATCATACATACTGTAGTTGATCCATTGTATTAAGGCAAAAAGAACAGGTCTATTTGAAGACCATAGATGACCTTAGTCAACTCCATCTACTATTAACTAATTTGAAATCAAATTATCAATGACTATGGCTTAGTGGTAACACATTAATGCATAAACTTTTTTAAAAACAAAACTTTTTAAAAAATCATGCAAGACACATAGATTTTTTAATTTTATTTTTAAAGGGAAGAAAGACAAGCATTCTTCACTGAAATTGCAGGAGTGGCAACTAATATCTTTGATCTATGATATCAGAAGAACTAATTGAAATTTTCACATCACTAAGCTTTGGGTATCAGAGACTAAAAGATGTAGAATATTCTCTTTGGGGAAAATGTTTTGCTTCAAAAGATTTTCTAAGTGATAAGACTAGTTTCTACTGCTCTTCCAAAAGAGGAGGAATTAACTATAGATGAAAATTCTACAATATTTATTGCTTGCTGCAGTTTGATGAACTTAGACAGGCAGCAAAGGCAGGACTGAAATCTGTCAACACTGTGGCCCTTTGCCACATAGCTATCCCACACCACCCTGGCCTGGGTTTTGGATAACCCCACTCAGAAAACTATCTACACTATGGACAGCCTGATTTGACCCTGATCCAAAGGCCAGGAAGAAAAGTTCCCAGCCAGGGCTTTTTTGGATGCAAAACCAGGAGAGGTGCATTAATAATGCTGGTATACTATCAGTAGTCTGTTGATGGACTACTTTTAATAGGTTCAGTGGTGGAGCAGGACATTGCACTGTTTTGCCACGGCGTCTCATTCTGGAGCCTAGTTCAATGTGGACAGGCTGCTCTACCAGAGGGCATGGTCCTAAATATCCTGTTCCAGTATGATGGACCAATTTACAAACTCAGTGTGGAAAGGGGCTGTGTTTGATACTACAGTCTTAAAGATTGTGCAATATTATCTAGGACATGAATGGAAATTCTGTGACCTTGCAAATGTTGATGAATTCTAACTTTCATCAATCCTATCTGCAAAAACTAGATAGACTAGCAACCTCTGCAAAACTGTAGCTTTTCCATCCCTAATCTAGAAGCTAGTTCTCAGGATCAGTTTGATTTTATTTATTAATTTAATTTAATTTAATTATTTAATTATTCATTCATTATTCAATAATTATGTAATTATTCGTTCATACCACTTGATACTTTGGTGTATGTATGCACTATGTATTATGGGCATCTATTTTATTTGTGAAACTGAATGCAATTCTATAGAATGACCTTGACACTTAAGACTGATTTTTAGGAACCTTGCATGAAAGAGTTTTTGGAGGTTTTGTTTTTGAGAACCAACCTGTAGGAAAATCCAAAGATTTAAGAGATTGAGGAAATTAGGAATTGAATAAAAGGAAGCAATTCACCTGAACACTATTTTTATAGATAATTTAGCATCAAATTCTTTTTTTAATCATAAATAAATCAATGGTGTGCATGTTTACAAACATGGCTATTAGACATAAGGAAGAATGCATTCAGAATCCATAAAATAAACCTAACTGGTGTAGATGAGGTTCTGACTGTCAATCCGGGGGGCTTTCTCCACTTGGTCCTGTAGTTTGCTTCCAGTGCGCTCCTAGACGGAGTATCTGCACTGCAAAGGGTGTTTCCAACTCAGAAATTGTCCCTTCCGTGCAGGATTTTGTGCTCTACGTGTAGACGTACTGTCTCTTGTGGCATCCAGTTGCATCTTCCAGTGAGCCCATCTTCACCTCTATGAGGGGCATATGATGCACTGCACAAGTATACTGGCGTGTCACATGATGTACCAGCACCAGTGCACATGCATGGAACATCACCATTTTCCTTGTTCCAATGCTGCTGCACGTGCAGTGGCACCAACATCTGGACCATGCACCTGCACTTGCAGGTAAGTCTGCGAACGCATGGGAGTGGGGAGGATGGCATGCATTGGAGTTCACATGTGCAAATGCTAGTACATGCTGGGGCAAGTACACCATTCCTGTTCCCCAGAAGGGATGTGAAATGCGAATTTGCCTATGGTTTTTACGTGGATATATATTTAAAATTGAGGTGTTATATTTCAGATTCTTGGACATCCCAAACAAATCTACTTAGTTTTCATAGTCTATTAGAAAATAAATCACTCTCTGTAATCTTTAATTATATTGAACATTTTGCCTCATTACATTTCTACATCAGTTAAAAGGGAAACTGGAAGATATAATAACAGAATTTTCACAGGACACCCTGGACAGGATTGCTGTGTGCTCGTTATGGTAGTAGTTATAATTCAGTGCCCATGATCTTCCCAGGAAACAGTAACAGCAAACTACTTCTTAACTGCAAAGAAAATCACATGGATGGTATATAACAATATTGTTTTTCTATCAGTAATTCAGATAAAAACAAAGAGTAGGGACCTACATGACCCTTTTCCCCCCAGTTTATTTCTCATTGAATGTAGCAGCATCCATGGAGACACAGTTCTTAACAAGCCTCAAACTGCTGGAGTGGTTCTATGAATAGGGTTGGCAGTTCATAAACAGGTTCATTTCTTGTATTACTGGAATTTCACTTATGGTGTTCCTGGATTCACAGCCTCCCTCAATCACATTCACACACACACCTTGAGTGCATCAATGGCCCCCTTTTCTTTTTGATCCCCATCTTCCAAGCAGTCCAAGTTGGGCCATTACCACTGGTCACACAGTTGTTCAGCAGATTGGTTGGCTTGTTTTTCTTTGCCTACTAGGCCTTCTTGAACGGAGGACTATGGTCCATCCAGCAGGCCAGGTGTGTCTCAAATGCAGTTGTCCAAGTTCTGTGATATGCTCCCACTTGATCTGCTGTGAGAATCAACGGTCTTCCATTCTGAAGTCCCAGTAGACTAGGAAAACAGGCTGATAGGTCTGTTCTAGAATCATGTGGCCAACAGCAGTGCCCTACTTGAAAGCACTACTTGGAAGAGGGAGAACAAAAAAAAGCCATGTACATGACTGGGCAGATATTTTGGAGTTCAAAAAGGTAAGGGGGCTATGAACTGTGGATACATCAGAAGGCCAGGAATGCTATGGAGGTGGAGGGACCACTCCAACAAAGTATTCAGTTAGAACCTCTATCAGTTTGTTTTTGTAACAAACTGAAGCCTTGAACTTTGGGAGAGCCAGTTCAGTCTTGGACTCCTCTCACACACCTTGTTTGGGCCAGACCAATTCTAGGCAGAACTGGGTCAGTATATCTTTACATCAGAGTCCATATCTACACTCTGCATGCTGATTTTGAGCTCATCAGGTGATTTTAAACCTGTTACTGCTTCTCAGCCTCATCTATCACATAATGTTGTCCAGATCTATCCAGCATTTTTGCTGTCTGCCTGAGAACACACCTTTGACAAATCCCTAAAGTGGCCAGTTTCCATAGCTCATTCCTACCAAAGGGGCTTGAGGGAGTTGAGGGACCTGGGGCTTTCAAGGAAGATCTCTATGGGGCCAAGCTGGCATACATGCTTAGCTGAGCTCAGATCAGTGCACCTCCCAGGAAAAACATCTGCACCACTTCGCTTCTTGCATACTGTTCCTTAGTTTCCTGGCAGTCTCTGAAGTCCTTGTGGGCTACCAGCAACATATCACATCTGCCAAATGATTTTGGTACTTATTCTTAAGATATGAAATGACTGAAGAGTGTCACTTCCAAGACTGATTCTGTCAGGGTCTCTGTGTTTTTAAATACAGAATTGCTTCCAGGATCAATTATTGCTTGGCAAAATATAAGCTTCCCTTTTATAGTTTGCTTCTTCTCCTAATTTAATGCACAACTGACCTACAGAATAACTAGCTGGACATAATGAGCTTCCATTAGAAATGAACAACCATTAACAGTCAAAACACATTCTCTCTGAATAGCTATAATGTCAACTATGTCAATAAGTTGCCTCTATCATGCTTATTTGTGACTAGTGACATTGTCCTCATTATGTGTGAATTTAAGACTGTTCACACTCTTGATCAGGAAATCACACCAACTGGCTAACTACTACGCTTCATCCTCATAGAAATAGTGCTAATCCAGTTCAGAACTATCCCAAATGGTCCAAACTCCAGATTAGATTTATACGTCTTTTAAGAGGTCCATAACCATACTAACTCCTTGTGTTACAGTTCAGGCATTGGTGCTTCCATACCTGGCTCAGAACCAGGAGAACAGAGATGTTCCAGACTCAGCAAAACAGCATAGTGTCCACATGTCACTACTACCACCCAAACATCACTTTTGGAACTCTGTTTCAAAGGTGGGTGTGCTGCCTTCGAAGACAGCTCTGTTCAGCTCTGAACACATGAATGATGGGTCTTGGGGCAATCACTGGCAGGGGATGCACAGTGCCTTGAGTGGGTAGTCAGTGTGCAAACTGGAACAGCTACAGTGCCTCTGTGGTGCTACCAGTGTTGCTCCAGAATGGATGGCACACTACCCTTGCAATGTTGACAGTGCCTGCTGTACTTAATCCAGAACAGGCTGGAGTGGAATAGTTAGACTGCTCCAAGCCAGGTGAGTGCCAAAAATGACTTAAGATCATCCACACGAAAGCTTCATTGTTAGGAAGGGACTTGATCTTGCACTTGTCTTGTGGACCATCATCTGAACACTGTTGCCAGGCACCTCCTCCCCCTGCAACTTCTTAAGAACAGCAGCGGAAAAGGAGAGATATGGACCATCACCTGAATGCTGTGGCCAGACACCTCCTTCCCCTACAACTTCTTAAGAACAGCAGAGGAAGAGGAGAGGAGAAACGCGGACCATCACCTTAACACTGTTGCAAGGCACCTCCCCCCACGCGCAACTTCTTAAGAACAGCAGAGGAAGAGGAGAAACACGGGCCATCACCTGAACGCTGCTGCCAGGCACCTCCCTCCCCTGCAACTCCTTAAGAACAGCAGAGGAAGAGGAGAAACACGGACCATCACCTGAACGCTGTTGCCAGGCACCTCCCTCTCCTGCAGCTTCTTAAGAACAGCAGAGGAAGAGGAGAGACATGGACCATCCACTGTTTTGTTTACTGTTTAATATCATTTTAGCTGTCTCCCTCTCTCTCTCTCTCTCTCTCTCTCTCTCTCTCTCTGTGGTGTTCTGGGTAGGGAATCATGTGCCAAGGCCAGGTAGGAGGGGGAGAAGTGTCCCAGAGGGCCACTATCAGAGTGGTAATGGGCAGGGGGAGATATGGTGTTAAGAAGCAGAAGAGACAGATTAGGAGAAGGGGTGGTAGATGTATTGAAGCTATCACTCCTTCTGTTCTGTTTCCCAGCCGACAGAGTTTGGGGAGGTCTACCAACCAGCACTCTGCTCTGGCCATGCTGCTCTTGAATGCCAGATCAGTTCAGAATAAAACATCTGTCATCCATGACTTAATTTTGGATGAAGGGGCTGATCTGGCATGCATTACTGAGACCTGGATGGATGAATTGGGTGGGCCTAGTCTTGCCCAGCTTTGTCCCCCAGGATACTCAGTGCAGCACTGCTCAAGACCAGAGGGGAGGGGAGGGGGTGCTGCTGTAGTCCATCGGACTTCCATCTCTCTCACCAGATGACCAATTCGCACTGTAACTGGGGTTGAGGGTCTGTTTATGCTGTTGAGTCAGAGAGACAGGATAGGGATGCTGCTGGTGTTAACCATGATTCATAAGGCCCTAAATGACTTGTGCCCCAAATATTTAAAGAAACAGCTTTTCCCATACCAACCTACCCGTGCCCTAAGACCTGCAGGAGAGGGCCTTCTCAGCAAAGTCTCCCAGGCTGTGGAATAGTCTCCCCCTTGACGTGCGTCGGGCTCCTTCTCTGTTCATGTTCAGGAAGAAAGTCAAGATGCACCTCTTTACTCAGGCCTTTGGATAAATGTCAGCTATGTTTTCCCCACTGTAAAGACCATTGTTTTAATTGATATATATTGGATTTTAGACATTGTGATGGTTTTCATATTTCTATTATATATTATTATATGATATGGTGGATCTTAAGGTTGTTACCTGCCCAGAGACCTTTGGGTATAGGGTGGGATAGAAACATAAATAATAAATAAATAAATAAATTGCAGAAAACAATGCCATCTTTTATTAAGCAGTAAGAAGCATGTGTTCTGATGGCATGGCTTAATCTTTGCACATAATATTAAAACCGGTCTTGCTGGTGTTAAGAGTAAATATTAAATTTTTTATGTTCTTCCTGGAAGTCTAATATAGGAAAAAATAGAACAGAGATTAATGTTAGGGAGAGAAGGATATGAGAATACAGACTCAGAAGGGCACAGATAGATGTGGCCTACATAACACTTCATACTGGGATACATGCCTCTGTGTCAGGAACCTTTTGCACATGCTGGTTATTCTTTCAGTACACTTGTTATGTCTAAAGCCTTCCTGCTTAAGAATGCCCAGAAGCAATCTGTGGCCACTGTGTTAGCCAAGGTGTCAGACTAGATGGGCTGTGTCCTGATCAAGCAGGGCTCCTCTTATGCCATTGTTTTCCTTGAAGATTAGTGTATCTATCTGCAGGAAAGATGAACCAGTTGCTTATGGGATTCCTGGAGGAGACTCTGTTCAGCAATTGAGAATGACATGCTACCAGCAAGGTTGAAAGAAGGATTATTGAAACTACTGAAATATATGCCAGTGGCAACACAAGATGAAGGGAGGATCACATTTGGGGGGTGGGATTTGACTTTTTTGTGAGATTTTCTTTGAAATTTTTCAGGAGCCTTTCCTGTATACTGCAATGTAAGTTACCTTGTCTGTATAGTTTTCAATTGGTGGAAATAAAGTTTAAACAAAGCAAAGAAAACATTGTACGTCTATTCTTTATTTTCTCTTATCCAGTTTCATTACAAAGTTATGTTAAACATGTTAAGGATCAAAATGTAAGTTCTTATCAATGTTTTAAATATTTGAGAAGTATTTTGAACGACACCATGAATAATATAAAGTCTTCATGATATGCCACAAGATTTATTTTATGTGGTCGCTCTACAATCTCTTAAAGGTCTGAGAAACACTGCTATAATCTATTAAAAATGACTATAATTTGCAGTTTGAGATGTGCGCTCTTCTTTTATTCCTTCTATGAGGAGCAGAAGCTTCTTTAGCAGCCTTTGTAAGAATGAGGCATGTGAAATAGGCCTGGCATCTCCCATCATTCCTGAGTTATATGTTGCATTCAAAGCTCATGATTTTATAATTTGTGAAATGCATAATTGTTAATAATATTATGTTCTATCAGCAGTCTGTCTTCTGTAGCATTCATATTGAAAGCAACCACATTCTTGACGTGACAAAAAATTTGGGCATTTTTTTCTTGCATTAAGGAAAATACGAACCCCATTAACCTTTGGCAGCAATTGTGCACCCTGCTATAACTTACTCCATGGTGACCAGAAAGGTCAGAATAGATAGAGCTAATGGCACTATAAAACTGCATGTCTTTTCAAACCCTTCAAAAAAAGTGACCCCACTGTACATAGCAGATTATGGACACATTAGTTCACTCTAATTTGATATATGCATAAAGAAAGAAGCATAATGGGTTTACTTTCTGGCCTACTGTCCCTTTGCCCTCTACTTTTTCCTGACTAGATTTGACTAGAGCCAGACTTCCTTACTTTTCCACACTAGATCTGTCCTGCTCCCTTAATCCACTTGGAGCTTAGTTCCAGGTATAGAATTATGTTCCTGAAAAAAGTAAAGATTCATGTAAGTCACTCGAGAAAAAATGAAAATGGGTGCAAATATATTTCTTCAACTACCCTTGGCAATTGGATTTTTCCAGTGAAAAGCTGTACAGCCATTCGAGGCAAAGTGGTAAACAATTTTGTAGAAAAATGCTTGAGCCTTCCTTTTACAAATGGCACATCTTTGATTCATCAGCACATTTTTGTTTTAAAGACAGCAGTATTTTATTATAATCACTTTCTATGTTGTTTGTCAAGCCATACTAGAGGAAAAAGGCATTTTTGCTGTCGTTTTCCTGCTACCTGAGTAGCAAAAAGGCAAATTGTAAATTTTAAAAATGTGTTTTGTCTAACGGAAGAAATGTTATTAATAAAAATTAAGAGTATGCTAGGGATTACTTCGGTTGAAGATGGTAGAAGATCCTGTTTTGGTCTGAGGGGGAAAGATTTTCAAGGAAATAAAATTCTACAAAGAGAATTCTTTGTCTGTTCCTGTTGGAACCTAATTGCGTTTCAGGTGATCTTGTTCAATTGGACTCGAGGTACATCCATACCTATGATAGCACGCACTGCCCAGCAATGGCAGCAAGCAGAGTTCAGTCCAAAAACAAGTCAGGGATCAAGTTACCAGAGAGATGTTGAAGTAGAGTCAGAAGCCAAGGCAGGGATCAGGTTATGAGGGAGCAGCACAGAGAGTGTGGTCCAAGTCAGGCCAAAGGATCATGAAAGCCTGAGTTGCTTTCAACAACGATGAGATGTAGCTTCTTCCTGCAGGGTGGGAATAAGTGTTGTGGGAAGACCAGATGATCCCCTCATCCCGTGGATTTCGGTGGTTTCAGTGATTTTATAATTAAAAGAAATGCCCAAACAGGGCACAGCAAGCACAGGGTATGAAACCCTGCCCGCTAATGGCGTGAGCCACTCAGCTGTCAGGCACTCATTTGGGCTAAAGGAAGCCCTTGCCTGGGACAGTTGTGATTGCAGCATTAGCAGCAGGGACAGCAAGATTCCGCCTGCTAATACTGCGATCGCCAATCTCCACCCCCAGTACCTCAGGAGCATCCCCATGGTTCCAGGATAATGCGTGCTTGCCCCCTCATCCGGGTGTAGAATTGTTGGAAAGGGGGGGGGGGTTCTGCCACGGATTTGTCTCTTTGCCCCTCATGTAGCCCAGATTAGAGGCTGTTCATCGGTATGGTCCAAGGCAAAGCAAGGTTAAATTTCGGAGTAAAAATGGCATGGGGACACACACACTTTCTTTATACCTTTGAAGGCTTTCTAGGAAAGGACATAGAGAAGCCCTGTTTTATTACAGTTTGAAGCACAGGCAGCAAATTCAAACATTCAGAAAACCAGCATTTCCTATTCCCCATTCCCAGTGAATAACCAGGCTTTTATTGTAGTGGTGTGGTGGCTGCAGAGTTAAGCAGACAAAGGCTCTAATCGCATTGTACTGCAACTAATAATCATGTTTCTCATTATATCCCTATTTTATTCTGAGCATTTCCTTCTACTCAAGGGAGAAGTGTTAACATTTTTTTCCATCAAATCCTCATTAACAAATTCAGAACAATGCAGAGAGTTAATGTGCTAAAAAGGGGGAAATGTGATAGACATTTCAACATCTATCACAAAAGATTTGCAGAATGGCCTCCATTTGGCAATCAGCTGCTGTCATTGTCTTCTGCGATCATCATGTCCACAAAGATAAAAGAGGAATTTGAAAACATTTATTACAGCATTTTTAAAAATCAAGATGTCCTTGACCATATTCTAGACAGAAGCCTGACTGGGATTTGTTTATTAGAAAGCACCAAGGACTACTTCAGATATCATACAGAGGGGAGGGGAGAATCTGCACCAGCATATGGATGGCAGGCCCCTATTCCAGGATTTAATCCAGTGCAGAAAGAGCTTTAGATTCCCTTTCAGTAAAGCCAACTATCCTGTTTTACTGGTGCTGAAATCTTGAATCAAGTTTTCTTCAGTACTTGAAAGAAGTGGATTACTTTGACGAATTCTGCCAAGGTCACACAGTCTGTGTGTGAACACAGAATGGTTGGCTGCCAGGTGTTGGGACAAACAAACCCCTATTATAGAACACTGGCAAAGCACACAGAGAGCTGGAAATCATGGACTTTATGACCCTGTGTCGCCACGACCATTGGTGAGCAGCACATTTGACTGTGTTACTATGGCATAGCATATCTGAACACAACCGTAGAAATCATCATAGGATGTACCACCCTGGATATCATTCTGGCAGAAACAGTAACAAGACATGCCAGTTTTGGGAAAATTTGTATATTTTTTAACATAGCTCATGGTGGGAAAAAATTGCGTTCTTTTTCTATCCGACCTTATTCCTCTCTGCAGTCTTAAAAGTGTTATTTTCAGATGGGAAGATCTTTATAATCTCTTACTCATTTACTTCAGCTGATAGCTGGGATGATTAGAAGCCTGGACAATCTATCATTGTCACTTTCATCCAGATTTCAAATCATACAGTTCCTCTCATACATATTGACTTATGCAAGCTTCCGCCAGAAATAATGTATCCCCTTTCTCTGTGTGAAATGCATGGATAACAGCTGCTTTAAACAGAACAGAAGCAAAGCCAACCCAAGGATTAGACCAGGGGTGTTTTTCCACTGTCACTAAAAGTACCCATTTCATACCCATTAATGGGTACAAAATAGCATTTTTGTACCCATTAATGGGTACGAAATGGGATTTTTGTACCCATTAATGGGTACAAAATGGGTACTTCTAGTGACAGTGGAAAAACACCCAAGGTAAGGCAATTGGCTCAGGAGTAGCAGTGTGCATTTTTCGGCATTTGGTTGAGATTTTATTTGTTTTAATTGCACTGTTGTTGTTTTTCTTTCACTTGCTGTAAAGTTCCATGTTTTTACTTTTCATTCAGAAGAACACACTGCATCCCCAAAAGACTTATTTGGCTCTCTAGTCTCCCTCTACTGTGACTGTATTCAAGCGGACTTTAAAAGTGCCTTGCACTTCCGGAATAAGCGTCCGCATGAGGCTCAGCAAAATGTGCATTTAAAATGCACCTTCCGTCCCCACAGAAGTGTGTTTTCTTTCCCTGCATCTTTTTCTCCCCACCCCCTCTCTTGTTCAAAGGAAAAATAGCCATCGGTTCTCTGTTTGTCTCCCAGATCTCCGTCCCCCGAAATGGCTTCCCGTGCCGGCTACAGCCATCAGCCGGGTGATCGTTTGCTCATTCACTCTTAGCAGTTTCACAGATCACTGTATAAATCCACCCAGTAGAGCAGCGGTGGCCAGCAATACACCCACTTCACACCTGATAACAATGTTGCAATCCATCCACTTCACACCTGATAACACTTCACACCTGATAGCAATGTTGCAATTCTCCACAATTCTGGCTCTTTGAAAGTTCTGTGCTTGAGAAAGGGAAAGGAAGGGAAACTGCAGCATTTCTGGGAGATGTGTGAATGCTTTATGGCTGTGTGTGCTGGCAGCAATCACCACCCCTTTTGCCATGGAGCGTCCCCAAGGTAAATGCTGCGAGGAAAACCCGCGACTTCCAAAAAGAGTCCTGAAACTCTTCTTTAAAGGGCACGTATTTTGTCACGGGTTTTCCTGCTTTTGTAGTGCTAGAAGCTCGTTCAAAACCCTGGCATGTGGGCACTCAGAGGCAAAAGAAGATTTTTAGCACACTTTAAATTGCTTGGGGATGCACCCTTGGTTTCTCTTTTGTATGTTTTTTGGCTTGGTGCCTGTTAAGTGTGGTTCTGGCCGAAGGGTGCCTCTGCTGGATGACTTTTTTAACCTGTGTCATTTTAGATTTTGTGTATTTTATTTTGCGAAAAATCAACCTAACTTTTCTAACGGGTCCTCTGTGTTATTTTAAAGGAGACAGATAGCAGGTACACAACACAAACTCTGAGCTCTTAGGAGAGCGTGGGGGGGTCAGAAAGGTGCCCCAAGCATGTTAAGAGCCTCAGAGGTTTATGACACTGTGAATACTGGTCCATTATTAATATTGTCCAGAAGGCAAATATATTAATCAGAATGTAATTTTCCTGCATTTTTTAACATTGGTGATATAGTTCAAAGAAGTCCTCAGATACACAAATGATTTAATCCAATCTCGATCTCCTGGGAGTAAGTACTTAGCATTTTATAGAGTTCTACTACAGGCCTCCCTGTATGGTGGCACCCACACTCCAGAATGTCCTCCTATCTATCATTTATGAGGCATCTAGCCCTTGGACCGTGGTACAACCTCTCCTCGGAAGTTCATGTAGCCCCCGCACTGTATATACTGTATTTAGATGCATGATGGAGATACATTTCTTTACCCCAGGCTTTTGCTGAAGAAATTCCTTTCCTTCCTCTTTCAGGAACTGTTATTTGCTGCATAACTTAGTTCATTTTTGTGTTCTTATAACTGTTTTGTTATAATCTACCCTAGGACTGGGTATAAGGTGGGAAATAAATAAATAACTGTACAGCCAGATGTTCCCTGTATATGTAACCTTCTCTTTGCCCACTGCTTTTTTTTTTTTACATTATTGCTGTCATTTATTATTATTACTATTTAATACTCTGTTTTAAATTGGTTTTGGCCACAGTTATATTGTAAACCACTTTGGGATTTTTTGGATGATGAAGCAGAAGAGCAGAAGGGGAAAATATGTTAGAACTTATGTGTCACAAACCTCTCTGCTGATTTATTCATTAAGGTCATTTTCCCCCTAATAACACAATGATAGCACATCCCTAATATGCTTTGGAAGCACAAAGCCACTGTGATACATTCAACATTCTAGGTAACTTTGGCACAGTGCTAAAACCTTAATACTAAATCGCAAAAGAGAAGGAAGCAATCTGCTTATGTACACCTGTACATTTAAGGAGAGCAAAGGTGTTTGTGGATGATAACTGAGCCACTGACAAAGGTGCTGCCATGTGCTACAAATCACATTACCTACCAGGGTGATTAGACTGGAAACATCTTCTTAGAAAAATACTGTTACAAATCCGCTCCTCAAGATGTATTAAACTGCTTTTGTTCAGCACTTGTTACACCTTTGGTCATATGCTTTGATGATAGGGATGCTACAAGAAAAATGAATATGTTCAGTACAGTTGGATCTGCCCTCAATCTCAGAGTAATAAAGAAGGAGCACAGAAACAATCATGACAGTAAAACCAATGCGGACCAGAAAAAAACCCTGAGAAATCCAAAATCATGTTTTTCCTGCTGCTAACATTATTTCCTCTGGCTGACCGTCTGGAGGCCACCCTGGGAATACTAAAAAAGGCACAAATCAAAACGCCTATAAGAACCCTTGGAAATTGCAAAATATTTGAAATATGTGAAAATGAACTAATTTTGAAGACTCAAATATCTATTCTTGTGGCTAATTCTGTTGACAATTACCAGACTTTGAGGAGCCTTTTTACATGGATCATGTATTAGAGCATCTAAAAAAGTATAAAACATGCACATAATAAAAACAAAACACATTTAAAACTTAGGGGGCTGGGAAGAAACATATTTTCACATAGGAAATGCCTGAATAAAGAAATAGATCTTCAATAGGCACCTATAAGCTGTAAGTGTAATCATGAAGTGTGTCATGAAGAGCAGAGGAGAGGGCATTCCCAAGGGAAGGTGGTAAGAGTTGGCTTTTCTACCCCACTTTTCTCACACATTTAAGGGGACTCAAAGTGGCAGACAAAACCTTTCTGTTCTTCTTCCCACAACAGAACACCCTGTAAAGTAGGTGAGGCTCAGAAGAGAGCTGTGACTAGCCAAAGTCACCCAACTGGCTTCATGGAGTAATGCGGACTCAAACCTGGTATTCCCAGACAAGAGTCTGGCTCCCTAACCACTAGACCAAACTGGTATCACTGAGAAGCCCTGTCTGGGAGCCATCACAATTTATCAGTCTGTATTATGTGGGTGTCACAGTTAAATCTCCCCAGATGATCCCACAGTTCTCCCAGGACTGTAACGAGGGAGATGTTATTTAAAATACAATGGTCCCAAATGGTTAGGGATTTATATACCAACCATAAAACCTCAAACCTGGTCCAGTAACTAATTAACAAGCAATGGAACTGCTTAAGCACAGGCATGCTGCTCAACAACCTGGCCATCACATTTTGCACCAGATGCAGCTTCTGAAACACATAGAATGTAGCCACGCATAGAAATCATTACAATAGTCTAGTGATGTACATGAGGCAAGGTAGGAGTTTCACTTCCCCTTGGTCTTGTGGCTCTCAGTCTTCCTGGGCCAGCAGCATGGCCTGGACATTGGGCAGGACACCGCCCAGGATGGTGGTCACCTTGCCCAGCTCCTTGTTCAGCTCCTCATCCTTGCAAATGGCTAGCTGTAGTTAGCACAGGATGATCCTGGTCTTGTTGTCCCATGCCATGTTGTCCACCAGCTCCAAGGTCTTGGCCATCAGGGGTGCTGGTGCCAACACATGCAGTGTAGTTGTTCTTGAGCTTTGCGTTTGAATCAATCAAAAGATTAAGCTTCTATAAAGATTTGTCTGCTCACAATTTGAAGGCTCAGGTGACCTCTATGACCAGGAATGCCTGTCAGCTTTGACTAGGATACGAGTTTCACCCTTAGCTGGGCATGAATAGCTTCACTGCTATTGTCTATATCTTGGTAACCTCACATTTAGACTGTGATCAGATACAGCAAAAAAAAAAAATCTCTGAGAAACCCCTGGGGTGCCTTAGAAAGGCTTTGAGGTCAGATTGTTCACACAACAGCCTTCCCCTCTGTCTCTCCTAAATATTCTAGGCTAGAAAAGGTGGATTAGAGAAGATGTGGGAATATGGGAGCCACAGAACCTCTGACGTGCCTTGGAGGTGCCCCTTTTGTAATGTCTAAACACAGCCTTAAACTATTGTCCTTTCTGAGGGAGTGCAAACCCATCCCAAACAGGCAAAAGCCATTTTTTCAGGGTTCAACCACAGTATATAGCCCCTGACCAGCCCCATTACTGCATCCAGGCATTGATTCATGGCATTCACAGCCATTCCTGATTGAGATGTTATAGAACAACCTATCTGATCATCATTAAACAAGGGAAGGACTAGCTTCAGTGTGACACCTACATTTATTTATTTATTTATTTACATTTATATCCCGCCCTATACCCTAGGGTCTCAGGGCGGGTAACAGCATATTTAAAAGACAAGAATATTTAGAATAAAACCATATATAAAAACAGTATAAGACATTCGTATGTGCAGTAGGGAAAAACTGTGCCACATTCAACCAAAGGCCAGAGCAAAGAGGTGCGTCTTTACCCCCCTCCTAAACGTGAGGGGGCCTGACGCACCTCGAGGGGGAGGCTATTCCACAGCCTGGGGGCTATTACTGAGAAGGCCCTCTCTCGAGTGCCCACCCGTCTTGCTACAGAGGGTGGTGGGACAACGAGAAGGGCCTCCCCCCCAGATCTTAGGGCACGGGCAGGTTGGTATGGGAGGAGGCGTTCCTTCAGATATTTGGGGCCCAAGTCAT
This sequence comes from Aspidoscelis tigris stejnegeri, assembly GCA_023333525.1. Lineage (NCBI taxonomy): Eukaryota > Metazoa > Chordata > Lepidosauria > Squamata > Teiidae > Aspidoscelis > Aspidoscelis tigris. The sequence goes on along the minus strand of JALMGA010000004.1, from coordinate 35,126,082 downwards.
TTAGGGCCTTATACGTTAAAGTTAACACCTTGAATTGGGCTCGGTAACAAATCGGCAGCCAGTGCAGCTCTTTTAAGACCGGTGTGATGTGCGTCCGGCCCGATATCCCTGTAAGCAGTCTTGCAGCTGCATTCTGCACTAGCTGTAGTTTCTGAACCGTCTTCAAGGGCAGCCCCATGTAGAGTGCTTAATGTAGAATAGCTCTTAATGTTTGGGGCAGTGAACAGAATGTGGGATCCACATGCTGAATGTTTTGGCCTCTTGTTCTTTTTCAGAGCTGAGCACCACAAAAGCATCAAAGGTCCTCAGTTTCAAAAACAGCATGTCCCTGGGCCCCTACATTTCCAATTCCCATCTACATTCAATCTAAATTGGATTTATACTGATAGTGCACAGAACTTGGTTTGCATCCATAAGGGAGGAACAGATAAGAGTCCAAGAGTATGTAAGCTAGTCAGTTCTTGAGTCTTTTAAAATAATAAAAGCAGATTGTTACACGTGGGCCACGTTCCCATTATAAGCTTAATTCGGTTTTCCCTAAACCGAAATAAAAGAACCGGATGCAAACGCGAATTTGCCTGATCCCATTACATTCAACTCGGTCCGGATTCTGAAGATCGTAGGTGGCTTACATGACTCAAGGGGAGACTCAAGTGGCTACTTTTTAAAAGCCGCTTTTCGGGGCTGCCCCGCCCTCTTTCTCCTGGCATGAACGTGCCACCCATAACTGATCCCTTCACAGAGCCTAGCTGGGTGGCTGGGTGGCTGCCGCTTGCCTGGATGAAGGAAAAATGGCAGCGAGCAGCCAGCAATTCTTTCCCCTCCTCTCCCCATTGTCCAGGGCACACAGCCACAGTGGCAACTCAAGTCCCTTTTGCCTGCTCACTCCCCAGCCAGAGCCTTAAAAACAGAACCTGCAGCTGCTTTCCTTTCCTTTCCCTTTTTTAAAGGTTAGAACTTTCAAAATTGCAGAGAATTGCAACATTGTTATCAGATGTGAAGTGGTTGGATTGCTACAGTGTAGCAGATGCTTTAAGGGGTGGATTTTTACAGTAAAATCACTATCTTTGGAAGCAAGCTATTGGGGGAGGGAAACCCTATACACACATTCTCATCCCTTAACACGGTACCATTCCCACAGTAAAAAATGTAAAATGTTTCAAGCCCATGAACCGGAGTGAGACCTGTTGAAATGAGGATTAACATTCACAATGCTTTGGGGTGATTTAACATGCAGAAAGCGTGTTAAGCCAACCTGACATGGGAACTGTGAGGATTGAAACCATTTTGAAACTGAAATAAGCTGATAATGGGAACGCGGACTTACAATGATTAGTGGTCAGACCGCAGTTGCTGAGCCTTCCGTACATGAGTAAAGTCATTCACCTTCAAAATGAAGAAATGCAGAATTACAATTACAGGATATGAATTTTTTCCACTGCTAGAGCCTCATTTGCTCTTTTACTTAACCCTCACTATAGCAATTGCAATGCCATCACATTTTAATTTAAAACAAGAAAGTAACCACCAACGCATAAAGGAATTTAATGGAACTATTCCTATAGCTACAGCCATATAGACCTGCCTGTGTATAAGAACAGACCCTTTTTGTTGTTCCATTCTAGTAACCACAAAGCCACAAAGCTTTCCCTTCAATTCTTTTTCTTCAGCCCTCTGTTACAAGCCTCGAGAGTAAATGGAGCAAAATAATTTCCTTCCATAGACTTGTAGTACACACTTGGCACCACCAGGGTGCTGAATTCTTTCCACTCCATGCAGCTGCCCTTAGGCAATTATGGAGTTTCTCTGCCATGTGGAGAGAAAAAGGACAACTTCCCTTCTCTTCCTGTTTGAAGATTTTCCCTGCCTCTCACCTGAGGATGTGGCATCAGAAGGACCTATGACCCGCTAGGCACCAGCTTTCCTCCAATCACCTCCTCTGATGTTGCTTTGATGTCATTTTCCCCACACCCCTTCCTCTTGCTGTATAAAAATCCCTTGTAACATTAGACAGTCTCTTTTTCCAGATGACTCCTGCTTCAAGATTCTTCATTCCCTTCCCCCACTTTCTAGCCTAATTCGGATCAGCCATTGCACTCTGGTTGGTCTCCAGGACCAGGCCAGCTGAAGCCTGGAAGAAATCTATTGCAACACCCGGCATAAGATCGCAGCAGCCCTCCAGCTGTTGCCCCAATTGAAGCAGCCTCTCTGCTGATCCCTCCTGCTTCCCAGAGCCTGCAGATTTCGGTCGTGAAGTCAGATCACGATATTCCATCGCTCTCTGAACCACAAAGTGTGGTAGCCTTCCTCTGGAGACACACCAGGGGTGATTTCTCACTTCCTTTCCTGTCCACTGGACAGGAAAGGAATACAATCAATTAACATTGACTAGTACTCACACTTGGGAGCACCAGTCAACATTAGCCTATCCCCTTCCCCACAATTGAACACTTACCTCCAATTTGATCATCGGCCAGTCCTCTTCAGCGCACTACCATCTTGAGTGCAGCACCCTCTATGACTGCACATGTGTCATTGCCATCACCATGACAACACTGACGCTCTGTGCAGCCACAATCATGTCAGAGCTTCCAGTGCGCTTGGGCAGCAGCTCCATTGGCCTCCTCATCTATCCAGAGGTGTTTGCTGGCTGGACACAACAGGTAAGTGACTGGGGAGGTTAGGTAGTTTGTGGAGTACAATTTTATGTTCCACAGCAATGTTGATAATTAAACAATTTCTGGGGAGGCGGGGCTGCTTGTAGGCTGTAACAGCCTCCTCTAAGTTCAGATACTCTTGCCCAGATGTTGCCTAATTATCAACTATGGGTCAAAGTGCAAAAAGACCACAGATGCCAACAATATATGTTTCTAGCACCTGGTTAAAACACTTCTCTTTACCCAGGCCTTCAATGTCTTGTTTATATTTATGTACAGTGGTACCTTGACATACGAGTTTAATTCGTTCCGTAAACTTGCTCTTATGTCAAATCGCTCGTATCTCAAAGCAATTTTCCCATTAATCCATTCCAGCTCCCAAAACACCACCTCAGTTGTTTTTGTTATGTACTGTACTGTATTTACATACTCGTATCTCAAATCTTGCTCTCATCTCAAAGCAAAATATCACTCGCTCGGCGGCTTGTATCTCAAAACACTTGTATGTCAGGGCACTTGTATGTCGAGGTACCACTGTATTTACAGTTTTTACTAAATGTTGTAACTCTCCGTGGGGCCGTACAGTGAAAGGCGGTATATAAATATTTGAAATAAATAAATAAATAAAACTTGAAGCTCCATCATTTGGGAAGAGGTTCTTTTGCTTCCCTAACAGTTTCTGGGTAAGCATGTAAAATGGTTCAGGATTTGTCCTGGATGCTTCATATGCTGAAGTGAAATAGCCATCTATTTGTTCTCGAACAAACCAAAACTCCCAGCTATTCCTGATTGGCCGGCTTTCATTCTCCTCCTTGTTCATAAAATATGGTTTTGTTTTAGAAAGTGGCAAGTCAGAAGCAGAGATCATAACATTTTAGCTTCCTGTTCATGAAATGGCTTTTACAATGCCTTGGGAGGTATTTGAAATGATCCTAGGCCATTATCACATCTCTCTGGATCCCAGTGCCATTAGCAGTATCCAAAATGGTTTCTTCTATAATCCATTGTGGTTTAGCTTAACCAAGGCCAAGTCACCATGGCAACTATTTTTCTCTCTCTCTTCTTCTGAAGAATGTAGAGGCCCAAGCTGAGAAAGATCTCTGCCGTCCCTCTCTCGAGGATCTGACAGCAGTTATAAGCCATGGCTCAGAGGCAGTATTTTCCTGCATTGTAGCCCACAGCGTTTCTTCATCATAAAAGCAAAAAGTGCAAAATATTTTAAAAGTGACTGGAAAGACAAGCTCCATTATATGAGCATTATACTACAGTAGCATAAATTTTGGAAACAGCAAGGAAAAAGAGATTACCATTTATCAGACAATAAATCTCCAGCACACCTATAGCATGCAATATGTGCAAATGTGTATTTAAAGCTGATGTAGAAAGAAAGTAGAAAGCCATTCAGTGTTACTGTTTCAACAAAGTACAGAATGTTAAGTGACTTATTGATTTATTTAACAAACATGCAGGGCCAAGGAATAATTACCAATTCAAGACTGAAACAAATGCTGTTTTATTTGTGTGTTCCCTGCACACAAATTAAAAATCAAGAAAAAGCTTTCATTATTATAGGGTGTTGTGCTTCTGAACTCTGGAGCTTCACAACCTGCTGGTTTCATAAATACTGCTCCTTTCATCAGGCATAGCACCTTGGCTTGCCATTGATGACATTTCTCCAAAATGCTTAGGGTTTTCCTAGCACAGTGTGCTATGGCAATGCAATGCAAGGCATGGCATGGCATGGCATTTTTATTTATTTATTTGAGTATATCCCGCCATTCATGTCAGGATCCCAGGGTGAGTAACAACAATAAAAGGATAAAAGCAATATGAGCAATGACAGAAGAACTGCACGGCAGGGGTGTACCTTGTTGCAGATTGGAGCATGGGAACAACTGGCCAGAGGGGATGATGGGGGTGGGGGTGGGGTAGGGGAATGACTTGGCTTATTTTGGGGGTGGGGGTGGGGGTGGTGTCATTTGTTTGATGTCTATTTACTTTATCCTGACAGATTTCCAAGTGATTCTCTCCACTCAGAAGTGATAAAGTTTTGGGTTTTTTTTTTACTTATTCTGCATCCAGATGTCAGTTACTTGTTCCACTATATTTGAATATTCTGGATAAAAAAACATGGATATTCTGGAATATCCATGCTTTATTCCAAAATATCCCAATATGGCAGAATAAAGTAATCGACATCTGGATACAGCCCTAGTATCTTTTGAATGATCACAACCAAAAGAAAGGAACAGAACAACCAAAACATTTGTAGCTAAAATACAGCTAGCATCAATTATCCAAGCCTATGAGGAAAAGCTCATCCAGTCCTAACATAATACGATCCTTAGTAATTATGCACAGTCCAAAGTCTTGTTTGTGTACTTATCCAGGGAAGCTGAGAAGGGTAACAGTGATTTATTGATTTTATATATTGTCACCTTGGTTAGGATTTTACAAAGAAGGAAGCATAAATCCCTGCAACAAAGGCTTACAATTTAGAAAAACCATGAAGAATAGAAAAAACAAGATTGGACTTCAAGGGTTACAATTTGAACCACAAATCACTTATTTATTCTAAGTCATAAATTAAAATAAGTGTTATTTAATGAATGAAATTACCATTTATAAGCCATTTTTAAATGTGAAGCAATAAATGATTAAAAATTAACAATGCAGCGTTGTGCTACTGGTTCATGCCATTTTTTCAAAAGAGGATTTAAATGTTTTCCTTACAAATTGGACTACATTTATTATTACCACCGGACAAGTATGAGTAATTTATAAAATTAAACAGCAGAAAGCAAAGTGTTATAATTAACAATCTGCAGTGAGGCTTTGCTATGTTTGAAAAACACTGATGACACACTGTGCAGAGTTTTTGTGAAAATAAAATGGACAGAAAATAATATTGGTGCTTTGAACTCTATACAAAAGCAGGGCCTATTCACCTGTAGGTGATGCTTCATTCATATGCCATGATGCTACCTCAGAGCATCCCAATCTTCTGAAGCTTTAGATAAGTTTTTCTGCTGGGGAGCTCCCCGCTGCAGCATTTGCACTTTCTTCCAGTGTGAATGCTGCATGGGGACAGGGGGCTGCATCATGACCACCATGGCAATCGCCGGGCGCACAGTGGAAGTTGTTGCAGCCATTGTTGTGGTGATTCAGAAGGTCTGGGATGGACCATCTGACAGTCAAATCCTTCTACACACCCTCAAGGTCTTTCAACAAGAGAAGCAATGGAGACTGGCCAACTTGGATAAACTTCAAAGGTGTGTCTTGAACTCTACATGGATTCATAGCCATAGCTGAAGAGTCAGAAACATATAGACTTATAACATTTGTTTAGTTTCAGAACACCATGAAGTCTCAGCTTTAATAAAAATAATCCAAACTTGAATTTCTGTGTGTCTGTGACAAACCATTTGTACTGCACATGATACTGAAGAACAACTCTGAGAAAAGATCATTCAAGTATAAGAGAGATTATTGGAAAATACGTTCAATAAATTATATTTTTACTCCTAAGCAATACAGAACAATCATGAGTCTGAAAGGACAAGAAATAAGCAGATATAAGCTTTGGAAGAGTTAACTGCTAAGCAATACCGAAGGCATCACCTAAGAGAGGAGGACAAGAACAGTGAAGCTCTATAAATGTTTTGTATAAGATACGCTACTTCTAAAATTTAGCCTCAGTCAACACTATTATGTTCACATTTTTATGTGAAAGAACTTCATCAACATTTATGAGTAGCAAAATCATTTAAAAAGGTAATGCCCACATAATTGTAGATAAGATCAGTTCACCAGATGTGAAATGATGAAATAAAGCATTCCTCAACTTACATTTAAGATACTGGTGATGGATCAGTACGGAAATGAAAGCTGACAGATTTGAAAAATGTTCTTGGAAAGTGTAAAAAAAGGAGTGAAATCATTCTTCTGTAGAAAGGATCTGCAGCAGTTAACCCTGATGTCTGGCCCAGTTATTTCACCCTTTTTATTTTCCCCCTTTTCTTTCCAAGTTATACATGTTCTGCCATACTTTCCCCCCTCAGGACCTTCAATTTTCTGAAGTATACAAATTGCTATTTATAAATATGGTTGATTGTGGGATTTCTTTTTAAATAACTTTTTAAAGAACTAATGCTGAGAATGCATTGACACTGTTATGGTTTTAATAAGTTTAGTATGCTATGGCATTAATGTGTTCATTCTATATGTTGCAACCTGCCCTGAGACCCTTGGGTATAGGGCAGGATAAAAATTTAAACAAACAAACAAACAAATATAAAGGAGAAGGGGGTTGAGAACACCTAAAGGAAATATTTTCTCTTTTAAAAAATCAGTGATGATGCAATTCTAAACAAAACTATTGTGTCTACACTTGTGGCATGGATCAGGGAGCTCCAGGATGCTCTGTCCACACGCCCTACTGCTGCCTCCATTCTGAAGCATGCAGGAACATCCCAATCCTCCATAGGCATGGACAAGTAAAAATTTCTCCAGCAATGTCTAGTTCACTCACAGACACTCCTACACTTAAACATAAGAACATAAGTGTAAACAGGTCCATTTAGTTTAAGGGAAGTGAGTATACATTGCTTCAGTTTTTGAGTCTGCCATGCTCTTGTTGTTCAGTTATCATTCAGTCATGTCTGACTGTTTCTGACCTCACTTGACAAGACTCTACTAGGCTCTGCCCTGCTTCATTTTGTATTCCTAAGGACAAACTTACCTGTTATTTTCCAGTTATTTTTTTCTTTCTTACTTTAGCCTTCCAATCCCCGATGATGAGAGGGGTGCTTGTTTTAGAAGGTGTTGTTAGGGAGCCGGACTCTTATCTGAGAATACCGGGTTCAATTTCACGCACGCACGCACGCACGCACGCACGCACACACACACACACACACACACACACACACCATGAAGCCAGCTGGGTGACCTTGGGCTAGTCACAGCTCTCTTCTGAGCTCTCACAGCCCCACCTACCTCACAGGGTGTCTGTTGTGGGGAGAAGAATAGAAAGCTTTGTCAGCCGCTTTGAGTCCCCTTAAATGGGTGAGAAAAGAGGGGTAGAAAAGCCAACACTTCTTCTTCTTCTTCTTCTTAAAACTGGTCAACTTCAGCCCCTCTGGCATCAATGGTTGAAGCATAGGCTTAGATAACTGAGGTTCGTCATGGATTTGAACAAAAATCATTCCATCATTTTTTAAAAAATTGTAAGCTTTTCTCACTCTTTTACTGGATATGAGGGCTATTCCATTTCTTCTAAGGGATAATTGGCTGGAGTAGTAGAAAAAATGGTCATCTGAAATAAATTCGTCCATCCTGTCCATTTTATTCATTGACTCCCAAGATATAATACTTTACATCTCATGTTTGAACACATTCAGATTACTTTGATCCATAGATCTTACTTTACAAGTTCCTATGCAATATTGTTCTCTATAGCGTTTGGAAATTTTGACAAAGGAATTGAGTGAATTATGCTCAATTCAAATTGCTGACTATGACTCAGAATGGTCTAAGATTCTGAGCTGACAGAAAAGAGGAATTCTGTTGGATAAGAAGAGTCAGTTTTTATACCCAGCTGTTCCCACCCATTCAAAGGGACTCAGAGCAGCTGACAAACCTTCTGTTCTCTCTACAATAGTCACCTTGTGAGGTACATGAGCTTGTTCTGAACTAAGCATGAGATATAACCATTTTAAAAGAAAAGTTTATTGCCTGAGTGAAACTAACATATTAACTGTGAGAACAACACGTGTTTTAGTGTTTAAGCTGCATAAATTGTAAGCCAAGCAAATGAGGATTGTAAACCATTCAGGGCATGTGAAAAGTTTGCACACACAGACTTGAGGGGAAGTGTGAAGTACCAAGTGCCATAAAAGGGAATGTATGAAATTCAGTAGCTCACTTGATAATAAGTTTGTACCTGGTTGGTTTTGCTTTGTAATTTGTACCTGTATAAAAACTGTTCTTCCCCAGTAACATTTTGGATAGCTTCTGGCCTGGAGGGCCTACATCATATTTTTCCTGTAGTGCTTTTTCCATTGGGTTTTCTTGGCAAGGGTACAGGAGCAACTTGCCCTTTCTTTCTTCACTGCACCACATTGGATCTGAGCTCTACCATGACCTGTCTGTCTTGGGTGGCCCTGCACAGCACAGCTCATCGCTACAGAGATTCCCAAGCCCAACCACCATGACAAGGCAGGGATCCCTGAAGAGGGACTTCTGATTACGGTTAAAGTTTTGAAGGAACTTTTTTGGAAATAAATCATCTAAGAACAATAATTAATTTTATCACTACAATCAGATGTAATTTGTGATTTTGTTGCACATAGAATTAGATTTTGCTTCATCAGATATGTTTCACAATGCTTTGATTCACAGGTATTTTTAAGCTTTTCAAAATACTTAGTTAGAACCCTTGAAACCATTATGAAAGTGGCAAAACTATTAATAATGGCACACCAAACAAATTTTGGTGAGGGCAGATATGCAGAAGGATAACTTTTCCACAGGAAAATTTTATAGAAGATGTTATCAGAGGCTGCCCTCTGGGAGCTCCAACCAATTAGAAGTAAAGCAAACAGCGGTGTGGGGAAGGATTTATCTTCAGCAGCACTCAATCTATTTAAGAGATTACCCTTAGGAGGCCTACCTAGGATTAGACTGCTATTCTTCTAATATAAGGAAGTGATTTTTTAAATTTTCTAGGATTTTGCTTTGCTTTTAAAAAAAACCTATCTGCTGCCTTTTTATCTTACTATTGTTTTCTCAGAGTTTTCTTATTTTATTGGTAGGTTGTCATGGAAATATTGATACAAATGTGTAGAACATAAATTGTTACAAAACATTTGAGGTGTGGTAAATAGATTAATGGTTCTGAATCTGGTGATTCCCCCCACCCTTCTCAATTCATCTTGAGCTGGGAGGCTAGGAATGTCAGAATCCAGCCAAAGAATGAGAATAAAGTGAGATAGTTCTGAATACTATTAGAGGATGTTCCCATTACAAGCTTAAAACGGTTTCGAAACGGTTTCAATCCTCAGGTTGGGTTAACACACTTTTTGCATGTTAAATCGCCACAAAGCGTTGTAAATAAAACACTAGGGGAGCATTCCCATTAAAAAGATACAGCACTTTCAAACTGGTTTTAATTCTCAGCGCCCACACTCGCCATTTGTTTCCAGAGTATTTTGTGGAGTATTTGGCAAATAAATGGAATAAATAAACACCTGTTTCTTCAGGTGTTTCCCCAGTTTTGGGTTTTAAAGAATTTATTCCTTACTGCAGTGGGGACGCTAGAGCAGTATTTGGGGAAGAATGCATCTTTAGATTACCTCCCCCAACAACATCCTGACCAATGCCTGTCTGCTTCTGGGCACGCCATTAAATGGGTGCGGCTACACTTCTGGGAGGCGGAGCCCCTTGTCATTGCCTGTGGCTTGGCTCGAACTCCTGCCCTCAGCCACGTCAATAATGTTGCATCAGGAGAAAGCCCAATCAAAGAGAGGGGGTGGGAACCATGACTCATAGTGGGAGGGGATGAAAAGATGCACTTTTCCTAATGCAGTTTTGAAGGAAGCTCAGAAATCGGGATTTCCCACGCTTAAGTGGGAACAGCCATACTCGTTTTTTTCCCAGGTTATTTTATTCCATTTCTTTTAGCATTGCAAATAGCGTGGTTTTTTTAATTGAATGGGAATGGGGCCTCATTTCAACAGGTCTCGCTCTGGTTCTTGCATTTGAAACAGTTTACATTTCTTACTGTGGGAACAGTACCCTGTAGTGGGATGAGAATGCGTGTTTAGGGTTTCTCTCCCCCAATAGCACTCTAGGAACTCCCCGCCCTTGTCAAGTCAAAAATTTTGCAGCAGGAGGAACACCAGTCAGAGAGAGGAAGTGGGCACCATGACTGGCAATGGGTAGGTGCCTCTTCTTGCGCGGGCGTGGGCATGTCTGTTAGGGAGGGGGGTGGCAGCAGGCACATGCCAGAGTGGTGGAGGCAGCAGCGGGAGAACGAGAGACTGCATGGTGGCAGCGGCGGCTGACCCTCGCTTGGTCCCCATCGCCGCTGCCACCGGAAGGAGGGAGGGAAGGAGTGAGGGGGTCACCCGGGTGGGTGGAGAAAAAGATACACTTTCCCAAATGAAGTTTTCAAGCGCTTTCAGAATCGGGATCGAACACGATTAAAGTTGAAAATAATGGGATCAGACAAATTTGTGTTTGCATCTGGTTCTTTTATTTTGGTTTAGGAAAACTGTTTTAAGCTTGTAATTTATTTATTTATTTATATTTATTTATTTATATATCCCGCCCCATACCCGAGGGTCTCTGGGCAGCTTACTACATTTAAGAACAAGCACACTAAAATTGTATCACACAATAATAAAACCAGTGTAAGATTTAAAAACCAACATGATAATAAGAATAAGAATAAAAACCATACAAAAACAGTTTAAAACAGTGGTGTTTGGAAGGAGGGAAAAATAAAGAGCCTCTCCAGGAGGATACCGTGGTCAATGGTATCAAAAGCCGCTGAGAGGTCCAGAAGAACCAGCAGGGTAGCATTCCCTCTGTCTTTCTCCCGGAGAAGATCATCGACCAGGGTGACCAAGGTGGTTTCTGTGCCATGACCGGGTCTAAAGCCAGATTGAAATGGGAACGGGGCCTGCGTCTACCAACCAGAAGAGACACAAGAAAGGAGGAAAGAATGAAACTCTGCTACAGTAGATGGGATACAACACATAGAAGATTTGATGCTTCTCCAGCAAAACCTGCATTAATATGAGGAAAAGCAGAGGCTATCAATTTCAGGAACATCTTGGCAGTGCTGAACAAGTATGAGCTACCAATTCCCTGAGGATGTGATGAGAAATGACATCACATGCAGAAAGATGCAGTAAATATGCACAATTAAGGCACACTGAAGACTAGGTTCATGGGCTATATCTATAGGTTGTTTGAAGAAGGCTCAGGAAGCAATCTTTGCCTCCCCCCTTTCCTCCTCAGAATGTTGAGATAAGAACCATTAACAAGTGTGGGCTGTGTAATGGGAAGCAGGAACAAAAAGGAGGAATTACTCTAAATTAGACATGAGGTTCATCTAGACCCAATATCCCTGAAGTGCTCTGAGCTAAGGAAATTTCTTGTTCCACTGCAGGAGTGTTTACATTCATAGAAATGGTGCCTCCATGTTCCAAAATGTGGAACATGTGGAGGATGTGTTGGATCAGGCTGCCTCCCCATCTGCACAAAACAGAGCTGTCTCAGGACTTAAGTGGAGACTTGGCCATAAATGCATCCTTGTTAATGCATACTAACCTTCCTAAAATGCTTCATTGCAGAGCGTACAGATTGCAGAAAGGTTCAACAATACAAATTTCCCTCTGCTGCTTCTGCAACTAGCATATACAACCAAAGCATCTTTGTTTGAATTGTGCATGATAGGCCATAGACTGCCTAGATGAAAATGTTTGTTAGTTGTTTATTCCTAAATTGAGAATATATGTTCAATCAGCGTAAAAAAAACCCCATAATTATTTTAGAATAATATTTGATTTGCCAGATGTGGTCATGGTGTGCCTGATAACAGTCCTGGAATATAGACCCGATATCCTGGGTTTACAGTATTGTAACAATGTGTGACATACTAAAATATGGAATATCAAGTAATATAATCCCCAGAGTGCTTTGTTCCAAAATATCCCAAAATGGTGGAATAGGCAGTGAAGATCCCAAGCCATCCTGTTCAGGCAGCTTGAAGCATTCTGCAAGCAAATCTCATTGAGGGAAGCAAGAAGGGGAACAGAATTACCATTCCTCTCTCTTTTGCCCCTCCCTCTCATTCTTTCCCCTGAAAATTGGAGTTTGGAGAAGGTAGAGGAATATGGCCTGCAATGTCGCCCCCTCCCGTCTGACAAATCCCCTTGGGGAACAACTCCTCCCCAATCTTCCAAAAATGGGGATTTAGAAGATAGTAAATCTCCAGGGGAGAAGACCAGACAATATTGCGTGCCTTGGGTACACAATGATTTTTATAAACAGTATCCGATTTGTAGGCTGTTTGAATCAGACTTCAGTTTTTCAAATGCCTAAAAGCCAAGATCAGGTAGATTTTCTAGATCAAAATGACAGACTGGGGATGTGGAACAGCATTGCCCAACTCCCTCACTATATGGTTCTCATCTGTGAGACTTAGATGGTTAATATCATTCCTTTCAAGAAGATTTGACCACTGGCCTTTACCAACTAGTAGGGATGCGCATGAATGGTGTTTTTTTTTTTTTTTGCATTTGCGTTATACTGAATCAAATGTACATAAATAATATTCATTTGAAGAGATCTCCTTCAAATGTGGTAGGATTCTATTTGATATGAAAGTATTTGTATGAATTTATACGAATGCATACATATCCGATATGTATCGCATATGTATCCTGTAACATATCCTCTCTGAAACTGTCAAATCCACTCTGAATCCACTCTGAATCTGCTCTCAAATCATATCAGATTCACTCTGGATCTACTGCAGATGTGACTGGCACAACTGCTTTCCCACCTCCTCTTTTCATGAATGTTCGGAAGCTTTGTACAAATGTTCCAAAACATTCATGCAAATACAAATGTCAATATATGAAAGTTGTAGCATTTATTTTGTATACAAATGTCCAAATTCGTATGAGGTCATGTGAATAACAAATGTTACAAGTATTTGTGCACATCCCTACTAACTAGGACTATAATCTAGAAACTGTTAATTATGTTGAACATTAGTAGACTTTAAAAGAGATGCAAAAATAATAGTCCACATAGCTGCAACTTCTATAAAAATAAATAAAACAATATTTATGCTCCCATCCTTCCTTCAAAACAACTCAGTATATCTTCTAGGCACTGAAACACAATCAGATTTTAATACTATTATTTACTTTCAAAGATGAAAACAAACATCAAAGTATGGGTACCATTAGAGAGATGACAAAAAGACCCCCAAATGAGATGCTAAAAGATTTTTCCAGCAGGAAAATTGGTTACCATTGGAGCTTTTTAGGGTATGTTCAAACACACTAAAATGGGTGCCTCTGATGTGCCTCTGCAGCTCTATGGACGAAGAGAAATGAGAAAAAAGAGTCTTGCTTCATCCCAAGCTTCTTTTTGTGAGTCCTTTTTGCAGACCCCAAAAGATCATTCTTGGATAGGGAAGTGCACAAATGAAAAATTCACATTTGATTCACAATCGAAACAAATGTTTTTTAAAAAATCATTTCTTTGTTGAATCATTCATTTGAATATTTGGACTTTACATTTGTGGTTGAACATTTTTGCAGCTTTTTCCGATTGAAAAAACTATTTTCACCACTAAAATACTGTGAAAATGTGAAAAATCAATCTAATTTTTGAATGCACATTTGTTCATGAACATTCCCTACTCTCAGGGCAAGGAGGATAGTTTGAGGTTGATGGGTCAGGTGCTTCTAACCAATATGAGCCTGCTATGGCCACTGACCAATCAGATTCATATAAACTGGACCAGCATTGGCCGATAAGAAGCCAGAAAGGAAGGGAAGGGAAGTTGCCTTTTTTAAAACTGTGTGATGTGGGTTTTTTTCTCCTTGCCCATAGACAGAGCAATTTCAGAAAATGAATGCCTCCAAAACACTTTGTGTGACCACCAGCATAATTTGGAGTACTGTACATATTTATTTACACTCACCAGTTACACACAAAAAAAAGAGGGGGGGAAGGAAGAAGATGAGGGAAAAGACAAAATGTTGAGATATACAACACTCAGTATCAAAATAAATTAGCAAAACAGCAGGGATATCTTTCACAAATATTCTGCAAGAGAGGAAAACTTGAGAGTGCATTCTAATCTGTAGCCCCAGTTCAATTAGGAAGCATCTAAGTCTGAGGACTCCTATTTATTTCAGATTAAATATGATATGAGATAATTGCCAATCTTCTTGTACAATTTCACTTCCAGGAGGTTGGCTTATCAGTCATATTGGGGGACAGTATTGCACAGTAAGTATAGTAGCACCAACCCTTTAAGAAAGGGTTAGACAAATTTATGTTGGTCAGGTATTTCAATGGCTAATAGAATGGATGCCTAGATACTATCTCCTATAAGACCAGTTCCCTACTGGAGTGGGCCAGCTGTCCTGAAACAAGGCTGAACATGTTACCAGAGTGTGGAAGAGAGAGGCACAGAAGTGGGCTGGGCTTCACAGTGGACTGCTATACTGGCCAATGCGGAAAGGCCCTAATTCCATTGTGGAGTAAGGCAGACTAAACAGTTGTGGCATGAATGAGTCCCAGTTAGAGATGTGCATGAATGGGTTTTTTAGCAATTGATTCAAAATGAATCAAATTCATATTCATTCAAATAGATCCCCTTTGAATGTGGTAGGATTCTGTTGATATGACTGTATTCGTACAAATATCCGATACGTATCAGATATGAATGAATACATATCTGATATGAACAAATATGTATCCGACACGTATCTGACATGAATGCTTATGTATCCGATATGTATCCACTTTTAATCTGCTCTTGATCCATGTCAAATGCAATCTGGATCCATTGCAGACATGACTGCTTTCTCACCTCCCCAATTTAACGAATGTCCAAACTGTTCATACAACTGTCCAAAACATTCGTATTTGTACGAATGTCAATGTACAGATGTCCTAACATTCGATTCGTCCAAATTTAGATGAGTTCATACAAATAATGAATGTTATGAATATTCATGCATATCCCTAGTCCCAGTATTTATTTCCTAGTCTAGTGTGGTCAAACCTACACCCTTAGCAGTAGATGAAATGGAAATGATCAAAATTAACTGGAACTGCAATATTTATTTGACCATGAGATAAACTGATTAGCAGTAAGACAGAGGAGCTACTTCTCAAAAGTAAAACTGAAAGAACTGAGTTTAGAGCAGCCACAAAAAAGCATGTCTTCCGGAAAATCATATCCCCCTAGACTTCAAGCTGAAGGTTAGAAAGAGAGCAGAAGCAATGCAATCAAAGGAGAAGCCTGCAGGCTACATTTTATATTTACTAGATTTGTCAGCTTTACCTGTGAATTGATGAGACTACCAAAGGCATTATTCAAAGACAGATCCTATTTGTGTGATGTGAACAATGCAATGAATGTTGAACACCTTTCTCCCAGGGTGGCTTCTTAGAAATCTTTCATTGAAAAAAATATGTCAGCAATGTAAGCAAAGGGGAAACTTGCTAGTAGAAAAAGGGACAAGGTTCCTCCGCTTTTAGTAGTTGCATCAAAAAGGAGATTTCAGCTGAAGTGGCTCATCATGCAAGTAGTCCTGTTCACACTTAACTGTGTGGAATGGCATAACTATACCATTCCACCACGGTTCAGGTCAGGGACAGAAGGCTGCAATTGCACTGTGAGTGCTGGTGCAAGCCCCAACTTTAATACCAGTAGTCAGGGTACAGATGTCAATGGCCGCAGCAACTTCTACCATGTGCCCAGCCATTGTCATGACAATTGTGATGCAGCATTAATTAGTGCAGTCACAGCTGTGACACACAACTCTGTCCAACCTTGCCCTACCCCCATGCAGCATTCCTGGGATAGCTGTGGAGTTCCTGGGATAGCTGTGAGAATGAAAAACCTTTCCACAACTTCAGAATATTGGGGATGCTCTGGAAGCTTCTATGATGGGTAAGTATGAACAGGCCCTAAGAAAGGAGAAAAGCCTTGTCCTAAAAAAAACAGCTGGTTAATATGTTTAATATCAGTAGCACCACAACACATGGAGTAATCCAGAGTTAGGTTCATCTTCCATTTTTCTCTCCTGAATGTTTCAACTGAGGATCATCTAATGTGTTGTATAATCCACTAAGTTCAATTGTATTTTTTTATATTTCATGTGAAACAGTCCAGAACCCATCCATCCATCCATTCGTCCATCCATCCATCCATTTTGTCTTGCCCTATACTCAAAGATTTCAGGCTGTGTGACAATAAAACCACAATAAAATCAGTTTAAAAGAATAAGCAAAACAATGACAGTGCCTGCATGGGGGGAGGATGTTCTTCCCTCAGCTTAAGGCCAGGGAATGAGGTAAGCCTTCACTAGTCTTCTGAACACGTGCAACAAGAATGCCTGCTGCACCTTGGAGGGAAGGGGGCTACAACCGAGAATGTTCCCATCTCTCCAACTACTGACGGTGGTGGGACCACCATTACAATAACTTGCTTACTGCTCTAATCTCTGATACCAGTTAATGCCACTGCTGCTTGTCTTCCTGTCCATCTGGCCATTCACCTTCTGGATCAAGCCACTTGTCTGTCTAGAACAGAGTTACAATAGAAAACAGAAGACAGCAGTGTTCCTGTGACTTTAAAAAGCAGTATATAAAGGGCACATTCAGATCAAATGAGTTTTCTTTTTTCAACTCCTACTCCTGCCTCACACTTTTTCAGAAGGGTTCCTTCCACTCTCCAAACCGTGGTCAAAAGAGAAAGCATCTCTAATTATTTGAAACAATTTAAATTTAGTTTAAGTTAGGCAAAGATCACTGAAGTTCCTTTTAGTGTGGAAGGAGCATGCATAACTTGATTAAAATCTTTTATCTACGGAGACTTTCCTTGTATTGCTGCAAACACTCATAGAACAGTCAAATCTGCAGTCAATGACTTTTATGATGGCCATTGAAATACAAAGCAATGTGCTTTTGTCATTACATTCTTGACGAGATGTGTTTATACAAGTTGTGTATATAGGAGTTGCATTTATTGCTGGAACAAAATGAGGTTTTGAAAGTGATTCAGAAATCAGACTTAGAACAGAATTCAATGATGCAACTTTCCACAAAGTTCCCTAAATATGAATAGTTACTGACTGCCTCTTCTTGGATGCCTGTATATTTACAGACTCAAAGTTTTAGGGGCAGCCATAATGCTCAGTATGTTAGCCTCAATGAAGATATGATTAACTACTGTATGGTGCACAAGATAATATTTTTCTAAACTTTAATAAACTTGAACATCCTCAGCATAGGAGGTATGTCTCACAGTTATAACAATTAATTGGTATACATAAATTTCTAAAGGAACACATCTTCCCATACGATGTCCCTGTGTGACCTTGTTTGCCACCATCATCCATATTCAAAAGTGTGGGAATGCGTGAGAGGACCTTCTCCACAATAACCCTTGAGTTGTGGTACAGCCTCCCCTCTAAGGCGTACCAGGGAGTTTCACTATGGCAGAGATCCACGTCTTTGGGTAAAGAAACAGTTTCCCTTCCCTTTCAAGCATTATTATTTATTGTTTAACTTGTATTTTATCAGGTTATGTCAAAGCCAAAGTTTATTGGCTTTGACATAACCTACCTTGAGACCTCCGGGTATAGGGCAGGATAGAAATTTATATAAATAAAGTCCAATTTTAGATGCTCCAAAATGCCCCAGAAAATCCAAGACAAAAGAGGGCAATCCTTTAAATTCACCTGTCTTCTCAAGAGGAAACAATTGGTGAACTCCCATGACAAAGGCTGACCTGGTGACTAGTGCCATACACTACAGTGAAGAATACTTTCAACTTTCTCAGATCTGTGCCCAGTGTCCTATGTTCTTTCCTAATCAGAACAATTATTTTTACAAAGCTATATGCGTTTTTGGTTAGTCAACTCACGAAGCATCCAAGAGCCTTGGATGCCAGTGGATTTGGACTGGACTTTATATTTAACTTACTTCTGTATTTAAAATTCTGTATTTACTGTGTATTACTTATTTAACCATTATGTCATTACCTTTAATATTTTATGTGTACATAACTGTGATGTAAATCCCAATTGTTTTGAGTTATGTAAATTATATTTGATTTTTTTTCAAATATTGTAACTATTTTCCCCAAACTAATAGATTAAAAAATAAGAGGGGAGGAAGAAGGCCACTGTTTCAATTCACAGCATCACCTAAGGAAACCATTTCTACACTGTTGCCATGAATGGACATAGATGCCCCCACATACTGAGCGTACACCAATCTCAGTTTAAAAAGAAAGAGAGCAAGAGAAAGGTCTGTGTTCAGTGAAACAGCAAAAATCCTCTCTGGCTCTGGGGCTTTCCCAGTTACGTGGCAAAAAGAATGGCTGTACATTCATTACAGTTGTACATCTGTCATTGTTCTATCGAAGAAGAAGGTTCTGCAAACCACACGTGTTAGAATTCTCCTCCCTATGCAATTGTTACACTTGTAGGGAACTTTTGGCAATTTATCCATAAACCCTGCAAACAGGGATCCCCATGGGATGGACAATGAACAATAAAAATCACAAAACATTGGCTGAGCTGCTTTGAGCAAGTGAAAATACATTTCTGCTTGTCCAAAACACTTTTCAGAATACATTTCAACATTACCATGCTAATCCTTAGTCAATATCGACAATTAAGCTGTTAGAATTTCTGCATGAAGCACTTATTTCTTTTTCTGGAGTGGGTTTATTGTGACTTGTCTGGATGTGTCAATACAAATTCATTTTTTCTATTAGTCTTTTCTTTCCCTCCGCAATCATTTAACAGAAACACTTGCTAAAAAGAAAAAAGAAAAGAAAGGATCCATCTTTGTTTTCAGTTCTTGAAAATGTTCACCATAATGAAGAAAAACTCTTGAGGACAGAGGTTTAGAAGTAAAGATGATCTAAAAATAACATGAGAACAGGCTCAGAATGTGTCATTAGTGAAACCATTGTAAATTATAGAAACTGAGGCTGCACTGGATTAAATGTTTCTGGTAGCCCTTTCCGGTATGGATGTGCACACAAAAAAGATATATATTCATTTCACTATTGAATTGAGCATCTGAAAATTTGCTTCTTCACAGATTGGTGAAATCGAATGTCCAGACTTTGGTATTTGCATACAAACAGCTGCACCAGCACCTGAAGTGTGGATGGCTCCCTCCACATTTCATCTTAGCCTCACTGGAATGGCATTGCATTACTCCAAACAGGCCCAAAGTAACTCATATTTTACCAACCTGCTTAAAACAAAAGCCTGTTACATAAAATGATAGTACACCAAAAGATGGCTGTAGTTATGAGCCTAGGCTATCACAAAACAACCAAAACAACCATAAAAAATTAAATAGCCTCTATAAAATCCTTGGCTCTGTAGTCTGTAGAGACAAATATAAAAGAAAACGCCAAGCTATAGATGAAATTTCTTGTAGAGTTTAATACCCACCAGGATAGCACAGTATCTCCCCCCCAAAAAAAAACTTGTCTTTCTAACTACAATTTCACAGTTAGGGGGTGTATTAAGATAAGGTCACACCCTGGCTCACATCAGTTCTCGAAACTGAACAGATAGTTACATTAGTATTGCTAGCCTGGAAACATTTTGACAATCAATTTAAATGTCTTGCTGTTTATTTTCCTCTGTTTCTTCATGTGGCATTCTGCTCCTAAGCCTGACAGATCTCTAAGAAGTCACAGAGAGTTGCATGTTTCATCATTCAGAAAGGCAGCCAAGTCACCCATTAACATTTGTACACATCAAAAACCTTCATGTATATTCAAAGCTTCCAAACTGTCAGCTGTGTTTGCAATAGAGCTCAGAGTCACAGACTTCATCATCTATCTATAATTAAAAGAGGTGGGTGGATGTGAACAGCTCAGGCATTCCTTTTGTTGCTGTTGTTTCCCAGATCTTATTGTTTTAGCCACATGTGTGGCTTCCAAGTGACCTCTGAAGGTAACCAAAAGCATACAGTGAACTTATGGAAAAAATGTTGTCATGGTAACACAGCAGCAGGAGGCCCCTGCGTTTATATGCTTACAAACAGGTAATTAAATACACCCAGAAGCACAGGACAAATGCTCCAGGCCAATCTTAATGTAAACCATGAATGAAGGAAGCTTTTTAACCTTTCACCTCGGGCTGATAATTTGGTGCCTCCAATTTCATCCTTATTTACCTGGATTTGTTCCTGACTGGCTTTCACAAGGAACAAATAAAATATGTCGATATTAGAGATAATGATCGACAGCATTTGTTCCACAGCTGCATTAATCAGCCTTATAGATAAAATCTGTTCATTTCTTTGTGGCAATGATGGCAGAAAATAATGGAGTAATAACTACCTACATTTGAGACGCAGGTAGTTTAGGACCACATTTAAAAAAAAATTATCAGGAGCATTTTGTGATGTATTGTGTATTCACAAAACATAGTTCAAAAAGCACATACCCTCTGAGATGAACAAATTGCTAGCTATACTGTTCATAGCCTTGGGATTTTTTTTCCTGCTGAGATAAAGAAAGCATGCATTTGAATTTTATCTTCATCAGCTGTACATCCTGAATGCTTCTCTGCATACTTTTCTGACAGCTAATTTCACAAATCAGACTAATTTTTTTTCCTGATTGCTAGAATTTCTAAGAACCACTAGGGCAGACCCATCAAAATATCAGTCCCCATAATTTAATAAACAGCATGAATGCAAAGCACCACTAAAGTCTTAATATCCATTCTTACATGCATTTCTCTGGAGTAAGCCTCAATGGATAGAAATGTACGGTATATCATTGCCCTGTACACATCTTGCTTTTAAGGCACTGCAAGTCTGGTGCATTTTCCATGAGTTCTTAAAATTATGTGGCTTTTGAGCAGCCATTCCACTATTAGAAGTACAGTATGAAAATAATTATGCTTAGGTTTAGGACTTGCTAGAAACATAACAATATTTATTTATTTATTATTCGTATTTCTATCCTGCCCTATACCTGAAGGTCTCAGGGTGGGTAACAATGCTTTAAAAATTCCAAACATTAAAACATAACAATATATATTAAACAGTTAATACCTACAACATCATTTTAGATCCAGAATGTTAAAACAAACCAAATATGTATTAAAAACAGTACAGCTTAAAAGTGTGTGTCGGGGGGGGGGGGGGGACCACATTTAGCCAAAGGCCAGGGCAAAGAGGTGCATCTTTACTGCCTTTCTGAACATGTACAGAGTAGGAGCCTGACGCACCTCAAGGGGGAGATTATTCCACAGCCTGGAGGCCGTTACTGAGAAGGCCCTCCCAGTTGATGCACAAGCCATAGTTGGGCATAGGCTCTCCTGGCCACGGCATCAACCTGAGCTACAAGCGTCAGCGCTGGGTCCCTTGGCAGCATGCTCTTTTTCAATAGAGATGGGGTATCTGTATGCCACAGTCATCCTTGTGAAGCTGTGCCTCCTGGGGCAACTTTGTCTGAACAGCACTGGCTGCTGGTGACTGGCCCAGACTCTGGCATAAAATGAGCACTGGGGAGCACACAAAGGGGTGTCTGCTTTAAAGTGATCTCCTGACTGGACCAGCTGTCTCACTCTGGGTGGACGTACCCTTATGGTGCACAGAGTCCAGTATCATTTCACTACACTGCTAAAAATTGCCCAAGAAAACCTCAGCCTGCAGCTGAGGAGGTCAGGGAACTATATTCATGGCCTCCAGAGTTAGGCTGAGCCCAGCAGGCCAAGGACCTTTCCAATTACTTCACCTTTGTTGCTTTTTGGTCTCTCATTCTTGCGTACCAAACAGACCCAGATTTACCAGTTTGCAAGGGCCTTTTTGCACTTACCAACGTGGGGCCTATTTGCATGATTAGTGAACTTCTGGTGAAGAGCATCCACACATGTTGGAGGTTGTTACAGCCTCCAAGAATGCCCTGCCTCACCAGAAGTTCCCTAATTGTTGATTCGTGCTCCACACCTTAACCATTTTGTCCCAAAAACTCACGCGTCCGGGGCAGTGACCATCCACACCTCTTCCAGTGTTCCAGGGTTGTCTGAGATGCCACACAGGCACATTGGCACCTCAAACAGCCAGAGACTTGACTGCGTGTGTGCAGAACATCAGCATTGTCAGGGCAGTGATGCCAAAGCATTTGCAGTCGTGGAAAGTGCTGCAGTCAAAATGGCAGTGCCCAGGGGAGGACCGACCCCTGGATCAAATCAGGTAAGTATTTGATCAGGGGTGGTGGCCAAAGTTGACTAGCATGCCAAGCCCAAGTGCTAGGCAACATTGGTTAATCACACTCCTTTCTCATCTAACAGTATGGTATAACAATAGCATACCAGACTGGAAAGGTAATACAGCAACAGCAGCTGTCTGCACTTCAAGTGCTGGTAATTCCCCATGCTAGGTCAGCAGCATTTGAAGTGCAGATGGACAGGCCAGATAGCCATTGCAACATCCATGCCAATACCTGACATGCCCAGATGTGATCTGGATGCTATGTGCAACTCCCCACTTTCAATGCTGCAGCTGGAAGAGGGTGCAGACTCTTCTGTGTGGAAGGTGGCAGTGGCAGACTGCACACAGACTTGTTTAGTGAGTGGTGGACTACTGCCCCCTAACAGGAAAGTGCAAACAGGCCACATATTGCAGTTAGAGAATTCCCAGGAATGCACTTAAACCTAGATAAGTTTCTTGCTAATCAAATGCTTAGTGCAGTATTATTAATTTTAAAATATCTTCTTTATATTTTATTCTGTCAAAAATTAAAAAGGAACCTTTTTTCTTTCTTTTACAGCCTGAAGTTTTAATGCATTTCTGAGAAATGTTGTTCAAAATAAGCATAACTGATGGATTCCATCCTGGAACAGACTGAGCCTGTTGTTTTATTTTATTTTCAATATCTATTTACAGCCCTCCATGAATGTTTTAAAGTTTTCAGCTAAATGCCTGGCCTTCAGTCTAGTCTAGTGAGCCAGTTTGGCCTTGTGCTTAGAGTGCCGGCTTTATATTTCGTAGTCACCAGGTTTGATTCTGCACTCTTCCATGAAGCCAGCTCCCAGAATATGACCTGAAGGACACCCCTTTGTCTTAGCTAACAGACCTGGGTCCTTTCTGCACTTGGCCTTATTATGGAATATATCCCAGAATAGGGATCTGCTATCTGCATGCTAGTGCAGACTGTAGAATGCCCCAGGTGAGACCTGCCATAGTCTGCATTAGCTTGTGCCCAGCAGACCGCTATCCTGAGATATATTCCAGAATAAGGCCAAGTGCAGAAAAGACCCTGGTGCAAATTAGTGACTACATGTACTCTGCCTTAGGTTTAAGGATACAAGGGCAGATTCATCATTAGGCAAAATAAGATGTTATGGTGACCTGCCCTGTGAGGCATCCCTATGGCATACGAACCAGCACACACCAGTCTGTAGATTTTGTCTGAAATTCGCACTGTGGCAGAAAATCTAGCTTTGATCCATACAGGATTTCAAATAAAGCTGACAAACAGATACATGTTAGTTGTGGGTACTTCCAGCTACACCACATTGTTGAGACAGACAGAAGTTGCTGGTGGAGGCAGGGAGAATCAGCGGGGACTCTTGTAGCACTTCTTCCAAATTTTGTTGGTCCTTCATATATCTGTGCTTCTTCTGGCACTGCCAAATTCTCCTGCTGCTTTTTCTACCTCAGATGCAGCACAGAATGTACAAGTATTAGCCACTTACACTCAAATCATGATTCTGGGGAAAAATTCATGCGGAGGACACACAATGTTAGGTGTTACATGTCCAGATTTAGTGAAGTGAAGCACAGCTGCTATCGTACCTTTTGCTGTCTCTAATAGCATGTCACTCAGGTAAACATGGTGTGATTTATTTAGTATGCCCTGGGCATATTTCCATGTTTAGGCCTATCCCTTGCACTATTTTGAAAAAGTCTGAAAAAGGCCAATTTATTCAATTTTGCATTATTGCTGGGCAACTAATGAAACTTCAGGGACATGCACCTAAAATTCAAACTATTGAGCCAGTCATGACATAGGCTGCATCCCCAAAGGCCCTAAAATCTGGGTTGAATGCAAATTCGCTGTTCAGAGTTCCCATGTAATCCACCTGAATCCGGCAAGCCCCATTCCCATTCCACTCCTTTTTCCATGGATTTTCCTGGGAAAATAAACCCCTGGTGAAACAGGGGTTTTCTTGCCAGATTCAGATTACTGCTGCTGCTCCTCTTCACCTGCCCATCAGATTTAAGTGCCTTTGGACACCATCCTAACACATGGTCAGAGATGGGCAGGCGAAGAGGAGAAGGAGGAAAGGGGTGTCGGGCTCACTGCCATGAGCCGCAGCTTGACCGAGTAGAGGGGGGCGCCCAGGCAACATCAAGCCTGACACGCAATCAGAGTCACCGGGCTTGATGTTGCTTGGGTGCCCTCCCCTCTATCAAGCTGTGGGTCATTGAGGTGAGCCTGGCGCCCCTTTCCTCCTTCTCTCTCTCCTTTAAATAATATTTGCTAAGTGATTTACAAAGCAATACATACCGAGAGCAAGTTTGCACCTGACAAAATCTGAGCCTGAGGGTGGCACGTCCTTCAAGGTCATTTAGATAACTTCCTGAATTGATACAAAATTTGCAGCACCTATGTAGCACTCAACAGAAATGTTGTGCTTCAGCTTTCTATCAACAACAATCACAACACCCCATATTCCATGCATATTCTAGATCCATGCAGAAATGTATCTCATAAAACAATTTTTTGAAATTGTTATGCTGTGTTCCATGGTTCTGCTTTGTATATAATCTTCCTGATATGGCTACAATATCCATCTTGAGAGGATATGACTGGTAGGAGAGAAAGTTAAACAAATAATAAAGTGTGCAAACTGATAAATCTTTGGGTTGGAAAAACTGAAAATCAGCTAAAAAGAAAATTGAAGATCTATTCCTAGGCAATGGTGCTTGCAGGGGCCAGAAGAGATAAGCAAAACCCTATCACACATGGAAACTTCCATAGGCAAGTAGGCAAGCCTCATTAGTTTTCACCCCTATGATTTTTATAAGGTATGACAAATATCCTTGATTCTTAAAAGAGAGGAAAAATAGGCCCACCACATTATGGCCATGTTGGCACAGTTTCTATTTGCACATTTAAATGCCACGGTCAAAATTCAACTGAGGTAATTTGAAAAAGGAAGAAATGGGGCTTTAGGGTCTAGTTTTAGTTTCTACCATCAGGTTTCAAATAAAATATTTTAATAATCTAAAAGGCATTTTAATAATCTTAAGGGCATTTTTAATCCTAGGTCGCATAAGCAACCTTGCTTTACTTAGCTATTAATATCTATACATATATCTAGCATAGCTGCAGACCTTATCCATTCCTCGAGCTGAAACATAAGCAAAGCATAAACCTCTGAGGCATGTTAAATGATACATAAATAATGAATGAATACCACATAATAAACAGAACCTTTCACTGGTCTGTTTTAGAAAGCACTAGCAAGATAAATGGAAGTAGGAACAAGGAAAGCATAGTCAATGACCCAATTTACAGGCATGCTGTTTGTTATTCCCCCTTTCTGCACTTACCTGCCCTTAAGTCTGGATTGGTGGGCATAGAATAACTGACACCTGGATTACAATATGGATTACATGGAGGCGCAGGCTGGATCAACACCATCCGCACTGATGACAGCTGCAAAGCTTGCACAAACTTAGCAGCCACACACACACACCTAAAGAGGGTCCTTAATCTGGATCACCGGTGAGTGCAGAAAGGACTGGTCCTCTCTCTGGTAACGGCTCCACTTATGATTCTAAGACATTAGGAATCGGTTTCCACTGTTGTGGCCTAGTTGCAACCTGGCCAAAGCAGTTCCCTACCTCCTGTACTGCTGGCAGGGCCATGTTAACTATGCCTGCACATAGAGACCAAATTGACAGCCTTTCTTGCAAGACAAGTCTCCGTGCGTGGACAGAAATGGCCTATTAACTGCCTTAGCCCATGTTGGGAATACCCAGTGAGGACAACTGTAGGGGCTAAGGCATAGTGACTTCAGAGTCATTCCTCACACACTGAGCCTCAGGTGCCTGTCCCATGCTCCAGGGGCACTGGTGCTGACTCCCAACAGGGGTGTGCAAAATACATCTGTAGTCTGCCTCACACATGTACACACACAACTCAAAGTAATATAATGACAAACAAAACCCATTGTTAGTAGAAATGCATAGAGGAAAATGAAAAATTAATGTATTTATGAATAAAACATATTACACATAAAAGTATGCTGTTACAGCCCTGGGTTTAATTGCAAAAAATTAAAAATAATTCTAGAGTCATGAATCAGGAGAATATACAGCTTTATACAGACCTAGATTGCAGCAACAGAACACTTTGCCAATATGCTGTATGGAATTAAAAACTAAGCACAGTAGAAAATCTGCATTTTCTGTGAATATTCTTCCATATGCAAAATCAAACTGATGTATTTAAGCATGCAAAGCTTCCACATTTAGATCAACACTTATAAACTGGATTGCTGCTATACCCATTTCAACATATGAGGCATGATCCAAATATTAACCATGAGCAAAAGAAAAATAACATTGATCTATTTGCATGCATTGATGTCACATCTCTGGAGCAACTGGCAAGCAATTGCCTTTGAGCAACTGGTGTGTTACGATGCTCCAAGAAATATTTTTTCACTGTCTTCAGATAGATCTTTCTCAACTTTGTTGTTGATTCTCAGATGTGCAAGGCTGAAAATATTGCCATTGCTTCTTGTAGACCGTAATAAATTATCCTCAGAAGTTTTGAAAACATAGTGCACTAGCAGGGAGAAAAAGATTCCAATTTTTATATTTATTTTTAAATTTTTTATTAAAAAACCTAAGACATACACATACATAAACTCAAGCATATTTCAAAGACCTCAGTCAGAAGAAAGATTTCAAAGACAGTAGAAGCAAGTATGCATCCTTGCTTTACTCTGCTGTTAGCTGGGAGTGGATCAGAGGATGTACCATCAAACTAGATGGTGCTTTACATATATTTACAGAAGGATATTAGGATTCTGAGAAGCCCAATTGAGTAACCGTTCTTCTACAGTATCATTAAAAGGCCTTTTCTACTAATCATGTCATGGTTCAAAGAAAGCAATGTAAAGCACTCATCTCTGCTCATGACACTTGTAGTTGGAGGGGGGGGTCAAAAGCAATTAAAACAGTAATGTAAAACCAGTATTAAAAACTGTGAGTGCCTAGGTAAACAAAATGGCTGTCTAGACCAGGATACTGATAGACCTGTATTAAGAGACCTGTATTATTCAGTGGAGTACTAAACCAGCCCAAGAGATATGTGGAAAGATGCATACCTCTATAGGCCAGCTTAGCAGAGTTGCCCATTTTGGCAGCACACAAAATTCTACTGCCAAAATGGGTTTCCCAGTCCAAAACTAGCTCCTAGCCATTGCAGAAAGGAGGCTGGAGCCAATTTTGGAGCCAATTCAGGGCTTGTCTTTCAGCAGCTTTCCAAGTCATAAGGTTTGCTCTGGGACAGTAGAGTGGTCCGGTGTCTGGAACCACTCCAGCCTGACCTGGGGCATTTCTGCACTTGTTTTCCTGTCTGTTGGACAGGAAAGGTGCATTATAGACTAATATTGACTAATGCTTACATTTGTGAATGCTAGTCCATGATAGACTAGCTCATGTTTGATTGATCACATGTCTGATCCTCCACAGGGTGCCACCATCTTGGTCCTGGCGTTCTGCACAGTCATGTCAGGGGGTCATTTGAGGCCTAAGCATGCTTGCACAGTACCTCAGATGACCCCCTCAACTGGAAAAAGTGCAGATGCTTGCTGCTGGATGCTAAAGGTAAGAGAATGGTCAGGATTGGGGAAGGTTGGTTTGCCTGTGATGCATGATTTTATGTACCACAGCTAGTATGCTTTAGGCAACCTCTGGGCAGGCAGAGGGCATTTTTTGTCTGTAAACACCTCTTGTAAGTGCAGATACACCTGCCCAGATATTGACTAATTGCATACTACGGATTGAAGTGCAAATTCACCTCTGGTCTTGTTGGACAGGGCCAGTTGGGTAAGTAGAAAATCCAGGAAATGAGTGATTGTATTTATTGACATTATCTTTTTTACCCTTTATTTTAATATATTGTAAACTGCTTGGAGATTTTTTTAAAAAATGGAAAGCAGTATAAAAAGGTCTGAAATAAATAAATCTACATAATTCCTATGCCCTCTGGTCAGCAAGGAGTTTCTATGGATATGGTCCATGAGGATACTTCCCCTCTTGCACTCCCAAAAGGTAACTTCCTTAGAAATTAGGACTAACCATTCCAAAGCCACAATCATCAGAGGGTCTGTCATAAGGATGAACTTCTGGCTGACACCAAATTGGTCCTTTAGCCTGGATTTTCAGGTCTTAGACAGATATGAGATCTGAATTCCAGTTGTATTTTTAAATCTCTTGTCAGCAATGCCAGCTGAAAGAATTTGTAT
Organism: Aspidoscelis tigris stejnegeri; assembly: GCA_023333525.1. Lineage (NCBI taxonomy): Eukaryota > Metazoa > Chordata > Lepidosauria > Squamata > Teiidae > Aspidoscelis > Aspidoscelis tigris. The sequence continues at coordinate 35,097,119 of JALMGA010000004.1, read as the reverse complement.
CTTTGAGTGTGCCTGTGAAGGTCAACTGCGGGGAGATGGTGAACAGAGCAAAATATGCCTCATGTTCTGGTTCTGCTAGTGGGCTTCTATGAGCAGCTGAATGGCCAATGTGACAGCACACTGCTGAATTAGAGGGACCAGTGGGGTATTTCTTATGTTCCAATGATCTGGACAGTAAGAGCCAAACAGACGGAGCTTCTCCCAACCCTGTGCCAGTTCCTTCAGCCAGCAGCTCCGGCCAGCTTCAAACCAGGCTACATGTTGATGGAGCCTCTCATTTATATATCCCTTTGTTCTTTCATGCAGAAATCCAAATCAGCTTGCCTTTCCAAACGCATTATAAAAGATGGCATTATGATGATCTTGGACTGGGAATTCCAGACTGCATGTTCTCATTTATGGACAGTGTTGATGCAAATAACTTGAACAGCCAATTCATCAGTCATCCGGGGAAATGAACACCAAGAACAGTTTTTCCTTTGACGTCAAAATTGGTATGTTACTTGAAATAAAAGTGAACTAGGGGCCTTTCTGCACAGACAGTCCTGTGTTTGGAATCAGTGGGTTTGGAACAGCCAGACATTCTGATTCTGAACACAAGAAGGCATGGGAATGATGGCACTGATCCAGACCAGCCCATGCCATGGCTTCAAAGCGCATGCAAGTTTCACAGCCCACTGGTCCCACTGGTAGAACTGATTAAACAGGTGTACCAGTAATACTGAATAAGGCCTTCCTGTTCAGCATCATGGTCCATCTAATGCAGATGGAGCAGAGCAGCAAAGGGTAGTTCTCGGATGGCTCAAGCAGAATACCTATGGGTTATCCTCTTGTGCTATACCAAGAATAACTGCTAGGGGGCGCAGCCAATAACTTATAAATAGCCCTCCAGCTGCGCCCCTGGCTTGACTTTTCCTCGGTCGCTAAACAGCCAGGTATACCGCTGGATTGCTACTCATCTGGAGTTATACCAAGGGCTCAGATTAAAAGATCTAAAATGCCAAAGGGTAGGATCATTTGATGTTTATTAATAGAACTGTTTTTATCAACTTGGATCTGAGATTTAGATGGCAAGGCTGGGTTTTTACATGGGATTTGGTCGTTTCCTTGAGGGAGATTATTCCTACCCCTAATTTGTTCCCTGCCTCATTCCCTAGTGTAAGAGAATTGAGATTCAGAAAACAGCTGGTCATTCGGCTTTTGTGTGGTTTTGGTGGCCGGTTGCTCATTAGCTGTTTTAGCAAGGGAGATCCACCGGGGCTTATTTGCCCATTGCCAACTGTCAAAACTGCCATTACTTTAAGAGGGCAGAGTGGCTTCTATATTTCCTTAGCACCTGCATGAATAAGCAATGTGACTAGGTTCTGTCCGTACTATCTCTGGCAGTTTACAGCCGATGGTCTGTGCAGCCATGAGTATGTGGCATTCGGAGGCGTGCTGGGCTTTCCCTGCCGGCCTCTGTGAAAGGCAAGTGGAGAAAGCTATCTGTTCTCAGCCGGCTGTGGAGTGTTAAATGGTGGAGCCTCACAGGTGCGGATAGGCCGAAGATTTCCTCTGCAGCCATGTGGACAGGAGCTTGCTATGGTCTGTAGCCTGTTGTCAGGTCCTGTGCTTGACTGGGCTCCTTGTCTGGTTGGTGCTGGTAGCTGGAGGCTTAAGTTTCCAGCTGCTTGAACTAGATCTAAGCACCAACTTTTCTCTCACTCAGCTAAGGGTGATGGATGTTCTGCCAGGGGAGCTAAGCTCCAGTAGGGGTCAGGCGGATCAGATCCTAGCCTTTCCCTGGTATATAGCTGTAACAAATGTTCACTCTGCTTATATTTATATTGGCAGGGGTGGGTATTTTGGATATGAACAGTAGTTGAGGTAATTTACTTAATTGCTATAAGGATGAATATAATACTTATTAATTAGTGTGGTTAATGAATATTTATTTATGAAAATAAACATAAACAAATAATATAGAGAGTTAATAGTAGAATTTATTATTTTAAAATTCATTATAAATAAAGTTAATAATTGAATTTATTATCAAATTCATTATAAGTTTATTATACAATATATTGTAAAGTTTATTATAAATAATGGAAATTAACAATTCTACAATATTTACAGTATGTGTATATATAATATTGGGAATAATTAATATTACGTTTTTGTAATATAATATAATAATATAAGTTATATGTTAATTGTTTTTATTAATATAGATTATTACTATTGTTAATAACATTGATTTCAAATAAGTAGGAGGCACAGTTGAAACCAATTTTATTAATTTTATTAATATTATTGGTTATTATTATCGCCTGGGTTTAAAGGATAACTTTAAACTTTTGGAATGAGGTTATTGGGGTGTTTTTAGTGGATGCCCAATATACTGTTATTAAAAGTAAGGGACTGTAACGGCATTTCTAACAGCCTTTAGAACACTGGTTCTCAACCTGGGGGTCGGGACCCCCTTGGGGGTCGAACTACCCTTTCAGAGGGGTCGCAACGAGTCTCCTGCCACCCTTCCCTCCCACCTCCAAACTGTTCTGCCCCCATAGTTGGGGGTCTCCACAACATGAGGAACTCCATTAAGGGGTCCCGGCATTAGGAAGGTTGAGGACCACTGCTTTAGAATGTTCAAAGAGTGCTCCCTGCTTCATGCAGGAACTCCAAGTCCCAGCATTCTCTGAGAAGGGGCTGCACAGCCGGCCTTATCATGCCAATAGTGATCGGGCGACCACCAGGTAAGGAGCGTTCACGCGTGCTCGCCCCTGGGGTGGGGTGGGGTGGGGTGGGTGGGGTGGGGGTCCCGCCACCTGCATGGGCCTGATTCAGGGCCATGTATCTCACGGCACTCCAGAGAAGGCACCAGACAGGCCTCCTCGCCCCTGGCTCCAAGTGCGGGACTTATGAGTCCCGGGATGGCTGCTCAGCCCAAATCCATCCTTTACCTGCTAATGTGGATGGGAGACTGTCTTAGACGCATTCGGGCCAAAGTGTTCTACAGCATTTTCGCTATAGTGCAAAGAGGCCTCTAGATTCTTACTACATGGGCCCTTCATCTGGATTAAGGGTCCATGAAGATAGGGCTAAAGAACATGTTGAGGGGGAGGCCTTGCTGCTGTTTTTAGTAGGAAAATGTAACATTAGTTGGGCACAAAAAGGCAAGTAAAGTTGAATTTTTGGGTCTTACCCATCCATTTCCTAATGCAGCCTCGATTACAATATAAGAGTTGTCACGCTGGAGACCCAGTTTTCTAAATCTGAGGAGATCATAATGGGACACTTTTTAGTGGTCCCAAATATTTTTAATATAACAAGTAATCCAGTGACTTCAATATGCATAGTAAATGCTAGAAGAGGAGAAATGGTACAATGACTTATGAAAATGTCTTTGCATCATGGGAATGTTTTATTAAATTAAAAATTAGGTTAATTTGCTGTCCTGGCTCTGCCTGTTTGACCTCCACTGCCTCGGCCTGCTTGACCCCCTCTGGACTCCCTCACCTGTGAACACGAGCCGGGAAACCCACCAGCTAAAAAGCAGCTGCTCTGTCCATCATCACTTCTCTCCTCTTATATGTGGTCAAAATTCTGATGGTACCATAGATGATAGAACAACCATATCTAATTTATGTGTGTTGGGGGTGGAATGGAACAGGCAGTGCTTCAAAGGCTGATTTGCAATATCGCTTTTTGACTGTGGCATTAATAGAGTGATTGATGCTCAGTGCAAATCATCATTATTTAATATTTCTTTATGTTTTTGGCCAAAAAATTTTATATTTCTAACTCCAGTACAATTCAGTAACCCCTGAGCTTCTTGTTTTATAATTGTATTTTAAAGAGACAAATTATTTTTCACTATATTTATGCTATGCCTCACTTCAAGGAATTTGAGACAATATCCAAGACAATAAAAAACAACACATGGTTTCCTTTTCACAATGATTTTATCCCCATTAACAATCCTTTGTGTTGGCATTTCACAATCACTCATAATCCTATTTAGGATGTCAGCAAAAAATTGTCAACATAAGCTGCTGATTCTAGCTAAAATGACAACTCAAAGCATTTGAGCAGCTTGTAAATTATAAACATTTTATATGGTTTTAGAGTAGGATTGTTCACATAATCCAGTTGCCTGCTTGTTGTCGTTTAAACTGGACATCAGTAGTGTACATTTTGTAATACAGTGGTACCTCGACATACAAGTGCCCTGACATACAAGTGTTTTGAGATACAAGCCGCCGAGCGAGTGATATTTTGCTTTGAGATGAGAGCAAGATTTGAGATACGAGTATGTAAATACAGTACAGTACATAACAAAAACAACTGAGGTGGTGTTTTGGGAGCTGGAATGGATTAATGGGAAAATTGCTTTGAGATACGAGCGATTTGACATAAGAGCAAGGTTACGGAACGAATTAAACTCGTATGTCAAGGTACCACTGTACTAAGTAAATTTTAGAAAATGTGATGGACTTCCTCAGTGTCTAACATAATATGTATGTATGTATTATGTATTTGAATGTTTATCCTGCCCTGTACCCAAAGATCTTAGGACGGGTTACAACATTAAAAACCAGTGAACACATAAAATAAACAGATTAAACCATTACAGTGTCTGAATGTGAGGAGGAATAGAATATAATTACTTTCACACTTGCAAACAAGAAAGGCTTGTCAAACCAGTTCATATATCATTGTTATTGAAAAAGAATCTGGGATCTAAGAAGATATATCCAGGACTGGGAGTGGGGAAAACAGATTAAAACCCATCTAAAGATACAATCTGTTCTCAAGGAGGAGATCTGAGCAGGTCTTCGCAACATAATCCTCAGTCTGTTGCTATATCTGCATTCATTTGGCTTAATGCACTCTGCATAATATTTTGTCTGGGTTTTGAAATTTCTTGCAAGTGACTTGCACATCTGCAGCTCCAACGCATAGCTAAACATAAAACTAATGGTGGCTCAGTAGAAGGAGGGTACTTTTCTTTTGAACGTGCATCTTTCAAACTGGCCTAGAAAACATTTCAAAGATGCATGCTTGTCAAAGCAATTTTACAGCTACAGGAATCTATAGTAGCCCCTACTTTAATTTGGTAAATTATTATGCTGCAGCTCAAAGAGAAATGAAAGCCATTAACAGCATGCAGGGCTCCTCCAGGGATACAGCACAATAGCTCTCTTTCAGAAATGCAATCAATTCCTGGGAAGGCTGTTTCCTGCGTGATTCCAGGTTTGCTTCTTGAGAGAAATACTCACCATAAACGAAGCAGGAAATGCATGACATGTATCAGTAACGGTCATTATAATTTAATGGGACATTATTAAAATACAAAAAGAAAAAGAAAAACCAAGTTCAAATGAACTTCACATGAATTATCTTAAGTTTACAAATGAAACATCTATGGCTTCATGCATTTACCACTAAAGCAGTACAGCAAAGTATCCAGGAGCCTCCCTTCCATACCTTGGCCCTCCTGCACTGGCCCTTATTCTGAATTATATCTTGGAATTGTGAACTGCCATCTGAATGCTGGTACAGACTGTGGCAGCCCATGGGTGGGGTCTTCCATAGTCTCCATCAGCATGCAAATGGTAAGTCCCTATTCCAACATATAATTCAGAATAAGGCTTAGTGCAGAAAAGAACTTTGATGCAGGGCAGGAGGCCCTGCCCCCTGCTAGTATGCTCCATCAACCTTGGACAGAGCATATACCAGACTAAATGGTGCAAAATGGCCTCGTAGTCTGGGATATCTATAGACCTTTTTCAAGTTGACTAGTGGCTGCTAAGCTGGACCACGTATGCATGTGGGAGAGCCATTTTGGTGATGTACCTTGTGGTGCCACTGAAATGGGTTTCTGGGCCATCAGAGCCTTGAAATTTATGTGAGTTTTGTAGCCAGCACCAGGGCTGTCCTGAAACAGCTATCCTAAGGCAAACTGCCTTGTTCTGAGATAATTGGACCACTCCAACTGGTGGACTGTTCCAGCTAAGGTAAGTGTAATGGTAGAGGGCTAGACCAAGCAAGTCCCTTCTGGCTTCAAATTGCAAAATGAACCAGAATAAAAAGTAGAATTATTTGGCTTATTAAAATTAAAAGGCAAAAAAATGAGCTAATAGAATAGCAAAAATAAAATAGGTTCAAAATGATTCATGCAAATAAAAAATTTTCCATGTAAAACTTGGGGTTCAAAGTTCCATAACAGTTTAAAAAGTCAGCATTTGTATTAAGGCAACAAGAGATCAGCCAAGACAGATGGAAAGGAAAATGAATTCAGAATCAGAATGAATGAATACCCAATACTAATACAGGCATGGCTGTATCCTAAATCATGAATACATCACATGTTACATATTAACCAACACAGTGTCCACAATCACAGGTCCTTCTAGAAGATGAGTAAGTAACCCCCTCCCATCATGTAACGTGAATAGCTGCACGTTCCCTCTTTGCAGCCAATTAGTGTTATGTAATTCAGGAGTAGGTTCCCAGGTGCAACAAATTGTGGATGGTACTCCTTGAAGGCCAAGTATGCCATTCTTCTTCAAGACTTAGCATAACAAGCTAAATTTTCACAAGAGAAGATTTTTACTTTAGATGTTAGCCCTCTAAGGCCAAAATAGAGATAGTTAGGCTCTCAGCTAGGCTCTTCCGTTACAGTAAGTGCAGAAATGCCCTTAATTTTCACTTTCATCACACAGGGAAAAGAAGTACCCAAGGAATAGAAATGACTGACTTCAGAGCAAATAGAAGTGTGTTCAAAGAAAACTGACTGCAAATAAACATAAAAATATGAGGAGATATAAGTGCATAACTTGCTATCAGCATGAATTGGGACTTTTAAAAGGGGGAGTGTATGCATGTATGTATTGATTTATGGCACGAACATACCAACTTTCCTACAGTTGCTAAAGGCAGTACACTTCATTCTCCGTCCGTCCATTTATCCTCACACCAAACCTGAGGTTTGTTTGTTTGCACAAGCAAAGATGGCAGCACAATCTCCCAGAGGTGCCCACTACCACCTTAAATGGAGATGCAGTAGGAGTAGATCAGATATTCCCTCAGTCTTTGTTACCATATACCATATAGCCATTTTTGTATATCACCGCTATTTAAGTTATAATTCTTTAAAGCAAAGAAGTTCAACTGCAGCCTTCAACATGTTCCTAATCCTGAACTACAATTCCCAGAATTTATGCCAATCAGTGCTGCTGGGAGTTATAGTTCAGGAACATCTGGATGGCTGCAACTATTTATGTATTTATTTATATTAACATTTCACCCTCTACTCAAAGGTGCCAGGAAAGGTCACAATAAAATAATTATAAAAGCAAATGAAATAAATAGTTGAGCACCCTTGTGTTAAAACAGTATAGGATTTCTTTCTAAGCACATCAGCAGGACTCCCATATAACTCAGAGCTACATTGGGAAGTGAATACACTTTTAAAGCATTTCTGTCTTAGTTTCTAGAAGCAGTCTTAACAGCATTCAATTTTTTTTCTAGTTCCTGGGGCTGGGGTATTAGCTGTAATTAATGTCAGGTTTGTAAAAATAGCTATCAGCCATCTGTCTTGGGGAAAAAATCCCAATTTGTGCAACAGCACAACTTCATTTCCTCTTTTGCAAAAAGACCATTGAGCAAATATCACGTCTTCTTGCCAGAAAAGTGCCTATAAACAAAGGGGAGGGTCAAACAACAGACTTCAGTCATGTGCTCAGTTTGCAGCCTAGTTTTCTGCATATGAGAATATTGCTTGACCTTGAACCCACTGTGCATGATGAACATTTGGAAAATGCTTCCCTAATGTTGTACCTGTAGCAGACATTCTTAACATACACACAGAGAGAGATTCATCCTGAATCTCTGCCAGACTATTTTCAGAATATTCTGTCTTCCCTTGTCACATATGCAGGTAGTTGACAACTGTACAATACTGATAACAAGTTATCAGCATGAAAGCAATTTCCATTGTATCCATTCAAAGGCCCCTAATGACAAGTTATAATTGATTTGTCTCCAAAACACATTATACTGTACATTTTCAAAATTTTGAGTCATTTCAAAAGACATCAAAATATGGCTGTTTCTCAGTTGCTGTTATTTTCTTGTCTTCTTCTTTGCCTCAGTTTTAGTCCTGATATATACAGAGCATCCCAAGAAAAGACTTGAGTCCCATGTTAAAATTGGACCTTTGAATGTAAAGCTATTAAAAGTGCACATAGGAAGAAAATGTAAAAGTATAAACTCATGCATGCAGCTGGGAAAATAAGGAAGATTTTTTTATTTAAATGAATAAAATTATAAATAGGAGGAAGGGGCCCATATTATTAATTTGGAAATAGAAACTTCGGTCAACCTTATAACTGTCAGTTAGCTAGGATATGATAGAGGCACACCATAGCTTCTGAGGGTACCTCCAGACTGTAAGTAAGAGCATGGCATTACCCACCCCACTCTCCGAAGTAGAAAGATGCTTACCTGCCCTTCCTTTGCTAAGGATGTGCGCAATTATTTGTGCATTCAGAATCCGGATGGATACATCCAAATTCCAAGATTTGTGGATGGATTGAATAGGGCCCTATTCGAAGAGCCCTATCCGTCCATGAATTGGATGATCCAGTATCCATAGAAGTTTTGGTAAAACTGGAAGGCCTGTATGTAGCTCCCAGAAACCCTTTTGTGGTTCCAGAGGGACCTGGAAGAGGCCCGCGCCACCATTGGAGCACTCCCACCCACCTCTGGAACTCCAGAAGAAGGGGTGGTGGCAGCTTGGAAAAGGCAGCAGCGAGGTGTTCAGGTAAGTGGGGGGTGGGAATGGGGCGGTGGGAATGGGGGGTGGAGGGAGGGTTTATTTGTTCCAGGCACAGATATTTGATAGAATATCCATGCCCGGATCCAAATACCCCACATTTGTGGAGGAGGGGGTATTTTGGCCAGAGCCAAATTTTTCTACATTCTATTTAACTTGAATAGCATGTGGAAAATGGCTCCATGCACACCCCTATCCTGTGCTCCGACTGCCAGCAACACAGCTTCCCGTCTGGCTGACAGGAAACAGGTGCACTACAATTCAAAGCTTCCAGTTCTCCAGTTTCTACCTTAAATGTGAAGTTTTCAGATGTCCAGTTTGGAGGACTGGAAGGAGCTTCACATTTAAGGCAGAGCAAGGGGCATGTTTGGAGGGCCCTTAGTTACCAGGGATTGAATCAATGGTCCTGTGCTTCCAGGCTATGAGCTATGTTTACCATCAATCAATGCCCTGTCCAAATGATCTTATGCAGTCCAGTGATCTTACGCAGAACAATCTGCATAAGACAAGGCCTTGGAGCAGGATACAAGACCACTGTGGTGCCATATTCCACTCCAACCATGGACTGCTTGAAGCAGTCCACAAAGCATTCTACCCTGATAGACTGGACTATGGCCAGTTGTGGACAGTGCATGAGCCATGGCCATCACCATTTTTTTAGGCACATGGAAGCCCTGCCTAAGGATTTTTGAAATCAAGTTGTGATTCGGCTAGATTTCTTGGTTTCAAAAGAATTCTAGAGTTAAGCTTGTGCTGTGAATGCTGAGTCATTCAGTCCCTGTGAACTCATAGAGTCAATTTCGGTCAACTGTTGTCACTTGGCATTATAGAGACTCTGTGGTGAAAAACCTATTACAGGAATCCAAAGACTTTGCTTTTGAGAAAGAAAAGAAAAGCATCTTGTGGGATCAGCAGATTCTGTAAAATGTTGACTCATAAGACTTGTGTCCATCTCTTTAATTATTTACCATCATTGGTTAATTTAGTCACCCATCTTCAGTAAAAGGCATTTTTGCAGAAACATAAGCAGAGCAGTGCTGGACATAATCAGTTCCTGTGCAGGAAACTGTCATCACCAAAATAATCTTAAGCATATCATTACACTGAATATAACTGCTGATGCTTTTACAGAATTTTGGGTTTTCCTTTTTTCTTCTTGGAATGGAGAAATATTTCTGTCACCACAACATTTTCTCCTATATTTACGATACTCCTACCACTCCCATCTCCAGCCATCACTACCACTACCAACACTACCACTGGGAGTTTGGAGAAGTTTCCACTTTTAGGATTACATTCCCAATGATCTTTAGCCATACTGGCTTTGGCTAAGGATGATGGGAGTTGCTATCTAAGCCCTCATCCAGATGAGGAAATATAGTTCCATTATAGTACCACTGAGGAAATCCCGCTATGCCCTGCTTTCCCCCTAAAAAGCATTAAATGTGAACAGAAATGCCATCATAGCTCTGTCTACCATGCAATGTAATAGTAATAACAATAATACAGCACAATCATTAGAAAATGAAGTAAAGATAAAAATGAGGAGCAAAGGTGGTCCTCTGTCTCCAATCCCAGCCTAAAGCAACCATAACTCTTATACATGCTTGGGAAAAGGTGTGGTAGAAGGAAACTAGGTCAGTTGCACACCGAACCGCCACATAAGAAAGAACCAATTCATATAGATGCCTGAGGGAGGGAATGGAAGAGACAAATAGGCTCAGTTCCAAACTGCAGCAGCTTCAGGAGGAGGAGGCATGCATAAAAAGAAGAAAATGTGCCTTCAGAAAAAGGAGGAAGTCAAAGAAAGTCCTAGCAGGTGGAAGGGGAAGGAGTCAATAAAATGTAGCTTGGATGGGTGTACAGAGGTATAAAGGTTGGAGGAAGTAGAAGAAGGGTGGGAAGGAAGTTAACAATGGGCAGAAGTGAATAAAAAACAAAGTTTGAAAGTCTGGAAGTTCCCTTAGTAGTGTTATAGTGCAAGCCTATGTGCGTGAGCAACAGAGACCTGATATCAGATGTCCAAGCCCGTTTGGTTTGTTTGGGCTTTCTTTCACCCTCTTTTCCCACTGATTTTTAATAGTTACTGGTGAACTATTTTACATGTTTTATTTTTATTGTTACCCGCCCTGGGACTAGGGTCGTGCACGAATATTCAAAAATCCCATTTGAATTCAGCAAATATCAACACTCAAATTCAAATTGAATTTTAAAACATTAGAATTTTGACATTTGAACAGATTTCAGGTTTCCGAAAATCCAATACGAATATTCAAATGATTCAAATGTACATATTCGCATGTATCACATATGAATTCACAAAAATTATGCATATTAATGCTTATAGTACAGGATAAAAATGGGATGCATATTGAATAATACGGGAAGCATACGGAATGCACACAGATTTGTATAACATACTAATGTTGTTGACATTCGTATCTTTAAATACGAGTATTTGAACATATGGATTCTAATAATGTGGATTCAAATCAGATTATTGGACATTCAGATTTTTAACAGAATCAAATTGAATTTTCAGATTCGAAAGCAAAAAAAAAAATTGTGCACACCCCTACCTGTGACCATGTGGTGAAGTGTGGGATTTAAATAAACAAACAAACATTTGTCCAATCCCTGAACTTTATACATTTTGATTCATTTATATTTTACAGGCTAGCAAGATAAGAAACAGTTTATTCACTAGCAGCGACCTTGGGCTTATCTCTGCTTTTAATTAAAATTAGCTTCCCCTCCCCCCCCCCTTAACACTAACTTTATTTTTACGGCAGGTCATAACTCTCTTCACAGTTTCTCACTTCAGTGTTTAGTAAGGTTGCTAAAAACATAGAGTGTCTCTCCCCCCCCCCCCCACTCAATCTTCTTATAAGGCTGGGCAGAAAATGTTCGTCACGAAAATGTTCGTTGTACGAATTGCGAAGCTTTGAACATTCACTTTCCGATTGAAAATTGGCTATATTCAGGGGAGATTCAAAGTGGGTTAGAAATGGATTCAGAGGTGTGAATGGTAACAGCAGGATCAATGGACATTTGAAGAACAGTCAAAGCAAATTCTAAGTCTAGCACATTTGACATAACTCCATTCATACAAAGGCACATTTCCTTCACATTCACTTCAATGTGAGTCATTCCTTCACATTCACTTTGATTCATGCACATCCCTAACTTGTTCAATTATTTAGTTCTGTCCAACTCTTTGTGACCCCACAGACTACAGGCCATCAGTCCCATCTGTCCTACGCTGGCTCCAAGGATCTGGCCAGACTCATGTTTTTTGTCTCTGCCATGCCATCTATCCATTTCATCCTCTACTGCCCCCTTATCCTTTTACTTTTTATCTTTACAGCATCCATTTTTTCTAGTGAATCCTGTGTTCTGCTTCAGTAATAGTCTTTCCAGTGAGCAATCCATACTGACTAATTTTATTTGATCTTCTTGTAATCTAAGGGACTCTTAGAAGTTTTCTGCAGCACCACAGTTCTTTGGCACCCAGCCTTCTTTATGGTCCAACTCTCACAGCCATTTTATTAATATTGGCAAAACTACACAGACCTTTCTTGACAAGGCGATGTCTCTGCTTTTTAACATGCTGTCCACGTTTGCCATAGTTCTCTTCGCAAGGAGTAAATGTCTTACTTCTGTGTCTGTAGTCACAATCTGCAGTGATTTTTGAGCCTAAGAAAGTAAAATCTATAACTGCTTCCATTTCTTCCCCAAGGAGCAATGGGACTGAATGCTATTATCTTGATTTTTAAAATGTTGATCTTCAAGAACAGTTGTCATACTCTGCTCTTTCACCCTTGTCAAGAATCTCCTTCGTTCCTCTTCATATTCTGCCATCAGAGTGATATTGTCTGCATATATGAGGTTGCTCAGATATCTCCCGGCAGTCTTAATCCCTTAATCCCAGATTTTAATTCATTCAGTCCAACATTTTTGCATGATGCACTCTAGGTGTAAATTAAATAAATAGGGTGACAACATACAGCCTCATCATATCTTTGCCCAATCTTGAACCAATCAGTTCAGTTCTGTTGTTTCTTGACCACAAATAGATTTCTCAGGAGGCAGCCTGGTACTCCCATCTCTTTAAGAACCTGCCACAATTTGTTGTGATCCACACAGTCAAAGGCGTTAAAGTAATCAATGAAGCAGAAAAGCATAAATTTAACTCCCTTACTTTCACCATAATCTTATGAATACTGACAATTTGATCTCTAGTTCCTCTGCCTCTTTGAAAACCAGCTTCAACTTCTGGTTGTTCTTGGTTTACATATTGTTGAAATCTTGCTTGCAGGATTTAAAGTGCACCTTGATAGCAAGGGAATTTAAAACAATTATTTGTAACCAATTTTCTGTTTGAATATTCCTTGGCTTTGCACTTCTTTGGAATTAGGATGTGGCTACTGTCGAGTTTCCAGTTCTGTGGCTACTGCTGAGTGTTCCAAATTTGCTTGCATATTTGGAGTAGCACTTTAATAGCATCATCTTTTAGGATTAAAAATAGTTCAGCTGGAATTCCATCATCCCATCAGTCTTTTCTGAGTACTCAAATCGGCTCAGCATGTACCAAAGTTCCCCACACATGTTTCGGCATGGAGCAGTTAAAACTACTCCTTGTCTATACTAGCAGCTGGGCTAGTCCAGCCCCGCACACTCCATGTGCACTTCTTCCAAGTGTAGGAGGTGCAGGGTGGGGTGTGACAGGTGACTGAGGTGCAATAACATGCTGTGTCACCTGATTGTCCCAGCAACAATACCATGCAGGTGCACAGGTGCACTGGCACCATTGCTGAAGCACCATGATTTGCACTTAGCCAGCGCCCAGTAAAGTGAATTATGAAGAACTCCATATATAAGTATATGTGTCCTGCTCCTTATTCCATCTGGCCATTTTATTCCAGTCACTACTCAGATATAACACTTTGCTTCTGTTTTCTGGATATATTTATCAGGAATCTAATTGTGACGCCCCTCCACAAACAAAGAAAAATAATAATAAAAATCATCTGAGATAACGAGCTTACCAGAAACTGTGAAGGCAACACAGAATTTAAATTATATGTTTTAGTGCAAATATTTCTGAGGAAGCTGCCTGCAAATATAACTGACAGTCATGCTACCAGAAAGTGTGCAGGCTGTAATTATCTCTCCCTTCAGATTTTGTACTGTAAAATAATAGCAATGTCTCGTGCAAAGCTATGAATATCAGGTGAAAATAGTACTTCTCCAAAAGCTCTACCTTGTCAGTTTCAGCAGCAAAATCCTTTCTATATTAAATTCAAGCACAGTAAATCCACAGGCATATGTCTCATTTTGGACAACACATAATGCTGTAAATCAACAATCAAGGTCAGTAGAAGAAGAGGAGGAGGAAGAGGAAGAGGAGTTGGCTTTTCTACTCAGCTTTTCTCACCCATTTAAGGGGACTCAAAGTGACTGACAAACCTTCTGTTCTTCTGCTCCCAACAAACACCCTATGAGGTAGGTGGGGCTGTGAGAGCTTAGAAGAGAGCTGTGACTAGCCCAAGGTCACCCAGCTGGCTTTGCGTAGGAGTGCAGAATCAAACCCAGTATTCCCAGATGTGAGTCTGGCTTCTTAAACACTAGACAAAACTGGCCTAGTGTAGAAGGTTTTCATATAGAATATGAACATATGGGTAGCACGGTGGTTAAGCATGCAGTCCTGTACTGACACCATGCAGTATGCCAGTTCAAATCCTGGCTGGAACACCCCTCCAAAAGAGTCCTTAGGTAAGATTCTTGTATCTTTGCCCACCTACCCTATTTCAAGTATGAGAAAAATTAAAATAGAGTCATGCCATTTCAGGTGTCACTCAGATTAACAAAGTCTATGGCCCCTTCCAGATTAGTGGAATAAAACCACAGTTGTAGGAAAAATTGCAGCTTACTTGCTGCAAAGCCACATCCTACTATCCAGACTAGAGCAGCCTCCCCACATTCCTCCTTGGAAGCTGTGAGAGTTTGTGTTGGTGTGCATGTCACTTAGGATGAGGCAGCCAATAGGAGTTGAGCTGCCCTCCCTGTTCTTGTTGGCTCGTATCACCATTCTGTCCAGAGTGGTGGGAAGATTCAAAGTTTCTGAATACTCCACTGTGAGTACTGTTAAATCAGAATTGACTTAAGTGCATGGTAGCTATGGGATAATGCGTTGCCACTACAACCTCTCTATCATGGTGTGTAACACCCCCAGAGTGTCTGCATTCCGCTGAATAGTATTAACAAGTCTTGACACACCCCATGTCAGATGTTGGGGAACCAAGACTCTCTGATGACAAGTGAGCTACTAGAACAAACCACTCATGGACAAGTCAAGAAAACCTGGATCTCCTGAACACCTACAGTAATTACTCAGTGCTCAAACAAAATCAAGAGGAAACTGCAGTCACAATTGGAAAATGACAGGCTTCAAGGAAATGTATAAATTCCAAAAATAGTGATGAAATCTTAGAGATACATCCTAATAGTCCACAACTAAAATGGAAAGAAATAAAAAGCTGAAGATGGACTGAAGAAGGTTTAAAGTGAACGTGTGACCATGGCCTCCATGGCACCATTTTTGCACTGGGGAGCAGGTCAGCTGCCTGTGTCATATGGCCAGTGTGTTGCCCAGGAGGTTGTGTCTATCAGGGTCTGCTCTAGCAAGTGGATGTCACAGTCCATGTGCCAGTTCCTAAGTACTATCTGTCCAAACGACCAATTTATCTCTTAACTGCGTTCACCCTCAGTTTGTAAGCATGGCCATTGAGTTGCCCTTTCCCAAGCTTTCTCATACCAGGCCATGCCTGCTTGCATACTTCACAAACCCTGCTTTTCTCTTGCTGAAGAAGAGATAAGAGAATGGTGGATAGAGTTAATTGGGTTAATTTCTGTTTCAAAGTCATTTCTGCTGAGAAAAAGTGCAGAGTGCACAAGAATGTTTATGTACTAATTGCCTGATATAACCAAATGGGGTGGGAAACTCTTGAGGGTTATATGTGTTTGCTGGTGCTCATTTCTGTAAGATCTTTTATCAGTTCTGACACGCTGCTACAGACCCCTTTGCCCTCATATCTGGGCCTGTGTATGGAGGTCAAGACACAGTTGCATCCTGTTGTTGGCCATTTGGAAGCTCTCTGTTCCAGTAGAGCTTTCAGTCAGTGGTACCAGCGTTACTGCTCTATTATTCCTTCATTTGTTCGTTCATTTGTCCATTTGTCCATTTGTCCATTTGTCCATTTGTCCATTTGTCCATCCGTCCATCTGTCCATCTGTCCATTCATTTGTTCATTCGTTCGTTCATTTATCTGTCAGAATTATGCTGAGAAAGCATATAGATGAAAGGAAGAATGGGCTCTTAGTCCAATCTACTGTATTTAATCAGTGAACCATACACAGGCTTTCTCATTCCTGGCTGCCTTAATGTATGCCAAATATGACTGCTAATTTTAATTTAAATTTCATAGCAAATGGAATGTCATCCCAAGAGTCTTAGCTGAAATTGGAGGAAAGTAACCATGGCTGCATCACTGGAATTTCTGTTTTGGGATTAGCTATAGAAAAATGGAGAAGGAGAGGTAGAGGAAAGAAGATGCAAAAAATATATAGCATATCTGCTGGTACAATTTAGCTGGATACATACCAGTTCTGACCTGTTTATTCTTTCATATCAAGCTCATGAGTAGATGTTAAAAACTGCTTAGAATGAATCAGGCTTCAATGTTGGCTGGTCAAATGATGCATACTAGCGGTCAGTTCCACCTCAGTGAGTCAAATAATGAGTTTAAGTGCTTCTTTTTAAACTTCATTTTTCAAAACATCTTTGCTCCTGCTGCCAATCCCACTGCCTCCCTAAGGCTGTGGTCACCTCTTCACTTTAATCCTTCTTTAGCCCATCTTCAAGTCTGACTGCTCTATCCATTTAATTTGTGGACTTTCTATTTAGGAAAGTCTGAATGGAGAATGCAACGTCCACAAATAAAACAGAAATGAAAAGGTATGAGCAGTCAGATCGGAATATGGACTGAAGGAGGTTTAAAATGAAGGTGTAACCATGGTTTTTACTGCCAACACTCACAGCTTTTTAGTCCTATCAATTTTATTTGTAGACTTTCCACCCTTTAATTGTGCTTTCCTGAGTTCTGATTTTCAAAGAAGAAGAAGAAGAAGAAGAAGAAGAAGAAGAAGAGTTGGCTTCTATATTCCTCTTTTCTCACCCATTTAAGGGGACTCAAAGCTACTAACAAAGCTTTCTGTTCTTCTCCCCACAACAGAACACCCTGTGAGGTAGGTGGGGCTGTGAGAGCTCAGAAGAGAGCTGTGACTAGCCCAAGGTCACCCAACTAGCTTCATGGAAGAGTGTGGAATCAAACCTGGTATTCCCATATAAGAGTCAGGCTCCCTAACCATTAGACCAAACTGTCTCAGGTCTCAAGCTATCATAGAGTGTCAGACTGTTTTCAATTTTGGGGTGTGATCAGGGAAAAGGACTAAAGGGTGCTGAACCGTACTATAGTGGGTAGGTACTGCATGAATTTGGCTTCCCTATTGCACAATATGTTATTACGTGCTGTTCACATAAGTTTTATACTATGAGGGTCCAGGGGATGTTGTGATGGTAGAGATCTAAAAGGTCTCAAAAGGAGTCTCAGGTTGGGAACAGAAAAGTTGAGCGTAGTGATGCAAACTGAGGACAAACTGAGGAAGGATCATCAGGTACTGGCTGTGGTCAGAGTTAATGTGGTCAGAGGATGGAATATTTCAGCAAGTGGACCATGACCTATGAGTAGCCACATAACAGCATTAGAAGCCTTCTCTAACTCTATGCATGCACTAATTGCCCAGTGATCAGTTGATTATCAAAATGTCATTGGGTGCAGAAGACTGGGAAAGTACTTCCTCCCCCATCGTTTCATCTCAACGGAAACATGAGAAGCCCTGCTTTTACACAGCTGTAACTCCTCCCAGTTTCCTGCCCCAGAGGGAACCCTTCCCTTCAGGCCAAGATCCTATCTAGGTTTGCTCACCGAGAAGCATTTTCCACTGAAATCAACTCAACTGCAGCAGCATCTACACGACCAGTCCTTGCTGACATGGGGTTGGCTAAATGGGAGAGCAGGCAGATGGCTTCTACTCTAAAATCCTGTTAGTTGAACATTTCCTAAATTAGTCCTGTGAAAACTGTTTTGGACCAAGTTTGGGGGCATAATCTTAACATATTAATGTCTAGACTACAGTGCCCAAGGGATTAAGGAACTGCAGTAATTTATATGTCATTTCACATGTCCAAGGTGTATGCTTTATATACAGAGTAGTAGGAGGAATTGATCCAGGCAAGACTGAGAGGAAGTGTGAAGCTTCTGTTTCTCTCTCAGTCTGTAACTGCAGGATCAGTTGCAGTCTAAAACCTGAACTAGCAAGCATTAATAGTGTTTCCTGGGGCAAAAGCAAGATTTGATCAAGTTCAGATTTTGCTTAGAAATGGAGTGATTTGAAAAGAAAGAGGTTGTTCATTTATCCTGCATCGAGCACTGAAATTCAAAAGTTGAGCTTTCTGCCATCTGTCTCCTTCTTCTGCTGCTTCTCATGTCATACTCTGTATATTGTGCTTCCTTGCACATCATTATCTCTTTCTTATAATAACTCTGTGCTGAACTCTCTTTTCTTCCAGCTATGTTAGTTATTCCCTTGCTTCTATAGCAGCTCCTAGTTCTGTTGAAGGTTTTTAGTAAATCACTTTACTCAGCTGCCCTGGCACAGTGTCCCAGAAAAGTTAAGATCAGGGATGGAAGCTGACATTTAGTACCCCAATCTACCTTGAACTTACACTGTAGCAGGATCCGTGCAGACTCTGCTCTCTGGCAGTGTCTACCTCACCACAGAACTGCCCCCTCTCTTTTTCCCAGAATATCTAAGCTTTTCGTGGAATTTAATGTCTTGTAAGCTCTTCTGGAAATATGTTGAAAAGCAATATTTAAATTTCTTAACGTTTGCTGCCTCACCTAACAATAAAGAAACCTTTACACAAAGTTCAAATCCTGGTGACTCCAAGCATACTCCTAAAAAACAATAGCCAGAGTGTGTTTGGAAGCAGTAACCACAGTTGTTTGCTGTTTATCCTCTTCTATGGAGATGTCATAAGTTGAACCTGAAATGTTTTGCATGCCCAGCAGATGTTCTAGCACTTAGAATAAATATACATGATAAAAGATTATAGCTATTACTCTATTTATAGTTCTTCTGTTACCAGATCAACTTTGGATGTCCAAGTGTCATAAGAAATCTTGACTGTAAAACCGGAATTGGAAATATACAGGGTTTTGACATATGAATTTGGCTTTATGATTGGCATAATTAAAAGCTAAAGGCAGACCATGAAACGTGGAAGGCCTTAAAATAGCAAGACTACAAGCCTGGAGTTTAAAAAAGGACACAGTTTCTCTCTTAAGTTATAAGCTGGCTGTTTGCAAAAGATTAAAAGTCTACATGCAAGAGACAATGCTTGGGCTTTAATCCTGATTGTCAGGAAAGAGTGCTGACACCTGAATGACCTTTGTTTTCTTTTTTTGGGGTAACAGATTTTTTAATAATGAAGGGGAAATAAAACCATGGAATATGGAACAGAGATGGGTTTGTCTCATTTTAATAAAAATAATAAAGAATAAAAGGGAATGGATTTTTGGGAAAGATTTGGTAAAATAATATATACAGGAATTGGAATTACTACCTAAATGGAAGAAGTCACCAGTGCTAGGATGTAAGGTTTCATATTGAATGTGGCTGGGTTTACATTTCAACAGAGTTTGCTAGGAGTTAGGTTAGCCAGGAGAGGTGCTAATTGGAAACCTTAATTTAAGGTATACAAGATAAATAACTTTTGCAATTAGGCAGAGACACAATAGCATAAGCATGATCTTTACATTAAGAAAAGTTGAGTTCTTCCTTAGTTTCTGAAGGAGAAACAGAGGTTTAATGGGGTTTCTTTTCAGTAGGAAATTATTTAGCCTTATTTTGAAATAAGAGGGTTTTTAAATATCCTATTCATTTCTTCTTTTTCTGTGGAGCTTCACTGAGGGGCATTTCCATTGTTGAAGAGGGCAATGAGTAACCAGTGTTCCCTAGGAGAATCTCTGTTAGCCAAGAGGAAGAGAGAGATAATCCGTGTAAACTCTGGACTAGGAAATAAGATATTTGAGTTTCAGATATCTTTCCTGTTTACCAGTTTTGTTTGCTTCATTAGGAAATGTTAAGTTTGGGTTAATTTGTATTCTTTTTGGGAGAAGCTATGAGAAGAGACTGGAGTCACGTATATATTTTTATTCATTAACAAGGGAAGACCGAATCAGCAGTTTTTGGTTCCAATTTTTGCTATAAAAAATGGCAGAGAAGAGATGGTTTTTGGGGTCTTCTTCTTCTTGTCATCAGAGGAGGGAAGTCTCCATCGTCGTCTTCGTCTTCTTGTCATCATGGGAGGCTAGAGAGACCTGGAGAAATTTTTCTCCCCCCCCCTTTCTTCTTTCTGCTACACAGAAAGTGGGCGGAGTTTTTCTGCAGGAGCTGCATTTTAAAACTTTTGCATTTTGAATTTGGTCTTTGGTAAAAGCAGTTACAAAGCCTATTTTTTTATTTCTTTTAATTTTTATTCATTTTGGGGATCAGTCTGACTGAGACTGAAGGCCTTCCCAATTTTTAGTCATTTTTGGGTTCCTGAAAATGATGCAGTTTGCTGAAATCCTACGCATCTTCAGTTCTGAACTTCTGGGCGTGAAGAAGATGGGATCGTTGGTGAGAACAATGGAAGATCGCTTTCAATTCACTTTTCTCCCATATTTTTATTAAAGGTTTAGAGTTAGGGAACTTTTTCTAGAATTAGAGCTAATTTTAATTTTAATTTTGGGCTTTTATATGTTTCTGTAAGGTTTGGAATTGGTCTTATGGGAGCCTTATCCTCATTTTTAGGGCTCTTAATCACAAAAGGCAATTTTATTATGTTTCGGGGATTTTTCTTTGCTGCATAAGTTCATTATTTTGGTCTCAGGAAAATGGGGTAAACTTAGTTTAATGCATAGAGATGTGTTAAGGGGATTTAGTCATGTTTGGACTTTTGGGAATGTCTATCTCAACTCTTCTAATGTCTAATATGGTTCCATCTCACTTCAACTTCTTTTCTGTATTTCTAATAAATTCTTTGCATTGGTTTAACAAGAAACATTGACTTTTGAGTCTGAAATGGGTCTTGTCTCTGTTTTCTGGTTATTCCTCGTTATTAAATCCTATGTAAACGATCTATAACGCTACCTATTCCCCCTAAAAAGGAGTTAAATTCGGTGTTCTTTGGGCTTCAAAAATAACCCAAAGTATCCAAATCTTACTCCCTCCATATTCGCTTACAGTCTAGACTGAAGCGATATTGGAACTGGAATCACTTCATTCTCTCCTCCCTTGAACTGCATAAACTGACTTTGCCTTTTCCAGAATTCATATTAATTTTCCACCAATCATTATTCAAACTTAACACCTGCAGTGTAGATTATACATAGGCAGACATCAATATATTGTGCTTTGGACAACATGGAGGTCAGCCAGGGTGGGGCAGATATAAGGTCATGCTCCAGAAGCAGCCAAGTCCTGCCCCAGATAATGAAAGATAACTCAATTTCATTGTGGAGTTCCCTCTCTGGCAGGACCCACCCCAGTATAATTAGATCCCAAATACAGAGGTCCAAGGATGATGGGAGAACCACCAGTGCTTAGTAGTCTCAAAGACCAGCTTCTGGGGAAGTGTGAATTTTAAGAGTGCTGCAATACTTCTGCTCAGCTGATGACCCACTGTGAGAACAGGCTATTAGATTAGATGGTTTAGTGTCTAATTCATCTTTATTTCTTACATTTTTAGCTAAAGACCAACAAAGTCTAGAAGATTGCAGTTCAACCCTATGGTAGAAACTGAGGGGCCTTTTGTACCATGTCCTGCAACACATGTTGGATTAATAATTTCTCGCAAAATGGGCCTAGAACAGAGCAGGAAGGGCTTGAGTGTGCTGGTGGCCATTTGCACGGCCCAGCCTGCTTTTCGAGTGAGAGACTAAAGGTTCTCTAGCCTCCTAAACTGCAGGACAGAAGTAGTTCCCCAGCATACCAAGAATTAGGTCCAGAAGTGGAGCCCTTCTAGAGCCAATAAAATGCCACCAAGCACCAAATACCACATGGGCTACACCATATACCACCACCTGTCGGAAGAGTGGTGAGTAGAGCAGATCCCAGTCCAGAAATGCATGGAAGAGCACAATCAAGTAATCTGGAGCACTTCCAAGCATCTTTTTGCAGCTAGTAAACTCAAGGCAAAAGCCCCATGCAGTCAATGTATGACATGCAGAACCATTATTCTCTGAACCCCCCTTCCAAGCTCTCATTGTCCTGTGGCCCATGCAGAAGCTACCTTAAAATCTATAGATACAATTTATAGCAGTATAGGACAGAACAAGAAAGAATTAATGCTGAATGCTATAGGTGAAAATAAGCTGGCTGTTTCTTTCACATACACACTTAGGCCACGGTTACACCTTTACTTTAATCCCTCCTCAGCACGAATTCCAGCCCCATTCATTACAGCATTAAACTGTATTTTTTTCTGGATTTTCCTCCTCTATTTGGGTTTTCCTTTCTTCAAGCCAACACAGCATTACGCTTTTAATCTCTTTCCAAGAGGCCATCTGCCCTGATCCCCTGCTGCACAGATTAAGAAAATGATACCTTGGCAAACTAATGCTCTGATGCTTGCCCCTTGCCCCTTTCCCTTGCTGTAACAGTTCTTCCTCCATCGGTTGTCATGATCTCCCCCACCCCTCCCCTTGCCATGACAGTGCTTCCTCCACCCATGGTTGTGATCTCTCCCCTCCCCACCCCCTTGCCATAACAGTCCTTCCTTCTCCTGTTGTCATGATCACCCCACCCCTTCCCCTTCACACCTCCCCTTCCTCCACCTGTCATTGCAATCTCCCCATCCTATCCTCCTTGCTGTGACAGTCCCTCCATCTCCTGTTGTCACAATCTCCCCACTCCCCCTCAACATGACAGTCCTTACTCTGCCCATCATTGCAATTTCCCCTGCCACCACCTCCTTGCTGTGACAGTCCTTACTCTGCCCATGGTCACAATCTCCCCATGCCCTCTTGCCATGACAGTCCTTCCTCCACCTATCATCATGATCTTCCCTGCCGCTCCCTTGTGCCTTGACAGTCCTTTCTCCACGTTGCAATCTCCCCCGCCCTCTCCCCCTTGACTTGATAGTCCTTCCTCCATCGATTGTCGCAATCTCCCCCACCCCCTCCCCCTTGCCATGACAGTTCTTCCTCCATCCCAGCATTGCAATTGTCCTCCTCCCACTCTTACCTGTCACCTCATCCCCCTTTATCCTCCTGGAATGCCTGCCTATCAAGCAGAGCATTTCTTTTACCCACTAACCAGCAACCAAGCTGTTCCAGGACAAAAACAGTTTAGATTCAGCTGCCTTCCTGAGACAAATTAAAATAGTAAGATATGACCACAGCCCTAGAGAAAGAAAGAGAGCAAGCCCGCAAAATGTGCTGGTAATGAATTAAAACTCACCATTTGCAGTTTCCTCGTGTGCTAGTTTGTGTACATTTGTATGCATATTTGTTTTTTCTCTTTGCATTTTTCTGACTTTGGGGGACAATAAGAACCGGCTGATTAATTTCATTCTTTTTAACAGTCTGTTGTGTTTCATAGCTCCCAAAAGCTAATCTCCAAATTGTAGTTTTGCTCGTTCTTTTCCTTCCATTGTTTCCCTCACAGCTCCCATACGCAGCAAACTAAACCATTTATACTGGCTTTTGAAAAGAACAGCACGTTTTTATGCAACTAAATCTGTACATTATCCAATACAGTTACTCACTTAGAGGTGAACAGACATTTATCTCCATATTTAAATATCTCATAATTTGACTATTTATGTATGTAAGAAACACCAATCATATCGGTAAAGGGTGAAATAACAACCAGGTTGAAGACTGATTGCTGGAGAACTGTTATGAAGAGAGAGTCTCCCTCACTTTGCCCAAGGCTCCATGACCAATTCAGGAAAGAGACACTCCAGTTATATCAGTTTGGGGCTGAACTTCAAAATAGTTGGCAAGACAGTATGGGTGCAACTGCTGCAATCTCAAGGACTAGTGATTTGGATTTCCACTAAATGGTGGAGCCATGTGTGGGAGGATTATATTTTAATATATTTTCATGTTTCCATTTTTATCACCCTTGGACCTTTGGGTGAAGGGTAGGGTACAACTGTAATAAACAAACAACAAACAGGCAGACAAATAATAAAGGGATGTACATGAATTTTTAAAAATTTGATTCATATTTGAATCCAATACAAGAAAATTAGTATTCATTCAAATAGATCCCCTTCAAAGGTAGTAGGATTCAAATTCAATACAAATGTTCAATCCCATAGGAATGCATATGAACCCCATATGAAGTTTCATATGAATGTATTGAAACATATGATTTGAATGTCTGAATTCAGCCAAATTCATACCAATTTTGAACGTTACGAATATTTGTGCACATCTCTAAAATAAATATTTGGCTTTGGAGGATCGCAGAGACATCTGCTTAATAGCCTGGCATTGCTGAAATAACAAAACATGAGAGTCATCTGTCTGCTACACCCCTCCTTGAAAGATATATTAAACTAAGCAGTTCCAGAATAACAGTTTCCTTCTGAGGAAGGTACAAAGGAAGAAAATGTGCTTGGGTCTGTTATTTAATTTCCTTTTGGTCAACAGTGCAATTGGTGCCACGATGATTATATGTAACATTGGGTGTTTCTGCACTGGCTGTGGAAACCGGATTAAACATACATTTAAAACACATCTAAAACACTTACCTACTTCACTTTTGCACTGGAGACCTCTTTTCAGACCCTTGGAGGTGGCTGCTTCCGCATTTTGGCGCAAGAGATTCATTTCTAAAACAGGTCTTGCTGCCGAAAACCAGGTTAAAATGAAGACCTAAAAAATTAGGTCTTCAGTCCGTCTCTTCACCTGGATCCGTGTGAAAGCAGGACACTTCAGCACATGGCCAGGCGAAGGGACAGATGTCCTGGCGGCCACCATGTTGGGGGGGACAGAAGCAGGCCTGCCTGCCTCAGAAGCCCCTCCCTCACATGCCACGTGCTGCTGGAAACACGCGGTGACTGGCAGCTGCCTGCTCCAGTCCCACGGCTCCCGGGGCGGTGTCAGTGGCACGGGAATCTGGCTGACTTTTGAAATGCGTGCTGTGGCTTCTGCACAGCACCCAGACCATCCGTCCTGCCAGATTCAGCATCCCTGCGTGTGTGCGGACGCACGAGGGTCCTTCAGATCTGTCCCTATTTGGGATGGATCCTCGAGAGGTTGGATTGCTGAAAAACAGATTTTCTTTGATCCATTTTCCAGCAGCAAATGCAGAAGCATGCATTGTTAACAGCCAAGTATTGTAAATGAAATATACATGAAAGGATTGCAAATGCAGTTTTCTATCTGGAATAGTGATTTAAAGCTAAAGTAAAATGGGTGGAGAAGTAAAGACAGGAGTGAAATTCCTTTGAATTGTCCCTTTCATAAAAGAGGTCCATGGCATTAATCTTAATGCTGAAAGTCAGAAGGGGAGTCATGACTGTAATGCTAACAAAAGTCCTTGCTAGACTTGGACTTTAAAAAGAAAAAAAAAGGCTAATTTAAGAAGCCAGATTGTCATGCTGGAGCAACATCATTTTATGGCTAATTAATTTATCAATTAACATAGACAAGGCTGCTCCAACACAATGATGTATGCCATCTTTCAATGACCAACAGTTATTGTAATGCAGAGGAGAGGTGCAGACAGCAGTAATCAGGCTCTTTGGTGAGTCATCAGCAGTTGACATTAGCAAAATTATATCATCTTAGCACCACTAACTTGTCCTTTGTGCTTTCAGACTTTGAATTTTAAAAAATGGAATGGGATCATTGCTGGTGAAATTGAGCACCGTGACATGTTCCAATCCAGCATACCATTTTGCTTACATAACTACAGTACACACATATTATTAAATCAGTGTGCCAGACCATGAGAGCTCTTTAATGTATTCATATGCCACAATAGCAAAGCAAGTTCTGGCTGCCTGAATGGCAGCCTGATGTGGACAGGGAAGTCATCCATCATGTGCAAACACAACAGATGATGGGCCCAGGCAGACCAGGGAATAGTGCACAGTGAATGGGGGAACACAGGGACGGCCTACTTATTAGTCCACATCCACATTCTGTTAACCATGACAGTATTGTCAGCTATCCACTAATGTAGAATCAACTTTTCTTTTTCATCAGTCTTTCCAGCTTTGAGACGTTCCCTCTTCTGAAGTCAAATATGACTGTACTC
Source organism: Aspidoscelis tigris stejnegeri (assembly GCA_023333525.1). NCBI lineage: Eukaryota > Metazoa > Chordata > Lepidosauria > Squamata > Teiidae > Aspidoscelis > Aspidoscelis tigris. The sequence goes on along the minus strand of JALMGA010000004.1, from coordinate 35,070,853 downwards.
AACTTATTTTGACAATTTCTACAGTTGCAAATGTTGCATTCTGCAATTTTCTATTTTTGCAGATGCTGAATCCAGTAATCACATAACTTGAGGTCATAACTTGAGGTCAGAAAGCTAAGAGGCCAACTGTGCTGATAGAGTCAAGCAAAGGACAGAGGACATAAATCTGTCAGTCCAAGAAATAAATTAAATGAACTTCAGTGAAGGATGATTCAGAAACCAGAAAGAAATATTGGAGAAATCTGAACTCCATTTCTGAAGCCCGAGTATAGGCTCTTAGCCATCCAACACAAAAGTCCTCATGTTCCCATTCCTAGGCTGAAAATTTATTTACTTATTTAGACAGTCTATTTTATCTACTTTACAAGAAGAGGAGCTCAGGGTGGATTACAAAAAATGTTAAATGCATCTGCTCTAGGGAAAATCCATCCATATGCCATGCCACCTTCACCAATCTGGAGTGTCCAGAAGCTCCCTTCAGCTGCCTCAATCATCATTAGCAGGGTTTCCAGTAGTTCTCAAAATCAAAGACTACTGGTGTACCAACTCAGACCAGTCCAGATCATGGAAGCACAGAGAAGACAAGCCTCCATATTCCAGACCGCCAGAGGTCCCACTTCAGTGGTGCACTACTGAAATGGGTCCTCCACGGGCTTGGAGGTCAGGAACATTCATTCCTGGATGTCAGAGCTAATGAAGGCCAGGTCTGAAGCTTGTATGGACTTTGGCCCAGCATGCGGACTGGGCTGGAACATACCATCCCTGTGCAGACTGAACTGTTCCAGCCCAGTCTTGGGATGGGTTGCTCTTTCTGCCCTGTTATTTCAGCTCAGGAAAAGTAAATGCAGAAAGACCCTCAGATTCTAAGCAATGCAGAAGATGAGAGAAATATATGCACTGGTCATGAATAAGCATTGCTTTGGGGAATAATTATGACAATTGCTTGCACTTCACTTGAAAATTTATCAATACACTGCTAGATTTTGCTTTCAAGGAACCATGCCAACAGATTCTAGGCCAGTACATATCTCAGACCCACAGAGCTCTCAAAATTTACCAGCTAATGGTCTGGCCATGTCTTCTCTTTTTTCAAATAACTGCCTAGCTAAATGCTATTGTATGTCAAGAATTCCCAAGGAAAATAGTCTTTAAACATAATAGACAGCAGAGGTATTTAGGAAATGAATCCAGTTAGTTAATGGATCACAGAGAAAAGCAGACAAGATTATCCAGCAAAGAGGATTCTTTAAAGATGGATTATCTGTAATAAGATTACTCACAGCTGAGTTCACTTCCAAGAGATGGAAAGGAATACTAGAGCTGTAATGTGATTTTGATTCTATATTCTCTTTTTTAAAAAGGAAAAAAAATCATAATGCAAAGTCATTATTTCTCTAAATGAGTTACTATTCTACAGCATATCTGCATGGTAGTAATATGGATGCACATGGATATCAAATGAAAGTACTTACTCTTGTCCAAGCACCTCTTCCTTTGAACATCACCTTGAACTGTCTCCTGGACACAGCACCTTTATCATATCACATCCATACCACAGGCACTTTCATTCTGCCCCTGTGCCTCTTTCCCTTGCTTCTTGGAGCTATCACAACAATTGACTGAGCACTTGTTGGTTTTGCCTTGCCCAGGCATAGACAAACTAATGCCATTGTCCCATTTCCAAACATGAATTTACAGCATTTATTCTAGAAACCAGATATAATATTCAAATGCTCAAATTCTCACTTAAAAAACCCAGATATTGTTTCCAACATTTTATTTGAGTACATGTATTTGCATTTGCAATGATTTCCTCACTGCCACCATGCCAATAGAACACTCATGTCTATTCTCAGAAATAAGTGCCCAGCCGCAGTAAACACTACCCCCTTTGCACTCCATCCTATAAATTCACCATCCAAACTCTTAATCGTATTCCTTTGGGATCTGCATCTTCATACTGTTCTATTTTTTTATTGTTCAACTTCTAAACAAAAAAGATGCAGTAGAATTTACACTTAGCCAATTGCTTTCCACAGTATGGATTGTAGGCTCTCTGTGAGCAATTGTGTGTGCTAGAAATGTCCTCCTGCTACCACAGTGCTGTCCCTATCCTCTAACATTTAGTCATGAAATTATTGTGATTTTATAGGACTGGTATATGATTAAGCTAAGTCAGTGAGATGAATTTCCAGGATAAATGTAATCCTTAGAATTAAGACTACCTGTCAAAATACAAGGCTGCCATGTTATAATGCAAAACTAAGTATAAAAGTAAATAAAATTCAAACGTGGTTCAAAACAATGATTTATTATCAAAAGTCCCCAGCATTATCTCCTGGACTTTTCAGTGGGTTTCATTATTCCAATCTAGGCAAGATCTGTGTATCAGTGAGTAGAGCAGTAAAAGCATCACATTCTGCTCCATGCCCACCAACAATTGCATTAGGTAAGTAGAATCATTCTTAATGTGGCAGTGTGCTATCTGCATGCCACTGGTGCCGCTGTTGTCAAGACAGGTTGCTAGATGGCGGGGCTGGAGGGCTTCTCAGAACATCAAGAACATAGCTGGGGAATCCTTTGTTTCACTTTTGACAGTGGGGCAATCATCAAACACAAGAAACTGTCTCATCAGGTGAAACCCATGACCAGGAGCAGTGATGTGGCAGTGGCAGGGCTGACACGCAAGGGGGGAGTGGGATAAGTGGCTGTGATAGATCTTCATCCCATTAAAGCACTCTTCAACTATCTGTGGCAATAAGATTGTGTCAGACATGGCTTTTAGACCATTTCTGGCACATTTTTAATTCTGATCATCCTGACAAAACAATTCTTCCCTCCCTCCCTCCCTCCCTTTGAGTGTTTTGCATTCAAATTAATTGAGTTTCAAGACCATTTCAGTTCTTGAAGGGAGAATGTGCACACGGGTTATTTTTAGTGACACCTCTTTTTTTTAGTATGAACAGGGAAGGGTCCCCATTTCCTCTCATCTAATGACAGATCTTGTTGTGGGCATTGTGCTCAGGTGGATGAGGATATCGCTATTGGGATGAGAAGAGAGCATTGCACCTGGCATATATTTCCTTGTTTCTGCTGTGTTGCCCTGTTTTGTGACTTCATAATTTTTGATTTTTTTCTTAACAAAAGACATGGTGGAAGTCACACTTTAACTATCTTGGGCAGCACTCAGTGACAATGGACAGTTGTCAGAAAGGGCCTTCATCACTAGAACAGTCACTTTTTAAATAAAGCTTGTTCAATCATATTGAAGGAAGGAAGGAAGGAAGGAAGGAAGGAAGGAAGGAAGGTAGGTAGGTAGGTAGGTAGGTTTTGGGTGCATCCCCATGCACGCTCTTTAGTTTTTAAAAGGCAGTTCATGTGATCCAGGGCATACTTGTTCCTGACAGCTCAGATGAAAAGGAGCAGAAGGTAGAGCCAACAGAGCTCCAGGGGCCAGGAACTGGTCCCTGAGGCACCAGAGCGTCTGGCTGGACAACCTACTGCAAAGGAGGAGGAAGAGGCTGCACTGATTATAGCCCAAGAAAGTCAAAGGCTGCATATGCACTCAAAGAAGGCTCAGAGGATGAGTGCTCAATGCGGAGGGATTGACCCCAGATGGCCAAAAGAGAATCATTATTTAGCTACCCCTCTGGGACTCAGTACCTGCTCATAGAAATATTGCTCAGCCCAGTATTTTCCTGTCCTCCTTGCTTATTTCCTGATTATATTAAAACTCTGGATCTTGACTTGGTGAGCCCCCTTGGACACACTTCTGGACAATGGACTTAAGAACTATACTTTGGTGAGGCTTTGGATGCCTCCAGACATCTCTTTAAAAAATATGATTTATCAATATTCCAGACTAACTTCACCCTCACTTATAGTTGTTACTCTGTGTTTTACCTTTTTTTGTAACATCCCAGCAATGAGATTCTTCTTTTCACAGGCTCAGTTCCTCCCTTTATTCTCAGCATGTAGAAGTCCCTCTCCTGTGCTGTGATTTGCTCATTCCTGATCCACCACCACACTCTGATTGATCATCCCACTCCCACTTTGCACTATATTGAGGGAACTGATACAGCTGCCATATTCTCTCCACCCTCTGCATGCTACTGCACCAAAATGGCAGGAGTCAATCAAAATTTGAGCTGCTCACACTCAGATTCTCTGGTGAAGTGAACCTCTCATACACCCTCACCCATTTGCCCAGTCAGACAAAAAAATGCAGAGTAATGAGATACTCCACAGCAAACGATTTTAAAAGCACCTGCAACATTGTGTCTAATGCATAGCTTCAATGCAGCATCGATAAGCATGCTTGTCATATTAAATGCTGAGGCATATTAAACACACATTTTTCACCTGCCCAGATGCACCCCTAGTTTTCTAGCAGCTGGTAAGAAACCAATTGCTTTATTCCTTTACAACCAGCCACTGGCAAGGACATAACAACTACTGTTCCAAGTTGAAAGATGGCTCAGAGAATTTGAAATAGGAAGTTTCAATTTCAACCTCATTTCACAGGTTAGCTATTCTTTCCTCCATTTCAGCTATGTATAATAAAATGCAAACTTCATTTCTGAGAATAATGGATGCAGAGTACTTTTAACACCTGAATTGCACAGGATTAATGGTAAATAGGATTAAATGTGTGTGATCATGATCTCATCCAGACATGACAGTTAGAAAGCAGATTAGTCATAGTATTACACAGAGAACCTGACTTATTGCTTCCTAAAGGCCTTGATCTAAAAATGTGTTAGGACCGAAGCAGCTGAATAGCATTGCAACACTTGACATAAGAGGCTGCAGTGAGAAAGATAGGTTCAGCTAGAATCAGGCTAGGTCTGCTCCTTTTCATGACTCCTGTATCACTTTTATCACAGCATCATGACAACTGATTGTGTGGATACCATGGGAGCTCACACATGGGCATCCGGAGGCCTTTTCACACGAAGGCCTATGGGACGCATTTAGGGCACCTTGGAATGGAGCATTCCCTCCGCTGGGCCGGCAGTTCCATTCAGAAACAGCCCAGCCCAGCCCAGGGCACCCACTTGCGTTCCATGCTAGAACATGAAATTGTGCTCTACACCCGGCCCAGGGGTTTCCCAGCTGTCCCACAGCTATACAGGAGGGAGTGCATTCGCACATTCCCACCCTGACAGCTGCATGCCCCGCCTCCAGCTGCCCCATTGGGCAGGCCTGTCACGTTCCTTCCCTGGTTCCTGCAGCTCTAGGGGACCAGACTGTGTCCCCTAGAGCCCGCAGGAACTTCCCTGGGCACCCCACCCCCCCCGAGGCGCTGCCTGCCCAGACACACGTGCATGCGTAGCACTTACCTCATGATTTCCAGGTTCCGAAATGGCCAGTGCAGTCATTGGTGCTGTGCATCTGTATGCACTGCCAGCTCTGATTAGCTAGCTGAGCCCACATAGGTAGCTATAATGTGAAACCTGGTCACCAAAGTCAGGATACCCATGTATGTACTTAGACTTTATTCAGACTGTCATGATGCTGTGATATCAGCATGAACCCAGAGTCCTGACAAGTTATGGACCTGGCCTGAATCTGAATCTAAGTCCCCCTGTGGCTATGAAGACAGGAACATGGGTTCCTGGCCACCAGAGCAGGGCAGGATTGAACCTGTCCTGGAACAGACCATCCAAGTATGGATGACTTTGTTCTGTGAGAGTTACACCACTCCAACTGGGAACTGTCCAGTCCAGTCAAGCACAGAAACACCCTAGGTCTTGCCCCTTGTTTTCTGACTTCACACAAGACTTCTGTCATTATTTTTTCATCCTATGAGGGGATGGTGCTGTTTCCATAGACCAAGACCATAGAAACATGTTCATGGCACTTGCAATTTTTTTTTTTGGTTGCCTATTGTTTTCTTTCGCTACCAAGGCCAGTCATGTAGAATATGCAGTCACCATTTCAGTGATATAGCAGTACAGTGGAATCTCCTATAATGCAGAGTTCCATTCCAGGAAAATAGCACTGCAGCAAAACTCTCCATATGCTTACACTGTGGTTGATAAGCCCTAAAGTATTTAAAATTACATTGACTCAAATGGGGAAAGGCTCTCAGTGCAAGTGAGTAGAAGAAAGGACCTTACAGTGCATTCTGGCACAGCAAATAATAAACTTAGAGTCCGTTTTGAGACATCTCCATACTGACAATAATTTGTGCTTCCATACCTTTTGTGACACAAAGTGCTGAAACTCAAGCTAAAGAGGATTAAATGAGATATCAGTCCAGTTCAGATCAGTAGCCCATTTTATTTTGGAAAGTGAGCGTGTGTAAGTGGTCTATTTTGGGAGGGAAGCATAGTTGGGAGGCATGCTTCTTGTTTTCTCCTGGCCAATGACAGGCTTTGTGGTGGGGTATCATACTGAGGAGACTGAGAATGTTACTAATAGGAATGTGCACAATTTTTGTTGTTCAATTCGTATCATATTCATTTGAATAGATCCATTTTGAATGGTAGGATTTGAATTCGATTCAAATGTTCTATATGAATCGCCTACGTATCCCTAAGTATCCCCTACATATCCTCTCTGAATGCATCAAAGCTTGTCTCAATCCACTTTTAATCCACTCTGGATCCACTTTGAATCCAGTCTGGATTCATTGCACATGTGACTTGGGCAGCTACTTTCGTACCTCCTCAAGTTCATGAATGCATCAAAACACTCAATTTGAATTTGAATGTCAATCTTTGAATGTACCAACATTCAATTTGAATTAAAATCCCTGAAACCATACGAATCCATATGAATATCAAATGTGACTCATACTCCTCATCCCCAAGGCATCATTAGCTTGAATTCAAAACGTTTTGAGTTCTCCTTGGCCAGACGGCAGTTCGGCTTAACACGCTTCTTCCGTGTTAAACCACGTTAAACTATTTTAGAATAAATCCTGATTTCAAGAGGTCTCACACCGGATTGTGCGCTTGATACGTGTTTCATTTTTTTCTGTGTGGACAGTACCGTTTCAGGGATGAGATTGCGTGTTCAGGGTTTCCCTCCTCCAATCGCAATCTACCCAATGGCTGTCCGTATTCTGTGGATGTCATTGGGTGTGTGTGTGTGTTTCCCTGCCTGATCTGAAGCAAAAACTTTTTTCGAATCACTTCTTCTCTTGCAAGCCTGAACTTCTTGGAGCAGCCTTCACACAGCAGCGCTACAGCTCCGGAGTGCGTGCAGAGAGTTGGGGGGGGAGAGACGGAGAGGAGGGGATTGGGCAGGAGGAGGCTATCAGCATTTTGGATTCCCCTGGGGCAGGCAAGAAGAATTTGGCTGAGGGAGCCCGGCCGCAGAAAGCCTAGCTAGTCTTCCCCTCCTGGGGAGGGAGCGAGCCGGTAGACACACACACACACAGGCAGGCTTTCATGACAGCTATAAAATCAGACACCCTCACACATGTTTAGGATTCCCTCCCCCAATAGCTTGCTTCCAAAGAGTGATTTCATTGAAAGAATCCAGCCTCGAAACAGCCACTACCTCCAAAGCTACACTGTAGTGATGTAGCTTAATAAAAATGTTGCAGTTTTGCGCAAATTCTGAACTTTAAAAAGGGAAAGGAAAGGAAAGCCCTGGAGTCCCCGGGGAACTTTCCTTTCCCAGCCAGTCGAGTCCCTCTGAAGGATGCAGGGCTGGAAAAACACAATCCAAAGCTTTTGCAGCCTGGAGGCAGATCGGTCCCTCCCTGCCAGGCAACTTTCTCTATGTCCTGAACAGCACTCCAATTTAATTTAATTTGGGGGGGGGGGAGAAAAAAGAAAGAAAGAAAAAATTCCCCAGAGTGCTGCTGGCTGGCTCTCCCTCCTTCCCTCCCTCCCTCCTTCCCTCTCTCTCTCTCTCCCCCTCTCTTTCCTGCTGGCAGAGAGATCTAGTCGGCAGCAGCGTGGACACATTGCTCGCTGGCTCGCCTTCTCCTCCGGAGCCATGGAGCACTCCCAGGCCGCCGGCACCAATCCAGACCTGGCGCGGCGCGAGCCCTGAGTGGAGCCCCCGAGGAAAGAAGGAAGGAGGGAAGGAAGGAAGGAAGGAAGAGAGGAGGCGAGCAGGCCTCGGGCAGGGGGTCCCCGGCGGAGCTGAGTGCGCCGGAGGGACTCGGGCAGGGGGCGTCCCAATGATAGCTGATCAGAACAAAGAGGCAAAAAAGGCATGCATGACGCACAGGGAAGGGAGGGTGGGATCCTGGGAGAGAAAACCAATCACAGAGAGAGGGTGGGCAATGGGCAGGAGGACAGTGCTGCCATGTGGACTCCGAGTATTGATTCCACGTTAAGGCTGCAATCGGAATGCCCTCGGAACCAGATCAATTTGCAAGTTGTGTAGACAGCTTTGTTCCGGTTTAGTTATTTTGAATTATTTAAACCGAAATAATGCATGCCGTGAAGACGCAGCCATATTCATGTATATCCCTAGTCACGGCAGAAGTTATGCTTTACCTGCCTCTTACTTTTGCTTCAGTGTCTGCAAGGAGGACAATACATCCTCCATTTCCTTTCTCTGGCATCCTTGCAAGTAGAAGGACAATGTATCCTCCATTTTCCCTTGGCAATTAAAGAAGGACTTTCTCAGAAAAGCAGAACTCTGCTTCACCAGCTTTAGGGCAAACAGAAGAGCACAGCCTATCATTTTTCTTTAGGAATGGCTGGGGGTTGTGGGGAGTATACTGGGTGGGGTATGCCTTGGTGCTGGGACACATGCCTTTGTAGACTTCCCAGAGGGAGCAGGTGGAGGTGATTTGCTCACCACTGGCTTCACTACCATGAATATTGACCACTTCACACATTTTCCCCTTTTGATGAGCTCTCCCCACTGTACAGTGCTTTGAAATTACACATTTCTGCAAAACTGCAATTATAGAGAAAATAAAATTGAAATTGCAAAGTAGGGCAAAACTCTATCACAAAGGAAAAGAAAGGGAGACTGGGATTTATAGAGGCTCTACCATGTTTTTGATGTGGAACTGCCACATCATGCTGGCAGTTTGAGCTCCTCTAAAACCTGAAGGAAGGATAGAGATGAGAAGCAAGCAAATGCTAGTTCTCTTTCCAGTTTTCTTGTATGAGGGGAGGTGTCAGAGGGGAGGGGAGAAGGGCCTGAGTCATGGAGCTCCCACTGCACCTCCTAAAAGCCTTGCCATGTGTGAATTTGTGTGTGCACTCCTGCTCCTCCCTTCTTCTTCTTCTTCTTCTTCTTCTTCTTCTTCTTCTTTTAAGTCACAAAGCAGAACTACACAATTACAGAACTGCCTAAGACTCAAAGGCAAAACTAGAGTGGGCACCTCCTCCTGCTTCTGCCAGGAAGGGAGCACTGGGAGGAGGATAAAATTATCACAGGGACAAAAGACTGTCAAAAGATACACAAAGTTCTGGCCTGTCAAAATCCACTTTCATTATTACTAAGAACAAGCCTAAAAATACCCTGAAAGCCATGCTATGAAGCCTTCAGTAAATTCCTTGCCCATGTTGTGTGTGAGAGAGAGCAAGGGGGAAGGGAGGGAGGAAGGAGAGAGAGAGAGGCAGAGAGAAATCATAGAAGGTAATGGGGTTGGGAGGGAGGTGGCTTTACCTGCCTCATCCCTGGGTAGGTAAAAGTAGAGTGATGGGATGGCATCCAATCATAAAGGGAAGAGGGAGGGGAAGGATTGGAGGGGAGGAAGCATGGAAAGCACACTGTCACTGGAGTGAGGCTGCAGAGGTTTTCAATATGCACTATCATAAAAAATGCATGATTTCATTTTTTGAAAAGAGTTCAGTCCTCTTTGTTCCATAAAATGGGTTAATGTGTTGGTGTGTGACCTGTGGCCCTGGAGACAAACTAGTAGAGAGTCCTAGAATTATGGAAGCAACCCTGAAAAGCTACTTTAAAAGTGAACACCAATACTTTCAATTGTATTAGAAATGGGCTGGGATCCAATGCAACTGTAGTTCCTGAACTGTTTTCGAAGGCAGCTAGATGCACAATATTTTTCAATAGTCAATTTATTTTATTTTATTTTTGAAAACTCATCAGATTCTGGAGCTTTATCAATGCAAGTTCTAATTTTTACTACACAAGAAAATAGTATTAAAGGCGATTGACACAGATACCAGCCTGTGGCCTGGTTTTCATTGTCACTAAATCAATGGATTAGGTGAATATTCAGAAACATCTAAAATAAAAAATAAAACCATGTAAATGTCAATGTGAGAAAAATAAGCATTAAATTCCTCATCTGCCTTGTCCTATCAAGCAAGTAGTTCTGCAATTGTCTATTATTAAAATATGATTTCACCTTAAAATTATAGTTTGAAGTGGTGCTTTGGGAGTTGACATTTAATAAATCTGTATGGCTCATTATATGTGTACTTTATCAAGTACTATTTTGAAAATCCCAGGAATGCTGTATAATAAAATAACACATTTGACTGGAGACATTAATGAAGTGATTAAGCCGTCTTGCAAGATTTGGCTTTAATGGGTAAACTGATAGCTCAGTTCTAACAACCAGGAATTGGAGCACAACCTTTAATTTTCAGCCGCTTGCAACTTTCTAGCCACATGTGGTTCAGACTACACTTTTTATTTTTCCTATTTTTAAAATCTTTTTGTGTAATTGTAGTCTGAAGTTAAAGGTCAGTGGATATATCGGTGAGAGGGGTGAGAACAAGCAAAATTAGCTGAACCAAATGGATGCCGTATATTTTTCAACCTTCAGAATCTCAATAGAGAAAGGCACCACAATTTTTTCCACAGCCTTTAGATGTGCAGTATTCTAATCTATGCTGTGGTTTTCTTTACTTTACATATAAATGTAACACAAATTTGGGCTGGAAAAAAAAACAGTACGGACAGTGGTCTTCTCCATGTCAAAAGTACATGTGGCCAAAAGTCAATGGTTCTTTCCATGTTAAAAGTGGGGGTGGCCACAAGTCAATATGCCCATGCCCTTACATTCCAAAATTGTGCAGCTCCTTTTGCAATTGCTCCTCATGTGAACACCTGAAAGCCACCCAAGTTTTTGCCCACTTCTCTTTTGCCTGCTTCTCATGCAATTGCCTAATTTCTGGGTATTTGCAAGAGCAATAATGAAAGGAGCGCACAGGCAGAGGTAAGTGATCATTATTAAGGGAAATTATTGCCAGGTTTCCCATAACAGCGATATTACAGGATACTACCTCTATAACCTGGGACTATATTGGGAATGCCACAATTACACGTGGAGTTCCCAATATAATTCAAGGAAAATTTTGGTGTTTACGAGTAACCCTGGAGAAAGGTTGGCTCCAGAATACCAAGCAAATCACAGAACAACTTGAAAGTAGTGAAAGTGGGACAACATCATCTCATCATTAGTATTCACAAATCAGAATTTTGCATGAGCTGAAAATGCCTCTTTATTTTCAAGGGAAGGTTTATGTGGAGCACATTGCAACAACAAAACTTAGCAATGCCAGGTATTAGCATTGTAACAGTCTTTCTAGATGAGCAGAAGCCAAATCTGCATGCGACAGAAATAACTTTTTGCTCATGTATGTCCTAACCCATCTAACACCATGGTCAGATCCAAATGAAGCATAGACTTTGGATATCTTCTGTGACAAATAATAATAACACTCCTGAAATCCCAGTGACTTTCTATCAACTTCATCATATCTGCTTCATTTAGATTCAGATTTAACCTGTGCATTAATCCTAATGTATATTAAATAATAATTAATGCTGTACATGTCCGCAAGAGTCAGCAACATCACGGTTCTCAGATATACATCTTCAGACCAGATTATTTCTGTCCTTTCAGTCTTACTTCCAGATTGTTTTGGGGGGAAACTACCAAGGACTTTAAGCTTGCTCAATAGTGGGAAAACAGAAGGTTTCTGGAGCAGATTCCATCAGGGGCTCCAATTCTTTGGGGTGCCTACAGATACCACCTAAAACCCACAATTGTCTTAGCACCTGTACCTGTGGCATTCCCAATATAATCATGTATTACTGGATTAAAAAACCCATAATATCACTATTACGGGAAATCCAGCAGTGATGCTAGGTGTCCCATAATAGTGATGTTTACCTTTGTATACATTGGTAGCCTTCAGATCAACAGACCTTGGCCTACTGGAAGTCAGCCAAGTGCAGAGAAAATAACAAAGGAAGTGGGCAGATGCTTGGTTGCCTTCCAAGTGAGCTAATTCTAAATGACACCAACAGACACAAAGGTAAGCTCAAGTTGCTTCTCCCAGTTGGCAGGAAGCAGCAAGAGACAACTGCAGAATCTTCCCAGATTTGATCCCTAGCCTCTTTCCAGAAGGAAACTGTAGTAAACTACTTCAGTATCTGCCAGGAAAATAGCAGGGATGTGTCCAAGGGGTTTCTAGGAGCTGGCCACAACTTGATGATACCTGACAACAATGACTCTTCAAAAGACTAGGGCCATGCCTCCACAGGTCATTCAAATTGCTGGGGCAATGAAGACTACCTTTCTCTGCAGCAGCCTTTGCCAAGACACAAAAAAGTTCAGCATACAAGAAGCAACTCAGAGATCATGTCTTGTGCACTGAACCAGACTCTCATCCCAGCAAAATGTGCTGCATTTGCTGCTGTGCCTGTGCACAGAGGTCGTGGAGGCTGACCAACTGCACATTCAAAGACAGTGCAGCCTCACATTCAAATAGCAGCCTCCAGGTGGGCAGTCAAGAATCAAGGTCCTCTCCAAGTCTGCTTGTGGTTGCTAGAGCAGTCCAATCTGGCAGGGGAGCTGGTGCAGTGGAGACACACCCTATAAGGTGATAAAAACATCTAGAGTTTTCTAACCTAGTATCTGCCTTCACATGTTCAACAGGTAGCATTTTAGACTTATAGTCCCCTCCAGGGTCAACCTACTGACTGTTGTAACTCAGCCTGAGGAAGGAAGGAAGGAAGGAAGGAAGGAAGGAAGGAAGGAAGGAAGGAAGGAAGGAAGGAAGGAAGGAAGGAAAGTTTCAGCACATCTGCCTGTACACAGCAATAGTCAACCAAATTGCAAGTTCCAGATTCAACTACTGTAATAATTATGCATGAGGGACGATATTTTTGACATTCTTTGTTTTCAGCCTGCAATGTGAATGCTACTGCAGCTATAATAAAATTGGTTTTGCTGCCTATAAAATCTAGTGTTGGACTAGAGTTGGTCTATTTTTTTTCCTTTCAGCAAGAATGAGTTAGTGTTTTAATTGCCTTTTTGGAGAACTAGTTCATATTAATCACAGCTTCCAGTCCTTCTCAGCTTTTGGAGTTTAATAAGAACTTTTTTTCTTATGATTTATAGCAGAAGTTTTATTCCTTGCGGCCATCATCATTACATTTAGATTTAAGCATTCAAAACTCTACAGAGGCAAGAGGAAAACTATGAACTGAAGGCAGGGCTGGTGACTAATTAGGTTCTAAATTGGTTTATTATTGTACTTTTCCCGCCTAATTCTTTAGGGAAGTAATCAGACTGGATTATTTTAAGTCATTTTCCTTAAGATTCTTAACCACTGTAAATGTTAAGGTGCCTGGTCCTTAACTGTTTTAATCTGTGTGTACACAGTCTGTCTTCTGGATCACCACTGTCCACACGCTTCCATCTGCACCCAGCCCTTGGCCAATGACCTACCAGCAAACCCTGGGCCAAGATCACTCCCAGCAGCAGCGTTGCTTCCTTGATCCTTTAACAATGCAGATATATGAGGAGTGACTCCAAAGCTGAAATCCTGGCTGCAATGGCCACCTGGGGCCCATAAATATGGAATGTTTTCAGCTGCAGTTACAGTACCCAATGGTAATTCTGGCCTCAGTTTTCTACCACGTTTTGGCATTCACTTGACTTACTTCCTCCCTCCCTCCCTCCCTGTATATTCCTATTAGGTCTAAGTTCAGTTCTGCTTTCTATGAATAACAAGATGGAAAATAAAACTTTTTTTTTTAAAAAAGATAATACCTCTGTGACTTCTGTATAAAATGGTTTGAAAAAAAAAAATGAACACAGAATTTGCTCAGCCCTTCCCAGTGTAAATAGTTTTCCCTCTGTCCCCACCCCTTCATTTTTAAGGAAATTATTACTTTATGTATACTTTTACATAGGTTTTTACCCATTTAATGCCAACTGCTTCAAAATTTTATAAAGTGGAATAGAAATATTTTAAATAAATAAATGTCGTGACAATACTAAGTAGTACACGCCTTCACTTTAATCCTTCTTCAGTTTGTCTTCAGCCCCCACTGCTCACACCTTTTTAGTCCAATCTGTTTTACTTCTGGTCTCTTCCCTTCAATTGCACTTTCCCGAGTCCTGGTTTTTACAGGTCTCAAGCCACTGTGGAGTGTTAATCCATGTTCATTTTTGGGTGTGATTGTGGAAGAGGACTGAAAGGGGATGAACTATACTATAGTGGGTGGATACTGCTGGAATTTGCCTTCCTTTCACCAATATATGATTACACACTCTTGAGTCACAGAACTTTTATCCTATTAGAGTTCAGGGAGTGTTGATGTGGTGGAGAGGGGTGGAGATCTAAAAAAAAGTCTCATGGGCTGCGTCCCTATGCAAGCCAGTTGCTTCGCTTGTGATGCGTGTCATAAAACTCCATGTTGTAACTCACAATAAAGCGTCCCCATGTGGTCTGGGGCAATGTGGATTCAAATAATACATGCCTGTCCCCATGCAAGCCACAGCGTGAACCCACATCTTTTTCTTCCCAGCCACCCTCTCCCCTGATAAGAAGCCAGGTTGATGACACCATAACCTGTCAGTAAGTTTGGTCTAGTGGTTAGGGAGCCAGACTCTTATCTGGGAATACCGGGTTCGATTCCGTCCTCCCCCATGAAGCCAGCTGGGTGACGCTGGGCTAGTCACAGCTCTCTTCTGAACTCTCACAGCCCCACCTACCTCACAGGGTGTTCTGTTGTGGGGAGAAGAATAGAAAAGCTTTGTCAGCCACTTTGAATCCCCTTAAATGGGTGAGAAATGTGGGGTAGAAAAACCAACTCTTCTTCTTCTAACTATCAATATCTTCTCAGAGTCAGTCTACCCAATAACCTATACTCAGGACTCCCTTAAGCTGTCACACTAAGCTCTGGAACCCTGTTTCTATCTTGGTGTTTCCCTCAGGCACAGAACTGTCTCACACACCAGTCCTCCCTCCCTGGAACCCCAAGCATAGAACCCTGGAACTATCTTGGTGTTTCCCTCAGGCACAGGGCAGTTGCACACACATCCTCCCTCCCTGGAACCCCAAGCATAGAACCCTGGAACTATCTTGGTGTTTCCCTCAGGCACAGGGCAGTTGCACACACATCCTCCCTCCCTGGAACCCCAAGCATAGAACACCCCAAACTTGTCTGGTTGGTACCTTTTATATCCCTGGCCCTGAGCAGGCTCAAGCCTGATTGGCTGTTTGTGGGCAGCTGCTCCCCCCCCCTTACCTTATACTAACTGGGGGTGCCTTACCCATTCTTTACCTTCTGCTCTGATATTTACACTACAATACAAAGAATACAGCAAGAACAGAACAAATACAGTACACACATGTAAAATATAACAATTTCAACACACATTAAATACAGTAGCACAACGGTGGGCATCACAAGCAGCCACACCTGAAATAAGCTCCACATCAGTGACTATACTGGGCAGGTACAAGCAACACTCCAGACATGGCCTCACTTAGACCCCACTACAACATGGAAGGGAGATTCCTAGGTCCTTTTTCCCACTTGCCTTTAATCTGGAATAAAGTGCTTCTTAATCTGGATCCTGGGTATCCTCATCTGCACATTTATGTGGATCAGACGGTCCTGCCTCTGTTGATCCTGTTCCATCTGCACTAGACAGAGCAGGATCCAGATTCAGAGGTCCTTGGTAGAAATGTTTAATCAGTTCTACCAGAGGAACTAAGGGCTTTGCTCCAGAACAAAGGAGTTGTGCAGGTGGCACACCTCCATGTTCCAGGAGTAATAGGGAGGTCTTTTCAGTAGTGCACCATAGTGCACAGCCGAAAGGCACCACTCCCAGATCCCTGATGTGGAAGACAACTTTTGTACCTAGCCTTCAGAGACATGGGAGAATGGCTGCAAAGCTCACAAGAGCTTCACTGAGATGCATAAACCAGATCAGCATCATCCATGCAGATGGTGCTGTTCTGACCTGCGCCTCCAGATGATCTGGATCAGTGGGCCCAGTTATTTCAGACCCCCAGATCCAGATCTGTCAGGTAAGTGCAAAAAGGGCCCTAATGCACTTCTGGTCTAGTATATCACCCAATGCAGAATCACCCTTAATCTGCTTTTACCTTTGTTTATAATGTTTATAAGGAAGTGGTCAATGGCAAACCACTTCTGAACTCTACCAAAGAAATTGCAGTAGAGGCACCATGCAGTCAACCAAACATTAGCCACAATTATACTTTTTTCTTTTTCGTAAACTGCTTTGATGTTCTTTTTTATAAGAAGCAGCCTACAAATATTTAAATAAATAGAGTAATGATTGTAAGGCTTTAAAGTTTAGGAGCTACATTACACCTTACTCCAGGGCAAACAGGAAATCAACAGCTATCTGTAAACATACTAAAAGCAAATTCAAGGACCCTCTTATTCAGGATATGCTTTAGTCAGATGTTAAACTAAGGAAGCTAAAGCATTTTCAAGCATTTTCTCACCAGTTTATTTGATTCTGCAGGGAGGAAAATTCCATGAGTGGAACATAAATACTAGAGTACTTTGAGATGTAGAAAACTCCAGACTTCTATATTCTGTGAAAAAAAACACCCAGACATTAATGTAGGTTCTTCGGCATAAAGTGGGTGCTTAAAGCAGAATTGGATCTAAAATGCTGGGAATCAGTTGAAATTGAAAGTGTTTTATCTTTCATTTCCTAAATTAGAACTACTGCTTTGAAAAAATAAAATAATTTTTATAGTAAAAATGACTGTAATATAAAATAAAGAGCAGTATACAAAAACAGAAAATATATACTTCACTTTGAGTTATGTTAAAATACCATAGAAAATGGTATTCAAAAGAGCGGCACAATCAACCATACTGTTCAAGCCATGTTAACATAAAATAATAATGGAAGTTGAAACAACATTACTTGACATTTTTCTACTTGTTCTTAGGAACTCAGGCAAAATATTCACAGTGCACTACTACATCAATGCTTTGGGTGGTATTGGCAGTTTCCAGGCCACATTGTTACAGACTTCTCACCTTTGATCTGGATCTAGAACCTCCTAGTCTAGATCATGGGGGCCCTCAGATTCATGTTAATGCAGATCAAGGAGTCCCTGCCCCCAGAGAAGATTTATCCACTCTCTCTGAAAACAGGAACTACAACCAAAAGAGAAAGTCCTTTCTTTCACCTTCCCATTGTCCTTTAGAAGGCAATGAAAAATGCAGCCAGACTTTAATTGATAGGGTTGATGAGGGCACAGAAGACTCCTCTGGCATAGCCTATATTTAAAGTAATTGTCACTAGCTAATGTTCTGGGCTACAGAGTACTGAGCATGCAGGAAGAGTGGTATAGGGTACCATTTTAGATGCCCTACCTCATTCTGGCCCCATTCCCATTACAAGCTTAAAACAATTTTCCTAAACCGAAATAAAAGAACTGGATACAAACACGAATTTGCCTGATCCTACTACTTTCAACTTTAATTGTGTTCGATCCCGGTTCTGAAAGCACTTGACATTTTTTTTATAGTAAAAAATGTGTATCTTTTTCTCCCCCCCCCCCCCCAGGCAACCATCCTGAGGCGAGGCAAGAGGGTGCCGCCCCCATGCCTGGCTTTTCAACGAGCTCCCAGTGCTACAAAAGGAGGAAAATCCACAACAAAAAAGTGCACTTTAAAGAAGAGTTCCAGCGCTCTTTTTGGAAGTCGCGGGTTTTCTTGGAAGTATTTACCATAGGAACGCTCCGTGGCAAAAGGGGTGGGGATTGCTGCCTGCACACACAGCCATAAAACATTCACACATCTCCCAGAAGTGCAGCAGCTTCCCTTCCTTTCCCTTTCTAAAGCTCAGAACTTTCAAAGAGCCAGAATAGCACAGAATTGCAACATTGTTGCAATTGTTATCAGGTGTGAAGTGGTGGGTTGCTACAGTCACCGCTGCTCTACTGGGTGGATTTTGACAGTGATCTGTGAAAGTGTTGAGAGTGAATGAGTGAACGATTGCATGGCCGATGGCTGCAGCCGCTGCCTTTGCCAGCACGGGAAGCCATTTCGGGGGACAGAGATCTGGGAGATGAACAGAGAACTGATGGCTATTTTTCCTTTGAACTTGTCAGGGGTTTCTTCCTGGTTGTGGCTGCACAGAGCACAGTCCCTCCTCATTCCTGCCAGCACCCTATCAACAAGAGAGGGGCCAGGGGAGAAAGATGCGGGCAAGCAAAATAAACTTCCGTGGGGATGGAAGGTGTGTTTTAAACACACGTTTTGCTGAGCCTCATGCGGACGCTTATTCCGGAATAGCACAGCACTTTTAAAGTCCGCTTCAATAGAGTGACGGTAGAGGGAAACTAGAGAGGCAAATAAGTTATTTGGGGATGTAGCCTAAGAAATGTAAACTGTTTCAAATGCAAGAACCAGAGCAAGACCTGTTGAAATGAGTGTTTTATTTACAACACTTTGGGGTGAATTAACACGTGAAATGCATGTTAACCCAACCTGACATGGGGACTGTGAGGATCGAAACAGTTTCAAAACTGTTTTAAGCTTGTAATGGGAACGGCCTCTCTATGTTCTACCTTGTGTGGACAGAACATAATAGTCTCCATTATCCTGCCCTAGCATGCAGAAGGGTGGCCCCTGGCCCCTTTCCTAGCATGGAATAATGCCCCATATGAAAAGAAACAACATCTAATTTTTTTCTTCCATCTTGCTAGTTCCCGCCTGTCTGAGTTTTCTGAAATTTTTTATTATTAAAATTTTCTCATTAAGCAACATGGCACTGGAACACTGTGTATTTAGTACAGCTTTTAACCTCCATGCCTAGAACTAACTCCAGGAATGGCCAATCGGAAATTCTGTATCTTTGAAGAGTCAGGTCTCGGAATCCCAGTTCAGTCCTCAGCATCTCCAGGTATTAGGAAGTTTTTTGTCTGAAACCCGGATGAACTGCTGCCTGTCTATGCAGACCATATGGAGTTCAGTTTCATAGTGATCTGATTAAAAGGAGGAAGCCAGGGGGTGCATCATCCAAATCAAATCCTAAAATTTCTGACCATCCAAACTGACCATGCAAGCCTGAATATGCAATATGTCTGTACACTGAAATGCTTCCATCATCTAAATATCTAATTCACATTTACAAGCCATTTCTCAGCTTTCTGACTTCCATTTCCAAAATGCAAACATGGGCTGTATCAGTGATGCTCATATTTGAGGCATTGGATAACCATTTAGTATCTGAAAAAACTGGACAGGTAACTGAAAATGCTTTAAAAACTGTGCAGATAAATTCATAGGTAGTGCATATGTATACTTTAATTCAATCAAACTGTCATTCCAACCATCACCTCTCAAAATATCTCAAGAGAATCATTAATAGGTTACGTTTAGAAAAGAAACGATTCTAATGCTGAACTCTGAAATTTAAACCCCTTTGCTCTACAGTGCATGTTAACTTGGTATCAAAGCCACAGAGCCATAAGAGCTTCAGGGGGACTGATAACGACTCCCTGTTAATAACTGGTGCGCAAAGGATTTGACATGACATTGATTGTCATGTAATTTCTTGAGCCCAGATTTTGGGTGATGGGAAACTCTATAGTGCACAGACAATGTCCCTTCCATGCTCTCTGGGGAAGGGACTTTTTTATGTGTCTGACAAGTTAATAAGGTGGCCTGTTATCATGCCACATTTTCTTTTCAAATATGGAAATGCATTTACTGTGCAGTAGGCCAAGATGAGAAATGCCCTCCCTCCCCCTTTGGCTCATGCTGCCCTTTCTACATATCCCACAGAAATCTTAAAGAACAAAGGAGTTGTCTCATTACTGTCATGCCTTACCACTACACTGCATTATTATTATTATTTGCAGATTGTAATGTTCCTATTGTCCTTAGGCTTGAGAAATCTAACGTTCTTATGTTCTTAAAATGGAAGTGGAGGAAAGGTTGAACTGAAAAATTAAAAAAAGAGACAACTACATCACACAATATATAACAGGTGTAATATTTTATTACAATGCACACAGAGAAGATGGTAGATAGACAGATAGACAGACAGAGACAGAGACAGAGAGAGAGAGAGGGATGAGGGAGGGAGGGAGGGATGGGAGGAAGAGAGAGAGAGATAGAGAGATGATAGAAGTTAACACCTTGAATTGGACTCAGTGGTGAATTGGCAGCCAGTACATCTCTTTTAAGAGGCATGATGTGTGTCAGTTTCAATTGTTGCAGCCTGAGGCTGTGGATGAGCTGCTTGCTGAGGTTCAACCAACCTCATGCCTTCTTGATCCTCATCCTTTTTGGCTGATAAAAAGTAGCCAGCAAGGTATGACAACATGGCTTCAGTACTGAAAAAGCCTGTCATTCCTTATTTTGAAAACCATTACATAAGCAAGCAAGACTCACACATTGTCCAACAACTAGCCCATTTCTCTCCTTCCCCTAGTCTTCAGCTGCATCCACACATGGCCTACCTAGGGAGTGGGGTGGGCAAAGAGCTGCATTCCCATCACGATCTCTGAAAGTGCCATATTTTCCCCCAGTCTGGAGCTGTAGCTGCTTTCCTGACCTCATCTGATATGCATATCACTTCATGGAAGCAAATGTGTCTATGAAGAAATGGAAGGTCAACATGGTCCAGGAGAACCCTGAAGAAGGGAGTTAGGCAGCAAAGTGATGGCAGCAAGTCAGCTTAACAGCCTAGCCCAAGTTTCCTCATACAGGCCTGATGTCCAGCCATCAACCACTAGCTGGGTTGCCTGCCACTACCAGCCTGTTGCCTGCCACTACCAGCCTGTCCTCAGCACTTATTATATGGTTTGGCAGCCTTGAAGGACTCTTGATAGTACTATTGGGCTTCTCCTGTGCACACCTCAGCAGCACCTCATTGTAGAACATGAGCCATCTCATGAATACCTTAGTCACTGCTGTAGTAAGCTGTGCTTACTTGTCCCTGCTAACTGGGAGTTTTAGTATCAAGGCCAGCTCCATGCTAATAGCTTAATTCTGATACCTTCTGATTTGCATTTTTATTACTCAGTTGGCCTTTGTTTCTTATCTCAGATTTTAGAAGCTCAGACAGACGGAATTTTCATAAACAATCATGGATAGGATCTGGGGATCTTACTTTTCACCTCAGACTCAAGGACCTCCTTCATTCTGCTGATGATCTGTAGATCTTGTTCCATATCACAAGCCTGCCACTCACTTCTTAAAGCCAGATCAAAGAGGATGGATCACATCCCATCTGTTCATATTATTATATACATGAAAATTAGCTCAAGATTTGACACATCTAGTATTAGTCTATCCATTCATTATGTCTATATTCAAGCCTCTGGTTTGAGAGCTCTTGTCCTTTGAAGAGAGATACAGAATGAATGAGCCAGTTTGGTCTAGTGGTTAAGGAGCCAGACTCTTACCTGGGAATACCGGGTTTGATTTCGCACTCCTCCATGAATCCAGCAGGGTGACCTTGGGTAGTCACAGCTCTCTTCTGAGCTCTCACAGCCCCACCCACCTCACAGGTAGGAGAGAAGAATAGAAAGCTTTGTCAGCCGCTTTGAGTCCCCCTAAATGGGTAAGAAAAGCAGGGTAGAAAAGCCAGCTCTTCTTCTTCCTCTTCTTTTTATAACTGAACCACTTACTAAGATATTTTGCTTTTTATTTCATATAATATAAAGGCAGGCACAGTACAACAAATGAACATTATCCCACTGCGAAAAAATGTTTTGTATTGGCTTTATTTGTCAACTGGGTATTTTGGGAATATGTTTTTAAAATAAGAATAACAATAAAATGTCAATTTTGCCATTTCAGCTGCCTTGTTGTAACCTGCTCTATATGTTGAAGTCAAAAATGTGAAATAGTTTTTGAAATATTTAAAATATGTTTTCTAAATATATTAAATGTTGTTACCCACCCTGAGACCTTCACATATAGGGCAGGATAGAAATATAAATAAATAAATAATAAATAAATATTGTATATAAATTTGGAAAACACTGCCCATCAAATTGTTGGTTTATTAGCTTGTTTTCCTCCAGCACAAATTATCCAGAACCATTACTATCTTAAAAGAAATTGATATTGTGGATTGCAAAATTTTTATCACTTTTGTTCCTTCATGTATCAATCGCTACAAAATGAAAAGAACTTCACTAATATTAGTTCAGTTACTTGAAGCTTTGCTCATTATTCTTTTTAGCACATAATTTTCAGTCAGCATCTATGCTGAATTTCAGTTATCTGTGTAGCCGAAATTATCAGGTCAAAACAAAAATTGATGCTTTTGTTCCCTGTGATCAGAGAGAGAAAAATGGGCGGAGTTCCTCCTCCACTCTCTCTCTCTCACACACACACACACACACACACACACACACACAGAGAAAGAGAGAGAGACAGTGACCCACCAAACAATTGCTTCAGTATTTTGTTGTTCTAAAGGACAACTATGTTAACAGAAATGAAATCATATTATTAAACAGAGCATTTGTGTTAAGGAGTGGGAGGGAGGGACACCTAAAACAGATATTTCCCTTAAAATCATATTGTTCCAACAATATAGTTTTTCAGATGCTCAGGTCTCCATTTGCTTATGCAGGACAGAAAGCTAATATGTAAAGTCATAAGCCAACGATTATCCTTCATTTTCTGACAGCAGTAAATAAGTGAGAGGATTTGTAAAAATAAAAGTTTTCTAAATTTTTGTAGTTCTCTACACTGCTGTATTAGAACATAGTTAATGAGAGCAAGGGTTTTTTCCCACCAACAAGGTTGGGTCATAATAAAGTTTTGGCCCCCACCCTTTGTTAGCAGTGAAACAAAAGAGAACAGCTCAATTTTCTTCTCTCCTTTTTAAACATTAATGGCATCACAATTTCCCCTTTTTAAAAACCACTGCAGAGACATGCCCAGCAACACGAAATGGCACATTTTCCACAAATGATTGTGAATTATTTTTCACTCCCTTTCCCGGTCTTCAACATTAAATAGAAACCTCAAAGTTTTCCTTTTCTACTCTTATTTTGAAGGTAGGCAGTAATGATTATATTTTGCCTAACATTTTCATGATTCACCCAATGGAATGTTTAGAGAACATGGACCAAGTTGCAAAAAATGGAGTGAAATGCCCTGTTTACAGCGCATAGACAAAGCAGCCCTGTGTGTCTTTACTCAGAATTCCCATTATTCTCTCAAGGCCTTACCAACAAGTAAGTGAGCTCAGAACAGCAGACAGAGATATCATCCTAAGGATGAGATGCAAAATATCAGGTCAAGTGATATTTCTTGCTTTCTTTTTAAAGTTCTCCTGTGGCTTGTCCTATCCCTGTTATAGAATATCACAGATTGTATTGCTGCGTGTTTTCCAGGTAGCAACAGCCAGAGATTTCAAGACCAATGGGCTTTTAGTCTAAGGCATTAAACACTTGACATGGAACGTACCACCACCAGGAGTTTGCAGAGGGGGGAGCAGCATTCAAGCACCGATTTCCATTTCAAACCGCATTCTGTTACTTTGCACTCTGGCACCACTGACAAATGAATTTTTAATGCTTGAAGGTTCTGGCTCTGCAAGAGTCATGTCAAGGGACTTCTCAAGCCAATCTGCTTGGGTAGAGGAGTGATAATTATTCATGGGCTCCTGCCTCTCACTCCTTCTTTTGCACAGCCTCTCACTGCTGACTCAGTGCCTTAGTCTTCTCTCTCTCGCTCTCTACTGCTGTAGTTGGATCTCTTTGCCTTCAGAACCGCTGAGCATCTGTACATCCCACAATGGCTAAAACTGCAATGGGTAAGGACAGAGACCAAATCTTTTATCTTCCTTCCGAAGGGCAGCCGCCTGCTTCCGCTTTTAAAGCTGCCGCTGTCCTAGGTGCTGAAATGAGGGTTTAGGAAAGCGATTCTCCCTGGCGTTGCTCTTGATGCTAGAATGCGGAGGGAGGTGGGGAGTCGGATGTCGTCTTTCAAAAGTCTGCCTCTCCTGAGAGGCTCCAGGGATTTTTCTCTTCAGATGGTCGTACGGCTACAGAATCAGATCGGTTCATCCGGAGTATTTACATGCCCACGCGATTTAACAGAAGCCGTCTGGTCTAGGGTTTTTCTTGAGTGGATCGGGGGTAAAATCTAGGCTTCTGTTTCAGGCACTTTGGGAGCGGGACCGTGGCAGTAAGACAAATAAAAATAAAGACAGCAGTGCAATCGTGACCACATTTACTCGGAGGTAAGCCCCATTGTACGCAGTGGTGCTTACGCCCAGGAAAGTGGTTTGTCCTGTAGATTATTCGATTTCATGGTGGGTTTTCCCCCACCCCCAGCCCACTCCCAAAGCCACCTCCTAAGGGACTTCGAGTTTAGCAGTCAACCAGTGCGGAAAACAAGACCAGCCTGGCTTGAGCTTCCCAGTGTGAATGAGTGGGGGCGATGTTAAATCTTACTATCTTGTTAGGGGGAGAAAGGAGAGGAAGAATCCCCTCCGAATTCGGTTTGGCAGCCCTGGCGCGTCTTAAAGATGGACGGTGCCTTCTGTAGGGTGGGGATTTGGGGTGCCTTGGCTTTCTTTGTGTACGGCGCCCATTCAGCCGCGGCTCCTCCGGGCGTTCCCGCAAGAGCGCACCTGCAGCCAGCTCGGCGCCACCGACTCCAGCGGCAGCCCAGCACAATGCAGAGCGACCCCACCCAGATCCTTCTGCTGTTGCTGCTGCTGCTGCTTCCACTCTCGCCGCCAACGCCGCCTGCTCACACAGGCACACTAGGGAATCCTCCCTCCCTAATTTTTCTCCCCCGCCCCCCACCTAGCGAAGAAGAAAAACGAAAGGGCTAGAGGACATTAAGGGGGGGGGGAGAATACTCTGCATCCTTTCCATACTATTGCTTGTACCACCTTCATGTAAAAAGAGGTTGCATTTATTGTTTCTGTAAATAAATCTATTTTTCCCCTCCCCAAAAAGTAGGTCACTGTTATAAACTCTTCCTTTCTTCTCCCCTTCCAGTATCCTGTAAAGTCACAAGGGGGGGGGGCTTGTTTTTAATCTCGACTCGTTCAGGCAAAGGCTTTATTCCCCTCCATGCAGAGACTCCAGAGGCCCCAGCCAGCCACACCCCTATGCCGCGCCCTCCTCCTCCTCCTCCTCCCTTCCTCCTTCCCTTAGGGGGTCATTGCAGTGTTACCAAATGTTCTGTCTGTCTCCAGCGGGTGGGAGGAATTGCAGACGGGGGGGGCACAGAAGAAACCTTGACTTGCTTCGATTTGTACTAATTTACATCCTGGAGAGCCCAGGAAAGTCCAGCGATGGAGAAGAATGCAGTAGCCTTGTTTGCGTCCCCGTTTCCGAACTCTCTTTGGTATTTATTCTCTTCCTCTTTCGCAAATCTGCAAGAGAGACAGAGAGAGAAGCTTTATGGTGGAGGAAACTGGCATTGCAGCAAAGGGTGCGGTGAGGGCTGTAGGAGCAAAGATTAAGGGTTTGGCTACTACAGTTCCCACACCTTGGAGTTTTAAAATAATCGCATTCTTTTTCTATCAGCAAAAAGAGAGAGAGAGGGCAGAGGAAAAAATCAATGTATTGTGATACTGAGCAAGCTTTTTTAAAAAATGCTTTTAAAAAAACTAACAAGAGGGCAATTATTATTATCAAGACAAGGCTGAAGGAGAAAACTGAGATCCTTCCCCTACTCTGGAAACAAAAGCATTGTCATTTAGGCTGGCAACCTTCTTGCTAGACACCCTTCACCTTTGCCTCCCCCTACTCCATTGCTGAGTGTGAATACTGATGCCAGAATTCTTGTCTCCTTTCATCCTGCTTTCTCTTGGCTTAGAAATGTCCAGCATTGCAGGGAGCAATTCCAGCTGGCTTTGCTATCCTGGAGGGATGGGCATGAGGCAGCTGTTTACATGAATACAGGCAGACAGGCAGAGAGCCTTGGAAGTCTGGCCAGCCCTGCAGAGCTGGCCCATGCATTTTGTTTCCTCTGCCGTCTTGGCAACAATGGAGTAATGAGTACTGGGCGTATT
Organism: Aspidoscelis tigris stejnegeri; assembly: GCA_023333525.1. NCBI lineage: Eukaryota > Metazoa > Chordata > Lepidosauria > Squamata > Teiidae > Aspidoscelis > Aspidoscelis tigris. The sequence continues at coordinate 35,044,647 of JALMGA010000004.1, read as the reverse complement.
AAAATCAGTTGCTTATGGATCACCTCAGGAGCCTCCTGTCCAGATTTTCATTTCCCTGGCTTGCAAAGGACCCAAGTGTTTGACTGAGAAACAATACAGAATTAATTTTCACAAGGCAATCAGGAGACATACAAGTCACTTGAAGGGGTGCTGCCTCTCCATTCAGCTCTACTGGTTTCCTTGGAATTAGTTGCAGGACTATTAACTAACTTAGTTGCAGGGCTATTAGTTTCCAAGGTTTTTATTCTCTTGAAGATCATCTAGTCCAGCCCCCAGGTAAAGCAGGAAGTGTGCTGATGTGGCTGTCCCCTCAAGCAGCTATCCAGCATCTCCTCAAAAGTCTTAAAGAAGGAATTCTGAGGCAGCCTATGGCGATGTCAAATTATTCAAAGCATTTTTGTAATTTCAGTTCGCTAAGTTTGCATTGCATTCTCTTCTCCAAGCAAAATGTGCTCTGTCATCTGAGAGACATGTTTTAGCTGTTTCAAGAGGATTATCATTTCACCTTTTAATGTCCCTAACAAAAATGATTTGAGAAACAATTCTCAGTATCTTTGTTACTTGAATTTGGAATGAATAATGCATAATAAATAAATAAATAAATAAATAAAACCCACCTCTTTTTCCACTGGCGATGCTTCTTCATGGAGTCTGTGTGCCTCAAGTTTTCCCACTGGGAAATAACTGTAATGGGAAAAAATATATCTCCAGAATTAAAATCTTCAATATTCCCAGGTTGTATCTACAATGTGTCAATGTACCTCTAGTATATGAGGACTTGACCATAAAACATCAGTGTCTCCTTAAATTGAGAATTCAAGAAGGAAGGAGAAGCCCTTACATACCAAAAAATCTGCAGTATACCTGTTATTACAGAAGCTTTGTCAGAGGGAAAGGTACCAATCCTGTTAGAATCAAAGGCTGATGTTCTGGACAGGATAGGCATTTTGTAGCTCTCATGCTTGTTCATAGAAGAACAATTTGCTTCTCTTTACACTAGAGGGCCATCACTTGCTATTTTTAAAAAATATATATTAAAACATTGTTCTGTAGTCCATGTGCTTAAGGAAACATGAATAATGAACTGAGAAATAACAAAGCAGTGGCTTTTTTAAAAAGCATCCTTAACGCTCAGGGCTCAACTACAAGTGTATGATTTGTTTGGTGTTGGTTAGTGATGCTGGGTGCCTGATTATTCTAATGCTGGTAAAATTTGGGTGCAATAGTTTCTTTCAATATAACACCATACTGTATGCCTTCTAAGTCATTTTGAGTCCTGTGAGGTTTAAACCATTTGCAAAATGTAAGGTATGAATCAACAGAATTTACTCCATCATTTAAAGGTGGATTAGAACAGATATGCCTATTAGGAGCCCTCCTGGAATTTTAACCCCTCCCACTACCCCATGGTCCTGAACTGAAGATCACCATGAATTTTTAGATCAAAATTCACCCAGTCATCCAGATGACTGGCAAATGGGCTTTCTGAGGAGTTGAAATCTGCAAATCTACTGCAAAGAAGCAGGCAGTGTGCCAATTATATGGCAAGCACCTCTGAAGCACTGCAGCTGCCAAATGGCCCCAAAACCAGGAATGGCTCTGGGTCCCTGTAATTCATCTCCCCTGCCATCATCACTACATAGAGGGGGAAATGAAGGCACAATCCACTCTTAGAGTTTTCTAATAGCCTGCTATGAGGGCATCACCAAGGTCAGATTTTGCCCTCTGGGGTAGCTGTAGACTCAATGTGGGTGGGAATGTTTGCCTGTTGGGCCCCACTCAAGGAGCCCTTATGAAAACTACATAGATTTCTGCCTTTGCCTGTGAATACAAAGTCCCTTCTGGTAATCATTTCCAAAGGAAGATGTACCAAGGCTTTCCTAGAAGTCACTTACTTGGAAGATGTACTCTTAATCAGGGATCAATGTGGTCAAAACAAAAACAACAAGAAACATGTAGCAGTGTTATGAATGTTCCATATGTGTGATAGGTAAAAAGAAATACCCTTCTGAGTAAGGCCAGAGCCTAAGGTTTCATCAGAACTGAGGAATGCTGCAATTTTTTCTTGTGGCTCTGGAGAGGCTATTAGACTATGTCTCCCATCATACCTTGCTGGCTGAAGCTAGTAGATGGAAGATTCTGAGAACATCTGGAGAGCCAAAGATCAGCCTCACATAGTACAGCCAAGATGGTTTTGTCCCATTTGCCTCCTTGCCTGTTTACCCAATTTCTGAACACTCAGGTTGTCTACTTGGAAGTACAGTGCTTCATGGAAAGGTATCCATGGATAAGTAAACTGTAAGTTTCCCCAATTTCAAATCTCTACTCAGGTAAAGAGAGAGGAGAGTTCTTACTTCTATTTCCCCATATGTATAAGATTATTGTCTTAGAAAAGTATATCATAAATTATCTTGAGAATAGTTAAATCATTCTTGGATAAACATTTACAGAAGAAACTTCATGTTATCCAGGCTTTTTAGATACTAATGGTTAATCTCTGTCCCGCAAATATGTATTAGTTTGGGCTTATGAATATTGCTTTTTAGTTATTAGAAGCTACAATTTTATATTATAAGGAAATACAAAAATGAAAGTCTTTTAAGTGAAGATATAATAATTTGATCATTATCATTCCATTTGTTCTGTAACATTTTGCAGCCACATTGGTTTCCTAAATAACAGTGCCCTGATCCAGAAAACCCTAACTACTGTTTGTTATTTCCTTCCCCACATTCCTGACTTTTGTTGAAAATACACCTGACAGGAACAGTGAGCCTGATGCATCCATATTCATGCACTTCTGGAAACAAGAGGCTGGAGTGTACTCAATACTTTGTCTGAGAAGAAAGGATTTATATAATCAAATGCTTAAATGCTTGTCCAAACACAAGCTAATGGGCTCTGCCTCACCTATCAATTTTATTATTATTGGTTTATGGTACTGTTGTGTTCCATGGAATAAACAGTATAGGCCAGAACCCTCAGACCATGTTTTCAATGTTTCTCTGTACAATAACCAATTTTAAAAGTAATGTAACTAACTGGCCTTTTACATAATATAGTAACTGCTACCACCTTTTGGAGAAGAGGCTTGTGAGACAGATGGCTGATCAACCCCAGGCACTATTGGATAAAATGGATTATCTGGATCTATTTCCACCAATCTTCAGGTCTGGGTTTTGGAACTGAAAATGCCTTAACTGCCTATAGGATATCCTTTGTCAAGACAACAGGGAATGTGTTTCTCTGTTGATTCTGTTAGATCTCTCAGCAGCTTTTGATACCATCGACCATGATATCTTCCTGGAAAGACTTTCAGGGTCAGAATTTGCAGACACTGGGAGAATACACCACCAAAAGTGGTGCTGGGGAAATGGTACTCAACCTTTTGCACTTATGCTGCAAGGTTCTTCAGAGTGCTATTCTTTCCCTAAAATTATTTCTTTGTTTAGGCAAACCTTATATAAGGCATGAGTTCCAGCCTCAAAAACTTCCTGTTATACAAATACAGCACAGTTGCTGCTGCTTCTAGTTAGCTGCTACTTTGGTTTTGGAAGTGTAGTTTTGTGTTATGCAAGGAACAGCCATGTTTTACATAAAGAAAACCTCTCTATACAAATATGTTTTACATATATATAGACCCGAAGTATTGAATTTGCTTACCCTAATGGTGCAGCTCAGTTTTGTTCACATCAAATGTACCCTTAATTGGCTCCTTCTGAACAGTCCACATCAGCTGCCTCCTTGGACCATAGGGACTGCTCACCAGAGTGGTCCTCGGGAAGCATGGCGTAAGATAGAGATAGCACCCACCAGCACACTCTGCTTCACTCTGTCCCATTCCTGTCCAAAATCACTCAGTTCAGGCCAGAAGTGGCTTTCACATTATTCTTGATCACTAACATTGTTGACTGAAGCTGACAGGAGACAGTAATCCACATTTCTGGCCTGTCTTGTCAGTCCCCAGATCTAACCTGATTGTCGATGGTTCTCAAGTCTTCAATCAATCAGTTTCAGACAATATTCTTCAACTCTATCTGTAGAAATTAAGAACTGAAACTGGAATTATTGGCATATCAAAGCACATGCATTATTCCTGACATAGGATGCTTTCCCAACACATCTCTTATTCCATAGAATAAAGAAAAATCTCAGCCAGCTTTATGCTGAGGTTGACTTCAAAATCACTTCAGAAATAGAATGGAGTTATTGCCAACATGTTTGGTAGTTTTGCCTAAAAAGCAAAAATTCTCAGAAACACCCTTTTTCAGGCAAACTTTATTTCTCTTGCAGTAATAAAAAACCTGAAGAAAATAATCTTTTTTAAAAGAAAACTGATGGTGATTACCAACATACTTCCTTATTCCTGGAGATATTTGATATCCACCAAATCTCTAAAAATATTTTACTAAGAACAAAGACAAAAGAAGCAGAAAGCTTTTCAACCATAGACTACTGTTCCATTAAAAATATAAATATAAATAAGATAAATATAAATAGGATACCATGTAATTAGGGTCCATCCATCTGTGTTTCCCCATGAACATAACACCATCACACTATATTTCCCAGTAGAAATTTTGGACAGAAGTGAAATCAAGCCAATTATCTTCCCATCCAGTCAATTCTGTGAACTTCTCACCTGGCTAGATGTTTCATGCTTATTCCACCTAAGGATGATCCTGAAATTAAACAAATGTTCTATTTTGGAATCATCCTGATGTGACTTAGTCCAAAGGGATTGGCCCAGACTTATTAGAAATCCAAATTTTACAAACAAAAGAAAATTGTATTTTGACAGTTTTCACATTTTGAGGCTGAGACAGCCCCTAGTTCCATCTATTCTTTCAACAGTTATTACCTGGATGTTGTGAGATCAGAACAGTAAATAGATATGGATCAAGTTCCTTATCCATCAGACCCAGCAACCTGTTATCCCAGTAACTAGTGAGATGGCATTCCAAACATTAAATATTTTCCTTTATTTTATCTGAGCTAATTCTTCATAGTCATTGGATGGCCTCCACATTAATAATCTGTCTGTGAAAAAGAGAGTATATCTCTTTATCTTTATTATGCATCATTTAATACATCTGTTTTTTTTTTAACTTTTCCTTCTGTACTATAAAGCCCAAATTCCTCAAATTGCCTTAGGAATGGTCACAGTTGCATTGGGAGACATAACACTGATCACTAGAGATATGCAAAGTTTGGTTCTCACTCAAAAATTTCATCAGACAGGTTTTGGTCATAGATGTTTGGATCAAGCTGAACATGCAGTGGTTCACATATCCATCAATTTAATCAAAACCAAGCCAGTTTCTTGGACATGAATGATTCAATAGCATAGTTTGCATTTGCTGTGTTTTTGCCCTTGAAAAGAGCTTTTTTTTCTTTGTTTTTGAACAATTCGGAATCTAACTCAAACAACCATTTGTTCAGTTAAATGGTTCACTGCTGAAACAAGCGAGTGTTTGGTTCAATTGTAAATAGAACATGCAGTTTTTGCTTGTTCACATCCGTAATGACTACGTCTATATTAAGTAATGGACTTTATCTAATTTCTGGGCCAGTAATTTACCACTTTCATGACAGTGAAACAGAAAATCTGAGTTTGTATATCAATACTTTCATTAAAGCCACTTCCTATCTGACAGTGTGGACAACTCACAAACACAGTGGACAGCAGCAGCAGGCAAAGCTCTTTTTGCAGACTTCTCATCCCTATATGGGTTCTGCTGATGCTAGATTAAAATTAAATATTTCCATTCTAAGCCCTGGGAATGTAAGTCTGTTTTTCCATCTGCAGTTTGAGAATCACAGCCTGAGGCTGAACTGAGAACCTTTTTCAGGATCAAATTACAATGACAAGCTTTTTATATCCTGTTCACATGTAGCCACAAGCATATGCCATAACCCAGCTGATTTTCATACTGATAAGAAGTTTTTTGCCAGTATATCCTAGAGCAATCAGAAAACAAAAGGAAGATTTATTACAATCCCATCCTGTGTCATCTCATATTTTATATTTATTATGCAGCTGTGTCAGAACACAAGAAAATTTGTGGAGTAGAAAAATGACTGTTTCAAGTTTTGAATTAATATTTTTCTGCAAGAACTGAAAATGACAATGATTATGGGATATTACAGAGACTGTTTTCCTAAAATAAGTAAGCCTTTTGAGATAATATATTATTTTAATAGTACTATAAAATATTAGTATTTTAGTTGATTTATGATCCGTCTGAAAAAACTGTTTTCACGTTATGTTGTATTCTAATCAGCCATTACTTTGAGATAATTATAATGGCAAAAATAAAAACCAGTCGGGTTCTACAAAATTGCAGCAAGTAGGAAACATGTACTTTAGTGTGACTGAAGAATAAATATAACTACCAGTTTATCTTTTGCTAGATGCAATTGGTGAGGTGCATTTTGCCTAACAAACATAAGCATGTTTGGTAATTGCTCTGAAGAATTCCTGCTGGATGAGAACTAGCAATCTTAAGATATATAAGCACTGAAGAAAGACTCTGATTTATTAGACCAGTGGTCCATCTGTTCCAGGATTATAGAAAACCAGATGCTTCCCGGAAGCTCATGAGATAACCATGATTGTATCAGCAGTCCTCTTGCTCATGATATCACAGCAGATTATATTCAGCCATAAACAATTTCTAATATTCTGGAAGAAATTAACACAACAACCCTGACTCAGAGCTATGGATGACCCTGTCCTGCATGAATTTGTTAAATTCTTCTTTGAAGCCACATAAGTTGGTAGCCACTACGAAACCTTGTGATAGTAAATTTCACCATCTGTGCTGAAATCTTCCTTTTGTTCACAGCTCCACTTAACCTGCCAAAAGCCTCTGTGGGCCTCCATCATGGCCTGCTCAAGACCTGGCCAAAGGATGTTCCTGGCTTTACTGCCATTGGACCAGGCCGTATTTGCAAACTCAGGTTTCTGTGCACAGAGGACCACCTCAGCCTCCATTCAGAAGCATGGCAATCTGTTTACTTGGTGCAATCTGTATCAATGAGCTGCAGCAATGGAGGCTGTGTTCACAAGCAGCTCAGGCATGTTTAAGAAACAGTACTTGTATTTTTATTCTCTAATCCATCTTTTCTAGACAGAATGTGAATGAGAGGGGGGAAGGACAGGCTGTTGTGTGGACAATATAACCACAAAGTAATATCAGAGGTGCTTTTTCTACCATGTGTGATCACAACCAAAATTCACTTCAGAGTCATTCCTTGTATTTGTTAAGATTCATTTCTTGCACCCTTGCTACATTAGCACGTTTCCCCAGATACTTTGGCAGGGAAAGGTGTTGAAAGGACCACCCTGAGAAAGTCCTCTGGGACACATAAATGGACCATATCCACTCTTGTGGACACCATTGAACAATCAGATGCAGCAGCTACCTATCATTCCTCCACTGTGCCAAAAAGGCCCCAGTGATCCTATTAACAGTAAAGGAAAAGACAACTTGGTTGCAATTGATAGCAGTTAAAAAATACTCTTGAATAGCAGGACAAAACATGGGTATCTTTTTTGTTGGAGTGGAAGAGGAAAAGACAGGCACTCACCTACTGAGAGATAAGCCAGGTGTCAAATGGAAAAGTGAGTAATTAGTTGCCTGGGAGAGGAACTGTGCAATTGTTTGCTAAACAAAAGGTATAGGTATAGGAGGAAAGTCCTGAGGGCCACATGTATTGGGGGGGGGGTGAAAGAAAAACCATCAAGTATCCACATGAGCAATGGTGAGGGAAAAGGGAGGTACTTACACAGGCAATATAGTGAAAAAAGACATATTTAATACGGTTCTCCATGAAATATTTGGCTTCAGTATCCCTGTGTCCATTCCTAGTTTTACCCATCACAGAGAATCACTTTGAAATTCTGACCACAGCCAGACAACCAAAAGTATCACCTGATAAGGTCTTCGACCAGCCCCAGGGGTGGGGGAAAACACTGTCAAAGGCACACTGCCAGTAACCTTCTGCAGAGCACTTGAAGGATAATTCCTGTTCCCATGCTCCTCTGCTGCTGTCATTTGGAATTATGACAGTTTTGTGTGGGCATGGGTGACTTACGATTGCCTTTTCTCTCTGTTTTGATTAAGGAATAGACCAAAAATGGGCAATTTCTATTAGCTCTTTCTTTGTGGTACTTATTCACACTGGGGTGGAAACATCAAGGCTTCAGAAGGCTAGTAGTTGTCAACTCCCAGTGTAGCTACAAAATTGGCAGATCCTGCAACACAAGTGTTACTTTCATGCACTATGAAGATGGCACCTATGTCACCTCCATTCCAAAGTGACATGGGAACAGGAAGGACATATTTGTAGGGCAAATAAGAGGATAGTGAACCTTCTTTAAGTATATTACTTTCAATAATGATTTTTTTCTTTCTATAGAGAGAAACTAGTTATTTCTGATAGTATTTGCAGATATTTCTGGTGTAGAAATGCCTCCTGCAAGTGCAGATGGTGCTTCCCAATAGCTACCCCTAGCAGGCCAAGTGAGAACAGGCCTCTGATAAGCTTGTCAAAGTGAGCCTTCTTGAATGTTTTTTGTTAAACTTGTAAAGTTCTTCCCTGGCCTATTTTATCCCCAGTAAGCCAATCCTTACAAATGACTGTAGGTACCCATTCAGGAGAAATTTTTCTAAAATTGGGTCCCATATGCCTACCACAGATTCTTTCTCAATTACTCCTTGCATTTTCTTTCTTTGTTCTGAAATAAATTATCTAGGAAAAAAATCATCCCAATTTCCATTTTTTCCTACCATTAATTCCACCTATGTGCAATTAATAGTTGTATTATATATATATCACAAATTGTATCAAATTATTATGTTTAACATTATAATTATTGCCTGTAAAGAGTGTCAAGAGACCCAGTTGTGTTCAAAGCTAATGAAATTTTAATAATCCTCTCAATTTCCTTTTCCACTGTTTTCCAAAATTCGTAAATCTTTTCACAGTACCACCACATGTGAACAAAGTGTCCTTTTTCATGACATCCTTCAGAGTACTTTGACAATAAGGATTTATTAATTCTTGCAATTGTACATAGTGTCACAATCCACTTATGTAGAATTTTCATTATTTTCATATTCTCTCTTCATTGTATTAGTTTATCTGATATTCTAGCCCATGATACATTATCAATTATATAACCTGAATTTCTTTCCCAAGATGCTTTAATTCCTGATGTTGAGGCTTTCACACAAAATAACAGTATTTCATGTTTTAACTCTCAGACCCTTTGGGTTTTCCAAGTATTTCTCATATGTATGTTCCAAAGGTGCATGTGACCTTGTTACTGCTTTAGTAATCCATGGATTTTTTTTTAAGTAATAAGTGAATTGGAGTGAAGCTTTGATTTTATTCTGAGAATAATGTCTACACTTCACCTGCTTGCTGTTGTTTCAGATTTTATTTTGTGTATTGATGAATCTGGGTTCTTGAATCCATTTCACTCAAAGCTCCCCCTCTATTCCTTCCAATAATCAAGGATTCAAGGATCAAATTTAAGAGAAAGGAAAAAAAACACACCAGGCTATGGGGGAGGTCTGAGCATGCTGATTGGTGAGTAAGGTAGAACTGGGTTTAAGGCTGGGCAAGTTGGGTCCCATCCAGACAGGGAGAACATGGGGTTGCCTCACACATCTGAGGGACACACACACCCATAGAACCACTATTTGCTCCTAAAAAGTGGGGGGAACCATTGCTGGCAAACCCAGAACTGGTCACTGGTTTGACAGCAATAGCATTTCTGAATGGAGTCTCCATTGTAACTCTGTTCACCACACATGCATGGAAGCTGAAGCAGACATCCACACATGTGCAGAGGTGCCAACGGTTATGTCAGGACTGCCAAACTCCCAATTGTGTGTGTCAGTAAAGTGTATGAAGAGAGTGCTGGCCGTGGCGCTGTCTAGCTAGGAGGCAGCAATTGGGAAGGGAGGATTTCCTGTATTATCATCTCCTAGCAGGTTATCTGGCCACCATCTGTAGGTGGCCTTGGTTAGCCAATCACAAGGCACTAAGCCAACAGCGCCATCAGTCACTCTCCTGCAACTATCCCTCAAAGAAAGCCCAATTTTGCAACAAGATATTGGCTGCATCGTAGACAACAATCGCTTGTGTTGAATATGGTTTCCCTTGAAAATGAGGACAGGGAAAAAACCCCATAAAGAATGGATATCTCACTTCTGTAGGGAAAAATAATAATTTAACCACCCACATATAATTGCTCCCTATGTGAAGACATAGTTATAGGAGCTCTTTGAAAAGCCAGTGACCCCTGACTTGATTAATGTGAATGAGACAGTGAAATAGAAAATCCATGGTCAGATATTATATACTGTACCTCTGCATACTAGACCCTGAGAAGGCTGGTGGGAATGAGCAAGAAAACTGGAGATGCTTCCCCAAGTTTTCCAGGTCCTACCACTGTTTTGCTAATATGATGAGAATCCTTGCACTATGTTGAACTGTGTGAATTAGGCAGCGAAAGGGGAATATATAATTATGTTCCTTGTGTCTGGGAATATTGCTTTTTCAGTTTTCAGTCCCCAAATCAAGTTGTCCAAATAAAAGATTATTCTTACTCTAAAGAAGACTTGTTATTGGTGCTAAACTCTGGCTAAGTCTCACAGGTAGGATGAGGCATCTCTTCATTGGTCTCTAATCCAGTTGTTCTTATATTCATTTCCGAGTGGCTTGAAGAATACAGAAACATGCATCTCAGGCTGATCTGCCTGGTTTGAGATTTGATTTTTCCAAACACTGCCTTCTATAATCTTTCTTATAGGTTTCTTTCTTTACATCAAATGCTCTTCCACTTCCTTAAAGGAAGACACCTGAATGTCCTGCCTCTGGTTCTGTTGCCCACCCATCAAGATGTTAATTTCAAGTTACCTGAGAGCCAGTGTGTCCTCAGGGTGACATGATAGAAAGCTTCCCATGCAAGGCACCAGACTCATATTTGATCTTTCCCTTTCCCCTTCCAAGTTCCTTGTGGAAGCAAAATCATTGATATATAGGTGCTTGACCAGACCCTACTCATCTCTTCCCCATCAGACTTCTTTTTCTTCCCTCATTCCACTTACCTGTTTTCTTCCTTCACCATGACATTGCCCCTTTCTGCATATTCTGTGCAAGGAAAGGGTCCACAGGTGTTGCTTCCACATGTTAGCATACGTTAAGGGAGTTCCCACTTTCTCTTAGCATGCTCCACCTGCATAGATGGAACACAGAGCTGGCCAGGACACCAAAAATGGCACCCTAGACTCCCTGTTCTAGGGAACGGGGGTGGGGGGGGGATTTCAGTGATGCAATGGGGAGCACCATTGAAATGACAGCCCCAGGAATACCAAAACTATAGGAACCTTTGTTTCTGGCCTTTGGAAGCCTCAGTGCCAGTCTTCTGAGTTGGTGACAGGGGATGGGCCATCTCTGTGTGGACAGTTTTGACCTATGCCAGCATTAACCCATCTCAGTGTGGGACAAGTAGTGTATCCTGGAATAGGGCATCTTGCCTGGTCTCAGGATATTTATGACAAGTGCGGAAACAGGGATTGTTGAAACTCTCATCCACTTCTACTATTTTATTATGTAGCTGTGGGCCATTTCCTGGGTATAGAATGACAGGGAACTGCCAGCAGTTGATGGCAGCCATGGCAGCAAAATGGCTGCTGGAAGAAGAATTTACCCCCACTCTCTATTTGTAGGGCTCCAATGAGAGCTTTTGGTGGAATGGTGACTTAGTGCTAGGGGTGTGCATGAATGCAATTTTCAGGATTCAATTTGAATCAAATATCCAAAAATTCAATTCAATTTGACTCTTTAAAATTCAAATTTATCTACATTTGATTCGAATTGAGTAAATTCAAATCTATTTGTTGGAATTTTCAATTCGAATTTGCACATATGAATTTTGACAACATTCACGTGTGCCTGTACACATCCGTAAACACCTGCATGTGTCCCCGATTTATCTCTCATGCATCCCGTTTTCTTCCTGTATGGATCCATACAAATGCATACAGATGTGGGAAAGATGCATATGGGCAAGTACGCATCATGTACGTATTCATATACATACAAATGTCCAAATAATTTGAACGAATAGATTTGAAAATTCAAAATCAGTTTGAATGCTTCAATTCAAATTTATAGACATTTGATTGGAATTTGAATGTTCACATTCGAATGAATTCGATTGAATTTCAAATGTTTTGAATATTCGTGCACATCCCTACTTAGTGCACGTGAGTCTGTGCAGACCAGCACCTGTCATTGCACTACCTAAAAAGTGAAGGCATAGGAGCAAGTAGATGCTGCACCCCCTGAGCTATGATGCCATAAGGGTGCCACTCAGGTATTGCCTAAGGAGCTCAAATCCCTTTGAGGGTTTTTTTTTTCATTACTATTCACCTTGATGTCAGTCCAGTGGCTTGCAACATGTTTGCCACCAAGCTCAGTCCCATGAAAAAGAAAAGCATAAATTTTTTGCTTCCCCCTTGTGGAAAAAAAAAAACGCTATTAAAATTTCATTTGAACAAAGTGTTTGCATTAGCTCCATAAAACTGACCCATTAACTCATGTCAGAAGTGACCATAGCAATTATGAGGCTTTAAATGGGTTTTCCGCAGCTTGTTCAAATAGAATGGTTTGATGGAAAGTGCCGTAAAATGACAATTTGGGGCATATTACCCTTTTGGCACCAGCAAGCCACACGAACAGCCAAGATGATTTCTACCCTAGAATATTCTTAAAGAACAAATAGTGTGAATGCTTCATGAATAATTCATCTTGGCAAGAATCTGATGAAAATACCTACTGATATATTAATATGTCAGTCACTTTTCTATGCAGTGTTGTTTACATATGCAAAAATGATATACTCCTACTTACTAAGGATTGATAAGCAGTCTGTCTAACTTCCAGTGACTTTTTCCGCTCAGAGGTTCTCAGGTGAAGATAATGATTCTTTGAGGATGCATCCCCATGCAAGCCATTTTGCGATGATTGGGCTCGTATTTCACTGGTTGTCGGACCGAGATCGAATGTTGCCCATCCCCATGCCATTCCTGGTAATGTGGGCTGGATGCGAGGTGGGTGCGGATGCAGCAGTCCCCATGCAAACCATGCCAAACCCCGGCATGGGGGAGCAGCACCATCTCCTCTCCGCTCCCTCTCTCTTCATTGGAAGCCAGAATGAAATCACCCCACCCCTGTGCCACCTGCTGCAAATGCTGCATCCCTCCCCCTTTAGTGGCACAGACAAGCCAGGACTTAATGGCAAAAATAATAATTTTAAAAACCCAGCTATTCGAGCAAAGCCACTACAAGGTTTGGAGGCAGTTGAGCAGTTTTGCGCACCTCTGCTCCACCCAGGAACCACAAGAACACCCGGCAAGAGGAAAAGGGAGAAAAATCAAGCCACAATCCTGCCTGCCTTGGTGATCGGGGAAGGGGGGTGGAATACTTGTATATAAGAGTCTTGTGGAGCAGCAAAGGCCATTCGGCTGGGCCAGTCACAGCTCTCTTCTGAGCTCTCACTTACCTCACAGGGTGTTCTGTTGTGGGGAGAGTAGAAAGCTTTGTCAGCCACTTTGAGTCCTCTTAAATGGATGAGAAAAGTGGGGTATTAAAACCAACTCTTCTTCTTCCCACATGGAACAGTCACTCCCATGAGGTGCATCAAGCTCCTTCATTGTAAACGTTCAGGAAGGCAGTGAAGACACACCTCTTTGCCCTGGCCTTTGGTTAAATGGGGACACACTTCCTCTTCCCACTTGCAAACACTGTTGTTTTAATATATACTCTTATTATTTTAATATATTTGAATTTAAATGTTGTTACCCACCCTGAGATGTTCAGGTATAGGATGGGATAGAAATATAAATAATAAATAAAATGGAGGAAGGGGCTTGGGTGACAGACACTTCAATTGTCAGGGCTCCACTGCAGCCTCATCATGGCCAGCCAAGACATCTCCACAGTTCCACTGCCACCAGTCTAGACCACATTCAGCATCTGCACCTGCGCATTGGAGGCAATGCCAATCTCTGCAGCCACTGAATTGCCATGTCCCATTTCCAGAGCTGCAATGGTACCTCATTAGTGTGTGTAACAATGTAACAACCTGAGAATTGTTTCTCATGCACTGATGGTAAGATGCCTTAACTATGACACTAGTAATTCCCCCAGGTGCTCCAGGAAGGGGAGTAATAGTGACTCTAGGGGACCAGTTAAGACACTCTTGCCACACAGTGGAGTAAACTCTTGCAAATTCTCATGCATACAGTAATTTATGCATCCTGGTCCTGACATGGAACTATATCTTCAAAATTTGTGCTCCTTCTCCTCTTCATGGTGCCTCCCTGTTTGCAAAGACCTCACCCCAAAAAGGTTCATCAGATGCCAGATAAAACAGGCGGTTCTTTCAGGAATTTAGGAGTTGACTAATTTCTAATATGTTTTATCTTTTTAACTGTTTCAGTTTATCCAGTGTGTGCACATGCATGTGCATTTCTTATGGCAGTTTTATCATGTTTTCATCTGCAGGGCATTTGAGAAAAAAAAAACCCTGTTCCCACAGCTTTAGAATTTAAAATGTTTTGTATATTGCCTGGCTTTACATAGAAGGGCACTTAAGAAATCAATTCAGTTGTGGTAATAGTGGTGGTGGTGCAGAAGTGATACCCAAATCTGTAGGGAATGCATTCTACTGAAATGTAGTCGACATCACAATATGTAGAACATCTCTACATGTTTCAAAATCCATTTTGACCTGTTAAGGAATGATTTGCATTGTGACATTTCCATAAGCATCGGTGGCACATTGGTAGGTTATAAACTGGAATAATCCCAGGTCTACATGAACCCAGCTAGAATAGTGTAGGGCAGCTGTGTCTTTGTTCTTGCTTCTTTTTGAGCACCTATTTTGGCTCTGATGATATTCTTCATTTTTTTTTTCTGTTGACATTAATATTTTGGTCATCTGAACTATTATCAAACAATAATGCATCCACTATTTTTGCAGATTGGTAATACATGTCCTCCTGCACACAATTTTCCTCCTTACTCAGAGATAGCCAGGTCTCAGAAGGAATGCTGTTGTGCTCTTGCTTTCATTCACATTCACAGAGAGAAAACACATCAGCAATGTAAGCAGCCTTTTCCCTTCTAGTTTATCTAAACCAAAGGTGGGCTTTCAGAGTTGTTAAATGTGGAACAGAAAGAGCTTGTGACTTTACTAATCTCTTCCCTTATTCTGAGATTGAATCAAAAGTGGATTGAAACTTAGGTGTAGCTGGGCCGTAAGTGACAATATTTGGGTGGGGGTTAATATATATGTATTCAGTCACTTGGGGGGGGGGGAAACTTTATTATATAAAGTTTTTCTTTCTAACAAATTCCTGTGGTGAAACAGTTCTAGTATTTCATAATGAACATGCCCAATAGTGTTTTTTTTAATGAAAACACTATAATAAATATTTTATAAAGTTAAAGACAAAGTAAACATAACTAATATATGTTTTTCAGCATTATATCTCATAGGCTTTTCTTTTTCTGTAAGTACTGAATCCTCAGACACTTTAACCATTTTCTTCAAGACCACACACACACAAAAAGGAATTTGGGATCCCATTTCCCATCAAACATGAGCATCTGTGTTCTGGTCAAAGCTATGTCTCTGTTCCTATTTGCATAACAGAGAGCAAGTTGACAAGTGAACAATATTGTGATGTCAAATTAGAAATTTGCATGATGGTGAGCGGTCCACAAATTCACCTATCTCTTGCATTCTGGGTCTTTTCATGCCTTTACTAGACGTGACAGCCAGCAAACTTCTAGGATGCACTGGGCATCTACATTTTCTAGGATGCATTGGGCATCTGCATTGGACATGTCCAAAACCTGACACACAACCACAACTATAATAAACTATGCCCTCCTGCCCCACACTCAGGTCACCCAGAAGAGATGTGAATGGAATGTGCAGAATGTGCCAGCCATGCAGCTAGCATAGCTGTGGAGCACTTCTGGGATAGAAGTGTCTCCACGCAGTGTGTATGTTCCATGTGGGAGCATTCTTGGACTGTCCTACCAATCCAAAGAACTTCTGTAAAAAGAAGTGTGAAAAGAACTTCTGTTCTACAGCATGCCTTGCATTTAAAGTTGCAGAGCTATTAGGGATGTGAACAAATACTGAATGGGGGAAACTCCGAATTTCAAGTAACCATTCAGTGGGTTTTAGGGAATGCTCCCTCTGCTCATATGCTATGACGATGATGATTTCTCATATTGTTCTAAAAAAGATTTGTACCTTCCCATTAACAATCAATGGCATACTTTGCCCTATAACTTCCAAAAGCTCCAAATGTCTCCCTGCTTATCATAGATAAGAAAGGAAATTTCACACCTATTTTCACACTTCGTTAAAATTTGAACAGCTGGACAACTTTAAACTACAGCACCTCACAGGATACAAAGCACTTGATCCCATTTGTGACAATCGCTTTCTCTTTGTTTTAACACTACTGATATTTCAGCAATCTAAACAAAGTAATTGAAGCTGGCAACATTAAAATTGTGGTCGTGGGGGAATGAAATATAAGGTCCATTCACTACCAGTTCCAGTATTTCTGTGAATGTAATTTTTGTGAATGATCAGAGGTTTAGAGTTCTCTGGTGTTATATGTATAGTTGCTGAGCAAATATGTGTCCCTTTAATATTGAAACAATATTGGTTGCAGACTTGGAGCACATGGCTAATAGAAAACCTAGAGCACCCAGCATATATTAATCATTTAAACTTCAGAATTAAAGTGATTTAATCAATGAATGTAAATATAATTATGGTGCACTTAACAAAATATGACTTTTGCTCATCCCACATTTCATGGTATATCCAATTTGAGTATCTTGCCAGGAACCTGTCTTAAAAGCTTGCCTATGCAACCAAAATACTATGCAATTGACAAAGAGGTGGGACTGAACATATTATGCATTCATTTTGATGTTAATTCTTCATGACTGCCTATCACTGGGCAGTCAGTAGTCTTGGAAAAGAGTGGTTAACAGGGTCATTTGAAGACATTAAATGCTTAAATGTATGAAAATTTATTTGGAAGCCCAATGTGTCATGGCAACAAGATTTCTAATTCACATTTAGTCTGTGTTCTCACCTGAGCCTCTTAAAAAGTTTTTAAAACTAAACAAGAAAAACCCAGTGCAAATGCAGATTCTGGCAGTTCCCACCTCAGTGGCTTGATATCACTGTCAACCCCAATTCAACCCTGATTCTGCTGTTCCCGCACAAAACGCTTCAGGATTGCCTTAGGGAAAGCAAATCTTGCTGAAAGCTGTTTTCAGCATGTTTTCTCCACACATGCTAGACTGTCTAGTGTTCCACAGCCATAGTGCCCACATCTGGGATGTGGCTAGAACAGCCCAGCACACAACCTTCACACCACTTCTGGGTGAAGGATGCATGGGGCAAGGAAGGGCAGAAACAGCTGTGTGCCGCGTCACCCGGTCACCAGGGCAATAGCTGGCACACATGGCCATTGCTATGGTAAGGGCATTCTGAAATGTGGACACCTTATCTATCCTACTTCTTCACCTGTTTCTGCATCTAAAGAAGGTGCAAAAGAAACAGAGCACTTGTGAATTATTTAAATCTGCTATTTGCCTGACGCACCACCACCCAGCCTCTCCTGGCCCAAATATAATTTGGAAAGGGCAAGTCACCAGCATCAGAAAACCCAATGGTGCCATGATCTTAGCACAAACCAATTACTAGAAGTCACCATTAGTCCAAGTTCTAGATTGAAATAGCTAGGTAAAGCTATTTTTCACCCCCACTTCTAGTAGATATTAAAGATCTTTATGCAGTTCTCCTGCAGAAGAGACCCACCGGCAGTCTATAAAATCCTAAACCATCTAGTTCAACAAAGAGTATCAACTTCAGGGCTGCGTCCAGACTCGCGATATACTTTGCCATCCCTGCAAAGTCACTTCCTGTTGGTCAGGCCTGATGATCAGAAGCCACGCAGGGACAGCGGAGTCGCTTCTGGTCATCCTGACAGGGCGGTCAGAAGCTGCGCTGTTCTGGAGATGCAGCTTCTCATCAGTCAGATGGGACTCACCATTGCCCACAACAGGGGCACAGCATGTCCCCAAAGAAGTGAAGTAAAAAGATGCTGACCGATCATCTTTTTACTTCACACCCTTCAGTCACATGCTGCACCCGCTGCTGCAAGCAGAAGAAAGCTGCACTGCTTTGTGGTAAGTCTGGCTGCAGCCAAGGAGTGTTTTATAGATCTTGCAAATGAATAATGGTTCTTTTACCGTTGTGTTTATTAATTTTTTTTTTTTTTAAAAAATGGATGAATAATAATTTTTTGTGAAAATGAATCCGGTTTCTTCTGTTTGGCATCATAATTCTGCTCCTGTGGAGACTCACAACCATGGCATTTGTTTCTTGGGGTCCTTTGTGTATAACTGGAGCAGTGCAAGAAACTATTTGCCAAGATGGGATTCCATTTTGTGAATGGGATGATGCTAACTGTGCAAGAAGAAAGGTGTGATAAGTTCTACTCACTAAAGTTGCACTATACTGCATAGAGCAGTGATGGTCAACCTATGACACGCGTGTCACAAGTGACACGCCAAGCCCTTTGGGGTGACACACCTGGTCACCCTGGCACCTGGGCATGTAGTGCTTGCTTGTTCTTGAAGTGTACGAAATACCAACTTTCAATTGAAGATTTAGCAAATGAAATTCAGCAACAAAAGTCATTAATGAATTATTTGTTTTTGCTTTTAATAAAATATATATATATATAAAATATAACTTTTTTACTAGAGCTACAAATATCACAAAATTATGGATATTTCTAGATGTGACACAGCACCCGAGTTAAGCTAGGTTTTCTTGCGAATTTTGACACACTGAGCTCAAAAGGTTCACCATCACTGGCATAGAGGCACATGAGATTGCACCAGAGGGAAATACTCCCAAACAGAGATTATACTTTTGTTTACATTCACGCAAAGAATGTGAAGGGAATACTTCCTGCCTTGAACTCATGCTTGTCATGGGATTCACTCATAATCTGACTTTCCAGCAGTTAATTTCCCCTCCAATATATGTATTCCTTATTTCCTCTAAAGAACTCTGAAAGTCCCCCCCCCTACATTAATAAAAGTGCCTGAGAGCAATTTCAAACAATCAGTGTAAACAGTGTGTAAAGTATTAAACCACAACCAAACATGTTAACAGCAGTAATTTACTACCATCAGCATCACGCAATATGAACCCTACCCACTCTTTCTATAAACACAAAACAGAGTCCCTTGAGAGGAAGCATTTCTCAGCCTCTTGGAGCACATATAGGCCATGTCTCCTGCAAATGTGTAGCAGACCAGAGCATGAGGCCCTTGGCAAAATTTTTATTTATATATATATTATTTATATTTATATCCCACCCTATACCTGAAGGTCTCAGGGTAGGTAATAACCTTTAAAACAACAAATTAAAACCAATTTTAAAACCAATAATATACATAAAAACATTTAAAAGATTCAGCATATTAAAATACTAAAAATGCCTTCTTCACATTGTCATAGGATTTCCCTGAAGCTTCATTTAGGTCCCCAGAAGGATCAAGTGATGCAGACATCAAGGCATTTTTGCCAAGGATGCAAAATTTTGCACAATGGGACAGCAATCCTCCGAGCTGTTTCTAGCTGTCCACTCTTCCGTGTTTCATTTCAGGCTTGGCTACTATATACATAATCTACTATGTCCACTGTGTCCAGTAAGATCTGCAGGTGAGGTCTTCTTGGTGGTGACACCCTTTCAGAAGTTAAGAGGGTGGGAATATTTGTGAGGCTATTCTCTTGATAGCCCCAAACTATGGAATAGTGTAACTTCTGAGGTGTGTCAGGCACCTTCCTTGCATATTTTGTGAAGGAAGAGCCTTTTCCTCTCCACATTCAGACACTGCCATGGTTTTAATATGCTTAATATGTTGCTGGTTTTAATGTGTCCATTTTATATGTTGTAACCCACCCTGCCTCAGTGCAGACACTGTCATTGTTTTTAGCTAACTTATTTTATCTGTTTTTATACTAATTACATTGTGAGCCCACCTTGAGACCTTTGGGTATAGGGTAAGGATGGAAATACCAATAAATAAATAAAGTTTTCTATGAGAAATGGCACAGAATTGCAACATTATAATGCTGTGCCTATCATTAACATACCTAGTCTACATCCTGGTACCACTTTCAGCTGCCTTGCCCTCTGCCCATCTACCACCACTAATACACAAATTTTCCATTTTTTTTAAAAAAAGTTCAAAAATGCATTTGGGCATGGGTCATGCACTCCTGTTTTCAACCCAATTCCACAGCCACCGTTTGACTAGGATGGCTATGAGAAAAACCTAATTAAGAAATCTCTCACTGGTGTGATAAAAGAGGGGATAAAGCAGAACTTTAGTTCTCTGGCATCCACAAGTCCCCAGTGGCCCAACAAAATATCAGCACAATCCATCTTTATTCCTCTAAAGCAAAAGATGAACTCAGATGGCTTGATGTCTTTCAGAAAAATAAGTACGAAAGGCACTGTTTCTTAAATACATAAGAAAGGATAAAAATTAACCAATCAAGTTTAAATCTCTTACCTTGTCAGAATTAATGTCAAGCATTAGTTACATCATCCAGCGGCAGGTCTACTAATGGCACTAATTGCCCTCCAAATTAAACATTAAACGATCGTAATGCAGTCTCTTTTATTTCAGCCTACAAGGAAAAAATGAAGGAGCTCTCTATGCTCTCTTTGATCTGCTCCTGTTTTTACCCAGAGCCTCGCAACCTGAATATATACACATATGATGGTGAGTAATTTCCAGTGGATATTCTTTTGCTTCTTGAAGGGTGATATGGGCTGCCTTTAGAAATTCCACGTTTTCTCTCACATTTTTTGTTCTTTTCTTTTAATTCAGTTATTTTACATACATCAAATATGACTACTCTTAAGTTTATCACAATAACAACTCTGTACAAGTGGTCTCTATGGTTGACCTAAGTTTTAATCCAGCTTCTGTCCACATTCAGAGTGGGGAAATGCATCAAGAAAGGTATTTTCCTTCCATGTTGTCTAATTATATAATGCTGCAATAAAGTGTAACTTCACTGATGATGTCCAGCACTCTAAAAGTGGATTGAAGCTGAATTAACGCTTAGGTGTGAATGCAGCGAAAGAGATTACCTGAGTTTATCTTGGCTGAGTTTGGGTTGTAAAGAGGTCAGTTTTAAGAGTAATACTGTATTTAATTGCAAAACCTCTGCATTCTAAAGGAAGTTGTTCATTTTCTTACATTTATATCCTACCTTTCTCCTTATGGAACTCAAGATGGTACACAGGTGATTCCCAGAAAGACTTTCATACAGGTGCTGAGCAGAACCAAAACTGCTTAGAATCAAGAAGCTGAAGGCATCCTATGTCTTCAGGCTCAACCCTGAGATATATCTGGTTTCCTGTGATAGTTTTTGATAATCCTTTGACCCATCTTGGACTCACTATTCCTTAGGTTTTCTATATACATCCCAATCCTACGTTACATAAGAAAATAAGAGGAGCCTGCCGGATGAGTCCACAGTCAGTCTGGTTCAGAATTCTGTCTCACACAATTGCCCACCAATTGCTCCTGGGCATTCTCAAGCAGGAGACAATGGCAGACCTTCACTTGCACTCAAATTCCTGTAAATGGCCTTTAGAACCATCCTGCCTGTCTCTCCATGAATTTATCTAATACTTTTCTTAAAGCTATCCATTCTGGTTGCTTTCACCATGTAGTAAATTTCATGTTCTTTGTTTAGTTGACTGCTGTCAAAATTAATGGTCTTGCTCTCCAAAATCCTCCCCCCTCCCCCATTTTTTGTTACTCTTTCTTTGGTTTGAACTACGGGCACAATGTTTGGCTTAGATATTTTAACTCTACCTTTACAGATATGGAAGTTAAACATATCAACAAACGTGCCTCTGGCCAAGCCTTTGAGCTGATCTTAAAGCCACCTTCTCCAGTCTCAGAAGCACCACGGACTTTAGCCTCTCCGAAGAAGAAAGACTTGTCCCTTGAGGAGATTCAGAAAAAGCTGGAAGCTGCAGAGGAAAGGAGAAAGGTGAGGAAGCAGGGAATCCAGTTAGGTTAATACATGGCTGTGTCTCCATTTTGCTTAGTGGGCATCTTCTGGAAGAGGTGAAGATGCTGTGTTTTCATTTGCAGCAGCATGAGGCCCCCCATGACAAGTGTACCCACCCCAGTCAAAGGCACAATTGCTGTTGGAGGCACTCTCATGTGAAGGGTGAGACTTCATACCCTCTGGAAGGGCACCTCCACTGCTGTGTCACTGGGCACCTTCACACTCTCAAATGGAGCCATAGATATTAAAATCAGGTGATGCAGATCATAAGACAGGCCTTCAGTCATTCCAGGAATGCCTGGAGTGAATAAGCAAGTTTTCAACAGGTGCCTAAAAGATATACTAGTAGGCACTTCACAAGTATGTGAAGGGAGGGCATTCCAGAGTGTGGGTGCCACCACAGAGAAGTTCTTGCTGCAGGATACCAAAAGATGAAATTAGACTGGGAACACATAGAGCAGAATTATTATTATTATTATTATTATTATTATTATTATTAGCAACATACATAAAGGCTACATTCACATCTTTGAGATGGCTTAAAGATGAATCACAGGTGAGATCATTCACATTCCAGTTGGTCCCTCCCCTTTCTCATAAGCATTCTTGGCTAGAAAAGGTGGGTTGCAAATGGAATTGAATATGAAGGTCAAAAATTGTGCTTATGTTAGGCTAACATTCTCCAGTTATTCTTGCTTAGTCCATTTCTAGAATTTTTATGACATGCATATCTAGTACTGAAAACTACAAGTCACTTACAAGGACTGTATGTTTAGGTATCTTTCCTTGCCTTTTTATTTGGGTACAAGCATATTCCCATTCCTTAAAACATGGTGTGAAGTTCATTGAAGCTACCAGAATGAAATCTCTGAATGAAGTTCCTGTCATCTTCACAAATCTTCACCTCTAAAAAGGTGTCTGAAGCTTTTCTCTGTCCTTATATTCCTTCCCCACCATCACCCAGGTATTGCAGTGGTTTTGCAGAAGCTGGGATGATGCTAAGAAGATACACTTCTACTAATCAGTCATTTCAGGACAGTTTGCTACCAGAATAAATCTATTCATGTTTAAGATTCCACAGACCTTTAGATCAAGATAAGGCTGACAAATTTGGTCAAAAGCAATAATAGGTTTTTTTTTTCAAAAAGCAATGCAAACAATATAGCTGTTCTCCAACTTCTTTTAGTCTCAGCTGGCACTGCCAATGTCGGAGATAGCAGGAGTCTAGGAATAACCAGTGTGCCTACTGTATTCTTATGATAAAGTACATCATTTAAGAGCATGAATCTAAAGGTCCACTCCAATCTTCAGCTCAGCTGTGAACATAGAAGATCTTCCTCAAAGCACATTCCCTCCACTGCAATGAGTAGTCAAAGCAAACAGACCAAGCCAATATTGTTTATAGCAAAGATGTTCCACTGTGTATAAAGGCTCCTGCAATCAAGTCTACTTGCATACACTTTTGTGCAAATATATACAGTTACTTTGAAAAACAATGTCCCCAAGAAAAAAGTTAATTAAAGCAAGAACACTTTTGTGAAGATAATTGCTTTACAAATGATAATTGATTTCACACCATGTTGACTTAATCCTTTCCCCTATTAATTAGTTAAATAAGCCCTGGTGGTTTGCATTCAGCTGGTACAAATTTCAGCAGGAAATTGCAGTTTTTTGACAACTATTTAGCAACATTCCCCACCCCACCCTGGGAAATTATCACTTTATTATGGTCAGATGACTTAGTAGTTGCACTAACCCTGAGAACAGCATTAGCAGAGGTGCAAAATTCTAGAAAGCCCCCCCACCGCCTTAGCCAATAAGACTAAAAGAAGAATCTAAAAATAATTCCTTATGAAATAGAAAATAGGTAGAAGTATGCAGGCCTGCGGGAAGCCAATCCACCAAGGAGAAGAAACTCCAGAGTTTAACTTGGGCTGCATCCCAAGCAATTTAAAGTCCGCTAAAAATCCTCTTTTGTCTCTGAGCACCCTCATGCATGGCTTTTATCCGGGCTTCCAGCACCACAAATTAGGAAAATGTGCAGCAAAAAAAGTGCCCTTTAAAGAAGACTACCAGCGCACTTTCCGGGAAGACGCGGGTATTCAGAGCAACATTTTGCATGGAGACGGTCCATGGCAAAAGGGGCGGGGCTTCTCTCTGAGGCGGCAAGCTCTCTCTCTCTCTCTTTTTTTTTTTTTGCCTCTCATCCACAGCCAACATTCACAATATGAAAACAATAGGTAGGCATTCCAAGAAACAGCAAAGATACATTGTAATGAATTGCTTCCTCCCGCAAGTGAAAGTGTATGAGCAAGATCGCTGGCTGGGGGAGGCATTTCGGCAGCTGGAGATCTTGTAAACTGCCTTCACAAGCAGGGGAGACAAACAGAGAACTTGTAAATTTTTCTTTCGGACTTGTGAATGAGCGCACAATCACATGATTGCTGGCTGGGGGAGGCGTTTCGGCAGCTGGAGAACTTGTACATAGCGTAATGAATTGCCCGAGCACCCAATGAAACAGCGAGGGGTGGGGAGAAAAAGATGTGGGTAAGCAAAAGACCCTTCCTTGGGAACGGTCAGTGCATTTTAAATGAGCGTTTTGCTAAGCCCCATGGGGACACTTAATTTGGAATTGAACGCGCATTTGTTAGATCCGCTGCAGTAGAGGGACAATAGCGACACAAATTGGTACACTCATAAATGAACTGAATGTTGAGACATTCGAAAATGTTTCGGAACATTCATACAAAGCTTTGTTACATTCAGGAACCTGGGGAGGTGGGAAAGTGGCTGCTCCAAAGTGGATTGAGAGCGGATTCAAAGTAGATTTCATGGTTTCAGAGCAGAAATGTAGGGGGATGTGTATGGGATATGTATGCGATTCATATCAAACATTTGTATTGAATTCATACTGAACATTCATATCGAATAGAAGGATCCTACCACATTTGAAGGTCATCTACTTGAAAGAATATGAATTTTCTTGCATTTGATTCAATATATTCATGCACATCCTTAGATGTAACTGGTGTTAAATAGATCAGGTGTGCCAAAAAAATACAGTCAAAGAGAAAAGACAAAAGAAGCCGTGGGAAGAGGTAGGAAACATTTTGAAAACTGAAACAAAGCAAATCTTACCAGAGAATGAGAAAAGATGAAAGATTTAGTTAATAACCAGGATGAATAATCAACCATGCTAGAATGAAGAAAGATCTCATCAATCAAGAATGTCAACAGAGACATATAGTAAGAAGAGAAAATGAGTGATCAATTAAAGAAGATCACAGGAAATCACAGGAAAATGTGCAATTATGGCAGGAGCTGCCAGTTATGTTTGACTGCATAGGCAGAAGTACTTATTCCCTTGAGGAAGCATCGACTAAGTTTGGAATGGATCAGGTATCACAAGGAACAGACATTCTAGAATTTTGCTGGTCATTGCACCAGGTGTGAATTGGCCCTCAGGAATGGTTTTCCATGCCTACTTCCAAGGAGAAGCTGGGGATGGAACCGTCAACCCTCTGCTTTCTAGACACATTACTCTGAATCTTGAAGTCTTGGCAGATACTGAAGTAATTTACCATTCTCTTTTTTGGAGAGATTATGGGAATCAAACTTACAACCCTCTACTTTCCAGACACTTGCTCAGCTATAGCCAGACCATGGTGGTAATACTCAAAGAGAAAAATGGAAAAGATCTAATAAAGGAAAATGATACCAAAGAAAGATGGAAAGACTACACCAACCCCCTTTACCAATTATTGAAAAATGTTATGGAACACTATCACGTGTAACCCATGAAAGCTTAGGTCATAAGATATGCAAGCTGTAATCTACCAGACCTAAAGAGAACCGCTTTGGCTACCTCTGGTTTAATTTAGCCTTTAAACCAGGCATGTCAAACATACGGCCCGCGGGCCGGACCCGGCCCGCGAGGCGTTTCAATCCGGCCCGCGGCTGCCCGCCTGTGGCTGCGGCCCGCCGCCGCGCAACGCCGCCGCCGCCACCGTGGCTCGCCTGCTTCCGCCGCCGCCACCAAAGCGGCCCGCCTGCGGCTGAGGCCCGCCACCGCGCAACGCCGCCGCCGCCGCCGTGGCTCGCCTGCTGCCGCCGCCGCCGCCAAAGCGGCCCGCCTGCGGCTGAGGCCCGCCGCTGCACGACGACGCCGACGCGGCCGGCCTGCCGACGCGGGACGCGCGCCGCTGACGCACGCCGCGCGGCAGGCCGACGCGCGGCGCCGCCTGCCGACGCACGCCGCCCTCCTTGGGCCAGAAGGAGGCGAGGCGAGCGAGTGCGCGGGCGCCGCCATGAACAGCCAGCCCCTCCCTAGCCACGCCCCGGCCACGCCCCTAACCCTCCTCTTTGCCCTAGCCCCGCCCCCAACCACGCCCCAGCCCCGCCCCCAGCCCCTCCTCTTTGCCCTAGCCCCGCCCCCAACCATGCCCCAACGACGCCCCCAGCCCCTCCTCTGTGTCCCGGCCACGCCCCCTGGCCCTCACTTTTTTTTTTTTTGAATCCGGCCCTCGGCCGGATTGAGTTTGACACCTCTGCTTTAAACTATGGCAAGTCTTAGGCTGTATCTCCACTTACTGAATGAGGCATCCAGTAAAGCAACATAAAGTGCCTTGTAGCAATCACATCTGATGTGCCATTTTGTGATGGCGTGATTTTGCTGTCTCCAAGGAGCTATTTTGGAGCAGCACTTTGAGGAACAGCTTATTGTCGAAAAACAGAGATGAGGAGATGCCACTTGGAATAGCAATTGAGGCATCTTTCCTATGTGCCCCATAAGAAGCCATTTCTATTTTCAAACTGGCCATAGTTAAGGTTAATATAATAACATTCTACTTAGTTCAGATGAAATAAAAAAAGAAGGAACCTAGAGGGGAATGTATAAGACCGAAGCACTTTGTGACAAATTTGTTTCATGATAAACAAAAATTAATCTTTATATCTGATTATATATATCAGCAGTACTAACAATGCTGATAACAATAACTCAGATTCATTCATTTTATGTATATATAGGAAAAGCCCTTCTGGATCAAAGGTTTTAAAACCAAGACCAAATTACACAGGTCCCTCTTTCTTAATCAGCACATTAATATGAAAATTTTATTCCAATTGGATGGATACTCCTGGTAGCTTTTGGAATGTAGTAAAGAAATTAGATGTGATCATATTAATGGCTTTACATCTGTGTGAAATGTAATTGGGTAAGTCCCTGCTGTTTAACATCCCATAGAACGGAAAATAATGATCACCCTTTTAAACATTCATGCTGTCAGTTTCTCAATGAAACCCATGTGTCTTTTAACTAGTTAATGTCATTCATTATAATGATTATGTGCAAAATAGGTTCCCATTCATCAGCAAAGTCTTCTCTGTTTTAGAAGACGGATAATATTGCCTGATTTCTTTATCTCGCTAGTGAATGTTGATTCTAAACAAACCCATAATAGAAAACAAGATGATTGGGAATAATTGCTCATTTTTTACTACACTTTTAAAAATGATTATTGGGAAGGACCAGGAGATTGGAGGGTTCCAGGCAGACATAAAACTGCAAATAGGAAGGAATCGTTTTAAAGTTGGATTCAGCTCAAAAACTCATTACATAAATTCTAAATTGCAAAATAACTATTTTTTTTAACTGTGTAATATTTGTGAATATGAGTGCAAATTTCAGTTTTTAAAAATCATTTAAAAGGGGGAAGGCGTGAAGTGTTGGTGAAAAACAAACATTGAGCATTATGCCAAAAAATATTTTAAAAACATACTAGTGTTCATTGATAATCCCCTTCTCCTAAGTGGGCAAGATTTTTGATATAAGAGTATACATCTCAATTCTGAAAGCAGAAACCCTCCTCAGTTAATTGAATCTGAAATTTCTTAGGCTCATACTGATCTCTATGCCCAGATTGGTTTTGTCTGGTGGTGCATAAGTGTCTTCAAAATGAACACTTGTCCTCTTTTGCAAGATAAGTTGGGGCAGCTTTGAGGCTGTTGACACATTCCGTTTTGTTAGGTATGGGTCAGGCTCAAGGTGAAGGTGCCATATATGAAACACATTAGTACAGCCTTTCAGAATGCCACTGCTGCTGCCATTGTGACCTGGTTAAATAGACTTCAAAATGGCCACAGCCACTGCCACTGTGATCTGATTATATAGACTTCAAAATGGCCACCGCCACTACCATACCTGGTGAACTCAGTCCCCATGTAGGGTAGCATCATTGCCCCTACATGTTCCAAAAAAACCATCCAAGGCAGCATTTTGCACATCCCTAATGTCCAATATTAGACCACTTCCCCAATAATGCACATACACAGGATTTAATCTCTCACACTTCCTCTGAAGACTGTCCTGCTGTGAAAGGAAGAAGGCACATGGGGGGCTATATATTAAACACGCTGTAGAATTATAGGGTTTTTAAAAATTGTTTATCGTTGTGACTTGCCCTGGGACCCTCTGGTAAAGGGCAGACTATAAATTCATAAATAAATAAATTTGCTTCCCATTCATTTCACTGCCTCTGCTTCCTCTGACCCATAATGCCTCTTTCTTTTAGCTGCTTTGTCCTCCTGCCCACCACGCAGAACGGTCAGAGCCATCACTGTGTATCTGATTATCATTTACACATACAGTTTGCCTGGGTTTATTCATAGCCAGCACCATCTAGAAACAAAAACTGAATGTCAAAATTGCTAATCCAGGTCATGTCAATCTGAATGTCATAAAGATTTAGGATAAAATTTGCCAAGCATTGCAATGAAGATAAAGGCATAGGTAGTTCAAGACATTACCAGGAGAACACAGTTTTCACTTTCAAAACATGTTACAATCTGGGGAAAAAACAAAAACAAAACAAAACCAACTTGTTTTTATTTCCTAAACAGCTATTTTAAAAACCCTACAGCATCCCTGCCCTGCTTAACCCATGCTTATTTCAGAGAAGGTGAGTTTTGTTCTGAATACTTCTGAACTCAGCTATACCAGCAGATCTTTTCTTCCCCCTCCTCCAGTCCCAGGAGGCCCAGGTGCTGAAACAGCTGGCGGAAAAGAGAGAGCACGAGCGAGAGGTCCTTCAGAAGGCTTTGGAGGAGAACAATAACTTCAGCAAAATGGCAGAGGAAAAACTGATACTGAAAATGGAACAGATCAAGGAAAACCGTGAAGCTAACCTAGCTGCTCTTATCGAACGTCTCCAGGAGAAGGTAGGCGCACCAAGAACAATGGGGGGGGGAAGCGTGGTTGGTACTAGGGTGTACAAAAGCAAATCTTCCTCCCCCCTTTCAAAAAAAGTGAAACTCAAATATATCCGGGGAAGCATGAACTAATTAATGTCTGCTGTGCCCCTTTCTGCACTGGACTCAATTCCAGACTATATCTCAGAATAGGGGGCCTGTTATCTGCCTTGCAGGACCCTATTCCAGGATATGATCCAGAACAAGACCCAGTGCAGTAAGGGCCTGTGTTTCCCCCCAAAAGTTGGACCTTTCCCTTCTGCCTTTTTAAAATCAGATGCACCATCAGGGGGTGCTCTTGGATGCTGCGCTGACACGTGAATTTATGACACTTCCAGTTACAGCTGCTTCACCAACTTCAGGCTCTTTCTAGACAGAAAAGATCTGGCTACAATAATCCATACTACTCATTAATTTGTTTGCATTTGTATGCCACCCTACACCCAAAGATCTCCCAACCAAAGGCAATGTCAGGGCCTGAAAATGGGGAGGGGAAGCTGTTTCCTTAGCCAAAGTCCAGGGTGAATAGCTGCATCTTCACTGGTCTGTGAATCTATAAAGTGGTGCCTGCCACAACCCAGAAGGGAGGTTGTTCCATAGTCTGGGGAGTCACCATTGAGAAGATCCTATTTCAGTAGCCCACCCCTTTTGCTACTGAAGGTAGTGATACTACCAGGAGGCCCTGTCCTGTACTGGCAGGTTGATATTGCAAAAGGAGTTCCTTTAGAGCCTTATAAGATTAAATCTAGTGTCTTGAATTTGGCTCAGTAGCAGCTGGTGAAGTGTCTGGCCAACTATTCCAGTCAGCAGTCTAGATGTTGCATTCTACACTAGTGGTAGTTTCTGAGGCATCTTCAAAGGCAGCCCCATGTCCAGTGCATTACAACAATGAAGTTTAGAAACCTGCTGTGATGTTTCCAAGCAGATTGTTTTTGTGCCAGACCAGAAATGGCTACAGCAGTCAGCCCTTTCAGTCAGCATCTTCCTGGGTGTGGGAAGGTGATAGTTGCCCATCCAGCAGTACAGGTAAGTCAATTCCCGGGGCATGAGTAGCCTGGGACTAGGGCCCTTTCTGCAGCTGGCCCTGTAGCTTCCTTTCAGCGCACTTAAAATACCTGTTTCTGACTCAGAAATGGCTCCTTCCATGCAGGAGCGCACCAGAAGGCAACTACATGTGGATCACAATTTACTGCTCACATGTGCACTTACCTTCACCAGTGATGGCCTTTCCCATCTCTGGTGAGACCATCCACACCTGGTGCTTGGTGGGTCAGCTGACATGCTGCATTAGCGTGCTGGCACATTAGGTGAGCTGGAACATGAGTGTGCATGTGTGGTATATCATCATTATTCCCAGTGACAATGCCAGTGCACGCACACTGGTGGGGACATTGGGACTCATGATGGTGGTGCCTGGACAAGCATCCACACCTCAGGTAAATCTGTGGACACTTGGCGGGGAGGGAACACATACTAGCTAGTGTGAATGCTAGTACATATGGGCATGTTTATCCCATACATGCATACATGTAAGCACACCACCCCAAAGATATCCAGCTGGTTGATTCAACAAGGAGATATCCTAGAATGTCCATGTAGTTGCAGCCATTAACTTTTTGCCCTCGGATACAGATCCAAATGGTCATTTTGCTTTATTTTCTTAAGAAAACCATTGCAAAATGTTTACATACTCATAGCAGCAGCACACTGGCTAGTCAGACTACTGAGAGAAGACTAGTAATGTAGCTGGATCAGTTTCCAAAGTAGTATCACTTTGCCAGAGGTGCTTCCAACAGCAGGAGGCCATCCCAGAACCTAATGAAGATCCTATGATTTCTTCTCACCGCCCCCTCTGGACATGGGAGGAAATTGCAGGCTCTTACCCCCATCTGCCAGCTCCTTTTGTGCTTCTGGCACTTGCAAATACCCAGATGTCAGTCAGGTGCCTGCCCACTTCCCTTTTTATACACATGATTGCTGACATCTGGGTATTTGCAAGAGCAACGATAACAAAAGGAGCCAGCAGGCAGAGGCGATTGCAATTACAGGAAACCCAACATCTTTGACAGATTCGCTACAATACTAAGCATATCACCTCCACATCCAGGGACTATACTGGAAATGCCACAATAATGTGTGGCATTCCCAATATAATCACAGGAGAATCACAGGGTTTAACTTGCATCTGGAAGCACTCCAGGTGAACAGGAATCTCACAGGTCAGTCCAGTTGGCCAGGTCAGTCCAC
The DNA here is from genome assembly GCA_023333525.1 of Aspidoscelis tigris stejnegeri. Classification (NCBI taxonomy): domain Eukaryota; kingdom Metazoa; phylum Chordata; class Lepidosauria; order Squamata; family Teiidae; genus Aspidoscelis; species Aspidoscelis tigris. The sequence continues at coordinate 35,012,906 of JALMGA010000004.1, read as the reverse complement.
TACACATTGCTGTTGGGGAATAATGATACATGATGATGATGTGTGTTTAGAATTCATTCATTCATTCATTCATTCATTCATTCATACATACATACATACATACATACATACATACATACATACATACATACATACATTTTCCTTTGTGCTACTTATCCCCCATTTCTCCTTATCAAAACATAGAAACAGTTGCTGGAAGGCGGGTTAATGATGTTCCCTATATCTCAGCTTGCCCTGGGATACATGCAGCCAGATGTGTTCCCATTTCCCATTCTTTCTGGTGGATGACAGCAGTGAGGCTAATTCATTTCTTAACTTTTCTTCCTCCCTCCCAGGAGAGACATGCTGCAGAGGTCCGCAGAAACAAGGAGCTGCAGGTGGAACTGTCTGGCTGAGCCTGGCAGTGGAGAGGGTGGGGCAACTCCCCCTTTGCTTCTCAAACTCCCCTGCCTATATTATTACAGATCATGAGATATTAGTATGGGAAATGTATGACATGGTTTAAAAGGGAAAAGAAAAACAAGAACTCAATAAAAAACCCAACAAAAAATTAAAACGATGCAGTCTTTGCAAAATGATTTGCTTGATGTTTAAAAAATAAAACTTGGATCTTATTTTGTAAATACTTACATTTTTGTTAAAAAATACGAGTATTGCATTATGCAAGTTATTTCATAATCTTTACATGTCCTGTAACAGGCTTTTGATGTTGTCTACTTCTATTCAGTTAAAAATGTTAGACCTGTTCCTATAAAGTTACCCTGCAGCAACACCCACGCTGAGCTACATTCGTCCCAAAAGAACAACCAAATCAGCAGACAGTCTATGGTGCTAGTGTCCAGTCATTGCCTACTTACCCAGAAAGCTTTGTGATGAACATGCTTCCTTAAGACAGTAAGAAAATCACAGGCATTGTGGTTTGACAGAGCAGTTCTAAACGTACACTTTGGAAACAATAAGCAAACATTATTTACAGCCTCAATAGCCTACAATAGGAAGCACCCCCAAGAAAAGATTGCTCTCCTCATTTCCAAGTAGTATCAGTCCAGAACTTGGTCTCCTGAACTCACTAGTGCACTTGGCCTTATTCTGGAATAGATCACAGAAGAGAGACTTGGGCTGAATTCGCACTTAGGCCTCTGGTGTGCAATTAGGACAGCTCTGGTACAGATACTCTGCAACAAAGCTGTACCAGAGCTGTCCTAATTGCATACCAGAGGCCTAAGTGCAAATTCAGCCCTGCTGTCCACATGCTAGTGCAGGCTATGGCAGGCCCCAGGTGAGGCCTACCATGGGCTGCATTAGCATGTGGACAGCACAGCCCTGTCCCAAGATATATTCCAGAAGAAGGCCGAGTGCAGAAATGGCCTGGGCTGGGACTTACTTCCTGGTAAACTCTTAATCCCAACTGGCAGTGTACTCATAGATTCAGCCCACAGGGTAAAGGAGACAGCACGACTAAAGCTGTGGCACCATCTACCCAGTGGGTTAGCAGAACAGTGCAAATAGAATCCAATTATGAGCCACTTTTGCTCACCCCAGTATCCCAATCTAAAAGCCATGCCTAGAACACAGCAGGACCTATTTTTATGTAAGCAGCCATCGAAGCTTTAATCATCCGCATAACCAATGAATGATCTAAAAAAGGAGGGATGGCTGACTGCAAGAATACGGAAGTGGTTTGCCATCCTTTCTCCCAGGAAGATGCTGTGGGTTAAAACTGTAGCTCTTTACTTTCCACGCATCATGCAGGGAGGGAGGGAGCTGCCCCCCTCTCTGCAAGAGAAACAGCCACAAGACTACCTTCTAAATTGATGCAGCATTCATCTTTTCTTAAGCCCTTAGCATATGGCCAATCATTTTTAGCCAAAAGAGGCTGAGGATTTTGTTCTGGCTTGGAATATTTTTGTAAAGCTGAATTTAAGAAAAAAAAATATTGACATCAGTATTGGCCAAGTTCACTGCCAGACAAATTCATGGACCCAATTCAAGAAAAACTCTTTCTGGAGTGGGGCTCATTCCAAATTATATTCTGGGGCTTGCCGTCGGCCTGCTGGTGCAAACCACAGCATGCAAATGTTAGGTTTCTTTTTGGAATATAATCCAGAATAAGGCCCAGTGCAGAAAGGGCCAAAGTAGGTGCTCCAGGCTGTTTAATTGTTTTTAGGCGATAGCTCTGGACTTATGCCAGAACTGCTGAAATCAACAGGTCAAAAGCTGCCCTTTCATCATGAAGATTCCATCTTCAGATTTTACTGCTTCAGATTTTTTACACCAGTGCAAAAATGCTCTGTAAGACATTTTTCATCCAGGCTTAATGAGCTGGTTTTCAATCTTGCTGACTTCTGCTCTCCAGTGTTTGTCATGCCTAATTTTTAAAAGATACTTAGACGGGGCTGAAATAAAGAGTGGCTAATCTAGGTGCTTGTGCCAAGTACGGTATCACTCAGACCAAACAGACACACTTCCTATATATAAGCTGCCAATTTAAAGTTGTCCTTAATCTCCTGGGAATTGCTGCCTGCATATTCTAACTCTTCATTAGTGCTATTTTTCCTGTATGTCATTGTGAGCAAGCTGTGATTAATAAAGAATTGGGGTTCTGTGAACTGAAAAAGGTTCTGTGGTCTCTTAAATCACTTGACCCACTGACACAAAAGTTCATGTAAGCTACTGATAAAACTGGAGGGAAAACATGTTTTCTTTCTTTCTTTCTTTCTTTTTTTTCTTTCTTTCTTTCTTTCTTTCTTTCTTTCTTTCTTTCTTTCTTTCTTTGAATTGCCTTCGTTCAGCCATTCACTATTTTTAAATTAATGGAAGTGGAACACTTTTGACCAGTTTACCTGCAACTGTTGAAATCTTTATTCAGCCAGGCACAAAATGTTCAGGCATCTGGGTACCTTCTAAACCCACCTTGGTATCAGGGTTTGCAATTGGAACAGCTTGTTCCTACTTCATAGATAATACATTGCAGGGCACTTCAAAGGAAGAGCTTGGTGAGGTTTATTTATTGGGGAGTAACCTAGTAGAAGTGCCTCAGCCCGTATCTCTGCTTCCAGGAGAGAAGACTCTCTTTCAGACAGATGGGGAAGACCAGCCTCATCTGCAGTGACTTTTTTGTCTCCATTTCAGAGAAAGGAGGCACCATTTTCCATGCAGGGTGGGAAGAAATTGCACTGCTTTAGTAGCACATCTGCAGGCAATCATGCAACAAAACAGCACATGCAATCACTTTGAAGACACCTGCTGCCACAGAAAATGAAGCTGGGGGAGCAGCAGGTACCTTCTTGAGTGCACAGAGGTATCCATGTGAGAAGTGAAATCAAGCAGGGTCAGCAACTGCCCTACCCCAACATTATCACCACTCACTATCTTCAATATCTGTGATCAGTCAGAGCCCTGAGAAGTAGAAAAGGAGTTCCCTAAGGCTGCAGCAGAGACTTCATTCATGGTTTTCTCCATAAGGTGTCTTCCCTACACTTCTTATGCAAGGTACCTTGCCAAAGGCAACCCCTCATGCCCTCATGAAAAGATATTCTAAGACCGTAGTCTCATGAGGTTTCACAGAGGGTAAAACAAATCAGCCCAGAGGTTGTCCACTATGAGGGCTGGGACTTAATTCTGTGAAAATTAGGTAAAAACTGGATTCTGAAATTACCCAAGCATCAAGATAGAAGACTTTTCAAGCTCAAAGAGTCGTCGGTCACCTGGGATTTCTCTAAAAGCACTGGATCAGGGAAGATCAGTTGAAAGATCAATAAAGCAGTGTTGAAAGTCAATAAAGCAAGTGTTCAGGGGATCCCACCGGGTCCTGATGTGAAAGAGCAGCATACACAGGGTGCCACACAAATCTCCAGGTAACTTATTCTAATTCCATGTATTCCAATGGTGCTACCCATTTGGGTGAGATGGAAATTAATGCCTCCACCATTCAAGGGTGTCTCTACTGCTATACTGACTTAACAAAGGTTCTATGGCAAAGGGCGTTTCACAGCTAATGTCCATTGGCACACTACTGTTCTTAGACAATAGGTCTAGGGATACTGGCCTTCCTATCCTCATCTGTAGTCAGGATGCTATTAATATTTGGGCTCAGTTAAATTTTAATTTATTATTCAAGTCTATATTGCCCCTTCATGATGTACAATGAGGCTAAACAAATTCCTGACTCACCAACATCACGTAAAAACAAGATAATTTTCCTAGTATTTCCTGATATTAACCTGCAGTAAAGTTACATCAGCATTGGCTTTGAGTCTATGTCGCGTGTTTCAGCCTTTGAGGGAAAAGGAAAGAGTGAATTCAAGGAACAAAAATGCCTTTACTTTAAAAATAGTTCCTGCTCTTCTGCTATGCATCTTAAGGCCTTTTTGTACGTGGGCCTCGGGGACAGCCGGAGATGCTCCATCACAGAATATCTGCACTCCAAGCGTGTGCAGCCATCCCTAGCTCCAACTTCCCATGATTGATAGCTGTAGAGCAGTAAAAACTGCTCCACAACTCTCCTAGGAGTGCTGATGGCACGCAGCATTCATGTGGCAATGCTGCATAGGAGCAACACATGCCACATTGCCTGATCGCTGTAGCAAGGCAGATGCTGCCAGATGAAAGTGTTTGCACTGACCATGCTGCTGGGTAAGTTCAAGGTAGGTCTGGAATAGGGTGGGGTGGGAGTCACAAAGGGAACGCTGGCCTCCATCCCTGACACTGTCTCAGAGAAAATAACCATATCAACCTGCCCGCGTTCTAAGATCTGGAGGGGAGGCCCTTCTGGTTATCCCCCCGCCTTCAGCAGCTAGGCGGGTGGGCACCCGGGAGAGGGCCTTCTCGGTAGTGGCCCCTAGATTGTGGAATGGTCTCCCCTTGGAGGTACGTCAGGCCCCTTCTCTGTCTATATTCAGGAAGGCAGTGAAGACGTACCTCTTCACCCAGGCCTTTGGCTAAATGCCCCCTCCGCTTCCCCCCATTGCACACTCTACTGTTTTTAAACTGTTTTTTCTCTCAATATTATTATTATGCTGGTTTTTTAAAAAAAGTTTTGCATTGTTTTTAGCATTGTTTTATACAGTCTTGATATGTGTGTATTTTAAATGTTGTAAGCCGCCCAGAGACCCTAGGGTATGGGGCGGGGTATAAATATAAATATAAATATAAATATAAATATAAAACCATCAAAGGTTCTTAGCTTTCTTACCTCATCCACAAAACCAGCTAAGTAGTAGCTTACTAAAGGTGCCACTTCTAAGCCGTAATCCAACAAGGCAGGACCAACCTCTAGTCAAGTGAGAGGGTACCTGATTTAAGGCAAAAGGGAATTTCAAAACCAAACTGAACCTGCACCTAGCAAGAACAGTATTATGTTGTGCACCTGAGCAAGCAGATAGTAGATTTGAAATGCAGTTTAAAATACACATTTTTTTTCTAATGTATGCTAACAATGCATTAGCCCTGTCCTGATAGGGGGGAATCTAGCACCATTACAGCATTGCTATGGGTCAGGGGTACCTCACTAATCTGAGGCATCCTCACCATAACCCTGCTTCTCTCACACACACACACACACACACAGAAAAAGTGCTAAAAACTATTGCTGGAAAACCCAGTGCTGGCCATGGGTTTTCCAACACTAGCGCATTTACCTACCTTCTGGACTGAGCTGCCATTATTGCTCCATCCAGTGCAAATGTGTAGAAGCTGAAACAGGCATTCGTTCATGTGCAGAGATGACAACAAGCACATCTGGACATTCCAGATGCCAAGATGCCTGGAAGCACACATAACTTAATATGGGCAAAGACAGCTTTACAGCCAGTTCTGTCTAGCTAGCAAGAGGGATTGATATCTTGCGTTATCCCTTGCTAGTGGGTTATTTGACCAGCATCTGGAGGTGGCCACTCTTGCATAAGAGTGTAATACTTTTAAAAGTCTGTGGGTCCTTGCATTGTTTTCATGCACGTGTTGAAGACATTTTTCTTTGTACAGGCCTTTCCAGTGTGAAATGATTCTTTCCTATTCTTTGTTTTGAGTTTTTTGTTTCTGTTTTTATACTGTTTTGGTTGAGAACCAACTCAGTATCCTAAGATGAGAAGCAATATAGATATAGTCTAAATTTATTTTTAAAAAATATGACTGAAAAACAGCATCTGAATTACCTTCTTTTAAAAAAAAAAAAAAGCCTAACAATATCAGGGCAGTGATCACTCCCAGCTGGGAAAATAAGAATGAACCTTCATTTAAAAATGTTCCCAGCTTAGGCTATGAGAAACTGGCTGGGGAGTGCACCATAATTTCTGAGAATGACTAAGAAATAATTTTCTTAGAATGCTACCTACATGTGCTGAATTAAAGCATCAGAAGTGTATATAATGAAGCAAACTCTGCAATTACTTTCCAGTTGGCAAAGAACTTTATTTTAATTTATATGCTGCGAACTTCCCACAGACTGTGGGCTCGTCCCCATGGGCTCCATTTATTGCAGTGCTGAATCGGATCACCCCCAATGTGAATTGCAGTTCGTATGACCATGTCCCCATGCATTTGAGGAGAGTGCAGGTTCAAGCCAAATCCACCTGTCCCCATGAAAACTGCAGTAAACCCCTGCATTGGGGAACCACATCCTTTTTTCTCCACCCCCTATGCCCTGATAGGAAGCCTGGCCGACATCTCCACGCCCTATCCCACCTGCTGCAGCGATGACAGGGGAAACCCCTCCCGGTTGCACCTCCAAACACACCACACACAGCTCAGGTAAGAAAGAAAATGATAAAAGGGGGGGATAATAGGAAGGGAAAGCGGCTCATTGCTTAAAGCCACGGCTCAGTGCTTCAATCAGTTTAGCAGAGGTGTACACCTCCGCTTCACAGCGGGCATGCCTCCGCCTGACAGCAGCTTCTTTCTCAGCTGTTCTTTCTCAGCTGAGTGCAGGGAAGCCACGGGAGCTTCACTCAGAAAGATGAAGCAGTGCTTGTGCACTAAATCAAGCCCTTTACCCACGCATGCCTTGCCAATCGGGAGATCAGGGAAGGTGGGTGTCATGCTTGTGGCCAGAGAGACAACCTCATCCCTTCTCTTTCAGCCAAATTTCTTTGAAGAAATCCTCCAAGCAGTTGTGATCGCAGCGCAATGGCAGGGACAGCAAACACAGGCAAAACCCTGCCCGCTAATGCTGTGATCGCCTATCTCTACCCCCAATCATCTGGGATAATCTCCCCAGGATAATGCGTGATTGCCTCCTAATTCAAGGTGAGAACAGTTGGAAAGGGGGGGTTGCTGTGGATTTGTGTGATTTGCCCCACATGTGGCCTGGATTAGAGGCTTTGATTGGAGACACTCCAAGGCATATTCAGTTTCACTATGGAGTATATTCAGCATGGGGACGAGGCCAGTATGTAGTTTACAAGAAAATAAAATAATATCATATGTTACAAATAATCAGAGTAAATAATAGCCACTTCTCTCCCAAAGGCCCTGCACTCCCATGTGAAGAAGGCAATGGCAAACCACTCTACCCCTCCTCCCCCCCAAACAAAAAAAATGTGTGTATCTTATCTGGGCCTATTGTGCCTGGTCTATCCTAACCCAGTCTTCACTGGACCAGGCTACTGGGGTGCATGCCAAAAGTCACCCACATTACAGGCAATTCATCCTTCCCAACTTCAGAGCCCAGGAGCATTTGTTCCCAATCTTCAAAGTTGGTAGTGGAGACTGTTTTGGCTGACACCCAGTTATGGCACACTTCTGCTACTGCTTCCAATTGCCTGGTAAAATGACATCAGGCATCTTAGCTGTGGTTGTGCACTTATGCACCATCTGTGGAATGCTACCATTTTTGCATCATAGTCTGCTTCAAAATTCCACCCTGCATGGACAAACAGGTATACCAGGAGGCATGGCCTCCCAGTATACTATTTCATAGCATGGAAAAGGCATTCCAAGGGGTCAACTTTGGGAGTCCACTGACCCAGTGCAGACATAGGCCACATCCCCACGGGATGCCTTATATCAGTTTCCCGAAACCGAAATAATTGAACCAGGTTGAAACTGTCTCCACGGCTTTCAACTTGATCCAGTTCGGCGGCATCCAGACGGCATTCCGATTGCAACCTTATCTCGGAATCAATCCTCGGAGTCCGCATGGCAGTCCCGTCCTCCCCGCCCATTGCCCACCCCCTGTCCCTGATTGGAGTTCCTCTTGCTGTGAAATGACATTTGCATGGAAGCCCCCTCCCACAAAAGCTTCTGATTTCAAAAAATCCAGCCTTCACAGCAGCTACACCGTAGTGAGGGAACCACCCTGATTAACAATGTTGTGATTTTGTGCAATTGCGGAATTGCGGAATTCCACAATTGTGCAATTGTGCAATTCTGCGCAATTCTGCCGAAGCAGGAGCCCGATGAGCGGCACTCTCCCCACCCACGGCCAAGCTGCTTCCCCTCCTTTTCCCAGGGCGAGCTAAGCCAGGCATCGAGGAAATGATGACCTTCCGGCACGCCGGCTTCTTCCTGCTCCTCCTCTTCCTCTCCCCAGCAGGGCCCTTTCAAGCAGCTGGGGGCAGCAGCAGTGGCGGTGGAGGCAGCAAGAACAGCCTGGTGAAGCCGCCCTACTCGAACATCGCTCCGCTCCCCCCGGTCTGCAGTCCTCCCGGAGCCAGAGCAGGAGCCAGATGAGCGGCGCTCTCCCCACCTGAGGCCAAGCTGCTTCCCCTCCTTTTTATTAAACTCCAATATAAATAACAAAACAACTCTTGTGGCTGCACTATTCCTACACGCCAAAGGAAGGACTTTCTGACTCAAGGCTTGGAGCTAGTAATCGTATTTGTCTCCTGGTTCAGCGATTAGTGCTCTGTCCCCCGCACCTTTGCTTGCCTGCCCAATGTCCCTTTTTACAGGCTTGGCTCTGGGCTTTTGCTGTTTCTCTTCTCACAATTGGCTGTTCTTTTGGCCACATCTATAGACCAAAAAAGACGGGGGGGGGGAGGAAATCCCTGCAACTTAGTCATGCAGTTTTCTTTCTAAATAGGCAGAGTTTCGCAAAATCGCAACATTGTTAATCAGGAGTGAAGTGGTTCCCTCACTACAGTGTAGCACTGCTGTGAAGGCTGGATTTTTTGAAATCACAAGCTTTTGTGGGAGGGAAACCCTAAACATGACATGCCCAGAATACGGACAGCCATAGGATACAGTGCGATTGGGGGAGGGAAACCCTGAATACGGAATCTCATCCCTGAAAATGGTACTGTCCGCACAGTAAAAAATTAAACACGTATCGAGCGCACGATCCGGAGTGAGACCTGTTGAAATCAGGATTGAGATTCAGAACAGTTTGGCGTGGTTTAACACAGGAAAAGCGTGTTAAGCCAAACTGCCGTGTGGACTCCGAAAACTGAAAATGTTTTGAATCCGAATTAACACTGCCGTGAAGACACAGCCATAGTCATAATCACTGAAAGCTGAGCTTAACTCAGTGGCAGATTTACTATTATCCCTTCTGCCATCCAATTTACTGGCTTCAGCTTCTTTCAAGGAAGAGCAAGTCATACAACCAAATATAGTAAATTACATGATTTAAATAAAATGATGAGCAAAATGTCTGGCATAATAATAGCCATTTTAAAGACCCACATCCTCCTTTCACAATTAGAAGCAATGTAAAATTCTAATTCATCACTAGAGGGCAACACAAGATCATTAACTGCAAGGAAACAGAGTTCAAGAAACAGGCTGAATCTGAGATTCTGAGAGATTCTGTCAGCTCATAGAAGCCCACTTGACTCCAGTATATCTTAGCTGCATATTTCTAAGACTAAAGTTCACACACAATAAAGATAATAATAATAAAGCCCCTCAATGGCAAAGAGGCAGCTTAGAGATTCGTCACAGGTGGGATTGCTCTCCTACTGGTCTGCCCCTCTTCAACCTTCCATGAACATTATAGTCAAAAAAGATGGATGACAGATGGGATGAGAACACAACTGCTGCACACTACCATCTCTAAGATGCTTTTGAGATAATTCTTCTTTTTGCTAAATGTGAACGCTGCCTCAGAGACAATTTAGCATCAGTGTTCCCCTAGCATTACTAAGCCAAAAAAGACAGGATTAGAAATGGTACGAGAATTTGAGAACCGCACACTACTATCTCTAAGGACCTGTTTGCACTTACCCCTTCCGGGGCAGTTCTGGATGCTTCAGAGGAAGTGCATCCGCTCTCTGCAGAGACCGCACCATCCTGCATCTCCAAAGCTTAACCAGGAGCTGCTGGCAAACTGCAGGCAAGCTCCTGGACACAGTGTTTGCACTCTCTCCCAGGTGTGAACACTGCATGGGGTTAGGGTGGTGTGGCTGTACAATCTCGCTCCACATCACTCCATGGCAATGTCCCAGCACATGCCAGGTCATGGTTGTTGCCATGCCAGGTCAGGACTGACCATCTGCACTTGAAGTGTGGAGGGATCCCAGTTCACCCAATCTTAACTTCAGTGGGATGGTATTGTTATAGCATGCCAGGAAGTCAAGTGCCATCTGGCCCTAAGAACCTTTTGAGCCACTTCTTGCTACATGTGAACATAGTCTAAATGTATGCTTGTGTTTTGAGCCACTTCTTGCTACATGTGAACATAGTCTAAATGTATGCTTGTGTTTTCATGGGTGGATTTTATTTTATCTAACTGAACCTATAAAAAGAAGTATTTCAGCTCATTATACTTCATATGCCATTTTGGTGATCAGACAACTCTTTCTAGCCTACTTCAGGGCAGCAGGGCATGTTTTCATACCAGAGGCCAATGCACACTTGGCCTTGTAATTTGTAATAGGCAAACATCTGGGCAGGTGCATCTGCACTTGCAGGAGACATTTACAGCACAGATGCCCCCTGCCTACCTAGATATTCACCTATCGCAAACTAGCAGTGGTTCATGAAATTGTGCACCACATGTGACCTAACCTTCATCTGTCATGCAGAAACACCCTATTAGTGCTTCAACAGCACTCTGAGACATAGGCCCGGTTCCCATTGGCATTTTAAAATGGTTTAGAAACGTTTGCATTCTCTGTGTCCCCATTACCAATCTGTTTCAGGGGTATTCTGAGGATTATTTGGCTAAAAAACAGAATAAATAAACACCTGTTTTTTCAGGTGGTTTTTTTTTTCATTTTTGCTTTTAAAATGCTTCTTCCTTATTGCTGCTGGGAAACACACACTGGAGGTGCCTCTTTTGCCTTGCTGAGCCCTGGGAAGGAGAGAAGCACCTCCCCACCATGCCCAGCCAGCACGCAGCTCCCTCTCTGCTGCTGCTGTTTTACTTCTCTGCATTTGCGGAGAAGCAAAAAAGCACCAGTCCTGAGTTTACGAGTGTGTGTCTCTGTGTGTGTGTGTGCTGCTGGCGATGGGGAGCGGAGGAAAGCGAAGGGGAGGAAGGGGTGTGTGCGCTTGTGTGCATGTGTGTGCAGAGGACTTGCAGGATGTCTTTTGCAAAAGCATGAGGAGAGAGGAGAGGAGAGGAGCTGCAATTCCCCACCCTCCACCATGTCATTGTGGGATCCAATCGGCAAGTAGGGGGTGGGGCTCCAGCTGGCAAGAGGGAGAAAGAAAAGATTCCCTTTCCTTAATGTGATTCTGAACCATTTTGGGTGGGGACAGCAGAGGGGTTGATAGCGATTTAAAGCCAGTGAAGTGGGGACTGCCAGACTCTGTGTTTGAATTGCCTTTTTTTGTTTCATTTTTAAACAGTTTTAAGAGGCATGAGTGGAAACAAGCCCATAGTGTGTTATCCTTCTTTCCACCTTCCCTTCTATGCTGCTCAGACTTGCCAGAAAGCAAGTTGCATAAGCCAAATACCATACATTATTACAAGCTTCCATAGCCACAACAATCAAGTTCTGTGGGCACTTCCATTAGGGACCCTTGTGGAAGGCTGCATGGAGGACCCCATTAGGACTGCAAGACAGAGGAGTCTTCTGCACAACAGCATCCCAATTTCAGTCCCAATGGGGTCTTTGGGGCCCAGATCTGGATTTCCGGAAGACCTTGATAATTGGGCCTATAATCCGGTCTTCACTCTTGAAGACCGGATTATAGATCACATATCCACACAACTTATGTGCAGATGGGGTCTTCTGGGGCAAGCCTCACTGAAGTGTAGCTGCGTGACAGGCGGAAGACCTAGGTGGGCCTCAGAGAAGTGTGCGATGGCAACAGCAGGTGAGAGGGGGCAAGGCTGGATGGGAAGGGAAGGGAGGTTCCCTTCGCTTGTGAACATTCAGTGGATTTTTGTGTGCAAAGCCAAAGACCCACACATTCACAAGGGGGGGGTGCTTCACACAAAGCCGAATATTCTCTCTTTCGATTCACATCAAATCAAAAAGGGGAAATTGGCTTTGTGCACATCCCTACTTTAAAGTACTTTGCCTAAGAAGGGAATATTGACCACAGGCCTACAAATGTTGGTAGATTTGGGACCCAAGTATCTTTAGCAGTGTTTGAATCACATGGTAATCCCTCAAAGAACCAGTATGACAAACGAGCAAAGGTACTAAGAGCCTTTCTTCTACTTGCTGGTGTTGGCCAACGGAGGACCCCGATGGAGCCAGATGGAGCCAGCATGCCGAAGGGAGGCTCCTAGTATACCTACTAATCTGGTAGACCAGCCAGTGCAGAACCACTTACAGCTTCTTTAAGAGACAGCGGTGCCACTCCAGCTATCATTTATAAACTCCTGGACCCAAATACATAGCTCCCACTTGCAATAAGAGGCAAGGGTGGAGTATGCAACTGACTGAGCACCTCGTCAACAGCTTCAGATTCTAATAGATTCTAATAGTAGAAACCGATATAGTAAAATCAAACGAGGCATCACAATGAACACTTCACTTAACAGCACTGTATTAATTGTGAAATCTGGGTTGTGATGAATTGTGAGCTATTTTATTCTCAAAATGTTAGGCAAAAACTTCACAGCATGCTATTGAGGATTCCCCGAAGGTGTGCTTTGGGCCAGAACCTAAAAGGCTTTACACCACCCAAAATAGCATTTCTGGCAACACTGAGATGGGGGAGGAGAAAATAGACATATCACAATGTGGGCCTCAATGCTGGGTCAGACTTACCCCTAGACCTCTCCAGGCTTCAGACAACCTCATAAAGCAGTTTGATGGCTCCACTGTCACCCTCTAGGTTGCCATTCTGAAGTCTTCATGCCTGCACTTGGCAGCTCTCCTCGCCCTCCATGCATTGGCACAGAAGGCATGGCACATTGCTCTTGGAACTGTAGTCTTGGAACTGTAGTCTTGGAACTGTTTTTTCTGCACTAAACTTTCCATGTCTTGGAGAACAACTGAAACCCTCCCACACACCCTTTCAACCCTTTGGCACGGGTTCCTGGGGAGATGGGCAGACTTCAGTATCCCTCCAAGATGTCATGAACACCATGTGTAGATGAGGCCAACAAGTTTCTTCAACTCCTTCCATGCCACTGAACAGGCCCAACAATGGACTCGAATCTGTGTTTGGTCAGCATGAGTTTTCCTTGTGTTCCAGCTGTATTTAGTTTTTTCCCAGTCTGAAGACATTTTCTAAGAATGAGTAAGCCGACCTCAGCAAAGAAGCAGATAAGCCTCAGGGAGCACAACAACAACAAGGCAGCATTAATAACAAGGTAACACTTCATTTTAACTGCTCATTACAGCATATGATATTCCTTGAAACGGTTCTGCCTTTACTGCTAAAACCTGTCGAAGTCACACACAAGAAACTGTACAGAAGCCAATTCCTGATGCAAAATGGAACTTAAATGTTTTCCGTCCCGTTCAGGGGCGAGGGCTCTGCTTTACAAAGCAAAATTGCTGCAGAATCAGTTAAGGTTTTCTTGAAATAAAGAACGTCAACCACAAGAGCCTTGATTACATAGTAGTTTCTTTGCCAAGTAGGTGCATTATTTAAAAACTGTTTAGGAAGTGTATTTCATCTTCAGGATATGATCATAACATGCTGCATGGATGAAACAGACATTTCTGGAAGTCGAAAGCAAACAGGCAAAGTGGTTTGGGCAATATGTGAACTGAGTTAGGCCCAAGCTGAGTTCAACAAGTAATGAAGTGACAGTATGATTGCTTCCTCTCTGCAGTTTAACCCACTAAACCACACTAGTTAGAAAGAGACTTGAGGAGTAATTCAGCAAATGTGGATTCAGCTGCATGCTGAGCGTGTAGGGAAACAACTGTCTTTGGAGCATCTTACCTAAGGCTGTATCCAAATAGCGTCTAAAACCCAGATTTATCCCAGCACTATATTGAGACTGCCACATGAATGCATGGCAATCCCATCATAGATGTGAAATCATGGGATATTGTTATTGAGAGAAATAGAATACCAAACCCAGGTTTTCCTGCAATAATAGCCCCTTTCCACACAGAATCTTAATTCAGATTAAAGGCCCACATAGTAAGCATCGGGGCCTCTAGATCTGCACATTAATCTATGAGGTCCTGTCCCCACCTGGTATGGATCCATCTGCTTTAGGCAGATCATGATGCCAAACATAAATGTCTTGTTCAATGTCACCTGCCATCTGAAGGCAGCCTAAGTAACAGCTTTGAAGTCCTGCTAGAACATATCACAAGCAAGACAACATATAGAGATGGAGATGGAGGGCCTTTTCACACTTATATTCAGTGGAATGGTATCGCACTTAAGTTCAGGGATGGTGGCCAGCATTCACACTGTGAGTACCAGCACTTTCCCCAAGTTATCTACTGCACAGTTCCAGTGCAATTGGTCCATGGCTATGGCAATCACAACATGGTGCATATTTGCACATCTGCAGCCACCCTGCCCTGCTCTTATTTAGCATTTGTACCAGGAGGTGGTGTGAATGTTGCAGCTGGAAACTTAACCAGGAGCATACTAGATGCTTCCAGGAAACCTGTGGAGCAGTTTTTACTTTTCTACAGCTACAGAGGATTGGAGTGTTCTAGGACACTCTTGGATGCTCTGTGATAGAGGCAGCAGCCTGGCATGTGGATGGAGGATCCAGGAGAACCCAATCTGTGCTCTACAGGTAAGTACAAACACATCCAGAGATAATAGAGATAGGGATGCAATTGGGTTGATTTCATTTTCATTAGACCATTGTGCCTGGTGGTGTGGAAAGCAAGCCACCCAAAACAAAATGGTACCAGGGTCAGAATAAGTAGAACTAGCAGTAGATGAGACACGTTAAGCCTGCAGTCCTATGAAACTGCCTGAAATAAGCCTGAAAATTCAGCCCACTAAACACAGGGGAATGTAAACAAAATAATTAGGCCTGAATTAAAACATACAAAGGGAAACAGGGAAAGGACACTGAACTACTGATTGTGGAAGACAAAGTCCATTTCATTTTTATAGGCCAGCCAACCATAAAGAAAAGAAAAAAGGACAGGACATGACAGGAAGAAGTTCTGAGATAGGATGACTCTTCAGATAATACCAGATTCCAAACCTGTTCATCCCTGTTCATCCTCTGTGCCAGGACAGACTAATAAGAGAAATAAACAATTGCTTCATTCATAGAGAGACTGCATATGCATACATGTCTGCACTGACAGTGGTATCAAACTAGGAAAACTGCATCTATCCAAGCTTAGTACATTCAGATGGAATGCAATGCCAGCGTTCTCATATAGTGGAAGTTCAAGTGGAAAGTGGAAACTAGGGGTGTCCATGAAAATTCGAAGGTATTTGAAATTCTATCAAATCTGCCCGAATTTTGACATTTGAATTTGAATCAAATGTCCATAAATTCTAATTTGAAGATTCAAACAAATTTCAAATTTTGGATCTATTCATTTGAATTATGCAGATATTCGCATGTGTAAGTGTTCGTACATGATGCGTACTTGCAGAGATGCATCTTTCGCGCATCCATACACATTTGTACGGATCCATGCGAGATGAAAACAGGTCACACACAGGATAACTACAGGATGTGTACGGATGTGTATGGGATGCATAATGATGCATACAGGCACATACGAATGTTGTCAACATTCGTAAGTTCAAATTCAAATTGAAAATTTGAACAAATAGATTCAAATTTGCTTAATTTGAATTGAATTAGGTTAAATTTGAATTTTAAAGATTCGAATCAAATTTAATTTGGGGGTATTCGATTTGAATTGAACTGAATCCCAAAAATTATATTCATGCACACCCCTAGTTCAAACATGTCTGCATCTATAGGATGATTTGTGCAAGGACAGAAGCATTCACACGCACGCATCATCTTGTAGTTTTAGTCTATCAAACTGTTCAAACCTCTTGCAAACTATCAATCTATAATTGCAGCCTATCAATCAATCATACTATACAAAATGTGCTCCTACTTGTATATTATTCAGCAGCAAGCCTACAAAAAAACAAACACATGAAGACTACAAACAAGTATGAACCAACCTTTTGTTGTGGAAAAACTTTGTTAAAAAATAACTGCATGAGGATACGTTTGCCTACATAATGTTTTAAGGTATTTTAGACTACAAGCTTAATTGTCCTCACCAAACATATTTAACCAAGGAAAAGACTGAGCAGATCAGAAGCATTGTAACAGAAATGTGCACAGATTTAAAATCTTAGTTCAGTCTATGGCTGTGGTAACACTTAAGGTTTAATCCAGCTTCAGTCCACTTTCAGAGTGAGATAATACATCAGTAAAGTGACAAGCTGTTCTCTTTCAATGTTAAATAACTCAGAAAATTCACCTTTGGGACAGATAATGTGGAAAGAAAATGACTGGTCATTTTGCTGATGTGGAAAGAAAATGACTGGTCATTTTGCTGATGTGGAAAGAAAATGACTGGTCACTCTGAAAGTGGACAGGAGCTGAATTAAACCTTAGGTGTGACCATAGACTATAGTAAACATAAAGTGGACATGGACTGAAAATTTCCACTTAGAGCCTATATTCACACATGGCCATATTCTAGAATATATCTCAAAATAGCGATCTGTTGCCTGCATGCTAATATAGATTCTGACAGGCCTCACTAGGGACCTGCTGTAACCTACACTAACATGTAGATAACAAACCCCTATTCCAGGATATATTCCAGAACAAAGCCAAATGCAAACAGGCCCCTAGAATCTAAAACTGGTCAACCAGTTCTACAAAGTGGCTGACCATTCCATTAAACAGTTCCATTCACAGTCTTACCTTATCCACTGAATCTGCATTTCTTAGTGGTCCACATGAAACTGCAGTCATCACCCATGCAGCTTTTCACCAACTAAATAACATGCTATCTAAAATATTCATGATGACAACACATTTTTCAAGATTATGTTATGCTTGGATTTTAGAATGTGTGTAAATATATGTATAATAACCGTCATCAATCAATGGCTGTGCTTAAAAAATTTTTTTAAAAAGTCCAGCTTTCCCACTCCTTTTCTTTCAAACTTTGTTCTTCCTTATCTAAAATAATGGCATGGTTTTGTGCTTTGTTTTCTTTTGTTCCTCCCTAAATAAAAGACTACCTCCTATTTCCCGGCTAGAGTAATTCACTCGTTTCATAGAGTGTTACACAGACTACATACACTTCCCACAAGAGGGGAAGTACTTTTTCAATAAGGACCATTCAGTACTAGTACAGGATTTCCTCTTGTTGTTGATAGCTTCCTTAGAAAAGACCTTGCAATAATTCCCAAGGAATATTCAAAGGGAAAATCTACAGACAGCGAGGCATCGATAAGATGCAAGGGACATTGTTCAGTTTAATTGATGTTTTCCTTACAAAGTAATCCACGGAACAGCTATTTTTAACATGTCACAAGAATGCTGGGTAGAATTATAATCCCCTCTATCACTCCCTGTGTTCTCCATAAAGTAATACAGTGGGTTATGGAGCCAAGGAATATATGAAAAAAATGTGTTTTTGCTAAAGAGGACTGATAATGAATGGGCTATTATAATGGGCTTTCTTTATACTGATGGATACCTATCCTCTGAAGCCAATTATTTGGACTGGAGAAATCTTGTCCAAAGCACACTTTAACATTTAAATGAAACCACTTGGTTGAGTCATCTGGAAATCTGAGATATGAAGTCATAATTCTCTCCTCCTCCCTCATACCTGGCAGAAAAAAATCCTTAGCTTCTACTGTATTTACCCTGAAGCAGCAAAACCAGAGAGAAGCTCTCCAGCCACATCAGGTAGTCCTGAGACTAAAGGCTTTGAATGTAGTAGGTGGGTACATCACATACATAACAAAGAGAAATTATGATAAGCTGTCATAAGAATCATTACTTAAAAGAGGGTATAAATGTACAAAATATATTAATAAGTTCAGGTCTTTGTAAGCGCAGCTATGCCAACAGGATTGAAGTAAAATAATTTTTTGTGATATCATGGGGATCATGCTTTTTTAAATACATACATACATACTTTATAATGTTTATATGTTATCCATTATGAGGCTCTGAGATCTTTGAATGAAGGGTAAGACATACATTGATGATAAATAGACAGACATTACTCTTTTCTCCATTCACAAAGGCTCTGTCTGTATTGGGCTGGTAAAGTGGTCTTGCAGATACTCTGAAATTCCTTGTCCACAATGTGGACCAGTGGAACAAGAGCCCATACTTCCCAGTATAATGCTGGGTTCACATTGGATGAGATGTTGGATTGGACTGTGGTGCAAAAATGGTTGCATAGCCTACTTCAACTGTAGACGGCTTGTAAGTGGTCCATGCAGCATTCCAGACTGCTATATCAGACCACCCTCTCACATGCAGGTGGCACATGAGTGGATGGTTTGGTCTACCAGGGCCAGGAAGTCTAGCACCATTTGACTTAGTACTCAGAAGTGGTGCCAGAAGTGTACCATGTCCAGAGACCCAGCCAGAACGATCCTGACTGACAACTATGTAGGTGGAAAACCTTCATCCCTAACCTCCATAATTTGGCCAGGATGGGCCATCCACAGTGCAATGCCTCTCAGCATCATCTGTGAACCACCTCTGTGAGGTTGTGATCAGACACAGCAGAAAGAAGCATTTCTGTGGTGCCTCTAAGTCAGCTTGGAGAAGATTGTTCCCACACCTGCTCCTCTCGTGAATGTTCTGTGGTAGAAGGCTTGGGAACGTGAGGTTTACACACTGTCTCTCTGAGGCACATTTCCGAGGAGTCCCTGGGGTGCCTCAGAGAAGACATCAAGCACCAGTTTGCTCTTCCCTTAACCCAAGGGCCACACACTGTCTCTCTGAGGCATCTCTAAACACCTCTGATATGTTATGTCTGAACATAGCCTGAAACACCCCTTTCAATATGCCTTCAAGCCAACATATGGAAGAAAGATCTGCTTGTTTGCAGTGAGGCAGACCCCTTTACCCCTTCTCTAATCTCTTTTGATAGATTAACAGGCACAAGAACAGCGAGACGAACTCAGCTGCCTGCAATGATCTCTGCCCACACACCCAGCAAACAGATGATTGGCACAATATTAATTTTTTTAAAACCTAGAATATGGCATAGTACATTTTGGAAAATGTGAATTCAGAGATAGATTACACAATGGGGACTTTGGTCTTATGAACTTGGCTTTGGCTTTAAAACTGACAAGTCACTTTTAAAAATCATATAACAAAAGTATTTGAAAGGTCAAAGCCATGAAATAGAGAACTCTTACCTGGTTTACAGCGCCAATTCACCATTATAGTAGAAGAAATATTTATTACAGCCATTGGACAGTCAACAAAGCTAACAAAACAAGATCATCAAATAGCGCTAACAAACAGAATAAAAATACACAAACCTACACATAAAACATTTTACCTTTTTTAAAAACTCAGCTCTTGCATATATAGCAATATTTTAAAAAAAATTGCTACAGTTTTAGTAGTCTCACAAGCTGCATCAGCAAAACAATAGTTTATGTAAAGCAACTCATTTCTTCTGGGAAATCTTGCTAACAGGGAAAAAAATAAGTTCATTTCTAGTGTCTCAATATAAGGACCATAGTAATGGAACATGTGTTACTGCTTTCAGAGGAGCAGAACCACAAGGGCAAAAAGCTGTGCCTGAAGAGTCCTTGGCAAACCTCTCTAAGAAAGATGAAGCCTGCCTGGACTCTTCTGTTGCAGCCTTTCCTCAGATGTCTCCATCTTGCATAAACTCCCCCTGCCTGTGCTTACTTACAATGATTCAGAAAGGACTCGTTATAATGAAAGACAGGTGTGGAAAAAAGCATTTAAAACTAGAAAACGTTTCCTGTAACTTTTCAAAGGGATCAGTCCTTGGTCACCACATTCTAATGGAGGCCTCATTTACACAGCTATGGAAAGCACTCTTAGGCCATGGTCACATCATAAGAATGTAGTGCGTTTTAGAGAGCCAGGGAGGCCTAGCACTGTTTTGATCTGTCCACACCCTTCTTCTCACAGGTTAAGAGCCAGCTTTGATGTTAATGCAAGGAGCTGTTTGTGAACCTGATGGACAGATCAGCTCCCTCCTCCAGGGCAGCTTCAGCTGAGCCAGAATCCTTTCCACACCCTTCACGGTGCAGTTTTCAGGCAATCAGGGGGAGGTGCTTTCTTCCTGCCACTTGCACCCCCCACCTGTGCCCAGGATCCTGGGTGGCCTACGTCTGCAATGCCAGGAAGACCAGCCCCACTACTCCTGCATCACCTAAGTAATCTCTGGCCCAGACAACCACTGTGAGAGAAAAGCAAGCAAGGGGACACGAGAATGAGCAGTTCCCCCCTCTTCCCCCAAGGAACAAATGTCCTTGTGGAGCCGCCCAGGATGGCAAGCAGAGACATAAGGCACCCTGGGAAGCCAGGCAGGCAGTGGAGATCTAAAGATTGAGTCTGGCCTAGAGCTTGGGGGGACAGGGCAGAGCAGGGCGAGTGGTACCTCCTTCAGGGGTCTGCAGCAGCCAGAAGGGTGCTAGTACTCCCATTTGGTTGCAGAGCCCTAACTAGTCAAAACAGATTAGCAAATTGAAATGGCTTCAGTGCTGGGATAATCTGAATAAAGGATAGGTCAATTTGAGACGTAATAGTCCTTACATGCAACAGAAAGACATTGTAAAGCGTGATCTCCCAAGGCCGATGTTGCCCTCTAAACTGATTAAGGAATTGGTTACACCTGTTCCTTAAAGTGATTGATGTCACATCCTGAGGAGGAAAGTTACATGTCCCCCTGGCTCAATCCACACTGTAGTCTGTGATGGGGGACACAGTACATCAATGGGAGAGTGGGATTTCCCATTGTCACAGTGCCCTGTCCCCTCAGTTTGGACACTGGACACTTGGACATCTGATTTGAGTCAAGCAGAGCTGCATGTGCCTGCAAAAACACAACTAGTACGTGTGAATGGCCAAAGTATACTGCAAATCATTTCAGGTACTGAATTTAAACATTCTCCTGGATGACTGAAGCAAGCAAAAAATGTCTTCCCACTTCAAGTTGGCTGGAGACAATATAAGCTAAACACAAATTCATCAGCCCTCAGTCACATCACCCTTTCATTTAAACATCATAAAAGGAGCTTGAATTGTCTCAAGGCATTGTATATGACTAGGAATCAATTACTCTTTTCAGTTAGGGGGATTTAAACACGCAAATCACATGTAAGATGCTTTAGACTGGCTAATATCAGTGACTCCCCGCAAGTAGAGATTTCCATTTGATGCTACTAATGTAGATCTCCTGCGTACAAGTGGCATCTATTAAACATTCCATGAGGCCTTTGACTGCCAGTGGCAGGGATATACTGACATCAGAAAGCATATGAGTCACTAGAACTTAGGCAACTTTACTTCTCTGACCAGGGAAGTTTACTGTCCAAACTTCCCATGTGTATACTAAGCATTCACACTTGCAAATGCTAAGTACATGCAATCCCTTCCCCCACATATCCGGACACCTACCTCAAGTGCAGATGGTGTCCAGATGCCACCATCTTCTCTGTTGTGGTTGGCACCAGCACAGGTGCACCAATGCCACACCAGGGCAACTATGACATGCATGTGCACTTGTGTGGTGCATCACATGCCCCTTCAGCACCGGAAGAGGTGCAGATGGGCCTGCCTGGAGCCTTACTAGCTGTGGCACAGGGAAAGGTAGGTTCACATGCAAGGTCAACTTACACCATGCATAGTGGCCATGGGGAGAGCTTCCAGGCAGAAGGAGTCATTTCTGGTTAGGAAATGGCTTCTTCAGATGCAGATGCTCCACACACTTTGTTAGCACACTAGTGGATTTGGGACAAGAAAATCTGCCTTTTTGCTAAATCAAACACCCTGAGGTGGATGCATGCCAACTGTTCCATCTCATTCATTAGATTTACCATTTTATGACAGAGGGAAAGAATTCCCTCTTTTCCTCAGCTGATTTTCACAAATTTAGCTGGGAGAGCACTGTTCACCTGGTGCTAGAATCCATCTTGAGGGTTGGCCAAGAATGAATAAATGAATCCATTAAAAAAGCTACCCCAAACATCCTCAATATTATGCGGCCTTATCTGAGAACATGAAGCATTATTTAAATAGTATAACAATACTGTCCAAATTGCTTGGATCTGACAATAGCCAAAAGCGAGCAGAAAGAGTAATCAAGGTATTTACTCATTATGTTCCCATGACAAGTAAACAGACAGAAGACTGTTTGTTTTCCAAGACAGAAACAAAGTGATCTTTGCTGCCTTTTGCCAAAGGCCACCACCATAACCAACTATACAACTCATTCACACACCAGCCCCAAATGACCACTGGAGGGTGCCATTATATGCTGAAGTAATCTGGCCCAAAAGTTTCCAAAATTAGGCTGCTGTTGGGGACCTAGACTTACTAGTATTAGGGCCAAGACGCCTAAATAACTTTTATGAAAACTGCTGCCCTTGGCAAGAGGAACAGATAATTAGCTGTGGACAGCAAATTTGTTACATGGTAAACATCAGCAATAGCTGTCAAGTGCACTCTAGGCCCAAAGCTTGCTCCTTGTGGGAACAATGAGATCAAAGACAGAAGCATAAAACAACAAGATCAAAGACAGAAGCATCAACCTGCCCGTACCTTAAGATTTGGAGGGAGGCCTTCCTGGCTGGCCCATCACCTTCAGTGATAAAAGGAGTGAGCACCTGGGAGAGGGCTTTTCTCAGTGATGGACTCCAGGCTTTGAACTGCCTCCCCTTTGAGGTGTGTCAGGCCCCTTCATTGTATATGTTTAGGAGAGCAGTAAAGACACACCTCTTTGCCCTGGTCTTCAGTTAAATGGGAATATACTGTGTCTTCCCACTTTACAGACACTGTTGTTTTAATATATGCCTGATTTTAAATGTTGTTACCCGCCCTGAGACCTTTGGGTATAGGGCAGGATAGAAATGCATCCCAATTTACTACACTTCTCATGCTTCTGAAGAGCAACACAAATGTCTTTTCCCTAATGAGCCCTTGTGTAGCCTCAGGATACTGGCTGCATGTGAGAGGAAGGGAGAGTCGGAAAAACAAGATTATCTGGCTCAGCCTTCAGGACTTCAGGGCTCAGGACTTGTTAGCTTTTATGAATGCAAGTGGTACAGGAGCCATGACAATGCTCCTTTCTGCCCATTTTCCAGCTACTATCATATCCAGGAAGTGAAGAATCCATTGCAGATTATATACTACTGTAGTAGACTCTGGCACGGCCTGCTGCTACAACATCCCAGTGAAGGGAAATCCACTACTTTCTGGTCTCAGCTGCTCTGTTCCAAGACTGTTTACAGCATTTATGAATTATGGATTCATGCCACACCTTTGGGATGAGAAAAAGATGAGACTTCCTCCACTAAGTTACTGTCAGATCACTTAATTTTCTCTTCCCCTGTTTAAATATACCCAAACTCTTAAGAACAGTCCATCCACTGGCCAGCTGAGACTTTGGTCACAGGTTGCACAATAGAAAGACAGATTTGGGCAGGTTAACCTGTAATGCCCATATCTAGTAGAACTATGGTTGTAAGGAGTTCTATATATTCAAATTTCCACAAGACAGGATGGGCAATTTGCTAAAATGACCACCTAATCCAATATGTATCTGTTTCCTTACAAAGTTCATCAGCAGAGGCAACCTCAGCCAAAGGTCTTTCATTTCCAGTCTCTTTCCTATAATACTATATGCACTTGTACAGTTTTTTATTTTTATCAGATACTTATGATCTGGCATTTCATTGTTTTACTTTTGTTCTTTATCTGTTGGTTTTTAATAGGCCACTTTCCTGCGTGCACATAATGCTACCTGGATTGGCTAACTCCCTCTTGTGTTTTCCACGTACCTGTGATTCCTTAGAAATATTTCTAACAATCAGAGTAGTTTAGCTCTTCCTGTTCTTGGCCTTTCATCACTGCACCACCCATCCAGGTTGCAAGGCCAGGAGAGCTCTCCCCCAAAAGAATGTTGCGCTCAAAATAAAAAGATTACAGTCTAAGCATACAGCCTTATTATAAACTGAGCTGTATGCACCTAACATCTGCTAAGCCCATGAAATGAAAGGGAGTGTGACAAGATTTGCTCTCGTTCTTTCACACACAGTTCCCAGAATGCATGCCTAGTGCCAGAACTGATCAATGTTTTTAAAGCAATTATTAGCAATTACTCAAAATACTACTATTTTGCAGTACAGAAGTAATTGACAGAATTATTTTTTTAAAAAACAAAACCCAAGACATATTTACTGAATATGATACAAAAGGATAGTAGCTTTAACACAGCTGAAAAAGAACCAGTTTCTTCTTCCCAAGTGAAACAAATCTACCATTCAGCTTTGCTGCTTTCAATATTTTATTAAAGCACAACACAACACAAATACAAAAGCACTCAAATCCAGTTTGGTAGAAGTAGTTTTTTAAAGAACAAGGCCCTTTAGGATCGAGTGTTTTGAAACCAATTCAAAATATATACAAGAACTATTTCCAACACTCTCAATTTTTATCACCCTGGTTTTTCTCCTAATAATTTTAGTATGTACTTTTCTGCATGATATGTATAGCCATTACACAGTAACAGATTTCCATTGATATTTATAAGCTGGTATTTCTTCTGTTTTATGATTCTGGAGCCCTCCACTACAATATCCCAAATTCTTGAAGTAAAAGTTAGAGATATGACGAGAGAATAGACTTGTGGGGCTGAGAACATGTACAATTAAATTATCTTCCATCTTCATTTTTCTACCGCTTTTAAGTGTTGAATTAGAAAGTTGTTATTTTCCCATTTTTATTTGGTATGGCTGGAATAAAAGACAAATTGGAACAATGGCAGGGCAAAACCACAAAAACCTGAAAAAATGGACACACTAAGAAAAGACTGAGCCTTGGAGCAAGCAAAGTTTTCAGTTCTCCACAAATGGAAGAGCATGTTAAAATGTCTTTCAGTATCTTTTATGCCATTCCATGTTTTTATGGCAACAACAAAATTTAATAAGCTCTTAACATTTCACATTTTCACAGCTAATACTACCAAATTTTATGTTAGTGGCCAAATTCTGGGATGAAAATGTTTTGTTTTGTTTTGTTTCAGCCAGCTTCCTGTCGTCAGAATGAAGACTTCGGTTGCCAGATTATACTGTAGTCTTGAGAACATATTGGTTTATTCCAAATGGATTGGTAAACAAAAAAGACTGTCAGGGCATTTTCTTGGAAATAAGAAACATTGAGCACCATGAAATTTGAACAGACATTGCTAGAATTGCACTGTATAAAACTGTGACTTCTTCCCTGGTATCTAGCCATCCTAATCCTATTGTCATGAGCAGGATCTTCTTTGCAAGACAAGAGACAGACAGAAGGACTAAGACCAAACAGGGTGGGAAATTAAGCCCAAGGGATATATTCCCTCACATAATTTTCTAAGGATGCAAGTCAGATACATCATAGGAAGGAACAGAGAAAAGTAAGCAAAACAATAGATGTCTCTCTTATCTTTGCATAGTACTGACATTCCAGCCATATGGAAAGGTCAAAGATAATCCCACCTAACCCAGTTCTCATCTAAGCAAGCGCAAGCAACACCACCACCACATGCCATAGCTCAGTAGCAGGGGATCTACTCTGCATGCGTAAGGTAATGGGTTCAAGACCCATCATCTCTAAGTAGGCTTGGAATGGGTTCCCATATGAAACCCTACGGCCTAGCTCAAAGGACTGAGCTAGACAGACAATATAAGGCACCTTCCTGTGTTCCTAAGGGCACTTTCAAAGCAGGCAGAAGCACACAAGAAGGCAATGAGGAACTGCAAATTGGGAAATATTTAAACAGATTAAGAGGCCAGAAAGACTGTACATTTTGCTTCCTGACTGAGATCTTCCATGCCTGGAATAGCAAAAACAATAAGGACAACCTCATTATAATTTTTATCATCCTAAATTATTATTCCTGGATACCACCAAGTCATGGATGACTCCTGGTTGAATACATGGGCAGTTTTCTTGGCAGAGAATTAGAAATGATTTACCATAGATTTTACTTCCAAGGTAAGGCTGTGGACTGAACAGGCAACTCTCTGCTTTTCAGGCAATTTGCTGTACCACTGAGCCACAGCCAATCCCAATTCTAAATCAAGCCCCACTGGAATCAGCATGAAGAGATCTCCACGAATAGAACAACAACCTAAGTGAGACATAGTGAAACTAACCTTGGGTTAATTCAGCCCATGTTTTCTAAAAAGGATTTCGGCAACATTGTTAAGAATTAAACAAAAACAGTTCTGTCTAAGCCAGGAATATAGCTAGTGATGACGGTTTCAAAAGCTCAACACAATCCACAAAGATTTAATGATACGTTTTGTCTTGAGGACTTTATGCCAAGGAGCCTCACCAGGCATAAGTCAGTGGCTCTCAGTAGGGATGTATTCATACGCAGGTGCAATTTTAAATGTCAGGACATTCAATTTGATACAAATGTATTTGTATGTATTCATTTGAATACTAGATATATATGGGTGCATATTCAATGATAAGCATCCCAAACCTATTCATATGCACCCATATGTATCTCCATATACATTTCGTATGTATTTGTATGTATCCGTATAGGATACGTACAAATATGCACAGGATGAGTACGTATTTGTACCATTAAACAAATGCCCGAACTATTTATTCAAATGTCCAAAAGATTCGTATTTGTTCAAATGTTAATGTACGAATGTCTGGATATTCAATTAGTTTAAGAATGTCCGAATTCGTGCAAATTCATACAAATAATGAGTAGTACAAATATTTGTGCACATCCCTAGTTCTCAGCGGTCCTCCGGATGTTCCTGAACTACTCCAAGCCTTACTTCCTTAGGGCTGGCACAGAACACTGGAATGCTGGGAGCTGTCATTCAGAAATATCTGGAGGACCATAGCTGAGAGCCACAGTTGTAAGTTAGTGTAATTCCTCCTTAAATCCCACCAGTTACAAGTTAGTCATTGCTAACTCATCCAATAGAGTTCAAACAAAATCTGTTAAATAACTATCTGGAGTCAGCCCTAAAGATCTCAGTGGGGCTTGATCCTAGGCGTGTTTTTCCACTGTCACTAGAAGTACCCATTAAGTACCCATTAATGGGTACGTAATGGGATTTTTGTACCCATTAATGGGTACTTAATGGGTACTTCTAGTGACAGTGGAAAAACACCCTAAAGTAGACCTATAAAACACTATTAATCAGAAGTTTCAGGAAGCCTGAAAAAGCTATTAGAACGAAGATACTGGCCTGTAATCCTTGCATGATAACTGCAGAAGTTTGCTTCGATGGAAGAAAAACACAGCACAATGAGGCAAAAGAGACTGAACAAAGGTTACATAATGCAGATAAATACCTAATGGAAACCAGGAATGTGGGGAATCTATGGCTTTCCAAATGTTGCAAGTATATTATCACCCCCTATCTCTAACCACTAGCTATGCTAACCAAGACTGATGGAATTCAACATCATGATGGTCGCAGGCTTCCCATCATCTTTGATAAAGCTGGTCTACCTGATTTGTCGGCGCTTTTGCTTAAAAATATTACAGTTGCAACACAATTTACAAAACAAATTCCGCATTGAAGGAAATGTCAATATTACAAAATAAAACCAAATAAAATACAAATTAAGGCTCTGAGACTAAAAATGAAAGAAAAATAAAAAAGACAACAAAATTCTATTAAAAAAAGACAAGATCTAGTGTTCTCAAACAGGATCATTCAAGATTTGCCACTAATGCAGTAAATGAAAGAGTCAGAACAATACTATATTTTTAAAAAAATTAGCATTACTGTGAATTAAAATGGATTTTTTTAAAAAAAAAGCCTGCTGCTAATAAAGCACAGAATGAGACACTGTAGTTTGTTGTACAGATTCTGATAAAATTGGAACTGTACCTTTGATATAAAACTGTTAAAGGAGTTCAAAACTGAAGTTGGAAATGTGCCAGCTCAGCTGGAGGTTTATACACACACACTCCTTCACCACCCTGCTAGTTCTTAAAAGGCACCAATCTCTGTCCCCCATGGTCTGTACGGTTTGCTAAGGCCGGCTGGCTGTGTTGTTGCAGATGGACTGAGACCACTAGGGGACAACAAGTGGAATGAACCAAAAGAAAAGGGGAATGCAGACAGAGAGGTCATGGAGGACAGCAGGGGAGGAGAAAGCTTAGAGGTGGAAGAGACGACAGGAAGCACTGGTCCAAGGCTGCCATTAGGAGGTGCTCTCAGCGAAGATGATTCAGCATGGGGAGCGGCATTCCCTCTCGGGTGATGGCCCTCTGCAGAAGCCACGGAGCCATTTGTAGTCGTATGCCCATTCTGAGGCAGGAGCACTGGGTGGGAGAGGTGGGGGTGATGTCCAAAGGCACTTCCCCAAGGAATGTGTCCAATGCCAGGGTGTGAGCTGCTTGCTGCTTCCCGCTGAGAGGCATAATTATTGAGATGGGATACAAGGCGTACACGGAGAGGGTCAGACGTGTCCAGGCCTTCAATAATGCTAAGGTAGCGGGCTACTTCAGCAAGGCACTCTCGGAAGCCCAGGCTCCGGTAATCCATAGCAAGCGCATGAGCGTCAAAATAACCTAGGAAAAAGGAAGAGGAGGAATTCTCAGTTCCAAGTCACGTCACTCAAGAAGGCAGGCACAATTTCTCTTAATCGTAGGGCCCCAAAAGCTACGAGGAAAATTACAGGGACGTTTCCTGGCATACTTCATTTCAGAGATCAGGATACAGGAAAGCACGCCAAGAGGCTATTCTATCTTAACTTTATAAATGATGAGTAAAACTCAGAATGATGACAACCAACATTTATTAATTTATCTAAATGTATATACCATCTTACAGCTAAGAGGTCTTAGGGTGATTGGAAACAACAAAATGCAAAACAAAGAGCAGAATAAAACAATAAAATATGCTGTACAATAAAAAAAAGTCTCACCAAAAGCCTAGAGAAACAAAATGGTCTTAGCAAGGCACAAAAAAGCAGACAAGAGCAGGCCCCTGGCATTATTTTTAATCCTACTCTTCTTTCATAACATCAGAACCTTCATAAAAGTGCAGAACAATTTTGAAAAAAAAAAACACCACTCTATAAAACTTTACAACGCAATAAAAGGGATAAATATAAAGAGAAAAAAAATACAAATATAATAAAAGAAACACACATACAGAAACTTAATTCTGTGTTGCGATTATGCCCACAGCACAACCGAACACCAAAATAGAGGCAGAAGAGAAAGAATGGAAACTTTTTGCATTTTCTCAAAGTGATATTTCTCAAACTAAAAAACAGTCCACACAACGGTTCATGCAATATGATTCTGTACCAAGCTAGATCCCATGTTCATCCAACAGTAGACAAAAAAATGGGCCCTCTCTGCTGACCCCTTCTGTTGCCAGTGGTGGCTGTCACCACCTCTCTCTCTCTCACCCACATGATCCTCACCACCCCACATGACCTCCATCCACAGTTTCCTGCAGCAAGACAGGAGCAGGTAACCTTTCTGCGTGAGTCAAAGACACTAGCTCCCTCCTCTGTCAATGCAGTGACCTCCAGGGCTATAATTTCCCTCAATCCCAAACACCCCAGCTGCACTGACTGGAACAAATGGGAGCTGTAGCTCAAAGCAGCAGGCCAAGGCTTCCGTGAAGATCTCCTCTCCTCTCTTCTCTCCTTGAAATATTCTGCCCTCAGTTGCCCACAGCAGCCTGACGACATGCCACAGCACCCAAACTTGCTTATTTTATATATTTATACTCCTCCCTTCACTGAAAGGTCCCCACCAAGTCACAACAATGAAAATAAAAATAAACACAAACCATCTCAAAATATTTAAAATGTAACCCTCCTCCCTCCCTCTCTGGCAAAAAACTCTCAGAGGAAGCTAAGCATCTAAGGCCTGGGTGAAGATGGATGTTTTCACCAAGCACCTAAGATTATATAATGTTGGAATTTGACATACCTATACTGGGAGGGTATTCCAGAGACTGGGGGATGCCCCAAAAGGCCCTGTCATGTGCTATCACACACTGTATCTTTGATGGTAGTGAAACTACAGGAAGGGAAGGGCCTCCTCTTCTGATCTTAGTGGCTGGGCAGGTCTATATAGGTTACATGGACTACTGGCTTTCCCTCAAGCTTTTGCATATCATTAGGGGCCTACAAAACCATTAGTATCCTCTTGTCTTTCTGTCAAGCGTAGGTAATGAATGCACTATATCCTATCAAATAATAATCGACTCAATGCCAGGCATAAGAACTTACCTTTCCCTCCTGCCGTGTGTAACATTTTCAGATGATCCACAGTCATCTGCAGGATTTCAGCTTTCTCCAGTTTGGCTGACCCCTATGAATGGGCAGGCACACATTAGTATTAAGACAACTGGATATGGGCCAAGAAAAAGTGATAGCACAGAAAGGAGACTGCAAATTAAATGTCCAAGGCTCCAAGTTGCCATAAGCTGCTTAAAGATTACCTGCTTTTCAAAAGCACTTGGCACAAGCCTCCTTAGCTCTGATAAACTGTTGTTGATTCGATCCCGACGTCGTTTTTCAATAATCTGGAAAAAAAAAACATTGGGCAAACCATAAGCAAGCAACTACAGTGCAGACCAGCGGCACTCCCGGCAAATCAGGTCAGAAATAAACTCACTCCGCGGCGTCGTTTCCTTGCTAGAATCTGGGAAGTAGTAGTCGGAGACATTGAACCTGGCACCGAGCTCAAGTTTCTGAAATCAGTAAGAGAGAAAGAAAGAATCAGTACCTACCAGAGAAGGCGGATGCAACTGAAAAGCAGGGAAGAGATTTCCGCCAGCCAGAAGGACAGAAATACACCCAGATGGAGGCTTCTGCTCTCAGCTACCCCTGGGTAACCAAGATGCCAAACGCAGACTGCAGGCACTGGTGCCAGGACCCACCCACCCCTTTTCCCGTCTCCAGTGCCAAGATCTGCCACCCAATAATGTGACAGCAAGCAAGGGCAGATACAGCCGCCGCCGCACTCTTTGGAAAGGCGGAGAAGCAAAAAGAAAGTACTTGAGACTCACTAGCAAATAAGCATTCCCAGAACCGACCACCCCTCTCCCTCAGATCTCCAGGCGGCTGGCTTCCGTGTGTAAATAAATAAATAAATAAATAAATAAATAAATAAATAAATAAATAAATAAATAACCCCAAAACAGATCTGTAGACAAGTTTGGCCACGTCTCTCTCTCCTCGATCATCTTGTCTTTGGAGAACTAACTAGAGAAGTCGGAATAAATCCCAGACGGTTCTACGGAAGCGGCTTTCCAGAATTTGGTCCGCGAGCCGCGCATGGGACGGGCAGCGCAGCGTGGTGCCCATCTGCCGGGGTGCCAGTGCGACCGGCCGTCGCCCGCACAGGAACAGCCGCACCGCCGGACCCTTGGCTCGCCTCCCCTTACCGGGTTCGCGGGCTTCCCACAGCCAGGCGGCCGCTAGCGAGAGGAGTCCGACGGCGGGCTCGGCGGCTCCTGAGGGTTCTCCGACGGCTCCCGGGCGGGCGCGGGGATTTCGCCTGCCCGGAGCCGCACCTGACGCGGCCCCCTCCCAGCCAAGAGCCGCCGGTCTCCCCCGCCCGGCCGGCCGCCCGGCCGCCATCGGCGCCGGTTCCGCGGGGATCGCGCGGGCTCGGCGCCTCACCCATTCTCGTCGCCGCTCTCCTTCTCCACCTCGATCGGCTCGTCCAGCTCCTCGCTGTCGGAGGAGCTGTAGTCGGGGTGCGAGCGCTTCATGCTCCCGCCTCTCGCGGCAGCCGCCCGGGACAGCCAAGGCACGTCCTGCCGCACGGCGGTGCCTATGACCGCCGGGTGGGTGGCGGGACTCCCGAGCCAGCTCAACGCGCGCGTCGCTAGCGCCGCCGCCGCCGCCGCCGTCGCTGCTGCTGTTGCTGCTGCCGCTCTGGCTCCGCCGCCGCCGCCGCCGTCTCCCCCATCCCGTTCCCACGCTTCGCCTATTACCCAGGGGAGGAGGGGCGGGCGGGGAGGCGCGCCAGCAGGCGCTCGCGGCCGCATCCAGCAGCGCCGTGTAGCCATTGAGCCTGCCTGCTCCTCTGGTTGGCCGAGCCTCTGCCCCGGGTAACCAATTGCCGAGGGGCCGGAGATCAGCCAGGGACACGCCCCCTCCCTCCGCGGCTTCCGATTGGGCAGGGCGCGCTCGGCTCGGCTACACGGCGGACCGCCGAGTTCGAAGAAGGCGCGACCCGGGCGGGCGGGCGGCGGCGGCCCTCTCGGCCCCCCTGCGTTTGCGCAATCGGCCGGGCGCGGAGCCAGCTGGGAGCCTGCGGAGCCACACGCGTGGCCGGGCGGCCGTGGGAAAGTTGCTCTGTGCCCGGCTGGCGGCCAAGCGGGGCCGGCGGCGGCGGCGGCGCTGAGCGGGGCGTGCAGGAGCGGCGGCTGCCGCGTGTGAATCTCCCCTGGGCGCGGGGTGGGGCAGCCGTGGCGCTCGGGCCAACGCGGCGGCTGTTCCGCTGGAGTCTCGGCCGCAGGCGGCAGCGCGAGGGAAGGCGCCGCGGTCCCGGGGCCGACCGAGGACGGAGCCTTTCCCGCCCGGGGCTGCCCGGATCCGGCGTACCGAGGAGGCTGTTTGGGCTCTTCGGCTGGGCCTCCCAGGCTCACCGGCAGATACGAGGACGTCGCAGGAGCCCTGCTGGATCAGGCCACGCGGCCCATCCAGTCCAGCCGCCCCAAACAGAAACCTTCGCCTGCTCTGGGCTCCCTGCAAACGGCCTTCCGAGACATCCTGCCCGTCTCGCTAACCGAGGCTGCCATCAAAGCTAAGGTCGAACGCAGCTTCAGTCCACTTTCACAACAGCGGGGTGACAAGCCATTTCCTTTTGGAAATATTAAACTCGAGAAAACACCCTTAAGATAGAGGTTGTGGGAAGGAAACGATTGGTCAGTTTGCTGGTGTGTTTTCTCGCTTGGAAGGTGGACTGAAGCTGGATTAAAACATAGGTGTAAACACAACCCTTGCGACCGTACCCGGGCATCAAGACGCAGTAGTTCTACTGGGTGTCAAGGGGAAGACGCGTCATTTCTGGCTTGACGCCTCTGCGGGTTCGGAAATACCGATACTTGTGAGGCTCTGTTCATCTATTTGTAATGTACCAAGGACAGGACCACAATGTGTGTTCTTTTTTTTTTCCATTTAATTTTTATTTTCCAACAGCATTTTCAAATCATATTCCCCACTCCCCCATATTACAATGCTTTGATATTTTCTGTGTGACTTCCTCCGTTCTTCCGACTCCTGTTCTTTAAATTCTTTGCTCCCCTTATATGCCTTTTACTCTTTTCCATATGCATTAGCCAAAGCCCTCCATCAGCACTTCCAAGTCCTGTGTGTGTTTTTATGCCTTCAGGCATTACTGTGAATAAGGTATATTGACACAATGTGGCTGCCTTCTATCTATGGTGGCTCACCGCAGATAGAACTTCCATATTTCTTTTTATTGGCCCAGTCTCTGTGCTTTTCAGTGTGCAGCAACCGATGGCATGGGCTATTTCTTTCTTAATGTGGATTGTAATCCTAACTCCAGAGCCACTGAGTTAGATGATGATAAGAAACACGGATCTCAGGTCCAGGCCTGACATCACAGGGGAGGCACGGAGCGCAGTAGCTGTACCTCAACATGTGGTTTGCATGAGTCTTACAACCACAACATTCATTGACCCCAGCATCCAGCAATCTGTTGGCCCAAACTCTGTTTACCTTGACTGATGATGCCAGCAAACCTAAGAATCTCCAAAGTAATTTTAAGGTTCTTTGAAAAATACAACAGCAATTGCAGTAGACTAATAAGCAATCCCAGATAGAAAACATGTCAGTCTGGTGGTAGTTCCATGGCATGACTAAGTAGTGGCATTGTTGCCACCAAAAATGCAAGGCCCATGCTG
The DNA here is from genome assembly GCA_023333525.1 of Aspidoscelis tigris stejnegeri. Classification (NCBI taxonomy): domain Eukaryota; kingdom Metazoa; phylum Chordata; class Lepidosauria; order Squamata; family Teiidae; genus Aspidoscelis; species Aspidoscelis tigris. The sequence goes on along the minus strand of JALMGA010000004.1, from coordinate 34,978,517 downwards.
CAGCATCACATTTCTTGTTATATGGGGGCTTATAAGTAGGTAGGCAAGATGTGGCTACTTGGTGCTTGACAGGTGTCTGGAGGCAGTAATGGGCTGGATGAGGGCCAATAAATTGAAACTGAATCCAGACAAGACAGAGGTGCTCTGTGTTACAGGCTCTCGGGTCCAAGTAGTCGGGAGATATCCTGTCCTTGATGGGGTTGTAATACCCGGGAAGGGACAGGTGCGAAATTTGGGGGTACTCCTGGACTCTGCGCTAACACTTGAAGCTCAGGTGGAGGCCGTGGCCAGGAGTGCCTACTCCCAACTACGGTTGGTGCGTCAACTGAAACCTTTCTTGGACAGAGATGACCTGGCCACAGTTATCCACGCTCTGGTAACCTCCAGGTTGGACTACTGTAATGCTCTCTACATGGGGCTTCCCTCGAAGACGGTTTGGAAGTTGCAGTTAGTACAAAATGCAGCCGCCAGAGTGGTGACAGGAACAGCTAGCCGGACGCATATTATGCCGGTTCTGAAAGAACTGCACTGGCTGCCAATTCACTACCGAGCCCAATTCAAGGTGCTAACTCTTACTTATAAGGCCCTAAATGACTTGGGCCCCAGATATCTAAAGGAGCGCCTTCTCCCATATCGACCTGCCTGCCTTTTAAGATCTGCAGGAGAGGACCTCCTGGTTATCCCACCGCCTTCAGCGGCTAGGCGGGTGGGCACCCGGGAGAGGGCCTTTTCAGTTGTGGCCCCCAGGTTGTGGAATGGCCTCCCCTTGGAGGTGCGTCAGGCCCCTTCCCTGTTTACATTCAGGAAGGCGGTAAAGACGCACCTTTTCATTCAGGCCTTTGGCTAAATGCCCTCTATGCTTCCCCCCTGCAAAAACTATTGTTTTTAAACTGCTTTTGTATAATTTTTATTATTATTATCATGCTGGTTTTTAAACTTTGTATGGATTTTAGCACAATCTGATACAATTTTAATATGTTCATTTTTAACTGCTGTGAGCCGCCCAGAGACCTTTGGGTATGGGGCGGGATATAAATATAAATAAATAAATAAATATTACAAAATTAAAAGATGCGGAACATCTATAGGGGGAGAGAGGAGAGAATTGGATTGGGTCGTTTCTTATTTGCCAGACCCTCCTCAATAGTGAGTGGGGAAAAAAACAGACACATTAGAAATGCAACCAATCTTTCTTGGATCATCCATAAAACAAGAGCTGGGCTTTTCAACACCTTTTTGTAAGCCAGGAAATTCTTGTCCACTCTTGGAAGAATTCCTGATGATAAAGTTTTGGAACTATTAAGTAGTGAGTCTCTAGAAATGCCTATCCTTACATCCCCATAACCATTAAAACTGAAGCATAGAGACAGTAGCAGAGTGTACGGTAACCATTTCACAACGTACTTATGGGCTTCTATGCTCACTTGCTCTAGTTGACCTAAGAGACCTTTGAGATTCTTTTTAGGCACTTCAAAGAGAATTTATGAGCACAGCCTCCATCTAGGCATGCCTGGGTAAGTATTTGCAGATGAACTGAATGGGATGTTCAAGGGAATCATTACCTGGAGCCTGTAGGCCAGTTTGCTAGCTTCTAACCTGGATAACTGCCTCTTTTGTTTTGTTTCTTTTCCATCTCCTGTGCTCAAACTCTGCTGAATCAGGCAGAGAGTCAAGCAAGAAAGCCACTGTTGGCTAGTTGTTTCCGGTGCCTTAAATGCTTAAATATCGGTTAAAGTAGCCCTGTGCTTTCTGGTTTGGGCTTTCAACTAAGGAATAGTGGTAGGTTTCTCTTTACATGTTGGCCATATTTGGGAATTATTTACTTAGTAAAGGATCGTCTGAGCACAGATGAACTCAAGCTGTGCTCCCCTTGGTTTTTCCTTTTACAGCATGGCATCATAAACCTATTAGGACAAACTTCTGCCATGTGGAGGTAGACAGGTACTGATAATTTTTTGATCCATTTTTTTTCTCCACCTGCATCTATTGTAGAAATCCAGTCAAATAATAGTAAGAGAGGGAGGGTGTTTTAAAGGACACTGAACAAACAAACAAAAAAAATCACATTTGATCTTTGTTCTAGTAGGTATGCAAAATTATCTTTTCAACAGTACTTACTGCTCCTGGATGCTGCATCCACACCCTCTTCTGGGCATGGTGTGGTGAGTGGGATGGTGGCACAGCTGCATGCATGTCCAATCACCTTGGCAATGTCTGAGCACCTGCCAGATATTGCCACAGTGATCAAACCTGTCCTGGCCAGGGCATCTGCACTTCAAGTGCTGCTGGCCCAGTACAGGGGCTTTACCAGTACTTGGAAGTGCAGATGGCCTCTGCCGTGCTAGTACTTTACCAGCCTAGTATGGTATTGTTTTACCATACTAGGGTGGTTAAGAGCAAAAAGGCTCTATCCAGAATAGGACACAGTAAACTTAATATACAACACTTCTCGATTTTTTACCAAGGATAAGGCAAATTGCCACCAAAGATCTAGTGAAACACTGAACTGAGAGAACAAGAATCAGATTCTAGCACAGACCTATGGCCATTTCACACTTGGGCGTAAAGGCCCATCCGGGGATTCTCCTGCATGGCAGATACGCACACAGAGAATACACATGCCAGATCATCCCTCAACACAATAATGCTGGAGTACTGAGCAGTGCTCCACACCTACAAGGTACTAGGACATGGCTAGTACACACTGGCAACATTCTGGGCAAAGGGTGCATGGGGTAGGCATTGCCTAGTCACCACATCACCAGCCCATGCGGATGTTCATTGCCACAGTGCGTTGATTGCCACAAGAACACTTACCCAGCACGAAGTGAAGTGCCAGGTAAGTTTGAGATGAGACGGGCATTTGAAGTACAAAGGCCCAATTCATTCCAGATCTTCATTTCCCTGGGACAGGGAATGTGCAAAAATGTACCTACACTCAATGACCTGGCTTCAGACATAGGGCAATTTTGCACTTTCACTTCCCCAGGAAAACGTGTTGGCTATCACCTCCTTAATGGAGGGAAGTTGTACTTAGCTGGTGCTTTACCAAGTGCTGGCTAAGTCTGGAATGCTTCAGGCATCACAAAATTCAGGCACCTGAACCACTCCAGCAGTTGCCACATCAGGGTGTGAATTGCCCCACAGTTACCATGGTAGTGGTCCCATTCTCCCTATCTCCCTCCATTGTGGTTCAAAGCGGTTTAGAGGACAACTAAGTTGCACTGCATCATCCCCTTTAGCAATCACTAAAATGGCAACATGAAATGTGGAACACTCAAGAGCCTGAGGTGTCTCAGAACCCAACATTTGTGTACAGTCATTTGCACAATTAGCATCATTTCCCCTCCAGTGTCCCTTGGCTAGGTACAGCATGTATTTGCCATGAACCATTAGTTTAGGAGTGAAATATACAGTGCATAACACTGTCTATCATTTATCCATACAAAATATATTGCTTTCCAGGCTGGTCTCAGTCTGCACTAGCATGTGTATGGCAAGTCCCTATTTTGAGCTAAAATTCAGAATAAAGCCCAGTGCTGAAAGGGTCCCAAAAGTGTTCAGAGCAATGAAACAGTAAAACAAAACAACCCCCTTCCCCTAACTCTCTAAAACCCAGAATTCATTAAAATATATAAAATACTATTTAAAAATTAAGAACATTGGGTGGGAATAAACTATTACACTTGGAAGGTCCAGGTGAAGAGAAATGTCTTCAATACATGCCTGAAAGTCAGTAATGTAGGCTCTGCACAGATTTCAGAGGGAAGAACTTTCCAAAGAGTGTATACCTCCACAAAAAAGGTCCTGCTGTGGATAAGTACAAGGTGGCATTAACCTGTGACACCTGCAGCAAGTACTTCCTAGATCTCAGCAATCTTCATGGTTTGAAAAGAGCCGTCCTCTGTCCAGTATTCTTTTTGCCTGGATTGACCCAGAATTGTACCATAGCATTGATGAAGGTAGTAAGGGGGCCCTTGAAAGTCAATCAAAGTTCACTGGGGAACTGTGCCAATATTGAATGTACATTCAAATCCAGTTTGCATCTGCCCTAGTTTAACCCCCAGACTCCTATGACACAGCCTCCCACAATTCGATTTAGAGCAACCAAACAATGATGAGTTGTACATGGCACAGAGTGTAATTTTTACTCCTTCAAAGGTTCTCAGTTGAAGATAAGCATAGTTTGTGTCAAACTTCAGGCATAGAAAACCTATTTACTGTTGAATGGTGCATATACAATTAAGTACTCAAAATATAGAAAATACAGAATAAATTATTCCAGCAACAAGGAACAGTCCCAGCAACTGAACTACAAATATGTCCATTATATTTTCATTCTCCCCCTCTCACACACACATTATACTTAGGCTGTGGTCACACTTAAGGTTTAATTCACTTTCAGTCTACTTTCAGAGTGAGAGAATACATCAGCAAAGTGGTATGTTGTTGTTTTCCCCCAGCGTTAAATAACTCAGAAAATTCACCTTTGGGATAGATAATGTGGAAAGAAAATTACTGGTCACTTTGATGTTATGTTCTCTCACTCTGAAGGTGGACTGAAGCTGGATTAAACCTTAGGTGTGACCACAGTCTCAGGTGCATACATTCCATTTCATTCCATACATTATTTAATATGTTGATGATACCAAACTGCTAATGATGCCAGATTATCCATGGCAGTAAAACCACAAAGTGCAAAAGATCTCTCTAGGCTGAGGTGAACCAATATCAAAGGGGCATGTGAGTCCTGCATGAGGAAATTGACTTGCGCCAGAGCAATATACATGCACACAGACATGGGTGGATGTTCAGCAGGGAGCTTGTACCCGGGAAGAATTCCTAAGCTGATAATCTATACAGGGCCATATGAAATCGTGAACCTAAAATAATCCGGCTATGAGAAAACCAAGTTCCAATTGCGAGAGAGGATGAACTACAAACAATTCCCATAGCTTCAAGGACCACAACGAGCACCAACCCATCCTGTGTGTGCTTTTTCTCACAGAGCCAAGGGACATAAAGCAGCACAATCTACAAATGGCCAGAAGAACCTAATGCTGCTTCAGTGGACTTCAAAACAGAGAGAACACATCTGAAAAGCGAAGAGCTGTTTCCTTTTGCCATTGTCTAACTCAGAGGATGCGCCTTTGGTTTAGGCAAAGTGAAAAGAAAATGACCAGTCACTTTGCTGATGTGTTCTCTCACGCTGAAAGTGGACTGAAGCTGGATTAACACTTGGACGTGAACACAGCCTCAGAGTAAAGCTCTCGCCACATCTGACTCGGTTAGGACGAGGGCTTGCTCCTTTCCTTCCTTTTGTTACCTGCCCTCTCCAAGTGACAAATGACGCCTGCGCCTTGGAGGCCCTCGCGTGTCTCCTTCATAAGCGTGAGCGAGAAGGGTTGGTTGCTGCAGCTCATGCTGTCACGGGCGGCCCGCGCTTACGCGTGTAGCCCGCACACGTCTGTGGGCTCCCGGCAAGCGGGTGCAGCGGGAAAAGGAGTATAAGTAGAGAGCCAGACGCCGCCGCCGCCGCCGCTCCGGGTTGGTGAAGCCCTCCCCCCGGAGATTAAATGGCTTAAGGGTAGCTGCAGCCTTCTCTCGTAGGTTGTGTCCTTATTTATTTGAGGATGCCTGTAATTGCCGTTTGTACCTCGTTCCCACGCTACTATTGTTTGGACTTTGCTTTCCTATTCCCATCGTGCGTGCTAATTAGCTGGAGCCACTGCCTCGCTGGGAGGCGTGTGTCTCAAGCAGCCGCCCAGGAGGAAGGCGCAGGCGACGAAGAGGAATCCGAGCTCCGCAGTCCTCCTCGAGGCTTTCCCCTGGCCCGGCCCAAGTTAATGGGCAGGGACCAGACAGAGTCCGTCCACACCTATTTTTTTAATCCAGCTTCAGTCCGTTTTCAGCACGAGAGAGAACACATCAGCAAAGTCACAAGCCGGCTTCCTTCAGCATTACCTAACTTGGAAAAAAATCTACCTTTGATAGATAATGCAGGAAGAAAATGACTCTTCAACTTTACTGATGTGTTCTTCCATTCTGAAAGTGGACTGAAGCTGAATTAAAACTTAGGTGTAAAGACAGCCAGAGAGGCAAACGAACAGCTTTGTTAAAAATCAATGAGTGAATGTCCACTCCCCCCGACATATTTTAGCAAAACGTCCCCGTGAAAGGTTTGTTTGGCTGTATCCCATTTTGATCTGTATCTGGGTAGTGTTTTCCAAGACCATTCCTGACGTTCCTGTGATGCCATAAATCCATCACTTTCTGTTCCCTTCTACAGCTTCTCTCAGCCTTGTTGAGTATAATATCCTTTTCTGGCCCTTCATTTGCTTGCACTGTGTGTCCAGAGACTAATTTCTGTTCATTGGTTATTGCATCAAGAGAGCCATCGAGATTTTATTTGCTCCTGAGCTGATAAATTTGCTTTGCGGTTCAATAACTTTTCAGTAACCGTCTCCACTTCACTAATCTGAAAGCAGCCGCCTTCTTTTTCTAGCTCTTTCTCAGCTATGTGTGGCAGTCCCACCATGGCACTGACATAATGGCATGTGTGGACAGGGCCTAACTGAAAGCAGTTCTCCAGTGTAGTGGCGAGCCACTTGGACTAGGGCCTAACAGTATCTGGGTTTGAATCCCAACATGACCATTGAATCCTACTGAGTGGCTAGCGAGTGCCACTTCACAGCATTCTTCTGTTTAGCTATTAGCTGTTTAGCTATTAGAGGTACAAAGGCATAGGAACCCTGACCTGGATTCCGTATAGCAACTTGAGGTTATTAGAAGCATCCAGTGGGGATAGTTGTTGCACAACTCTTTGCCTGCTTTGAACTGCAGCTTTTCTCTGACAGCAATCCCATATACCATTTCTTTGGAGGTAAACCAATGAGAGTCTTTAGTCTCTGCTTGAGATGCCTATGGGCAGTTGGTGGGCCACTGTGTGCGGCAGGATGCTGGACTATATGGGTTGTGGCCTGATCCAGCAGGGCTTCTATTATGTTCTTATGTACATTGGCATAGGCAGTACTGCATTATTATTAATACCCATGAGTATTTTATAGGTTGTTTGTTTATAGCAGACCCACCCATGCAATCCTTCTCTGATCTGTGTTTTTGGATTACAGTACAGCCGGACCCCCATATCCACTGATTCAGTAACCACAGTTTCAGTTAACTATGCTTACTGGATCAGCCCCCCCACCCCCCATGGGCACAATAAGGGAAAAGTACCAAGAACCAGAAGGCCTATTTTGGCCTCTGTAGAGCATTGGAAAAGCCATGTGATGCCACCAGAGCCCATCCCAAAATGTAAGGGGGCATGTGGTAGGTGGGCGCAAGGTGTCTGATGGTGTTGTATGCTTATTCCAATGCTCTCTGGAGGCCAAAATAGGCCTTCCAGAGGCCAGTAAAAACACTTTCAGTACTGAAGTTGCACAGCCCCAGAACCGGAAGACCGGTTTGCAATTATCCACAGTTTCAGGTAACCATGGCAGAAGCTGGAATGTATCCCCAGCAGATACGGGGATCCGACTGTAATCTAAAATTATCTGTGTGATATCTGAAACAAAGGATAATTTCTGAAGCAGCAAAAAATCTGAAGCAGACAAGAATATCCAGAGATACCAGCAAAGTTTGAAAGATTCTACTGCAGAGTTAGAAATAGATGAAGATGACCTGAGGCATTTTCGCACTACACTCGATCCATTTGGAACGGGTGTAGGACGGGAAGCCTAAGACACTTCAGGACGCTTTGACCATTCACACATAGGAGCGCAGGAACGCATGTAAACGCATTCCGGCGCGCCTGTGCGCGAATGCTCAAAGTATTCTGAAGTGCCTTAGCCGGCAAACGCCGGCAAGGGGCGGGGAGACGGCTGCCGAGGCTCCCGCAGCCGGCAAAGTAGGCAATCAGCTGATTGTCAGCCAGAGCCGGCGGGGGAGGGGAGCCCGCGGCTGTCAGGGAGAGAGAAACATGAGCGAATGCTTCTCTCCCCAAACAGCTGCGGGCGCTTCATCCGCGCGGGAACGGATGTAGAGCACTTTAAAGTGCTCTACATCTCGAATGCGCGCAAGACAGCTCCAGACACGTCAGAGCGCAAGCCCCGCTGCGGCAATGCGTATGCCGCGTTCAAGGCTGTCTTGCACGCGTTCGAAAACCCCGTGTGCGAAAACGCCTCTGGAGTCAAATTCTACATGGTTACATCATACAAGGTTTGAGTGGGGTGGGGTGTTGTTTCACTTTCTTTAGGGTGATGCAGTTTGGGGATCTTCAGCCAATCAAACTTTTATGTGCTGCTTTCTGAATGTGGAAATACATTTTGTGTGGTTGATAATGTAACAGTGTCATCACAGTAATCCAGTTTAAGGGGAAATTAAATTGCAGCTCCTCCTATTCTGTCCCCTCCTATTCTGCCCCTAGTTTGGCATGAATAGTAGGAAAGTGAAGCACATTTTCAAGGTAAAGGAGGAGAAGGAACTGTGGAACAAAGAAGATGATGAAAGAAAGTCATAGGGTTCATCCAAATGCCCATGATTAAAGTATTTTTGAGAGACACTCATTTTCTTTTTAAAATGGTGGGGGGGAAGGATAGAACTGATCTACAGAATATTAGGGGATGGCTGTAGCTCAGCTGTAGAGCAAAGTGCCAGAAAAGCAGAGGACTGCCAGTTCAATCCCCAGATTTTCCCTGGAAGTAGGCAATGGGAAATCACTTCTGTATCTCTGGCCACAATTACACCTTAGCATTTTAATCCGCATCAGGAAGGCAGCCGAATCTCAGCCATTTTCAGCCTGAAATGGCTTGGTTATACCTTCCCGCTGCTGTCAAAGGGAATCACAGCAGGGGGGGCATGAGAGGCAGATCTGCTGACAGCAAAGGAATCACAGTAAGGGGGGTAAGGAGGCAGATCCAATGACAGAGCAAAGGAATCATAGCAAGGGGGAGGTGAGAAGGCAGATCGAAGGACAGAGCAAAGAAAGTGGGGCAGAGAAGGCAAAGGAAGGATTGTCACACCAAGGGGGAGGGGGAGAGGCAAGACTCAGAGGCTTATCAAGGTATCATTTTCTGGGCAGCTGGGGACTGAGAACTGTGGCCTCCTGGAAGGCGATTTAAATGTTAATGCTATGTTGACCTGAATGAAGGAAATCCCAAATAGGAGGAGGAAAATCCACACACCAAAAAAAAGTTTAGCCTTTAAAGATGTAACCAAATGGGTTGAAATTTGGGGTGAAGAAGAACTGAAGTAAAGGTATAACTGTCCTCTGTAAAGAAAAAGGCATAGCAGTCCCCATGGAGGTCCCCATGCAGTCAACCAGCAGTCAGTCATGACTTGATAGTACTCAACAACAACATTACATATAGCCTCCCCTATAAATGTGTGGCACTGGCAGAGCCAGAGCAGAAATAACCCCCAAATAAATTAAGATAGAGATTGCTGCTTGGTCTGAACTGATGTGAAATTATGCTGATTTGCGGACAAAATCTAGTGCCCAGTTAGATTGAACCATGCCAGGGCATGTGTGTTAAAACTGGATTGACCACGGTTTCTATGGTTTATCAGGAAACATATTACGGGACAATCAGAATTTGATAATTTTTGAAACTCCAGATGAGAATATGAAAACAAACTTTCCCCTCCCTGCTTTGCTTATGATATAACTGTAAAATAAGTAGCAAGAAAACATTTATGTAATTCTCCAATTACCATTTTGCATTCTGGAGACACCAGAAGGTGAGGGGAAACTCATTTGGAGAAACTGTATTCCTCTTTTGGCCTTTTGAGAGGCCATTAAATTGTTCGGTCACTAGGCACCATGTTCCAGTCCTGTGCACCCCTTTCCAGCAGCAAATATGGCTGAACAAATATGGCTTGTCTCATTCTAGTAAATCAGGAACACCTCACACTTAGAGAGACTCCACACTGGCCAGTATACCAGACCAGCAAGTGTTCCAGGAGCCTCCCTTTTTGATATTCCCTCCCTCAAACTACCCCAGCATGTGGAAGGGAAGCTCCTGATATGCCTGATACATTTACCAGGACAAGCCAGTATTTTTCTTTTTGTGCCAACATTTGCCCAGCCTCTGCTGCCACAACACCAGCTTGTTCAGCCCTATTTACTGCTTGAAAGGGGTTCTCATGACTAAAAAATGGCCCTGAATGCTTCTAGCTAACTGGACAATTTGATAGGCTCTCAAGAGGTCAAAGGCCAGGAATACTTTCTCAAAAAAAAAAAAAAGCCTGAGTTTTGCATCATCTTTTGAAGGCTCCATAAGAATGCTACTGTGCTCATTACAGGTCTGGAATACCTGTCTGGGCATTCAGGAAATAATTACAATTAGTTCTGGCATAATAAGGGTTTCAGAGTGCCTCAGCTGACAGCAGTTGAGTCTACAAGAAATGCATATATATGTATATAGAGCAGTTGTATTAATCTGATAGGAGCTGAACAAAGCAGGTACCCCAGGCTAAAAGCAGTAGTAACTAGCTTAATAGCTTCCATGTTATTAGGAGAAGCTACTTTTGCCCATAAGCCAGTGGGAACCTGATTTAGGTTACATTCCCATATAGACCTAGAAATAAATCCATTTGGATTCTGTGACTAGGATTGCACTGGTGGCTATAGTTCTGATTAAGGACATCCCTTCCCCCTACCTTAAATTCCAGACAAATAAGATAATTTATATTTGCTCAACAGTAAAAACCAGAAGTATTTGAAACGACAGCTAGGTTTGATGCTGAGTAATATGAATATGTTTATCACCACAGCTTTGCCAATTAGGATCTGGGATTTCAAAAAACAGTAGATTCTTAATGGGTCAGCCCAATCCATTTATCTTTATTTGAGCCATGAAAGCTTATGGAAATATGGACAGGACACACAATCTAAGATTACCTGAAAAGAAAGGAAAGGAAATAGAAGCTTCCTAAGGAATAAAATAACAAGAAAGCACTAAAGGCATTTCAATCTGGGGGCAATACTCTCCATTCTAGTACAGAGTGCACACTTCAGTAAGGGTTGTGAGGACGATTAAAGGGAGGCTCCCGGTCACTCTAGGCTACCTATGTATACATTGTAAAAATCAGTTCAAAAATGGCATGGAGGTGGTAGTGTGTGGACATTAGTGTTCTCATCCCACCCCTAATCTACACTGAAGGCTGGAGAATGCACTTCGGCCATTCATATGGATTAAGGCTCTAGTGTATGGATGCTAGCACTCTTAAGCTGCATTTGAGTCTCTCTTTTTTATTGTGTGCAGATGTAGCCTCCATTGTCCATAACATGTGACTTGCTGTTCCTATTTTAGAGTTCTCCTTATTTGAACCTTCCTGGTTTTCCCCCCAGTGGATTGCATCTTTGCATATTGAATATTTATTCACATTTACCCTAGGAGCTGTTTCTGTTCTTTTGCTATATGGACCTTTTGGTGCAGATTATTTTATTTTATTTTATATGTGTAGCTGTCAGAAACTCTTCTCAGGTTGCTTGTTGCTCATATACACATTCTGTACCCCTTTAAAAAAGGAAACACACACACACAAAATACCGGGACTCGTAGTAGAGGCCACCCTCCTGGTAAACCAAAATGCTCCTCAATGGAGGAACCGGCTTCCCAAGTTGGTGGAACTTCCCTTCCTGGATGCTTTTAAGTACAGTATAGCCTAAATGGCCATCTATTAGGGATGCTATAGGAGCAGATATTGTGCACTGGGGAGAATTCATTGTAGTGCATTGCCAAGACTCTTGTGACACCGTAGTCTAGAGCATCAGCCTAGCATCCAGGAGCCTCCCAGTTCAAATCCCCAATCTACCATGGATCAAATAGCTGTGGGTCAAACAGCCTCCCTGCCTTGCAAATTTCTTGGGAAAGGCTAAGGGAATAAACATTGTCAGAAGATCCAGGATGAAGCCCATAAAGTGGTTGAGTGGACCACTCTTCATTTCTTCAGCTGGTCCTGTCCTGAGACCATGTGCTGTAAAATAAACAGCCTATTACCCTCCAGATGTGTTTGACTAGCACTGCCATTGGCTACAGTCAGCATAGCTGGCCAGCCCAATGACACTTCTGTTCCAGAACATCTGGATGCCATTAGACTGAGACAGGTTGCTCTTGACCCTTGTGCTCAAAGAGTTTTTCATGCAGTATTTTCTATCATTGTTTAACCCTTTCTTGTCGGGAGTGGTAATGCTCCTGCATTCTTCAAGCAAATATTTTAGGCTCTCAAAGGCTCCACTCTCAAAGCAGCAACAACGTGGGGGTGGGCAGGGAAATCCCATCGCTCCGGAGGCCAGGACCTGGATGGAAAACAAACTGCAACCTCCAGTAATTGAATCAGTGATATACCCTGCCTTTCACCAAATGGTCCCACATTGGGTCACAACAGAACATTCTTAAATTAAAAAACATGATTAAAATACCACCCTCCTTTCTCAGCAGGGATACATTAAGAAGGTGGTAAACATCAAAAGGTGTTGGTGAAAATATAAGTTTTAATCAGACACTGAAACCTATGCAACATTGTTTCTTTGTTGGGAGGTTAGTCCAGGGCCTAGGGGCTACCACAGAGAAGGCCCTTTCTGAGGGTGATGGAACATCAAGAAAGCCTCCCTTCCCCTCATGATCTTAATATCCAAGTATATGTATGTGAGAGAAGGCACTCCTTCATGTAATCAGGGCCCAAGCCATTTTGGGTTTTGTATGCAAGAATCAACACGTTGAATTGGGCTCAGTAGCAAACAGGCAACCAGTGCAGACATGTTAAGACCAGTATAATATGTGTCCAACCAGAGACTCCTGTAAACATTCTGCACTAGTTCCAAACTATCTTCAAATGTGGCCCCATATAAAGTGCACTACAGTAGCCTAATCTGGGAGTTACAAGAGAATGGATCACTGCAAGTATTCTTTATCAAGTGAAGGCTGGAGCTGGAGCTGGTGAACCAGTCAGAGATGGAAGTAGGTACTTCAGGGTACTGCTGTCCCTTGATTCTCAAATGACAGTAATTAGTCCAGCCAGATCACACATGCTTTCTTTCTTGTCCCAAACAATGCCATCCAGATGGATGCCCACAAACATCTTGCTCTCAAGACCCTATGACACACAATACCTCTGTCTTGTTTGGGATTCATTTTGTTGGTCTCTATCCAGCCTATTACTCCTTCCAGGGAGTGATCAAGCACCTGAACCGCCTCCCCTGTCTCAGATGAAGAAATAGAGTTGGGTGTCATCAGCATCCAACTCTCCTGATGATCTCTCCCAGTGGCTTCATGTGGATGTTGGACAGCATAGGGGACAGAATCACTTTGAGGAACACCAAATAAAGCAGTGCCTCCCAGTCCCAGTCCCAAGTTTGTTCCTACAAGATACTATGGTCAGTGGTGTCGAAATCTGCTGAGAGATCAAGGAGAATCAACAACATTGCATTGTCCCCCTTTAAAGGCTATCCACCAGGGTGACCACATCAGTCTTAGTGCACTGCTGTTGCTGGATACCAGCAAGTCATAGCCAATTCCTGGTTGAGTGCATGGACACTCTTGTGTATGGACACTCTTGTGCATGGACACTCTTGTGCATGTTTCTTGGCATGGATACTGGCAATCCTCTGTTTTCCACTTCATTCTACCACTGAGCTACAGCTACTCCCTTTGGTGCCATATCCTTGCTTCAAGCCAGATTGAAACGAGTCTAGAGGTCAGGGATCTTTCTCTTTCTCAGTTTATCAAGGGCTGCTGGTGGAAAATCTGTTGCCTATGCGCTGTCTCCGTCATCCAGCCATTCCTGGAGTGGGAACTGCAACTGCTAGCTTGAGCAGCTTCCTCTGAGACTGCTGGATGTGCGGACAGGCAGCTACTGTTTAGTGCAGCATTTTCCTATTGAGTTATAGATAATAGGTATAGATTTTGTTCCTTGTATTGGATTTGATTCTGCCTTCTCTGCTTGACTGTACTGTAGTGCTAGGAAGCAAACTTGTAGCATTTTTTCCCATTGATCCAGCATAATTATGGCCAGTAAGGCTGTCCATATTCATTTGTTTTGGGGTGATGGAGTGTTTGACTTTTGGCATTAGACTGGGGTTAATTTATTTCAGCCAAAGTAGCCAATGGTTGCTGAAACTCAAGGACATGAAGAACAGCATTTTTTAACTATATGAATTTTTCCACACTCTTGATGGCTAAAAAGCAATACAACAATAGCACAGGTAAGCACATTTAACTTAACGTTGGTTTCACTGGACAGAAACTTAGTCATGTACTGGCTTCCTCCCACCAAGAAATACCCAATTTCATTTTAGCACTGTCTACCTACATCTTGTTAAATTCCTGCAAATCATAGTGTTCACTTTTTATATGCTTTTGTAGTCTTTAACAGCTGCACAGGAAGTTCAGTTTGGAAGGGAAACATTTTGCAGTATGTATGTATGCTGAAGCTGTTGGGGGGTGGGGCGAAGAACTAAACCTGCCATCTTCTTGCTTGTCATAAAAACAATTCAAAGCTGAGGAATCCGCCAGAGGGAATGTGATAAATACAGATCAAGCAGGTAAATCTCAATGACCCAACAGCCTGCGCAGCCTCCATAGGGAAAGTACAGCAAGCTGTTATGCCACCATGCATCTGGTACCATATTTATGGTGCACCTTTGACTGTCTTACCTCCACATATTTTACTAATCCACTCCAGCTGGAACATTCCAGATTTCTGAGGCACTTCCAACAGCTGCCACTGCTTGTTCTTTAGAAACCTTCTATTAATGTTTTCTGTAAAAGAGCTGGTTCCACTCCCCCACAAAGGAACACTTTTTGTAGAAATGGCTAGCAAGGATGATACAGTGAAAACCATTGCTATATCTCTAGCAGGGAGTAAGGCTGCGTTCACACCTAGGATTTAATTCAACTTCAGTCCACTTTTAGAGTGGGGAAACACACCAGCAAACTGAGAATCTGTTTTCCTTTGGCATTACCTAACTCAAAAAAATCCACCTTTGGGATAAATAATGTGAAAAGAAAATGACTGGTCACTTTGCTAATATTCTCTTGTTCTGAAAGTGGCCCGAAGCTGGATTAAATCTTAGGTGTGAGTGCAGCTTAAGAGAGGTTGTGGCAACCTCTTCTGGCAGTGGGCAAGACTGTATGCTTTCAAACCAGACCCAGGGATATCAATTTGTTCTGCTGATAAACCTGTCTGTTTAACAGAGAAGTCTAATAAGCCTTTAGTCACTAAGGTAAGGAGCACATTGCCAAAAACTTCAAAAAGAATAATAATGACTTAATTAAGTGCATCAGAAGTAGAAATCCAGCCAGGAAAGCAAATGCAACTATTAGTCAAGCATGGATGCAAAAGGAAAATGAAAGAGGATACAGAGATTATAGAGAGATTAAGGCCATGGTCACACCTTTACTTTAAGCAGTCTTCAGGCCATCTTTTGTCACTCTGCTCCCACCTTTTTTTCAGTGTGATTTATAAGTTGACTTTCCCTCTTCCTGTCGCACTTTCTGGAGTCTGCTTTCTCACAGGACCCAGTCTCTTTCAGCATGGCAAACCAAACCGAAAGGGACTGAACTGTACCATGATGAGTGGAACCTGCCTTCACTTCTGCTCAGTGGTGGTATACGTGGGTGGTGCAGCTCAGAGTTGGTGGCTCTTCTCCCTTCCTGTTCCATCCCTGCCAGCAATTCGTACTTTGCTTGCCACAATTCCAAGGACAGTGCCATCTCCCATCCTGCCCCCCTTGGTTCCCTGTTGTTCCAGTTGCACACCAGTGGACTCTGTGTCTATCATTTTTAAATATTTATATAAATCAATTTTGCACTAAACCAGTGAAGGAATGGATCATATTTTTTTCATTTGCTCTCTTCCCATTTTGCGGAAATTCTAGAATGATTTTTTAAAAAAATGGCCAGAAAAAGCACTGTCAGGAAGGGAAACAAGGGAAATAGATAAGCAGAGTATAGATCAGTGATGGCGAACCTTTTAAGCTTGGTGTGTCAAACTTCACAAGAAAACCTAGCTTAACTCGGGCGCTGTGTCACATCTAGAAATATCCATAATTTTGTGATATTTGTAGCTCTAGTAAAAAAGTTATATTTTGATATATGTATTTTATTAGAAGCAAAACCAGTGTTTTTTGCATTGGTGACTTTTGCTGCTGAATTTCGTTTGCTAAATCTTCAATTGAAAGTTAGTATTTCGTACACTTCAAGAACAAGCAAGCGCTACATGCCCAGGTGCCAGGGTGACCAGGTGTGTCACCCAAAAGGGCTTGGCGTGTCACCTGTGACACGCGTGTCATAGGTTGGCCATCACCGGTATAGATGATGCAATTCTGAGGACAACGTATCCTCCATTTTCCCTTGGCAGTGTGCAAAGGAAACAATGTTTTCTTTCATTAAAAGAGGAGTTTTATTGAAAAGCAGAACTGCTTCAGTCCTCTGACTTATAGTATCTCAACAGTTCCCTATGTTACTGTCAAATTTGCTGACAGCATCACACAACTCCAAACACACACGTTTGCCATTGTTGATTAACAGAACTTTATCCTATCACAATGCAAGTGGTGTTGATGCAATTGTGGGGTGGAGAATGAAAGAGTCAGGTAAAAAGGAGACTCAGGGTGATAACATAAAATGTGTGAGCACAGCAGCCCAAACCAGGGGCCTATTCGCACTTGACCTTTTTCTGGAGTATATCTCAGGATAGGGGTCTGTGGTCCTCATGCTAATGTAGACTCTGGCAGACCTCACTTTGGGCCTGCTGAAGCCTGTACTAGCATATGGACAGCAAGTCCCTATTCCAGGATATATTCCAGAATAAAGCCAAGTGCAAATAGGCCCCAGGAATGGATTATCAGGAATTGGGTACGAACAGGGCTAAGATGTCTTCAGTTCAGTTTGTTAATAGGATGGACTATTTCAACAAGGCGTGACTACAGCCTAAATGAATTCTTTGGGCCTTTTGCTGTGGGGTGAGCTCCAAAATGGAGCATTTGCACATAGAGCCATTTCCTAACCAGAAATGGCTCCTTTCGTGCAGGAATGCAGCCCACTGTGACTATGTGTGGTGCACGTCTAAATGTGCCATGTGTGCACCTACCTTGACCAGTGCTGGTTTCTGGCAGTCCTATTCACACCTCTTCTGGTGCTGGCATATCACACCACAGTTGTGTGGATGGGTTGGGGGAGGGTTTGTATGCATGGAGCATCTGTCAGTGTGGATGCTTAGTGAACAGGGATGGGAAGCAAAGTGCAAACTTCCCCTTTGTCTCAGGGCCTTCCTGACCTACCTGTATTCTGGATCAAAGCACCTCATAGTACTTTTCAGGTCTCTTTTGCAGTACAGTCCACCTCTTATGTGTGTCATCTACACCAGACAGAGTATAATCCAGATCAGGAAGTTCCTGATCTGGCTTGCCAGTGGACTTGATTAAGCAAGTACAGCAGAGGCCAGTTTATATCGTGGAGGTGTGCAGAAGGCACACCTTCACTTCTGGACTACTGAGGGATCCATTTCAGCAGCACTCCAAAGTGCTCTGCTGAAATGGGTCTCTGGCCCTGTCCCCATGCAATTGAAAGTGTGCTGGAACTCTTCTTTTGCCTCTGAGCGGCCCCATTCCAGGCTTTACAAGGCGCTTAGGGAGCTTAGGAAAGTGAGACACCCGCGATAAAATACGTGCACTTTAAAGAAGAGTTCCAGCTCTCTTTCGGCGATTCGCGGGTTTTGCTCGCTATATCTGCCTTGAGGATGCTCCGTGGCAAAAGGGGCGGGGATTGCTTGCCTGCACACACAGCCAAAAAGCATTCACACATCTGAGAAATGCAGCAGGTTCGCTTCCTTTCCTTTGTAAAAAGAGCCAGAATTGCTCAGAATTGCAACATTGTTATCAAGTGATCTGTGAAAGCCTTAAAAGAGAATGAGCGAAGGATCGCGCTGCCGATGTCTGCAGCCGCTGACTTTGCCGGGGCAGAAAGCCTTTTCTAACAGAGAACTGAGTGAAAGTAAGTGCTGAAAGTGAATGAATGAGCAATCATCTGCCTTTGCTAGGGGCGGGAAGCCGTTTCAGGAGACGGAGATCTGGCTATTTTTCCTTTTAACAAGAGAGGGGGCGGGGGAAAGAGAAGACGGCTACCATGGGGACGGAAAGTCCGTTTAGATCGCAGCTACCATGGGGATGCTTATTCCGGAAGTGGAGGGGACTTTTAAAGTCAGCTATAACAGAGTGACGGCAGAGGAAGCCGAGAGGGGCTAATAAGTCTTTTGGGGACACGGCTTCTCTCTTCCTGCCCCAGCAGTAAAATACTCCTCCTGAGTATAATACCCACATCAAAGCCTAGTAGGAGAAAATGGGGAGCCTTCCCTCTGCACACCCAGAAAAGCATAGTTTCCACCCAAACCTAAAATAGTCTACTTGCTCATTCTCTCTTTGCAAAATGAAACAGGCTAACAATCTGAAACATGCTTAGAACTTGCTTAATCCAAACAGTCCATGGGGTTTTTTCCACTGTCACTAAAAGTACCCATTAAGTACCCATTAATGGGTAGTTAATGGGTACTTCTAGTAACAGTGGGAAAAAAATATTTGGCCAATTTTGTTCATTAAAAAAATGGAAAGGCATTATTTTGTTAGGACAGTCAGAACTGAAAATGGCCTAGAAACTGATAAAATGTTGTGTCTGACCGCAGTAGTAGGAAGATTAGAAAAACAGGTCACAAATGAATCCCAAAAGTAATGCGAGCTTCCTAACCATTACTCTCCACTTACTAACTCAAGAAGAGAGTAAGATACACTCATATATAGCAGGTCGAGGCCAGCAGGAGTCACATAGCAGAACAACAAATGTGTCTCTTATCTTATTTGTGATGTGTCTTCTACTGTGGACTTCAGGCACCTGTTGAAGAGACACATTTTTACTCAGGCTTTCCCTGTTACCTAATCTACTGTTTTAACATTATTTTAAATATTGTTTTTGTACTGCTGTTAGCGGTTAAACCTTGCTTTTGCATAGTACTGCAACCCACTCTGAGATACTTTCAACACACACACTTACAAATGTGTCCATGAGGATGACCACAAGAGAACCACTTCCCTCCATTCTCCATCGTTCAGATTGTCTGATCTTCAGCAGCAAGGAGTCTTTTGGGCTAATGGAATAGTAATTTTCCAGAACCTGCAAGCAAGCTCCAAACTCTGCTTCACAACTCATCAGCTGCCTCATAGAAAAAAAAAAACCAGTACAAGTGATAGTTATACCATACACATCCCCATTGTGTGTTTGCTGGAAGAAAACCTTCAAAGGGCACTGAAGTTAACTACCCAACCTCATTGTTCTTTTCAACACCCAGCTGGGGTTTTTTGTAGGAGATATATGATCTGAAGCATGCCAGCAGCTGTAGGACACTCATAGTTTCCTGATGCCATCAACCTTCCAGCTTTGACAAGCAAGTGTGTACAAATTCCTCTGCCCTGTTCTGTCTAAATGCAAGGCACACGGCTTCCATTTCAGGAATATCTTTTTCTGCCTGAAAAAAGAGACCAGGCAGGGCTGACTTTTCAACTTTGTAATACCGGGTGGCTAATCTCCCCTCTCACCGCCAATTTCACTGCACATCAAAGAGCTGAATTCCTTCTCTGATTTACACATTATTGAGCCCTAAAATGATTGAGCTACCCTATCCCTTTGGTCTCCTCTCTCTATGTTATTTTTATATTATATATATGCTCTGACGCCTAGGCAAACGTGGAAATTAGGTTAGTCATACTTCCTTGAGAAATGCATTCTACTGCATTTGGCCAGAAGCCTTCATGTTTCCTGAGTGTTCCAGACTGAATGCTTGTCAATGAAAAGAGCTGCCATAAATGTAAGCCACAATGGAAAGGCTAATCTGACTCATATACCAGCACAGGGTCATGGGTCAGTGGCAGGCCACGTGCCTTGGAAAGACAAGATCTGAGGTCTTACTAATACCTGCAAGAGCTTGGTTACCAAACGTGGTGTGCACTGTAGAAGCCAAGAAGAAGTTAGCTTTTCCACCCCACTTTTCTCACCCATTTAAAGGAACCCAAAGTGGCTGACAATACTTTCTATTCTTCTCCCCACAACAGAACACCCTATGAGATAGATGGGACTATGAGAGGTCAACATAAACTAACTTCAAGGTTTCCAGAATGACAGATAAAATGATAGGTAGGTTCAAGTATACAATGCTAACAACAACAAACAGGCAGCAAAATTAAAAAATACTTCACATGCACAGCTCATTCTTCCAGCCTAGGGAATAGATAAGCCCCACTTCTCAAACCCATTTATCCTGATGAGGGGTGGGGACAACAGAAACACTGAAGTAAAGCAGCAAGGTGCAAAATGCTGAGCATATTGCCCAGTCCCTAGAGAGCAGTTAGCTGAGGATAGTTGCTGTGAGCATTTGAGATGTTTGAATTTACATTTTGCAACATTCATCACAATCATGTGAATTCCAGAAATCTGGCCAGAGCTGAATTTGTCCCTTGGAGCAAAATAAGGAGGATTTGGGACACTGCATTTAAAAGGAGCAAAGTAGTCATGTGCCACTTACAGGGTTGTTTTGAGACAAAAGTGAGAAACTCCAGTTTTCTTGTGAAAACCTATATAGCGGCGGTGGCAGCAGCAGCAGCAGCCCCTCCCCCGCTCATGAAGTCTGTCACACAATTTGTGTCTGTGTGGCCTTTCATGGCTGTGTGCTATGGTTGATGGCCCTAAACATGCCTGGCCACTCCATCACTGCACCAGCATTCACAAGCACGGTGGCAGAAAGGCCAGTTGCAGCCCTCAAGAGTGGCTTTACCCGCTCTCCTTCTCCTGGGCTTTCAGTGTTCCCAAAATAGTGTGCAGCCAGCAGTTGTGCCCCAACATTTGGTGATGATGTTGTGGGAATAGATGCACAAGCATCCACAGAGCAAGAATCAGTTTGCCAGTTTACTGCCTGGCATTGTGCTCTACCCCACTGCACTGATGTTGAGGGTGGAGGTTTTAGTGAGGCTGTCTCAAAATGGCAGAGGGCTGTTGGGGATATACAGTAATGCCGGATTGTAGCTTGTGAAAAGCGAGGAAATATGTGTCATGTGCAGGTAGCTAACTAATTACCTTATTGTGCACTCTGGCACATGTACTGTCTCCTTCACCATCTTGTAATCATTACCAGCAAAATCAGGTGCAGAACTATCTAGCAGAGCCCCCTACTACCAATTACACCACTCTAGATTACTGTTTGTTTAAAAACTAATGTTTAGGTTTGCTTAAAAGCCTCAGCAGAGTCTCACAGGAGATCACACCTGATAGTAGTAGCTTAACCAAGTGAATCTTCAAGCAGAAAATAGAGCAGGAAAGAGCTTTTGGCAAGTCCCAGTAACTGGAAGTCAAAGAATGAAGGATTGTCCTGAAAGTGGGTTGCATAATAAAAACAAATCCAATATTCTGTTAACAAGAGTTTAGAGGTCAGGTTCTCATCCCTGCCCACAAAGACATGTGCAAACTCAGGAGCTGAAAGGGAGGAGGGGGAAATGCAGAGGAGTGAGACAGTTTCCGTCCTCTTCTCCCTGGTGCATTTCTCGCTCCTCCAAATGTCTTGCAGACTGACAATGAAAAAGAAGGGATCACTTTTTCTTCTTTAGGCGCCGAGGTGCAATTGCACCAGAGAATGCCACGCATTGTATGCTTCACCACAGGGCTGTATTTCAGTGCCAGCAAAGGAAACAAATGCTGCCCCGCTGTCTCCTGGAAATCCCACTCTCATCCCCGCTGGGTGAGCTCATTTCAACGCCAACTGACTTTTTGCCCTTGCTTAATAGAGCTTAAAAGGTTCCAGCTTTCTTCTGTCCTTTCTCTCTTCCCCTTCCCTACCCCTTCCTGCAATGCAGGGATTCCAGCCATGAGACATGTAGATAATCCAGGCTTGTGATGTGCCATCAGGGGCCAAGGTGGAAGGAAGGAAGGAAGGAAGGAAGGAAGGAAGGGCCTTTTCTTCCAGCATCATGTGGGGGAAGTTGCTTCTATGTCAGGGTATTTCCGTAGCAATCTGAGCAGAACACTATAAAACATCCGATCTTAAAAGGTAGCCATTTAAGCCACCCAAATCCCTTTGGAGTCTGACCTTTTTACAGCTGCAGGGCTGAAAGACCCCAGCAGATCTTTCCCATACTCTTCCTAATGATGTTTTACTCCCGTTGAGACACACACACACACACACAGAGTCCCTCCCTCCCTCTCTCTCTCTGCCTGAGAACAAAGGTTTTGTGTGAGGGCAGCCTCCCAGTCTTTGGCCTGCCACCGCAGCGCCTTTCAGCCTCAAAGAGAGGAGAAGGTCTCCAAAGGCTAGCAGGCATGATGTAGCGAGGGCTCTAGTAATTAAGTTAGCTCCGTCCTAGCTCGCTTCTGTGCGCTGCTCTTAGTCCTTCACCCCAGCTGCCCGCCCGCCCGCCTTCCCGCCCCCGCCCGCCTCTCCCCTCCTTCCCTCCCCCGGAGACTGTGTGTGTTTAGGAGGTGATGTTTCCCACAGTTCTGATCTAATTCAACTGTAATTCAATCTCCGTGTGACCAACACTCCGCCAGCGTTCTCCCACCCGCCGGCAGACTCCTCTCTCACAGGCTGTGTGTGTTACACATTTGCACTGTCAATCTGACATACTCCCCTCAAACAACCTCGCTGTATAGACTTACAGTGTCAATCAGGGCGGCTTTGAGGCCTGTCTGCAGCAATAACTCCAACAGGAACACCCTCTTCCCCCTCTCCATAGCCCTGTTCGCCTTCATCCTTTACTGCCGTCCCCTTTCCCCTCTGTGTTCTCGTTTTCTTTGCTTCCCTTATGTCTGCCACTCCGTCACTTGCAAAGGGACCGGCTTTACAACGCTTGGGAGCAGCCACAAAGACAAAAAGCCTAGCCAGACCAGATAAGACCAGCTAAAGCAGATCAGGCCAGGCCCAGATTCCTTGGAGATCTCCTTTTTTAAAAAACAAAAAACAAAACCCTTTAACCCTCCCAGCCCCATCAAAAGTGGTTCAACAGGACACTTTTTGTACTGCTAGAATATGGCTGCTGCTTTTCTAGAAAACGGGAAAACCCACATCAACTGAAGGATTCCTTCCTTTTGAACATGAGTTCTCAGCAGTCCTGGGCGTCGTGGAAGAAGTTCCCCACAGAGGTCTTTCAACCTTTTTTGTTTTCAATGTCTCTCAAGATCAAGTGCTGACTACACCTAAAGGTTCATGTGTAGGGATGTAATGAACTGCAGTTTGCTGAACCACAAACTACTTCTAGAGACCCAGGACCCCCAGATGCTTTATTTATTTCTATGCAGTCCACTCTTAGAACTCCTGTCCCCAGGTGTTATTCTTGCTTAGATGCAACCCATCTTCCTTCATTGATTGTTTAAAAAGAGAGAGAGAGATCAGGAAACTTTCAGAATGGCATCCACTTTTAGACTTGCAGTTCAGCTGGTAAATTCTATCATTCTTTTACCTCAGCCTATTAGTTCTTTGTGATGCTGGCTTGTTTCAGTATTTTTCTTAAGGGGGGGGGGGAGAGCGCTGATCTATTTTTCTTCCCATTCATTTTTCCTTATGCTTTTCTTTGTACTGGCATTTCCTGGCTTTAGGACAGCAAAGTGCAATACCAGGCAAAGTTTCAATTATGTTGCCAGAACAAGGAACGCTTAAAGCTGAGGGAGATGTCTTTAGGCATGTGTGAAAGCAGATGTGGAGATAAACTTTCTCTTCCACCCAGATGTGTTGCCTGCCCTACAAACTCAGCCTGAAGAGAACATTCATGTAAGTATCACTGAGCCATCCTGCCTGTACTCTCAGTGTCCAAGAAACAACAGAGGGTTTTGAAGAATTTTGCTAGTTACTAAACTTGGTGTTTTTGTCTCAGTCTGCAGGATACTGAGGAGGGGGAGGTACGCCCTGCATTCCTTGCTTTCTAGGCCTATTCTGCCCTGGCAAAGCCCCTGGAAGTGAAATCTAATAAAAAGATTGTTTATAACAGCAAATTCCAGCCCTGCCCATTTAAGGCTGCTGTCCCATGTACCAGAGAATGGACACCATTGAATTTAAAGAATTTACTCACAAGTTACGTATTCATAAGACTATTAGATTAACTATAAGAGGGATCTGAAATGTTCCAGGCAGGATAAAGGATCACCCATGATGCTGTGTAGATGACATTCTTCAGCCCAAGAATAAAGTGCCAGGTCTTTTATTTTTTTAAAAAAATTAAATTCTCAGTAGAAGATTAAAGCCCCAACAGGACCGCCATCTTTCAAAAGATATGTGGTGCTCATTAAGCCCCATTATTCATCCTTGAAGATTTGTCTTTTTTCCCTCCTGGGAAACTGGAAAGGGTAGCAGTATCTTGGTTAAATGTCTCCAAGTCCTCAATCACTATTTAAGAGACCCTGGCCTTTGAAGGGCCATAGAAGAATGAAGTTGTTTGGGGATTATCTGAATAGCTTTTATTTCCGCCCATAATGGTGAGGGAAGTGGAACATATGCCCCCGGGCAGATAAGCTGATCCACAAAACGCTGCTCAAGTGCCTTTGCTAAGCTGGAGGATCAGAGTCAACAATGCAAAATAAGAAAAGGCAGCCCTTTTTTTTCATTTGGTCATAAGTAATAATGCTTTAAAGCATCATCAAACAATGAAATCATCAATGGCCAGGCTGCTCTGAAAGAACCCACAGCCTTTACATGCACATCCTCTTTGAATTGACTTCAAAGTGACTACTCCTTTAAAAACAGAGGGTGGGGTTTCAGGCCTATACTTGGCTGACCAGAGCCTTTCAATTTTGCTGCTTTTTTTTCATTTTTAAAAAGCCAAATACAATTTTAGGTGGCAGAGGGGCAAATCTTCCAGTATTCCGAATTATGCCAACATGCTGCATTAGAAGATAAATTTAAAATGATTCAGAAAGCTGATTTCTAGATTGGGTTGTTGCAAATCTTCAGTTATTCAGTGATAGTAAGAAAATTGTAATCAGAAATGCCCTGCTGGACAAGACCAATGGCTCATCCAGTCTAGCAGCCAGTGCCCGAGGTAGGCAAGTAACTACCTTCCGGAAGGCCCCCCCCCCCAATTTTGTCAGTCTCATTCCTCTGGAGCTGATCTTCAGAGGCATGCTATGTCCAGTATTGCAGGCAGTCACAATCTTCTTCTGAAGTCACTTAAATGATAGTCATCACCAGATCTCATGCTACCAAATTCCACTGTATAACTTATGTTTGGTGAAATGCTTCCTTTTGTCTGTCCTGAAACATCCAAGATCCAGCAATCTTGGGTGATTTTTGGTTCTTGTAATGTAGGAAAGGAAATAAAACCTTCATATCTGCCAATATCTACCTTTCCCCTGTTAGTTTTATATAGAGTTACCATGTGTGGTACTCACCAATCGTTATCTTATGTTAAGAGAAAGTTTTGTGGTTAAAATTAAGAGTTTGAAACATTTGTAATAGTCCACACTACAGAGGCGCATTGGAACTGTGGTGAAGACAGTTACAGGTAGGCAAGGGGGGCTTACTCAGCTGTTTCGGAAGGAGGCAGGGGTGGGTCATGGAATCCTGCCAACCAATCAGAGAGCACTAAGCTCTCGGGGGTGGGGGGAGGTTGAAAAGGCAAGCCTAACGGCTGAGACGGGTGATTATTTTTATGACTGTTGTTGCTGTTGGGGCTGAAAGTGAAGTGGTCAAGAGTTGTTGCTGGGAGAGAGAGGGAGGAGGAGATAAAGAAGAGGGTGCTGAGTAGTTAAAAGGATGATGAGGAAAGGAGTTCAGTCTGACTGCTTATGTGGCTGAGTCCTTTATCTAAGTGGAGCGGCAAGAGGCGTAAAAGCCCACTGTCCTCCTGAAGAGATAGGATCAGTGAAGTAGGAGGGTCCTTTTCTAGGTGGAATAGGCAGGCAACCCATAAACTGACCCAGGTGGATAGGCAGGCAACCTGTGTATGTGTATAAGTAGAAAGGCTGTTAACTCTGGTACTGCCTAGGTAGACAGGCAGGCAGCTCTATGTACAGAGATTGAAAAGCAGAGAAGGGTTTGTCAATTTGACTGTTTGAGACTACACTTGCAACTGTGGCGAAACTTGCCTGAAGAACCGTTACAATCCAAGTTGTAAATAATAAAGTTGAGCTTGTGTTTCTTAAAAGGAACTTTGTATCAAAGAACCCTTATTGACAAGGAGCTACTTTGCACATAATTAAAGGGCATTAGAGAGGGAAAATGATGCTCTTTGCTGTTGCAGGGAAAAACTCAAAGCGGTCAAGCAGAAGAGAAAATACACGCTACCAACTGAATATAAGCAACAGATGCACATTACATTGAATAGTTACATTTTATTAGGCAATCCCCTGAGTTTATATTACAATAAGTCGACCGCTTGGCCCGCAGCGAAGGGGTGGTGTTGCACCATGTAGAAAAGAGGACAGCACCTTTAAAAGCTGTACAGATTAGATAATTACAGGCAAGCTCTGCTGGAATTTCCTCTTCTGCATAGACTATTAAAAGTACAGGAACCACGTTCTCTTTTCCACAGAGCTATCCTAGTTTTATACTCTTCCCATCCCCTCCAGGTACACAAATTAAGTAGGTAGGTAAGGACATAATAAGTGCCCAATGAATCAGACCTAAGGCCATCTAGTCCAACATTCTGCTCCAAAGTGACCACCCAACTGCACAAAGCAGCCCACCAGCAGGACTTGAGACAGGCCCATAGCTGACTCTATATATATGGAGGAGGCATCAGAAATTGTGGGTGGAACATACCACCTCCTACTGCCATCAGGGCTAATAGCTAGTAGATCTTCTTAATAGGTAGGCAGGTAGCAGGGAAAATGATATTTTTAAGATGATTAAAATACATAGTTTGGTTCCATCTCCCCCAAGGGTTTTAGTAGAAGCCGCCTGCAGTACTACTCAGAGATGATAAGAAATGAACTTGAGACCCTCTGCATGCCAATCCAGTGTTCTCTACCACATTTGGGGAGAGGGGCACAATGAAAAGCCTTTTGTAGGACAAGATGACAAGTAATCTTTCCAAATTCACACTTCATGAAACAGAATACCTCAAGAGACTATGGCTAAGGACAGGTTTTAAGAACTGATGGGTGTCACGTATCTGGCTTACATGACAGAAATGGCCAGGGAGGAAGATTTGCAGTGGCAAGGGTGGCTGCTCTTGTGCTGGATGTTACGATAGATAAACCAGGCTACCCAACCAGCACAAGTCCTGGGGATCAGCCATGTGTTAATGGCTGACCCTAGTAGATATGAAAATGGGGTAAGGGTAAAATGAAGAGGCTGGAGAAAGGTATCATTTTTAATTCTCCCAGGCATTTTATACAGTCATCAAAAGGAGCGTGGAGGAAATGACATCAAAGCAACTTCAGAGGAGGTGATTGGAGGAAAACTGCTGTCATGTCACATCCTGTGGTAGGAGGTGGGGAAAATCCTCAAACAGGAAGAGAAGAGTTGTGCTTTTAAACCCATGTGCTTGTGAACTCCATAATGCCTAAGGACCACTGCATGGAGTGGAAAGAATTCAGCACCCTGGTGGTGCTGAGTGTGTACTACAAGCTTATGGAACAGAAAAATTGTTGCTCCTTTTACTCTGAGGCTTGAGAATTAAGGTGGGGGCTGCAAGGGGAAGCTCGGGGGGAAAGGCAATTACTTCACCAAGGCAGTGTCAGAATGGTTTAATGCACAGATGACAAGATTGCTTTTGTGTCTTTTGTGGTGAGAAGGCACAACAGTAGAACCAGGAGGCACTCTATGAAGCTGATGGGCAGAAGAGTTTGGACCAACAAGGAGGAGAATCTTTTCACCCAGAGGGCCATTGTCTTTGGAATTTCATCAGAAGAGGTAGCAATAGCAACCAGTCTAGACAGCTTTAAGAATGGAATAGACAAATTCATGGAGATCAGCGGTATTAGTAGCTCCCACTGAATGCATGTATAGGATGTCTAGGTACTGCATCCAGGTTGGAGAGATAAGCAAGAAGTTTCCAAAGGCCATTTGCAGGGAGTAAAGAGCAAGTGAAAGTTTTGCTTTCATTTTCTCCTTGAGAATGCCCAGAAGAGTTATTGGACCACATTGTAACACAGGATGCTGGACTGATCCAGCAGGGCTCTTCTTATGTTCTTATTTGGCTGACTCTTAGTACAGAATGACCACATGCAGCAGCAGCAGCAATAGAACACAAAGGGCACATGCTAAAACGTTAACCTCTTCCTTGTTTTGAACTCTCCCCTTCAACACCATGTTGATTTTAAGAGTCTCTTCTTTCCCAGATCATGAGTCAGTGAGTTAAATGACTGCATCCCATGAAGTGGAATAGCAATCTCAATTTCATAAAAGCGCATTTCTGTTAATTCAGGAGATATATGTGTTGCGCATTTAAGGTGAGCATCTTTCTCACACACGTCTTCCGCTGACCTGTTTTGCCACGGTTGTCTGTCTAGCAAGGGCAAGCACTAACTACAATAGGGAGAATCGTGAAAAGAATTCCCAACCATACGTGAAGGGTGGCCCCTTTTTAAAGAAAAGTACCTTTCAGCAGCTGATCAGGAAGTTCACAGTTAAGTTGTACAATTTCTCATTCTCAGAATTGTTTTACTCTGCCTGCAAACTCTCCATTGTTTCCTATGTATTATCCTGAAATAATACATATCCTTGAGAAAACATGTCCTTCTAAGCCACTCCATTGTTGTTATTGTCTCTTCCCGTCCCTCCCTGGATCAGATTTGCTAGACTCTCAGAAGCTAAGTCTGTGTCATTGTTACTGCTGCTCAGATTTTCTTAAGAGGGAAGGATGACTTAAGGATTCTAATACAACATGTCATATAGCATAATACGAGAGAGGATGTTAGCTCCTTTCAAATAGCTACTTTTATTTTCAGTGAATGGCACCTGATTCTTTCCTTTCTTTGTCTTATCTCCATTCTGTTCCTGCTAAGAATAGAAAAGCCACTATTCATTTAAGGGGGGAAACCCCTTGAATATCAGTCTTTGATTTGCTTATATCAGTATAGGTTGCATAACTAGAAGTATCCCCCCCCCCAAAAAAAAAAAATATTATGAAGAATGAGTGTCCCACTGGTGATGCTTTCCTAGACATTCCATCATTTGGAAGGAACAGGGCATTCTCAGTCATAGCCCCTAGGCTATGGCGTAGTCTTCCCATGGAAATACATCAGGCAAGGAAAGTAACCACATTCAACACATGTGGTGACCGAGTCTTTTCATAACTCTTTCCTTCCCAGCAGAAGGTTCATGTGCATTGGGATCTCAGCATCTTAGCATAGTCAGCAAGTTCCAGACAACTATAGAGGGCTTTTCTGTGATGGCTCGCAAGGATGTGGAATGACCTTTCCTCTGGGGTGGTCTGACCCTACCTATTTAGAAACACCTCTTTACCCTAGCCTTTGACTGAAGAAGGTTATTGCATTGAATTGATTATAACCAAGATCTCAGAGTATAAGGCAGAAATGCAAATTGATAGTATAAATTTATTTCTTATTGGGCAGAAGTGCTAAATTAAATAGGATATCACTGAAGATAAGAGGAGCTCTGCTGAATCAGACCACAAACCATGTAGTCCAGCATCCTGTCTCACGCAGTGTCCTAGCTCTCCTGCATAATGTATCAGCTTCATAGAATGCCTACTGGTTCTGCAACAAAGAATGTTTATCCACCTTTTCTGCACCATGCAGGATTTTATATATTTCAATTGCGTCACCTCTTAAACATCACCATTAGTATGCATGAAAAGTATTTGGCAAAAAGTGTGCATGTCCAGGTATCTGAATCTAACATCAGCCAGAAGTTACTTACCTATAGATACGCATCTAAACTAGTCTTCAGAAATGACAATATGACTATATCATTGCCCAAAGGGAAGGCTGGGGTTGAATGACAGTGCCATCTTACACAGATTGATACTGAATTAAAGCCTACTGAGTCTATTGAGATTAATTGCCAAATGAATGCACAAAGGGCTGCAGCCTTAATAATTTTAATCTTACAGCTAAAGCCCTGAGAGCTTCCTGTGCTCCAAAGCCCTTTGTCTTCATTCAGCACAGGGCATGGTAAGATTTCAGAAATTACTGAGAAATCCACCTTTGGGTTAGATAATATGGAAAGAAAGTGACAAGTCACTTTGCTGCTATGTTCTTGCACACGGAAGGTGGACTAAAACTGGATTAAAACTTAGGTGTGAACATGGCACAAGAGAACACATTAGCAAACTGTGATCTAACCCAAATGTGGATTTTATGTGTGAGATTATGCAAAAGGAAAACTGCTTGTTACTTTGGTGGTGTGGATTAAAACTTAAAGATGATGGAAGTTATAGTCCAAAACACACAGGCTCATTATTTGCTGTCCTAGGAGACGGTGAGAAAATGCTACTGCAGATGCCCTGTTACTGCGTGGAGACAGCTTTGCTTTCCTTCACCTCATTTTGAATTGTTAAGTGAATACTTTCTGTTGACTTGTCCTAGTGATATGCTCCATCATTATCATCCCATTTTAGCAGGATGCCATCACTTTCTCAGGATCTCTTTTTATACAGCTTATATCCTGCCCTCCAGCTTGAGTGTCCTCAGTGCAATAATCTGAAAAGTAGCAAAATAATTATGACAACATATGAGAACATATTTTAAACCCTTAAAACCAGGACATAGCTATTGCTGTTATTCAAGCATTCCCATAGGCCTGAGGAAAGAAATGTGTGTTAATTAGAGGTATGTAGAACTGCAAACAATGGAAAATTTGGAAAAGAAAGCATTTCTTGTTTCCCTTCAGACATTTTAATTTGTTTTTCTGAATCCTTCCAAGATAACTGGAAAACAACAATAACAACATTCCAGGTTTCTTTGTTCTTCCACTTGAAACTTTACATCCCAGTTCTTAACCTCACATATAAGCTCAGCAGGTTACATCTATATGCAGGAAATG
Source organism: Aspidoscelis tigris stejnegeri (assembly GCA_023333525.1). Classification (NCBI taxonomy): domain Eukaryota; kingdom Metazoa; phylum Chordata; class Lepidosauria; order Squamata; family Teiidae; genus Aspidoscelis; species Aspidoscelis tigris. Next base: position 34,947,542 of record JALMGA010000004.1, on the reverse strand, counting down.
TAGCATCCAGAAGGTGTTTCCCTAGCATACAAATGCACGCAACATGCCCTGTATCCATTATGGCCTTTTGGAAGAGCTCTGAGGACACCTTCAATGGAATGGTGGATGATGCTCTCAGGTCTCTCTTTCTGAAATGGACTGCCATAGTGCTATAGTGGGCACTGTGGAAGAACATGAGGAAGTCATTGGCTGTTTTGCACTAGCAATGAAGAGCCCATCAGGAACCTGACAGGTACTCGATCGGTACAGATCTGTTATGTACCATCTGCATGCAAGAACCTTTAAGAACCCTATTAGGACTCCATTCTGAATGTGCTGTACTCAAAGGCACCAGCAAAATCCAGATTTAACAGGGTCTTTGGACTCTTAAATCCTGATTTGCAAGACCCCTTTAATGGTATCTTCAATTCAGTCTTCTGTCATGAAGACCGTATCAGAGGCCATGCTTCCACACGTATACTGTGGCAATGGGGTTCAAGGGCGGGCTTAGAGGCTGCCATTTGCAGCAGGGTGACTACCAACACACACACTACATAGGTCCACATGTCCTTCATAGTGGTCTACAAAGCTGAGCACAAGCTTTGTAGCAGCTACATAGGCCACTATGAAGCTATGTCTCTCCACTACGCCCACTGTAACCAGAGGTGACCCCTGACTAATGGCCAAACAGGCCAATCACGCAGTGCCACCAGCAGACCTTCTTGCTTGGGCCAAATGCGGCTGAATCGGAGCCTTGGGATGGGTACTATGGCATCTGCACAGCGGTCCTGTTTAGCACTCATTGCCATCGGGTGCTAGATGGCCCATGCAGATACATGGGGCCCTCACCATGATGCATATCTTCAAAGACCAGATATCCAAGATCTAGATCTTCTAAATCCAGGTTAGTGGAGGTACATGTAAAAGCAGCCATTGGGAACACTAGTATCTTGATTCAAAAAGTGCCTCAATAAAACATAGCTGGTTTGAATAGCTGGTTTCAAAAACGAATAAATGGAGTTGTTCCAGAGGGAAATAAGGCAAAATTGCAGAAAGGAGGGAAGGTGGCAAAGAAGTAGGTCTGGGGTGAGGGTGAAATTGGGGAAAGGAGGGAACAAATAGATTGCAAGCAATGCAGGCATCTGGTTTCTCCAAGCAAACAAGATATATTCTGAGAGTGGTGTAGTCAGCTGGTTTGAATGTCTGATTGCACTTGTTTCTCAAGCATTCGTTGGGCCAGCTCTTTCAGCTAAATCTGTAGGCGAGGTTTTTGAGGGTTCCTTCAGAAAAGAGTGGATTATTGCAAGGACACATCTTACTGGAGCTATATGCAGTTGCGGCCACACTTAACACTCAAAGTAGTCCAGCTCAGAAAGGCCTGCTCCATACAATCACCCTGCAGAGGATAGTTGGGTGTGAAACTGACTTGCAGGACTCGGGCCACAGGTATTTAGATTCTTGTCCTTGTGCCTGTCGCTTTATGGAACATCAAGGAAGTAGCTAAAGATCATAGGATGAAAAACTGGGAACAAAGTTATGGAATTATTGTGACAGGTAAAATTTTAGATTTAAGGCTTTTTAGTACAACAAATTCTTACTTTGAAGTTTACAAATAAAGTAAACTTTAATGACCAGTAAGTTCGGAAAGAGAGAAACAAATGAAAATTAACGTTAGGTGAAAATACAACTAATTAGCACTACTCCCATCTACAGCTGGTGCGCCAACTGAAGCCTTTTTTGGATAGAGATGACTTGGCCACAGTTACCCATGCTCTGGTAACCTCTAGATTGGACTATTGTAATGCGCTCTACATGGGGCTGCCCTTGAAGACAGTCCGGAAGTTGCAGTTAGTGCAAAATGCAGCAGCTAGAGTGCTTACTGGTACAACTAACTGGACACACATTACTCCAGTATTAAAAGAATTGCACTGACTGCCAATTTACTACCGGGCCCAATTCAAGGTGTTAACTTTAACTTATAAAGCCCTAAATGACTTGGGCCCCAAATATCTAAAGGAACGCCTTCTCCCATACCGACCTGCCTGTGCCTTAAGATCTAATAATGAGGCCCTCCTGGTTGTCCCGCCACCTTCGGTAGTGAGGCTGGTGGGCATCCGGGAGCGAGCTTTTTCTGCAGTGGCCCCAAGATTGTGGAATGGCCTCCCCCTCGAGGTGCGCCATGCCCCCTCCTTATATTTATTTAGGAGGGCCTTAAAGACACACCTGTTTACCTCGGCCTTTGGTTAAGGATTTGTTTTCCCTCCCCAGCTATATCATTTTAATGAACGACGGAGTGCACGGTTTTAAATTTGTTGAATCTTAAGATGTTTTTAAGTGTGCATCTTGTTTTATTTGTATTTCATTTTAATCTGTATCTGCTCTCAATTTGTATTTTGTTTTAATTTATTTTTACCTGTTGTAACCCGCCCAGAGACCTTCGGGTATGGGTGGGATAGAAATGTAAATAAATAAAATAATTGACACCAGGCCGCAGATTGATTAATTGATTTGCATTTTTAGCCCAAACATCTCAGGGAGGGTTCCAACAATAAAAACAAATTAAAATGAACCTACAATAAATAATAACAATGCCTGAAAGTTGGAGAGTGGGTGGGAAGCCGATTCGTCAGCCAAACACAAGGGTGGATAGCTACATTTTTGCCACTCTTCTAAATGTATATAATGAAGTTGCCTGGCATACTTCAGGGGGGTGGGGGAGACTGTTCCAGATACTTAAACTATATAGTTTGTCTTAATTTTACCTCAAAAGAACTCTAGATTTTTTAGTGGTTAGATATAAATCAACATGATTTATTAAGAGATGCTTTTTTAAAAAAATCCCAAAATGATTTAGAAAATAAAATAGTAAAACAAAAATATCAACAACATTAGTAGTGACCAGTTCCCAAAAGGACAAAGTGCTCTACCAACTGGAAGATTGGGGGTGGTGGTGTTTGTCAAGATAATTTTTACCCATTTCACAGTAACATGTGTATGTAACTGGACATGGGCTGTACTCAAAGCATCTGGGGACTCTTAAGGCTTTAGAAAGAGGTGTGAGAGTTTTTAGGATCCAACTGAGTTTATGTAAAAGAACTGTGCTGCATAATTACTCATAGCAAAATAAAGTGAACTGAACAGTCAAAGCAGCCTTGCAAAAGAAAATGTTGCCTTAAAGGGTCTGTAAAATCCTGCACACATGTACCCTATTAAACAGAGCTGCAAGAGATAAATGTAGGGTTTCCCTCCTGACACATTTTATTTTCCAGTTAGGTTGGTGGTGAATAACTTTGTGAGCATTTCTGGGTGTAGGACGAGAGAAAACAGAGGTAGCAAGCACTAAATCCTCTGCCAAGTACCCTTTTCATAATTTATAGTCTGTCACTAGTTTTATCACAGAGAACTGTCCCTTTTTTTCTCATTCTGCCCGCTCCTTTCCCACTGGACGGTCCATGCCAGCTGTCTAGGCAGCAGGAACGTCCTTTTTTTCCCAAGCTCCGACCTGTGGGAAAATCTTCATTGGCCAGTAATTGATTCCACCCTGCCAGCTCCATTACTTTAGTCTACAGTCAAACTGCCAGCAATGTGGAGACAGGCAGACTCAGCCCTCCCTCGCTCTTGCTATTGAAGTCGGCTCCTGCGAGTGCTGTAAGCTACTGGCTCTTCCAGCTGATGTGTCAGCCCTCCCTGCAATTAGCACTAATCTGAAAATTGGCCTCTGCTTGCAAAGCCAAGCACCTGACAGCTAATTGTTTATGTCAGATTGATGTGCATTTAATATGGAAAGGTTATTTATCAAAGGATATTCTCTTCCCCCACTTTCTTCCCATCCCTTGCTTTGGCTTAGTTTGGAGCAGGAAGCGTTGCCACAGGCCGTGAGAGTTGACAAACCAACCCATATCGACGTCATTTACCTTAATTAGGCAGCTAAATAAATATTCACTTTAAAGAACCCTGCACATTTCCAACAGGGCAGGATCAATCACTTCATGTTGTTTATTTAGAAATAATAGCTACTACGCTTCATTTCTTCTAAGTCAGTACATTGCAGAGAACACAGAAATGGAGAGAACTGTTAAACGGGGTGGGGGGAGAGGGTTGCTTTTCTACAATACATAGCATTTGAGATGGTGGGAGCACTGCTGGAGGCCCAGTACAGATAAGTTTTATCTTAACAGTGAATCTTGGGCTGCATCCACTGGCAGTAAGAAAAAGTGACTTAAACCAAGGACAGGCATGACATTTAAACAGATTCCAATCTGTTCTCCTAACTAAGCATTCAGACTGTAAGCGAATTTCCATTTTTTCTTTGGACTTTCTCACCCTGATTGGGACTAAAGTGTAAATGGGTTTCCCCAGCTCTGAGCCTGTTTGCCCTCGTCAGTCCATTTACCTTTTACAAAGTGTGATCACAGAAGGAGACTATTTGGATTTGGTGCCTCTCCCCCAAAACTCCTCCAGTTTCACTGTTCAAGTCATTGCTCTGTCTGTGTACTGTATAAACAATATGCACAGCATATATTTCAAGTAAAATCTAAATTTGTATACCAAAATGCAACCAAATATAAATACTGTATGAAAAGGAAATTTCAACCATTCTTGAAACTGAAGGTTGTCTGATTCAGAGACTGCCATTCGTGCAATTTTCCTGACAGGTGTAGAAGTAATTTATGGGGAAATGTAACAAATATAATCTGCAACAATCTAATTTCCGTGTTGTTGCTGTGCCACTGGCCGCTGACCTACTTCTCTTCCAGTAATTATTTTCTTTTAGGTCCAAGTGGGATGTGTCTGTACTGAAGGAACAACTTCTATCAGCCTGCTGCCACAGAAGCAACCTCAAGGTGTTATGAAGTAGGCAGAATACAAGTACACACAATAAATAGCTCATTCTTTTTGGCTCAGGACATTGTAATAAGAGCAAGTAGTTTCAGAAAAGTCCTGGGTCATTAGGGTCAAGTCCTGCAGAACAGGATGTTACCACAATGCTGGGAGGGGTGTGGACATATAGGAACGTACTTCCAACTTTGGTGGGAATGCGATCGTGTTAAAAGATTTTGGAGGACTATTCGGAATCAAATTAATATTATTTAAAATATAAACATGAAATTAGCACCTGAAATAGTTTTGTTTAATGTGGCAACAGGGAGAATAAGAGCAGATAAACAGTATTTATTTGACCAAATGATATCTGCTGCACAATCTACAATTGTATTGTTTGGAAGGATAGTACAAAATGGTGATTAGACAAGTGGTAGAAATATTTAATGGAACAATACAGATTTGAAAAAATAAGGGAAATATGATTTGAAAGACAAAGTTTGAAACTGAGCCCGAGTATGGAGGACAATTGGAAAGAGTTATTGTATTACTCAATGAGACCCCAAGCAGCAGAACTTTTGAGAGAAGAAATAACAAGACTTTGTTTGGTTCCACCAAAGTAGAAGAGAAGATCTAAGAGACATTGTCAACTGAGTGCACTAAAGATGGTGGGATGTGTGTCTAATTATTTTGCATAATCACATTTTTATGTTTGCTAGTTTTGTAATTATTTTATATTTTATGTTTGTGTTTTAAAATTAATTTTAAAAAAACTAAAACAAAAAAATGTCCTGCAGAACAGTTGCATCAGGGTCACAACAACAGAATGGCGCAAAGCTTCTCTTTACAGCTTTCCTGGGAGGATGATGGTTGTTTCCGTCCCACAGTAGGGAATTTGATAGGATTGCTTCTATGTGCACATCCACAAAGTGTACATTCTGATAACACCAGGAACTTTCCACATCTCTAGGTAGCTCTCCATAAATATTGTTCACATCATATTAAAGACTCTTATTGATCGAAAAGTAATGCACTCTTTGATAACGCACCTCAAACTGGCAGCATTGAAGGATCAAGCTATGATTGATGGAAGTGGTAGTCCAATAAAACTATGCCATTGGGAGTATTCTGATTGAAGAATGGAATTCCAGGCAGTTCATTGATGAATTATCACCCGTGATTTGCCTTTTCATAAGACTTATTATATGGCTTCAAAGTTCGCTGCATGTCACCTGTGCAATCCAGACTTCCTGTATCTTGTATCTGTTCCAGTAATTTGTGTCTTCTCTGAATGAAATTGCTACACCTTGATAACAGATGACAGTTTTTTAAAATAAGCAGCTAGTCCGGAAGAGAATAAAACCTGATGTTTCTGGAGGCAGCCTTAATTTGGATTACTAAACTTACTTTCCATGGACAGATGGTTGTATATTTTCTGATCTAGCTAAGGATGTACAGCCTGTTTTTGGATGGGATTCCACTTTCCTTAAGGAAGCAAGGCTGCCATTTGCAGAGCCTCCTGGAACCAGTATTGTTGCTGAATGTTCAAGTGGCATCTGCAATCATGTGAGCCCTTCATTAATTTGACTGGCTTGCCATTGAGCACACAGAACACTTCTGTTTCAGAGAACACCAGTTGAGAATCACTCAAGCAAAGGAAATAAACAAAGAGCCCTTTTCACAGAATGCAGTTAGAATATTCAACATATTGCAGCATCCCAGATGCTGAAATAAGAGATTTTTTTAAAAGAAAAAGGGTTCAGTGTTGAAGAAGAACCTTTAACAGTGTATCCCTAGTTATGCAATGCCTTCCAGTCAAGGAGAAACCAAATGAGAGAAGGATGCTGTTCAAAAGAGAGGATTACTCCCTAAAAAGAAGGCATCTGGATACCCTAGTTTCACAAGACTAGAGTATCTTTCCATTGTTCTTTGATCTGGCTGGGTGAAGAATATTTGCTGTTGCTAATCAGGACCCAAAATACCTCTGAAGTTTTAAGAATAATCACTCTTAGAATCCTGCTCTGCACAGCATATTATCAGCATCCCTAGACTAGATTATTTCCAAACTTTCTATGCATCTTTTCAACAGAGACCCTTGGTCAGGAAATAAAAGTAGGTATTAGCCAAGGGCTGGGTGCAGGACAAGGGGTGTTTTTCCGCTGTCACTAGAAGTACCCATTAATGGGTACAAAAATGTAATTACGTACCCATTAATGGGTACTTAATGGGTACTTCTAGTGACAGTGGAAAAACACCCAAGATAATATTGTTTAGACTCCTATGTCACTTGCCTTCATGCTTAGGTCGTAAGAGAGCTTTACACATCAAAAATCTAAGTAAATGAATTTGTTGGTCTCATAAAGAAAAGCCATCCAAAGGAACATCAACTTGTGTTCTTGAATCCCCTGCCTTATTTTTATTTTGTTCTCCAAGTTCCAGAACTTTACCCATAATTCATTTAGATTTTTCAGCTGCTGGTCATTCTTCCCAAGATGGTTTTGTTGCAGTCTCTTAAAACCTCTTCGTGGGGATCACTTGATCTTTCTGATTACAAGATACAGGGACTCTAGATTCTATACACCTTTTTCTCCTCCCATCAAGTTGGCTGTTTTAAAGTTTGTGTTGTGGCCACTAGTGTCTGGCATCCTCAGACACACTGGAACTGCTCCAGACTTTGTTGGAAGTCCATGGCATAGTGACAAGTGTTCCTTTGACCCAACTCATTTTGGGTAATATAGAAGGGAGAATTGTTATTGTGCCATTCAGGCACTTCTGGACCGCTGGTCACGACCAACAGTAGACCTAAGCTTGGAGTACAGTTCTTCCACATGGGACTAGACTTGTTTTCCTCCTCCAATCCTTCAGGCAAGTCAGCCTCAAAGAGGTTTGACAGCTAGGAACATATGTTCTTAGCCTTAGTGTCCCCGGGCAATCCGTTTCAGTGCTGAAATGGTTCTTCCAATAGTCAAAAAAATGGAGCCCATGCCCTCTGCACACCTCCTTGATTACCCTCACTGGTACACAAACAGGCCTGCATAATTGTGTCTACCTATAATCCAGATCAAAATCCTTCTGATCTGGACTATGTCCCATCAGGTGCAGAAGGAGAAAAATAATGGTGGACAGGGCCACACATTAACATGCTAATAGAAGAGGCCCTGAAGAGGCATTAGCAGCACAATATTCCAGATCTAATGCAAGTGCAGAAAGGCCCACAGTATAGCCTGGTTAAATTTGACCACCTAGCACTTGGACACTCTGAATGGCTTCTGTTGGAAAGGAACACAGATCATTTGTTCTGCTGACTGCTTCGGAAGAAACTGAACACTTTAAAAACAGAAAAGTCAAACAGCTGAAAAAAGAAAAAAGACAATCAGCAAATGTGCATACATTTTATCATGTTAAAAAGAGAGGCACCTAGTGAAAAATACCTTTAGGATAAAAGACGAAGAGGCATCATGTAAATATTTGAGTATTTTTAAAGGGAGGACGGTAAAAGAACAGAAGTGAAACGTGCTTTATATTCTACAACAATGATTATCTGCTAGTATTGAATTATTTCTGATCTCTTGATCTAGGTACTTTCAGTTTGCAAACTCAAGTTTTCTCCAAGAACATGCTGTCTCTAAGATAACAAAAAGCAGTTGCAGTTAAAAATGATACAAAACGAGACTTCAAAGCAGCACGACCCTCTGAGAAGGGCCCATTGTTGGAGCTACCTCAGTGTTGAAGGGTGTGGATAGTCTAACAACATTGGAAGAGATGTAGGTCATTTCCACATTTGCCTGTTATCCTGGAACAAGCCGCTCACTATTCTGGTTTCACTATTAATCTCTTTTACAAATCACCTAGGTCCAGACATCAGGACTTCTATAACTGGTCCAGAACAAGGAGAACAAGGGTGCTGCAGACTAGGTGAAATGTCATAGCATGCATGCATCACCACCACCCTATATTCACAGCTTACACACTTCCTCCAAAGATCACTTTTGGATAGAGATGTGTTTTTTATAAAAAGATAAGTTTTGCACAATTGTGCAAATCTGCAGCTTCACAAGTTCCCATCCCCCACCAACGTGCAAAGGTGTAGATTTGTCCAATTGTGCAAAACTCATCTTTTTTAAAAAAAAAAAGATGAGGCAGATGGGAGCAAATTTAGAAATGTTTGAATGCTGCCTTTGAGGACAGAAGCCAGACCTTGGCAAGACTGCAAAGACAGCCCACAATGTACAGTGATGGGGCCTGAGCCAACTATTGACTGGGGTGGGTGGTACTTTAGATAAAGAAACAGTTGTGTAGACTGGAATAGCTATGGCACCTGTGCACCTCTGATAGTATTGGTCTGACCTAAACGAGGTACATGCAGAAATAGCTGCACATTCCCTTTTCTCACACTAGTATAATGAGTGTGATTTTAACTACTTTATTACTATTAAGAACATAAGAACGTAAGAGAAGCCCTGCTGGATCAGGCCACAGCCCATCTAGTCCAGCATCCCATCACACACAGTGGCCCACCAAATGCTCATGAGCATCTCAAGCAGAGACAAAGACAAACCTTTTCCTGCTCTCAAATCCCAGCAAATGGCCTCAAGAGAGACCTGTTGTCGTCCCCAGCCTGAAAGATGTACCTAGGCATTGATTCTAGTAGCCATTGATACATTTGTTGTCCATAAATTTGTCCAACCCTACCTTAAAACCATCTAGACTGGTAGCTGTCACCACCTCTTCCAGCAGCAAATTCCATAAACCGATGACCCTCTGGGTGAAGAAATACTTCCCCTTGTTGGATCCGACTCTCCTACCCATCAGCTTCGTAGAGTGCCCCCTGGTTCTAGTGTTGTGTGATAGAGAAAATAAATTTTCTCTATCCACCTTTTCTATACCATGTATAATTTTATTTACTTCAGTCAGGTCCCCTCTTAAACACTGTCTCTTCAGACTGAAGAGGCCTAGACATTGCAGCCTGGTTTCGTAAGGGAGGTGTTCCAGCCCCTTAATCATTCTGGTTGCCATTTTCTGTACCTTCTCTAGTTCCACAGTATCCTTTTTGAGGTGTGGCGACCAGAATTATACACCATGTTCCAAATGTGGCCTCACCATAGATTTATAAAGGGGCAAAATGACACTTGCTGTCTTATTTTCTATTCCCTTCCTAATTGTTCCCAGCATTGGATTAGCTTTTTTCGCTGCTGCTGCTGCTGCATACTGGGTTGACACCTTCATTGAACTGTCCACCAGAACCCTGAGATCCCTTTCCTGGTGTGTTGCAGAAAGCTCAGCCCCCATCAGTTTATAAACATAATTTTATAGACTATTAAAATTGTTACGGAAAGATTTTAACTCCATTTCTAATTGTAGGCTATTATGGTTGTCTCCAAGCCTCCCTCCCTAATTGTTCAAAAGTGTTAAGTCATGTATGTATGTATGTATGTATGTATGTATGTATGGATGGATGGATGGATGGATGGATGGACGGACGGATGGATGGATGGACGGACGGATGGACGGACGGACGGACGGACGGACGCTTCACATGCAGTTCTAAAGAACCCAATTAACTAGAAATGGCTATAGCTCAGTGATAAAGGATGTGTGTCTGGAAAGCAGAAGACTGGGTAGTAATGCATCTGCCAAAACAATGATAGTCCACAATTTACCTATTAGGAAGCTTAAATTAATATAGTTTGATTGTGCTAGGAAAACCTTTAAAATTGTGTGTTTACAATCCTTTGAAAAGTCAGAAGTGGCTGTGGTGCTTCTAACAGATTGGTGCTAGTGCTCAGAGATGAGGAGGGAAGGAAGAAGGGCAGACGAAAAGGAAAGAAGGGAAGAGAACAAAATGCCAGTGATTTATCTGTTACAATAAAAAATTATGAAAATCAAAGATGTACAATTTCCTGTACTAACGAGTTCCTATAGTGTATTTCTGCAAGATGTTGTGACTTCTTGTTTCTGAGACAGATTGTCCTATATGTTGCTCCTGTCCTACTTAGCTGTTCATTGTATTTGTGTTCAGAAGCATTGATCTCAATTAAGATTAATTGAGATTATTCTGTGCATCAAGACTGCTTTGAAGGGTTGACCATATGGGAGCTCTCTGGTTAGTCATTCTGGTTCATATTCTTCTCTTTTTTTAACAGAGCTAGAACAGTTTTGAAGGAAAGACAGTGGAGAAGAGAATCCCCACTGGTCCCTAATCACTTGCTGCATGGGTCCCTGCACTATTCTTGTTGGCATAAACCAGCAATTACAGGGACTGCCCTGTAGTAATTATATCCTGGTTCTAGCATTTAAAGCAAATCTGGCTCTCTGCATGCAATAAATTATTCAGGCCTGTCAGCTGTTCAGATGGGAACTGGTGCTTCTGTGGTTTAACGCCTGCCACATGGCTAATTCGAGGTATGTCCACTAGGCCTTTGCCCCATTCAGATTAACTCTATCCTATAAGGGGGCAAATCCCATCTGTGCCACTTGCTCCTGTAATTTGGGCAGAGAATTATGGATTTATACTCGACCCCTAGATCTATCATCTTCTGTCAAAGACAATAGGAGGGAAAATACACATTATTACTGGAAACTGTTTGTTGAAATGTACATGCAATGGAATGGCTTACTCACATTAAAATACAAGTATATAACACTTGTTTGTTCAATTTTTAAAGCTCTAGTATTAAGCATGTGGGGTCTCCTACAATTTGAGATTTTTAACTCCATTATCAAAAATAAAAATGGCTTAGAAGTGGTTTGGATGTTGGATTTTTCTCATGAACATTCTAGGCTGGAAAAGGCAAATTAGAGGTGGAATGAGAACACAAGGGTTACATGCTATTGTCTCAAAGACACTTTAAAAATTATTAACCAATAACAAATAACAACAAACATCAAACTTGTGGGTGGGGAGTGCAGTTGAAATACAAACAGTTTAACAATCAACTATAGATTGAGTAGTGAATAAATTAAAACAAAGAAAAGCATTCAATGAAGCTGAAATATATGATTTAGAGCAGTTGGGGACATGGGAGAAGAAAAGGCTGCCAGGTCATGATATAATCAATTTCAATTTCAAATATTTGACCTTGCATTTTAGTATATAGTCCTGCAATATATTCCACTTTAGTAAGGTTCCATAGCCTGGCATACCAGCTAATTGTAACTGTAATTTGTTTTTTCTAGCCATATACTATAACCTGGCAAGCTGCAGTCAGAAGAAAGTCTAATATAGTATAGCTAGCAACTGACAAGGTAGGAGGACCTGACCATAATTGCAAATGACACAACTGTGGTGTAGGAAGAATATCAATATTCAGTATCTTATTATTTCAACACAAAATGACTCCCAAAGGACACTTTTGAGATGCTTCTTTTTCTACTATTAATAGGTTTAAAGACACAGGTGAAGAAATATGTTTTCAGATATGTTTTTAAAACAGCATCAGCAAGTAAGCCATCCAGATCTCAGGCTGCATTCACACCAAAATTTTAATCCCGTTTCAGTCCACTTTCAGAATGAGAGAACAGACCAGCAAAGCAATTAGCCATTTTATTTCCACTTTATCTAACCCAAGGGTGGATTCTCTGAGTTAGATAATGCTGAAAGAAAACAGCTTGACACTTTCTGATGTGTTCTCTCACTCTGAAAGTGGACTGTAGTCAGATTAAAGCATGTGTGGACATAGCCTCAGTTGGAAGAGAGTTCCAAACAGCAGGAGCAACAACTCAAAAGATTCTCTTTCTAGACTGGAGGCCTTTTCGGAACGGCTGTAATGCACTTGAGCTAAGTCACTTCGGGATGCTTTACCTGTTCACACACAGGGAGGCAGGAACGTGTTTACACACGTTCCTGCCTGTCTGTGTGCGAATGCTCAAAGCGTCGCGAAGTGACTTAGCCGGGAAAGGTTGGCCAGGAGCGGAGATGCCTCCTGCAAGCCTGCCCACCATTGGCTGGGAGCACACGGGGGCAGGCAGCCCTGTCAGGCCGCTTTCCCCAGTTCCTGCGGGCTGTACAGGACCCCAACTGCTTGGGTTCCGTTTACCAAGGTGAGCAGCCTGTCCAGTCAGGAGCCACGCCGCACCCACGTGGTGCGCGCTCCCGGTGGCCCCCACTCATTCCGAGCCCAGACAGCGAGGAAGTAGGTCTGCGCGCATGTGGCGTGTTCCCGCGTCACGGGGTGGGGGGTGCAGGTGCCGTGGAGGGGGTTCTGTGGGGGTTAGGCACCTCAATTGAAGTGCCTACACCCCACAGAGACTGGCGATCAGCCGCGATCTGCCAGGGGGAAGGGGCCTTGGTAAACCGGACCCATGTGGTTCGATCTACCAAGGGGCCCCACAGCACCACACCCATAAGCAGCCACAGATCGGCCTCCTCCCACCCCAGAAAGGGGTGAGGGGAAGCTGTTCTCAGTGACTCGCCGACTCTTGCAGCCCCAGTGGGACTGCAGGAGCCAGGAGCAAGCCACCTCCCCCAGAACAAGGCCATCACTCACCTTGTTGGGCCAAGGTTTCCATCGCGCAGATGCACGCGCTCCCGGTAGACAGGGCCTGTGGGTCCTGTCTGCCATCTACCAGAGTCAGCGTGCCTGTACAAAGGGAACCCCAGCCCAGCAAGGTGAGTGATCAGCATGGCCCCCCCACTTGCTTGGCTTCAGGAATGTTCACATTCACAGATGTTAGCTGGCCTCAGGCAAAACTCTATTGCATCAACCATCCCATCAACTCCTTTATGCCTCAACTCTTTCCAAGAAACAGCCCAGCCCATTTCCTCCCCTGCCACCCATCCCAACAACCCAATGTGATTTTCAAATCACAAGCTTTTAGGTCCAGCCTCCTAAACTTGTTTTAGGGGGACTAAATTTTATCCATTTTCCAGAAATTCCACCTTTGGGTTAAATAACATGGAAGCGAAGTGGCTTGTCACTTTGTTCATGGGTTCTTTTCACTCCAGAGGTAGATCAAGGGTAGATTAAAGCATAAGTGTAGCCAGGCTCAGTGTTTTATAAATGGCACGGCAATTCTTGCATTTTAGCACAGCCTACAGAGAAGTGTATTAGAAGCCTTTTCACACTTCCCTTTGCAATAAAGTTTGGGGGGGGGACGAATCACAGATGTTGCATCTGCATGTCATGGTGCTGCTTCTTTACTAGAAATAGCTTCATATGTGCTATTGGTGCTGGAGTTTCTCTTGTGCGTATAGGTGTATATACTAGTGGCAAGGCTGGAATGGCCCTGCATGCTGCATCTGCACCTCTTCCAGCATGTGACTGACAGCACGGGGGCAACTGCACACTGTGTCATTTGGCTGCCATGGCAATGGCACCACACCATGTATTTTGGCAACTTTACCATGGCAAAGTAATTGTCACCATAGTGGAAGTGATCCACACTTAGCCAGTGCCTAGTAAAGTACTGGCTAAGTTTCAAATGCTTTGGGTGTCCCTAAGTGCAGATGCCCAAAGCATTCAAGAACCTTGCTTCCTTGGGGTGGGAGGCAAAGTGGAAAAATGCCCTAGGTTCAAAAGGGGGGCAGGGATTGGGAGCCTGTGGTTGTCCAGATTCCCCAGACTCTAAAGGTGCATCCCCATTATAAGCTTAATCCAGTCTCCCTAAACCGAAATAATAGAACCGGATACAAACACAAATTTGCCTGTTCCCATTACTTTCAGTTTAATCGATCCAGATTCTGAGGATCCTACGTGGCGTACATGAATCAAGGGGGACTCAAGTGGCTACTTTCTAAAAGCTGCTTTTCGGGGCTGCCCTGCCCTCTTCCTCCTGGCGTCAATGCGCCACCCATAACGGACCCCTTCACGGAGCCTGGCTGGGTGGCTGCCGCTTGCCTGGATGGAGGAAAACCGGCAGCGGGCAGCCAGCGATTCTCCCCATTGCCCAGGGCACACAGCAGCAGCAGCAACTCAAGCCCCCTTGCTTTAAACATTCACACACCTCCCAGAACCTGCCCTGCTTTCCTTTCCCCTTAAAGGTCAGAACTCCAAAGAGCTAGAATTGCACAAAACTGCAACATTGTTATCAGGTGCAAAGTGTAGATTGCTACAGTGTAGTGGCTGCTGTGAAGGTTGGATTTTTACACTGACATCACTGTCATTGGAAGCAAGCTATTGGGGGAGGGAAACCCTAAACATGGATTCTCATCCCTTAAAACGGTAGGGTCCCCACCCACAGTAAAAAATATAACACGTATCAAGCGCACCATCCGGAGTGAGACCTGTTGAAATGAGGGTTAACATTTACAATGCTTTGGGGCGAATTAACACACGGAAAGCGTGTTAAGCCAAACTGACGTGGGGTCTGTGAGGATTGAACCTGTATTGAATCTGATATAAGCTTGTCGTGGGGATTTGCCCTAAGTATCATTGGCCTAAGGCAACATGAACCCTGGAGGGAAGGCTATCCACTTCTGCCTTCTGTCCTCAAGGTGGCCAGCCAGCATGGGTGACTGCTTGCCCATAAGTGCAAAGCGGGCAGTGCCTCACGAGACCAGTAGTTCAAAGCTGAGTACATTCTTCCTTCCTCTCTGTTTAAATTCAGGATTGGCTAATGTATGCAATGAGGCCAGTATCATTAGGGTTTTCACAGAATTGCAGCCTTCAGTTTGCCACCAACAATTAGTTACTCTGACCCTGGTACCATTTCATTGTAGGTAGTTTGGGTCCTGTCCCATCAGTACAAATGGACACCAGCAGGCACTATCAGCTGGTTACTTCTGGGAAGTCAATAAGTGAGAAATGAAGATTAATAACACCCACCTGGCTGGATCTCCCATCTGCAGGTATTCAGATGAAACTACACCCACTCTTTGGCACAAGCAGCAGCACCAAAACAATGGCCAGAGAGATCTAAAGATGCTAGCCCAGTTGGAGAAGAGTAGATAATCCTGGGAGCAAGTATCAGTTTGCACTTGTCAGATGGAGGAGCTGCCTCAACATCACCAGTGCTTTCAGCAAAGCCCACTTACCCCCACTTTCTTTTCTTAGTGTTTTGAGGCTTTCACAATATGCCTAAGCTTGCTTCTGGTCTTTGATCTCTGCTTACTTCACTAGACCTGATTATTATTATTATTCTGCTTCCAATGTTGCCTGTGCTTCCCATGTTGCCAGTGGGTTGGAAAGCTGCTGAGAGGAAATGGCAGATTGAGATAGAGGGAGCAGGTGGAGGTGGAGAGAGAGGTGGAGGCAACAACAAACAAAAGAGCTACACAGCTACATTCTAGAGGAATGCATTTTGGCATTTAAAAGTCACTTCTGCACTTGGTGTTTGTGCATAGTTGTGCTCTTTCCCAGGCAAAGTGCTTCACTGTACTCACTCTCATTTTTTCCTCAACATCCTGGAGGCTGTGAAAAGCAAGTGAAGTATGAGATGCCTGGCTATGATGTCATCTGACTGCTCCTCCCTGAAGTCTTGATATACTGAGGGTGTGCAGGTTCCTGCTTACTCGTCATTTACAAGGATGTGAAAAAAGCATAATCGTTTGTTTCTCACCTTGCTGTTTTGGGGGTGGGTGGGGGGGTTTCCAGATCTAAGGAATGGGTCCTTCAACTAATCTGGATCCAGTAGATCTGGATTAAGGAAGGTACCCAATATGTCCCCACGGGCAGTGCAGCACCCAATAGCAATGGTGCCAGCCTGCACAAAGTGGAAACGCCGGAGCACCCATGTGGAGAATCCAGATCAACACACGTGGGGCTTGCCCATCACCCCAGGTTTTGGCGGGGGACAGGGACTGCAATCTTCGTAGGCGCTCCAGAGATTCTTCAGAGCAATCCGCCGCAAACTTCAAAGATGCTTTGTCATAAGCTCTGGAGATTCTCCAGAGCAATCTGCCGCAAACTTTGAAGATTCTCTGGAGTCTTTGACAAAGGTCCGTAGGATTCACATTGCTCTCACATGGGGTCCTATTCTTTGGAGTTGGCTTCGGAGCCAGCTTTGGAGCTTTGGGTTTCGGGTCTCACCCCCATGATTGCACGCCCCCGGAGCCCCCCTAGACCCCATTGCTCAATCACAGTGGAACGTGCTCCGTATAACCCAGATTTGATGCCTGAAGACCTTTAATGGGGTCTACAAGAAATCTGGATTATAGGTCCTGTAAGATTCAATCCGGATTTCCTAGAACTGGTGGAAAGAAATGCGGCTCTAATGGGGTCTGCAGTGGAAATGGGGTTTTCCCGCTCTGAGCCTAATGGGTCCTTAATGGGTACTTAGTGCTAGTGGAAAAAACCCCAGATAATGGTGTTACCCTTGCTTTTAATGAGCTGATAATTGCTTTGAATTCCTTTAGTGGAAAGTAAATAAATAAAATACTTTAACTCCACAGCTTAGACATTAGGAGAGAAGCCTCCCTCATGCATCCTCATGCTTTGGTGACTCTGCCAAAAGAACTTTTCCTTAGATCTTGTTACTCGTGAGGTAGAATCTCACATTTTCACGAGTTCATTTTGGGGTTTGGGTGTTTCTGCCACGTAGATGGGTGAGAGCCCCTAGATTTGTGTATTTGATATTAAGCTTTCAGGAGCTTAATCCTCATAAATGTTGAGGGCTTATTGTAAGTAAACCATAACCACAAGTTAACAATCAAGCCTGGAAGGTATGGGATTCTCTCTTAATTTGGGCCTTATAAGCAGTATCCCCTGTTCCTTATCTGTCATACTTCAAGCTGCTGCACTCCTCTAACTTAGTAAGGACACCTTACATGTCATCTTAGTATAATGCATGATAGAATGCATCAAAGGAACCAAAGAACTTGGTCTGCACCCACACCCAGAAGAAAAACAAGTGGCTCAAAAGCAGATTAGAGGTGGTAGCATCCACACTCTAGTACTTCCACAGCACCAAGTTCCTCCAGATGCATGTTAAAACGTAGTTTTCCCAGGACTATATTGGGAATGTCTCAGCTATGGTAATATATTGGTAATATCACAATTACAGGGAATCAAGCAATGATGCCAGGTTTCCCTTAATAGTGATGCTTATTTCTGTGTCACCTGTTTTGTTATTACTTGCTTGGGGGCTAACCAAAAACAAGTCAGGTGTGTAAATGAAGACAAAAGAGAGTGGGCAGGGGGCATTTTTTTGGTTTCCAGGTAGCCCCAAGTGAGATAATAAGAAAATGGGCTAGCCAACCTGGAGGTAAGCCTGGAATTGCTCCTCATGTCTGTCCAAGGGCTGTCAATGTTATAGCTAAGAGTCAAACTAGAGGCCTCTTCGCACTATGAATTAGTGAAGCTCCGCTGATGAGCATCTGCAGGTGGAGTAGGCTCCAAGCATGCCCGCCCTCACCAGACATTCACTAATTGTTGATTAGGTGTGGAGCATGAAATAGTGGTCCACATGTTAACCAATGTTTACCAGACACTTACCTGAAGCATCCGGGGCAGGAGCATTCAACCTTTTCCTGTGATCTGGGGTCATTTGAGAGGCCGTGCTGGCACCTCAGACAACCATAGACATGACTGCATGTGCACAGAGCGTCAGAGTAATCAAGGCAACAGTGCTGATGCATGCTCAGTTGTGGAGAGTGCCACAGCCAAAATGGCGGCACCCAGCAGAGGACCGCCCCCAGGATCAAGGAGCGTAAGTATTTGATTGTGGGGGAAGGGAATGGGCAAAGCTGACTAATGCTCGAAGTGCAAGCACTAGTCAACGTTGGCTAATCGCACTCCTTTCTCATCCAGCAGACGGGAAGGGAAGTGTGAAAAAAACAAACAAACCAGGCATTTATTTACATTTCTATCCCATTTTACATCCCAAGGTCTCAGGTCAGGTTTTATCCTGTCCTATACCCAAACATCAGGTTACAATAAAGCTGGAAAAAAAATACAGTCAAAATTCCTTAACCCCCACAACTTATTTATTAATTTACTTACTTATTAGCAATTTTATTCTGCCCTATACCAAAAGGTTACAAAATTAAAAACTAAATGTAAAAATCTACTAAATGGCACTTCTTGAAAGGAGAGAGCAGCTGCTTTTTCAGTCCAAGGCTAGGGTAAAGAGGCATATCTTTTTCTAGACCTCTGAACATGTATAGTGTCAGAGCTATAGGCTAAAGGGAGGCCCTTCCACCACCTGAGGGCCATTACAGAAAAGTTGGCATTCAATATGATCCTAAATGTGATATTTTGGTAGAGAGGATCCTTAATAGCAAGCATAGAATAAAGTTTGATTTAGACTGCTGTGGACTGAGAAGGATTTCTATTTCTTTTTTAGGCTAATATTAGGATTGGAAATTAAATTCTCACTGGTGCCATTGAGCAGGGGGGGGTTAGAGAAAAATATAAAAATATGTAAAATATAAAAGTAATACTAATAACAGTGCAGGAATTGTCTGTTCACATGCAGACTGTGATAAGGAAGTTAAACATCCCTGTGCTGTGCATCAAAATTCTGGTGAAAACCTCACTCACCTGCTCCTAATTTTAAAATGTTAACTCTATTTGCAATGCTGAGGACACTGATGAGTCTGCACAATGTGCAGACAAATTCCGAGTTTGCTCTAAAGAACACGAGAGAAGTCTAGGAGATTAGGCAATGTTTTCCATCCCCCAATTATTTGACAAATCCTCAAGTTGAGAAATTCACATCCAAGTGAATATGAAAGGGCTAGTTCACTGGTAGAGCAATTGCGTGGAAAACATAGGGTCATAGATTCAGTCCCCAGCATTCCCCCAGAAGGAAGTGATGGAGGAAAATTGCATGGATGTGTTCACACATAGTCACAGACTAGCCTTACTGATGGCAAGAATGACAATACATGGAAGAATTGCAAAGTTGCACTGCAGGATCACACATATCTGTGGAGTAAATCCTCTGATTTCCAAGGAACAACAGACCAATTCATTCCTCTCCCTTGCGATTTAAGACCCCTCTCCAAATCTGTTATTTCGCAGCATCAAAGAAGTTTGTCACCTTCTTTCAGGCACAAATAGCAGAGGTTATCTAATGCATAAAGCACAAAAATTGCAGGTTTTAATCATATGTATTAAGATGTATGATTATTGCACTTATATCTCAATTGCAACATCTCTGTTTGAATGCAAGATCCTATGACTTCAGAGTGAGCAGTTGGATGGTAGCCAAGAGTATATAACACGGGAACTGCTGGGAAGTAGCAGTTTGTGCTACAAGAAACCATATGCGGTCTCATAACCATTTCCCAGAACTTTGTAGAATTCAGAGGAATCCCGGAGCTGCTTCATGTGTGCATGAGAAGATGGGCCCCAAGATGGCGGCAGAAAGTTCCATGACCTTCCTTGCTTATTATGGAAGTATAAGGGCAGCAATGCTAGGAACAGCTATGGATCCATGATCCACAGAAGGCCTAGGCATTTAGGAAGACAGTTTGGTATTAACCCATGGGTCTTATGAAAATATTTTCATTTTTGAAGATGAGAAACTTTTTAGTGGGAAAACACTGACAATTACAGTATTGGATGGTTTTAGACATTACTGAAGAAAGCATAGCATTTCCCTGTAAATATTGTTGGGACTAAGCATAAGATATATTTTCACCAAATGCCGAATTTGTCCTGGTAGTTCTTCCAAAATTTATAGAAGAAAGACATCTACTAACTGCAAAGATTTATTAGGATGTTACTTCACAGAGGTTCTTATTTTAAGACCCTTATTTATTTCCCAATTGTATGTTATCTTAGAATATAACTTTCCTGAAAATTCTTAAAAATCCTTGAATGCTAATAATCTGTGATAATTTAAATCACCGTAATTTTTAAAAAGACACCAACTTCAACAACTTGAATATGATTTAAAAAAAGGGGGGGGGACCAATGGTAAAAGCCTTCAAATTTTGATTTTATTCATGCAGTCTCTCTGCTGTGCCTCCCAATGAATATGCTACCAGTGAATAAACCAAAAATGAGGGAGGGGAGGCCCCTGAGAAATTATTGGCACTTGAACTTTCAGGGCTGTAATGAAAAGCACAACTAATTTTCCAATTAAGCTGTTTGATAGGCAAGATGACATGTGCGAAAGAGGAGGGCAAGCTTGAAGCTGCATTTTTTATCAAAAATTCTCATGACTACAGTGGCCTCTCTCCACACGGACAGCTGAGGAGTACATTTTCCCATGCCGTCAGGGGTGAGAAGGTTACAACTTAAGTATTGTGGCAGTTGTTTTTCACACAAGAATCCAGCTCGCTTGAAAGAATCCAGCCCCTTGAAAGAGAAGCAAGCCATGCCCCACACACATACTGCCAGTGCCGCTCTTTCCTTTCCTTTTATTGCGCGTTACGCCCCCCACTTGAGTGGGTAGCTCAGTTTAACCCACCATTGATCTGGACAACTTGCAACACTAATTGGGAACAGGGGCTTTTTTTTCAAAGTCGCTCAGTCGGTAAATGAAACTTCAGCTCCCCTGCAATCCAGCGTGTGCAGGGAAGTTGCAGCCCAGAGGGCAAAGGGCATGGCAAAAAGAGATTCCAGGCAGCTGTTGCTCTTTCACAGTTCATACTCGCTTTGCCCAAAAGCCAGGCAGCTTCCTTTGTTCCGCGAAACCAGGGGACACACAGAGATCTTGATCTTTTTCCACTCCCTCCCCCGCAACTCAAAGTTCATGGGGACACATCAGGCACAGATCAGGGGTTTTCCCCCTTGGCAGTCGTTTGCTGTAAAGAGTAAGACAGGAAAAGAAAAATATCTAAGCAAAACAACAGCTGCATTTATGAATGAATCCTCCACTCCAGAATCTTTTGCCGGTTGGACTGAGAATTACCAGTTGGCTCAAGAACATTCAAGGTGCTTTATCTGTGATGAGGTATTTGAAATTGGATTTTACCTGGCCTAGTACTCAAGTTGTTTCTACCACTGGGCTGCAATGTTTTTGAACTAAAGCATTTAAGAATTTTAAAACAAAACTAATCAAATATCTTGAGACCATGAAGCCAGAACAGACGTTCTCTAAACAGTGGGGTCCTGTTCGCACTTGGTGAAAAAGGGAAGTCCAGGGGTGCTCTGAACCAGAGCATCAGCATTGCACAGAGACACTTCCATCCTGGAAGCATCTCCACACCTCCTAAAGCAGTGATGGCGAACCTTCTGAGCTCAGTGTGTCAAAATTCACAAGAAAACCTAAATTAACCCGGGTGCTGTGTCCCATCTAGAAATATCCATAATTTTGTGATATTTGTCACTCTAGTACAAAAGTTCTATGTTGGATATATGTATTTTATTAAATCTTCAATTGAAAGTTGGCATTTCGCACACTTGAAGAACAAGTAAGAACTACACACCCAGGAGCCAGGGTGACCAGGTGTGTCACCTAAAAGGGCTTGGTGTGTCACCTGTGACACGCATGTCATAGGTTGGTCATCACTGTCCTAAAGCATCCTCTGCTTGGGATAGTGGTGGATCACAAAATCGTGCTCCACAGCTCTGATGGTAGATCAGGAGAGTGGGAGAAGGCTCCACTACAGGACTTTCACCTGCTCTTCCAACCCACTCCCACTGCGCTGCAAGCTTGTTCTGCATTCTTTGGAGAAGACTGACCAGCCCTGTTTTCCTAATTTAAGAAGGGTTTATTATCTCTTCTTGCTATTCTCTGGAAATCTGCATTCAGTTGGGAGTATTTTTTTCCTTTCTCTTGCCTTTTGTGTTTATTCTTTCCTCAGCTGTTTGTAGAGCCTCATCTGATAGCCATTTTGCTTTCTTGCTCTTCTTTTTCTTTGGGATGTTTTTTGTTGCTGCCTCCTGTACAGTGTTACAAATCTTCATAGTTCTTCTGGGATGCTCTCTACCAGGTCTACGCCCATAAATCTATTCATCATTTCCATTGCACACTCATAAGGGAAATTACTTAGACCATATCTGTATGGTCCAGTGATTTCCACTACATTCTTCTGATGTCTGGCAGCAGAGTCACTGAATCTTAAAATTTGTGCAATTTATAACAGTCCAAGAATATAAGACTGAAACATCTAAAGCATTTCACCATTAAGAAATATCACCTACCCAATCAGCATGTATCAATACTCATAGCTTAGCATCAGTTTTCCAGTCTACCAGCACATATGAAGATTTTCGCTTGACTCATTTGAAAACTAGCATTTTCACTTATACAACTGGATTCAGCATCTATTAGAACATGATATTATTATATTCAGGATGTATTTTACTGAGATTGTTTGAACAGGTGCTTGCACTTATTAATTCAGAGCATTATTAGCAGATTTCAAAACCAATCTTAGATAATCAGCAGTATTCCACAGTGCTTTGGAATGGAAAATTGCACGCTGCACTGTGATTGATGCTTCCAAAGACTCTTCATACTTTCCCACATCAAAGGTATTTTACTGGTGATAATCTATTTGTTGGAAAAGGAGATAGCACATATACACACAGAAATGGAAAACTTTTGGAAATTGAATCTTGAAATAAAATAGTAAAATTTGGCCTAGGTACTGTTCATGTTGGGTTATGCATAAGCATTTAGATTCAGCTACAAAAGAATATTAGGAATAAAGATACGTGCAATTTCTGCGCTTTGTATATTATATAGTCACAGTATATTTTCCTGTAGAATTCATAGTCCACTTTGAAAATTGTGTGTGGAAAGCACTATACAATAACATCAATCAATTACGAACCACAACGGTGGTGTCAGACAAACCCTCTAGGAAGTATTTTCTAGAACTAGATTTTGTTACAGCTGGTGGTTACATGTTTAATTTGAGAAAGACATACAGGACCCAGGAGGCAGATTTTGAAGCTCAAACTGGTAAATTGCAAAAAAAAAAGTAGTCTTTCAATTAGATCCAAGCCATTTAGGACGCTTAACACCTGCCCTGTCCACTCGTTCTATAAATATGGACTAAGAATTAATGCAGGCATAATATGCTCAGAAGACCCAGCCTAAGTTAATAATCTTTTAGCTCTATTCCAGACTTAAATAACTGCAATCCCTGATCCCCATCACGAATGGGATTCAATAGGCTACCCACACTTTCAATGTAGAGTAGACACACCCTGAGCCAGTCCGTGTAGTATGTATGCAGCCCCAGACATCATGTATAATGAACAGGGACTTAATGCAAGCTTATCACCCACACTTACTGGGAATTCCTCATTCACAGGGAATGACTGCAATTCCCAATTCCCATCACAAATGGGGTTCAATGGGTAAAACCATTGAACAGAGATTGTATTCTATTCATAAATGTGTACACTGTCTCTGATGGTTTTATATGTTGTCCTAGAAGAAGAAATTTCTTTCTTCTGGCCAGCCAAGAAGCCTCAAGGAAGTGGAGAATGGGAAAAGATGGATTCTCAGCTTCTCTGCCTCTTCAGTCCAGCATGACACAAAAGGCCTCACTGGTACTGCCACAGCAGAGAAAAACTATGTAGCTGAAGAAGGTCAAATAGCACAGACCTTACTCAGTCCAGGATAATGAGGCTTAGATAATTGCTACATTTCAGTTTACTTCATCAATTAGAGAACGGTGTCAAGGGAATAATAATTTCAACTTTTTACTCCAAAATGAAATGCAGTACAAATCAAACTGGTTAGATGGATCTTTTAAGAAGCAGTGACAAGTAAATAAACATGGTTCTTTTATTTTTACTTAATTTCTGGTTATATACTATTTTTGCCTATTTTCTTTGTCTTCCATAAGTCCCAAGAGCACTGCATCCGCTTCCAGTAACGTAGTATCTGTTTGTGCTCCCAGGAATCTAGAGGAGAGTTCAAGGTCATTAAGTTTCAGGCGGACTTTGGATCCCTTCTGATATTTCCTGGTGGGAAGGGGAAGAGACAGAGAGAAAGAAAGAAAAAGATATTATACACTCTTTGCACTTACTGTAATTCTTTTCAATTAGAACATTTTTAAATTTGGAAAATAAAGGAATTATTTCTTTTTACTACACAACAGTTTTGATCATCAGTGGACTTATTGACTCCATCCTTCCAAATAGTTACCATGTTGCAAGCATAGAATAGAATTAACTTCAAATGCCTGGAAAGCAGATGTATAGCGGAATTTATATTTTCGTTTTGGTTCTGTTTGTTAGAAACTGACTCATTTTGGTTACTTTATTATTTCTGCATTCTGTGGGTTGTTGTCATTTATGACTATGTGATAATAATGATAACAACACAAAACATGACACAGCAGTCAAATACATTTTATAATAATAATAATAATAATAATAATATTTATTTGTATACCGCCCTATGGCAAACCAATCCGGGCGGTTAACAGTAAAATGTAAAATATAACAATTAAAAACACCTTATCCCTCCCCCCCTTAAGACAGTATTAAACAGTATAACATATTAAAACATAATATCAATGCATAAAACATATAAAAACTAAAAACCCTGATGTCCCTCTACTGATCCTCAACCATCACTAAGATGGGGCCACGGGAGGAATCAGGGAATCTGGGCCGGGATGGTTAATCTGGAAAGGCCTGCCGGAAGAGATCCGTCTTGACCGCCTTTTTAAAGCTGTCTAATGATGTTATCTGACGGATCTCATCCGGCAGGTCGTTCCAGAGTTTGGGGGCGACAGCAGAGAACGCCCTCTGGGAGGTCGCCGCAAGCCTAGATTTTAGAGGCTGCAGTAAGTTCCTCCCAGAGGACCGGAGAGTGTGGGGAGGATTGTACGGGAGGAGGCGGTCCCTGAGATAGCTTGGACCCAAGCCATTTAGGGCTTTAAAGGTGATAACCAACACCTTGTACTGGGCCCGGAAGCTGATAGGCAGCCAGTGGAGGGACCTCAAAACGGGAGTGATGTGGTCCCTCCTAGATGTTCCTGAGACAAGCCTGGCTGCCATGTTTTGAACCAGCTGTAATTTCCGAGTCAAGCACAGGGGTAGCCCCATGTAGAGTGCGTTACAGAAGTCAAGGCGTGAGGTTACCAGCGCGTGCACAACAGTCTCGAGATCCCTTACTTCCAGAAAAGGGCGCAGCTGGCGTATCAGCCGAAGCTGATAACAGGCACTCCTGACCGTCGCATTTACCTGATTTGTCATCAGGAGCGACGAGTCAAGGAGCACCCCCAGACTGCGAACACAGTCACTGGAGGAGAGTGTGACCCCATCCAGGACTGGAGGTTGCAACCCAATTCTTGGTTTCGGGGCCGCTACCATGAGCACCTCCGTCTTGTCTGGATTCAGTTTCAGTCTGTTTTTCCTCATCCAGCCCATTACCGCCTGAAGACATTCATTGAGAGAAGAGATGCCATCGGAGTTCGAGGCCGACGAACGAGACACGGAGAAATAGATTTGGGTGTCATCAGCGTACTGATAACACCCAGCACCATGACTCCGTATTATCTCACCCAGCGGCTTCATATAGATGTTAAATAACATCGGGGACAAAATAGCCCCCTGAGGAACCCCACAAGTGAGGTACCTCTTACTGGAGCTACAGTCCCCGAGCAGCACCCTCTGAGACCTGCCCGAGAGGAAGGACCGGAACCACTGCAAAGCAGTGCCCCCGATGCCTAACCCCTTCAGGCGGTCCAAGAGGATGCCGTGATCTATAGTGTCAAAAGCCGCTGAGAGGTCTAGGAGCACCAACAGGGTCACACTCCCCCCATCAATGCTCAGACGCAGATCGTCGGTCAAGGCAACCATGGCGGTCTCAACCCCAAAGCCTGTCCTAAAGCCGGTTTGAAATGGGTCTAGATAATCGGTTTCATCCAAGACAGCTTGGAGCTGAAGGGCAACCGCCCTCTCGATCACCTTGCTCAAGAATGGCAGCAATGACACTGGCCTATAATTCCTCATATCCAGGGGGTCTAGGGAAGGTTTTTTCAGGAGCGGCCTAACCGCCGCTTCCTTTAAACAAGATGGAACATATCCTTCCCTGAAGGATGCACCGATGATATCCGTGAGGAATCTCATCAATGCATCCCCCCCCTGGACGGCCAGCCATGATGGGCAAGGGTCAAGAGGGCAAGTTGTCTTCCTCACCTTACCAAGCAGCTTGTCCACGTCATCAGTACTCACAGACTGGAACTGATCCAGTATGACTACATCGGCGGAGTCACTGGACGCCTCGCCTGTCGACTCCGTTTCAACGGTGGCATCTAAGTCGGCTTTTATCTGAGAGATTTTGTCTGCAAAGAAGTTGTTAAACGCGTCACAGCAGGCCGTCGTCGGGTTAAGTAAGGGATTTGGCGCAGGGGGCACCTGCGTCATTTCCCTCACCACCTTAAACAGCTCTGCTGGACGGCACTCTGCAGACGCAATACGTGCAGAGGAGAAGGCTCTCTTCGCTGCACGTATTGCCTCCCGGTAGGAACGAAGAAAGTTCCTATGGCGAGTTCTGTCGGATAAGAGTCGAGTCTTCCGCCGCCTGCGCTCTAGCCGTTGTCCAACCCGCTTCATCTTCCTCAGCTCTGGCGTAAACCAGGGCCTCCGATTTGGGGCGGGATGGCAAGGGCGCTTGGGAGCGATCGTGTTGATAGCCCTGGTAAGATCGGTGTTCCAGGTATTGACCAGAGCATCAACAGGATCACCGGCATTCCCAACCATTAAGCCCTCTAAGGCTGCCTGGAATCCAATGGGCTCCATCAGCCTTCGAGGGCGGACCATTCTAGTGGGTCCGCCACCCCCGGTGGGGCAGATATTGGCTCTAAGTTTCGTCTTGACCAGGAAATGATCCGTCCATGACAATGCGGAGGTACTTACCACCTCCGCCCACGGATATTCCTGTTCCGTACTGAAGACCGCATCGAGTGTATGACCTGCACAATGTGTTGGCCCTGTGATCAATTGGGATAGGCCCATGTTTGTCATGGTCTCCATGAACTCCCGAGCCGCACCTGTTAAACTGGTCTCAAGCGGGATGTTGAAGTCCCCCAAAACTAAAAGTCTGGGGGTCTCCAACAACAGCTCAGAGACCAGCTGTGTCAGCTCAGTCAGGGAGTCTGCTAGACAACGGGGTGGCCGGTAGACTAGCAAAATCCCCAGACTATCCCTGGTCTTCAGGCTGAGGTACATACACTCGAAATGTACTGTGTTCCGGACAGGTATCCTGGTCAAGATTAAGGTGTTCTTATAAACCAGAGCCACTCCGCCCCCTCGCCCACTTCCCCTCACCTGCTCACTGACAGAGTACCCAGCTGGGAGGGCCTGCACCCATATGGCAGTGCTATCCTCTCCCAGCCAGGTCTCTGTGAAGCAAGCCAGGTCGGCATCTTCATCCAGGAGGAGGTCCTGGATGATATAGGTCTTGTTTTTTACCGACCTGGCATTGCAAAGGAGCAGAGTGAGGTTCTGTGGAATGGTTGTTCTGCTCTCCAAGCCATTCTGGGAAACAGAGGGAACTGAAGACGGGATAGCTTTCAGACAGCGATCCCGTCTTCTTTTGTAACATCTGTTCCCTCTGTTACAACCATACCTCCCATTCCCCAGCACAACTCCAATGGCCGCCCCCGCCACATTCCCGGCCTCAGGTGAGATGGTGAGAGATCAAAGCCCACTGAATGGGGAGGGTAGTGGTGTTCCCTGGGCCCTCAAGGGAGACCACTACGTCCACAACTCTCCCTCTGCCAGAACCGCCGCCGCTGAGCTCTGCTTAAGAAGTCCCAATGGTGTGGGGAAGCTGGCTGCTGGCTCCGGCTTCTGGCTTCAGGGCTGGAGTGGTGTTCCTGAGGCAGTGTTTGGGGAGGGCATAAATATCTCACCCAAGCCACGCCCCCTTTCCTCAGCTGCTGCTGCCTCTGCCTTTGCCTTGCCTCTGCTTGCCTCTTGCCTTTAGCTTTTCAAAGGAAAGCCTAGCAGAAATATTATTTTCTTAAAAGACTATTTCCTCTTTAAATAGCAGCATGGAAAGCTATGCTCAGGAATGTTGCATATTGTGACTATTTGTATCCCTGAAGTACTTTAAGGGTGTCACTTTAAACACTTCCTGTTATCCAATCTGAGATGCCTCATCCAGTAGACACATTGACACAACTCCTTACAAAAGATGTGATGTGAATGATACTGCCACACCATCAAAATATTCTTAATTATTTGAATTTTACTGGGATAATAGGCTTTCTTGCATTACCAGTACAGGATGGTTCTTACTAAGCATATTTTGGATCTTCTTAAGCCTTGTTCCCATTCACGGAATAAAACGCTATTTACAATGCTATTTGAAACGCTATTTAAAACGCTTTAAAACGAAGCAAATGAGCATCTGGCAACTGCAGTCAACCCAGAAATGTGTCCCCACAGGAAAAGGATTAAAAACACTTCCAAAAAACACACTGGGGAAAGCAAATCTTTTTTCTCCCCACCCTTTGCCCACCCTCTCTCCCCATTGCGTTTGATCTGATGACGTGCCAAGGGCGGGAAATCCCAGCTCCCCTCCCTCTGGAGCCTCCTTCCTTTCTTCAAAAGCATCCAAAGACGCAAACACCTAGGAGATCAAAGCTGATGATCAAGCCTCCTCGATTTACACACACACACACACACACACACACACACACACACACACACACACACACACACAGGTGTTGGCAGGCGTGGCGGGAGTTGCTTGGGATGCCAAGCGCTCCTGCGCACATACACACACACACTTGCGCACTCTCCCCTGGGCAAGTGAGCGAGCAAGGGCTGCCAGTTCCTTGCTTCTCCCAGTTCCTGCAGCTTCCCCCCTTCCGCCTTTTAAAGATCAAGGAAAGAGGCTGGGAGGGAAACAGGCAGAATTGCGCAGGCAGGACTGCTTGTGAAGGGTCCTCTCTGCCTCTTTCCTTGATCTTTAGGCATGCGTGCACATGAGGGGAAGCGTGGGTGGGAAAGGAAACATTGTTATAAGGTGTGAAGTGGGTGAATTGTTACTGTCTGAATATGAAATCATCTGCTATAGAGGGGAAACCTGGCGTTTTAACTGACAGCAATAAGGAAGAAGCGTTTTAAAAGCAAAAACGGGGAAAAAAACACTTGAAAAAACAGGTGTTTATTTATTCCGTTTTTTAGCCATATAATCCCCCAAAAACCCTGAAACTGATTGGTAATGGGGACAAAGAGGATCCAAACCATTTTAAAACCATTTTAAATGACTGGGAATGGGGATGAAGAGGGTCCGAACTGTTTTTAAACTGCTTTATTCCATGAATTGGAATTCAGCCTTACAGGCTGCATGTGCTTAAAACAGCACTGGGTGCTAACAGAAAATTTTAAAAGTCTGCCTAGAACAAATTGTACTCAATACTGTTAGCAAGCAGTGGCCTTGAACCAAGAAAGAAAACTCAGCACAGCACTAGCAAAGTCATCTGGGGTTATTTAACTGAAGACCAAATTCTAACCATAACGGTGCTGTCTACTTAACAAATCCAGAGTAAAATGTTCCAGGCTTCTGCAAAGACAAGGTCTTTAGTCCTGGCCCATGCCTTAGATTCTGACTTTATACACATTGTGGAACACGGGGCTGGGTAAACCAAAGAGGACTGGTAACTAGAAACAGTTGGAGTGAGCTGTGGTACAGAGAGACCTGGGGCTACTGGAGAGGAAAAACCTTGGAAAAGAGGCAGTTGGAAGCAAGAGGAATAGAAAGAAAGCAGAAGCAGCTGAGCTGCCCATAAAAGAAATGCCCCTGTCACATAAGTATTGTGATCCTTCTGAGGCTCCTTTTTGTGTTGGGGTCCCCGAGGAGAAGGAAAGGATGAGACTTTCTGTGATCTACTTTTCTACACCTGCTGACAGGAAGAAATATGAAGGAGACATGCTACTTTCCCCTAACAAAAGGAAATATCCCAATCAGCCATGAGCAGATAAAACTAATTAGACAAAAAGAAGAAGAGAAAGATGGTTGAAAGAGGGAAACAGTATGTAAACCAATGCTATTTGGCAGTGATGGTGAGAACTACGAGGGAGAATGAACAAATGAAGAAGAAGAGTTGGCTTTTCTACCCCACATTTCTCACTCATTTTAGGGGACCCAAAGCGGCTGACAAAGCTTTATATTCGTCTCCCCACAACAGACACCCTGTGTTGTGGGTGGGGCTGTGAGAGCTCAAAAGAGATCTGTGACTAGCCCAAGGGTACCCAGCTGGCTTCACGGAGGAGAGAGGAATCAAACCAGGTATTCCTAGATAAGAGTCCAGCTCCCTAACCACTGATAGTGTGGCTGCTGATGAAGATAGTAGCAACGTAAGGCTTTGTGATATCACAGAAAAAGCTCCAGGAATATTGTAGAAGAACTGTTAACCCAAGTGCGTGGGACCAGCCAAAGTGGACGGAACTTTAGTAAAGAAAAAATGTTTTCTTAATCTGCTTCTCTAATATATTAATAAAATAATAGTTTGTAACGACCCAGATACCTTGGAGCTCACTGATATACTGCAAAGAGACCTAATTGTTTCTAAGGAACCTCATCCATATCTTGAAAATTCTTTCTATGACTTGTCCAAACATTCAACCCCTCCATCTCCAGCCTGCCTAACAAGGAGAAGTCAGGAAGGATTATCTGATTTACAGCCACAAGGCACCTGGCATGTTCTCTTTTCAACATGGAGCCAAAATAAATCCCTGAATAATTCCAGATTCTGCCACAGGGCATAAATGAAAAATGGGGAAAAATGAGTGTCAAAGAAAAGCATTTTAAGGCCAATTCTAGTCACTTATAACTTAGCTAACAATGGAAAAATCTTGCCTATGTTCTTTCTAGAAAAGAAGTCATTGATAACACAGTTGAAAAGAGTATACAGTTACAGAAGGAAAACTAGATAAAGTGTTGCCAGGCTTGACTGTGTTAGTATGACATAGAAAGCAAAATATTCTCCTTCAGAGGTCAAATTCTACCCTACTGTATTATTAATGTATGCTGTACCATTCTACTCTTACAGTTCATAAGTCAAGCAGAGCATCCAACAGTTAAGAAAAAAAGACATCTAGAATGCAAGCACAGTACATGTCCCATCAATATAAAGTTTTTAAGAAGTGTGCTAAGAAGGTGTTACTTACACTTCCATAGAGATAAGAAACACTGTATGGAGTATCTGTGGATGGAATACCCAGTACCTTTCAGTCTGAACAGTAATCTGAACCATGCAAACAAAGTGGACAATTTCACACACAGTAGCCAAGTTTGCCCTTCTTTTTCTTTCATTTATGTCTCAGATGTGGGTCAGTTAATGGGTACTTAATCTCCTATGATCAGGAGGGTCAATTTCATGTGCATTTGCACAGAACTACAACCTTAACTTAGTCTTGCCTATCATAACTATTCTAACCCATAGTGTGACTTCCTTTTTTCTAGCTTATCTTCCATCCCTCTACCCACAATGGGTAGCAGCTGCCACAGCTACCACTATTCTACAGTTAATATTCATCCTGAGATATTTATTTTAGTACTTATATCTTCCCCTTCATCTATCAGGACTACAGGGAAGCTAACCATCAATGGCCTGGGTGAAGAGGTTTGTTTTAACCAGGAGCTGAAAACCATAGTGTTGGCATATGGCAAATCTCTATTGGGAAGTTGTTCCAAAGTCTGGGGGCCGCCACAGAAAAATTGTCTTGCATGACACAAGCCCTCATACCTCAAAGGGAAGCAGAACTACAAGAGGGCCCTCATTTTGTGAGCTTAAGACAGAGGCAGGCCTGTATGGGAGAAGTATTCCTTCAGATATTTGGAGTCCAAGCCATTTAGGGTTTTATATGTCAATGTCAACACCCTGAACAAGGCTAAGTAGCAAATTGGTAACCACTGCAGTTTCCTCAAGACCAGCGTTGTGGGTATTAAGCCAGAAATTCCTGTCAGCAGCTGATCTTGTGCGTTCTCCACCAGTTCCAGCTTTCAGACCATCTTCAAGGGTAGCCTAATGTACAGCTTATTACAGTAGTCTAATCTGGTGGATACAAGACCATACATCACTGTAGCTAAGTTACTCCTCTCCAGAAAAGGCTGAAGCTGGTAAACCAGCCACGGATGGAGGCAAGCACTCCTGGCTACTGCTGTCGCATGAGCCTCTAGGTGACAGCAATGAATCCAAAAGCATCCCTAAGTTGTACACCAGAGGAGAAAACCAAGAAATCTATTGTGTAGGAATAATTCCTTAAAATGGTAGAGTGCAATAAAATGAAAAGAGAAGGAAAGGAACAAATCCATAAAATGGTGGCACAGAATAAGACAGACCTACACAACTAAATGAGGCACGGGGGGGGGGGACGGGGGACAAAAACCAAAGAGTAGCAAATGCTGCATTTCTTTTTATCCTCTCCCTGAGTTCCTTTGCCAGCAACATTTTAAGCAGAGCCACAGTAGACTCCAGCTGTACATGAGTTTGCTGGTGCAGACATCAATCCTTTCCAGTGTTAAAAATCTAATACGCAAGAAGCTTCAACATAGCTTTTAAAAATGTTGATTTGGCAAGACATAGTAAGTAACCTCAAAATCCTAAAAATTTAGACCTGTAGATGAGCAACAGATTATGTCACTGCCAAACAAGCCTTGGCCATGACAATTCTCTTTGAGTATGAACCCAAAAGGAGCCTGCTTGTCTGAACAAGATAGGAAGAGAGCAATTAAATCTGATGTTGCATTTGTGCATGAGGGGGTGATTTAAAGACTTTTCCTTTGGAGGAGTTTTCTTTTCTCTGAGACATTCCTTAGCATATGCCAAGTCACTCTAGTAACTTCTTTCCTAGTTTGGAGAAAGTAGGGATTTACTTTGGTAAGCTTTTTATATACTGAATAGAAAATATATTTGCCAAAGGCCATTTGCAGGCTGTCAAGAGCAGGTGAAAGTTTTGCCTTTTTCTTCTGCTTAAGAATGCCCACAAACAATTGGTGGGCCACTGTGTGAGACAGGATGCTGGACTCAATGGACTGTGGCCTGACCCAGCAGGGTTCCTCTTATGTTCTTACATTTTCATACTCAGGCTCACAGTCATCTCATATGCTTGGGCATCAGGAGAGTTTGGGTTGCAGTTCACTTCTCAGTGGACAGGTCTAGCTATTTAAACTTACGGCTTCCCCATTTATTATCCTCTTTTGATATACATCTGAGTACTGGAAAAACTTCTGATGTTATTTAAAAATATTTTGGGTCTGGCTTTACAGAAAGGTTCACAAATGTTCACAATCTGTTGTAACAAAACCTGTACAATAAACAGAAGTAATAAAATACCATCAGAGCCAGAAATTATTCTCCATACCAGCACATATGGAAGTATTCTTTATTTAGAGCAAACATTTACAAAGGTGCCTTACAGACATACAAGTCAAAATGTATACATTTTCATGTTCTATAAGAACATAAAAAATTATACTGTAGGATTGGACCAGTGCTCCTAGATGGTACATAACTCAATACTGCAAGTGTCACTTTAAATTATGAGCACATAGTTGCATCTTCATATTCATGTGCTAATCAATTAAAATTTGAGTATACTCACTAAGCAACCTCTAGACTAAGTATATTAGAATAAAGTCCTCCTCGCACCTCCTAATTAGAACAAGGTGATATGTAAGCATAATGAACAAACTTTGTTTTTTTCTTTTAAACTAAGCAGTCTTTATAAAATTCTCTGTCTGCTGCTACCAGCACGTATTATTGAACCCAGAGGGTTTGCTGGATTTGGATGGAATAGAGGGAGATGAGTACTATCTCCTTTACTTTACTCTCTTTCGCAGACACATCTTCCATTCAAATCAAATTTGAAATCTATAACCTTTTCATTATGGCACACTGCAGAAAAATTTGACAACTGAAACTCAGAAAAGGTAGCTCTTGTCACTGCAAAATGTGTATCACATATGGTTATGTCATAATAAAACAGCTAATGCCAGTCACCTTTCAAGGCAGCAATACAGAATTTATCCACTTAATTTGAGATGAAACGTCAGCTCAAAAGGACAATGGCAGGAGATAACATGCTATTATCCCCCAGCCTGTCTGAAGAACAAACATATCTATGCATAACATCAAAGCAGAATCCCTCTAACCCAGTATACAGTCCAGCTTCCACTGATCATGCAATATCAGAATCACATTCAGTGTTCCTAAAGGCTCAGGCTAGAAATATTTTTCTAATACAACAAGCTGTGCTCCTGAAAATCTTTAATGATTGCTTCCTATTTTTTATCTACAGCCTATAAATCACAAAACTGTGGCACTGGAAGAGACTGCAGAAGATCATCTAGTCCAACACTCTGACTGGGTTTGAAGGGGTCACAAGGACCACTACATTCAACATTTTGTCCCCTGAAGAACATGCATATAATTACTGAATATTAACGTTCTCTGTGGTGATATGCATATTCTGGAATGCTCTCCTCTCAGATGTTCTGAGGCGCAAGCATCGGCTGAAAACATATTTGTTCACCCAGGTTATATCTCCTTAACCAATCCAGTTTTAATTCTGTTTTTAATTCTTGCATGTTTTCCTTTTTGAACCTATTTTTAAAGTTAATATTGTAATTCCTTTGGGATTTTTTTAAAAGAATGAAATGTTATGGAAATGTTTTAAATAAGTATATAAAAAGATTTATCTATGAAACAATTTTCTTGTACAACATTTTTTGTTAACCATCTTAAACTTTTTATTTATTACATCATCATCATTATTGTTATTATTATTGGTTTAAAAGTTAAAACCTGAAACGCTGAGAATGTCTGTCCATATCATTGCTTTCAACAACCAACTGAACCTACAGTAGTTTCAATGTTGCAAGTTATTTAACATTAGATTTTAAGATTCAGTAAGGAGATATATTCAATATAGCTCTAATTGATTTTTCACCTTTCTAAATCTTCCAGAAGACTAGAAAAACTTGCTTACATTTCAATGAGAGGGACAGGACAACTGTAGCTGATAACACTTCAGTGCATCTCTAGGAACAGGTTGTTACAGACGATAAAGGGGGGGAATCAACTCTTTTTTGATGGCACAGTGGTGAATTTCCCTCCTACTTTTGTAGCTATGTTGTCAGACATGACATTGCATGGCATCCCTAGCATGGAATATGCTGGACTTCATCCTGCAGGTGAAAAGAATTTAGCCGGGAAACATCTGTTGCAAGGCAGACTTTTGAATATTGCTAGGCAAATATCCTGTCTAGGTGGGAGAATCTGTCTCACTGATTGGACATTGTATATACTGTAAATATTTAAATAGGGAGCCTACACAAGACACAGCATTCTCAGAGTAAGTGTTGTTGTTGTGTTAACTTGATGTTTAATAAAGCCCTTGGTTTTTTCAAGCATGGTCCCTTTTCTTCAGCATTTGTCAGCATCACATACGTAATTACCGTATATTCCGGTATAAAACGACTGGGTGTATAAGACGACCCCAACTTTTCCAGTTAAAATATAGAGTTTGGGATATACTCGCCATTAAGAAGACGACACCCGGAGTATAAGACGACTCCCAACTTTTGAGAAGATTTTCCTAGGTTAAAAAGTAGTCTTATACACCAGAATATACTGTAATGGTACTAGAAATGCTAAAGTTTCCTTAGCAGTTTCTCTAAGTAGATCACTGTTTGAAATAGGTTCCATTTATTGTTTAAGAAGAAAATCCATTCTACCTTAAGACACAAATATTTAATTCAAATTAAACTGAGTCAAATGTTGAGATTACAAAAGTGCCCGATATGGAGAACTGCAATGAGCTGGCTCACAGGACTATCTTCTAGGTAGGTATGTTGTGAGCCAGGCTTTGCTGAAACAATCCACTGCCCACAAAACTTTAAAATGTACTGTCTCCAAAGGGTGTGTGTGTTTGTCAGAAACCTAAAACAATACATTATATTACTTTCCCATCACTACAGCCATTCCCACCACAGGCAACGCTTTGTCTTCAACAAAGAGGCTCACATTCTGTGTCCACAAAAATCTCTTTACTGGCTAGTACTGTAGCAATGCCAAGAGGAACATCTGTGTGCTCAGAACTATACAAACCCAGTTTTTTCCCCCTCAAAGGTCCCACACACAAAGAGCAATGTGACTGTTTGGTTAAAAACAACAACAAACTGTATTGAGTTTTGAAATCCTTCCATTTTATTTCAAATTGATTTTTTAAAGTGAATTGTTAACAATGAATTTCCTTAAATTTATTTTTCATTTCATACATTAATCTGAAATTGTCTTCATAATTAACCAACCTCTGGTGACTTAAGAGTACCAGTACCAGTAGCGATAATAAGTATGGTAGGTTGATTCAAATCACCAACAGAAAATGCTCAAAAATAAACTCTCCACCTTGTAATCAGTGAGGCTTATTCCCAGGAACACAAAGGCAGGATTGCAGTCCACATGATTTAAACTGGGATGCTCAAATTTTGACCACCTGTAGTACAGGTTCCATGATTGACTGGAAGAAAGCACGTAATTGATAAAAAGAGAGCACTTTGCATGTGTCCTCTGTAGCAAAAACTGGCACGAAAGTTTAAGTGTTTCATACAAAACCATGGCCTTTCCCTTCCTAGGGATCTACACAGACTAAAACTGTATGTTTGGTTCACCATCAAACCAAACATCCATTCATTTAGTTCAACAGTGAACTATTTATTGAACAGTTATTTGCATTTGATTTTGAACTGGTTCAAAAACAAAAAAAATATCATTTTTTTTCAATTAACAGTGCTCCTTACAATGGTAGAAACACAGTGAATATTTCATGTTTGCAAGTTCTATATAATTTTTGGATATTTGAAGAAACAAATGTTTCATTCGATCTAAACCTTCATGAACTACCTGATTCATTGCAAACTACATGCCAACCAAACCAATTCATCACATGTTGATGTTGTCCTGCTAAGGTGGGAAGGTTGTATTTTAATTATGGTTTTTTTAAAATAATTGTTTAACTGATTTTATCTGTGTTTTACAATGTTAATTTCATCAAATGCTGTGATCGTGCCCAAGACCTTCTGGTGAAGGGCAGGATAAAAACAACACAAGAATGAAAGAGAAGCCCTCCTAGATCAGGCCTCTTCATCCTGGAGGCACTATCTAGGCATTAAGCCTAGTAGCCAATGATGTTTGGAAATAAATAAGAAGATTATAGGTGAACAAGAAACCACCCAGGCCCACAGGTGCTCTCCATGGGTCCTGGAGAATGTAGTTTAATCATATCTGGAAGGCTATAATTTGAACACCCATGATTAAAAACAACCTATTCACACTTGTTTAAACAATGGCACAAACATGTTAATTTATTATTAAACGCGATGATTTATAACTCAGAGTGTTTTACACGTAGCAAACTATTTTCTGAATCATGTTTGCAATAATAAAAATAAAATTGTTTTTGGGAAATAGCAATACTGTTCAGTAATACAGAATGTTACAAAGTGAAATGACTACACAGGCACTCTCATCTAATAAGTAAAGCTTCAGTATTACATTTCACAATTCACATTTACAGTTAGAGCAGTCCCTTGAGCTATAGTCTAAACTCCTTTGGAAAAATCAAATATTACTAACTTTAGTACATAACACACTCTGTCTTTATACCATCTATTCCCTGTCATCTCAAGGCCCATTTCCATTTTTTTCATGTGACAGAAAAAATCCTGCTGTTTCAACTGCCAGCCACTTTGGCTCTATCCAGATTAGCAGAATAAAATCCTCTATTAGAAAGAAAAAAAAAGCACAGCTTACCTGCTGCAAAGCCATGACACGCCATCCGGACTCCGGCAGCCTCCCCACAGCTTTCTCAGAGAAAGCTGTGATATTTCCATGGTGCACGTCAATGGGATGGCAGCCAATGGGGGCTGAGCTGCAGGCTCAGCTCTCATTTGCTGTTCTTGCCATCCTGTCCAGACTGGTGGGAACACTGGAATTTACCTGATGCTCATTGTTCCACAGTAGGTAAATTCGAAGTACAGTAGTTAAATCTGATATACAGTGTCAGGTGTCAGGTGTGACAGCCATGCCCCAACTACACATTGGAACGCACAGTACCTGTAAGTCTTGACTCATCTTGAACTTTGGGCATTTAATGGCAAAGAATGAAAGCATTATCTCTGTGCCTACAGAGGAAGCTACTGTTCTTAGAAGGTAACTTAGCAACTGAAGGAATTCTAGTTCAAGGTGATTACCTACTGATTTCTACCAATTTAGAGGGATGACTTTGTTCAGTATCTCAGAGATGCCTATGGCATAATACTTTCATCTTAAGAATTCAGCTTCTATATTTACATGTTTCAGTGAGAAGCAGTTGTAATTATGTTGTTCTAAAAAATGAGACAGAGCATCAGTGCTTCATGTCTTTTTAAAAATGATTTTAAATCTACCCTGTAATAAACACTAGGGTATAAGTACAGTACAGTACAGATCTGATGCACAGAATTACCACAAAGTTTAAAGATAAAATGTCTTGTATTATAACCAATAATGGAAATATACAGCAGTAGTTTTCCAAAGATGTTTAATGGGAAGAATGCTGTGTTTACACACTTGCACCGTCCACCACAGCCCAATCTAACCCAACTGACTAGACAGAGGAAGGTGTTGTAACAGTGTTTAGAAGCCATTGGACCAAAGCCATCAGCGCACAAAAGCAGGCCACCACAAATGGCAGCCTCATAGCACTAATTAACATTTCCTAGCAAACATTACTGCCAAAAAGAATCAGGATTTTTTTCCACATTAAAATTCCTTTTTCAGCTTGAGCTACCATATACTGCTGCTGGGAAATCTGCATTTTTTTTTTTTTTACAGTAGTTGAAATTAATTTTAAGAGTGTGCGCGCCAGGCATGCACATGTGTGCACACAGCATCAGCAAGCTGCAAAATATTCAGAAAAGTTGAACTTCTGTGCAAGAGCAGCAGCACTGCGGAAATGCCTGGATGGTGTCCCAAAGATGTAAACAGTGATATTTTTCAATGTTTTCTTTTATAATTAATCAACACAGATGAAAAACTGGAGCATAAAATCAAGTTTCTCCTTGTTTCTATAATGCATTTTATAGATCTAAAACTATTGGAAAGATCTTCATAAATCTTTCTAACAAAAAATTTGAGGGAAACTAACCTTACATTTGTCCCGCCATATCATCCAATTTGTAGGTTTCTTCTGTTTTTGGGCTGTGCTACCTGCTGTCCATTTGTCCACCTTGTACAGCCTTCCTAATTTTATTAAAACCAATTTCCAGTCAAGTGCCTGAGTGAAAATTTGAGGCAAATGTGGATGAGGCGAACAAGTCAGCTCAGGGCATGTATTGTGGAGAACCAACTTGAGCAGTCTCTGAAGTGTCTTGGTCAGAAGTTCATCCTTCATTTTCCAATGACAGCTATGATGATTTATCTATTTGGATTTATAGCCTAGCCTGTACCAATGGTCCCAGGGCAGGTCACAAAACAGCAATAAAACAATTTGAAACATTCTAACAAGATTTCCTGGTTTATTATAAGCCAGGTGGTTTTAGTTGTTACTCTTCCTGAAAGCAGAAGGTTGGAACAAGGACGAAGTATCTTTCTTATGTTGCTTTCATTTCATGGAGTGAAACCATTTTAGTCAACAGACATTTAAAAACTTCTGTGCTTTATTATAAGTGCAAATCTGGAATCTGGAGCATAAATATCTGATCTCTAAAGTAGCCCGTGGGAGTTATACCACACTGCATGTGAGGGTCACAGAGGGGAAGAGTTGGAAACAGGAGTAAAACAACTGTCCCATAGACCAACATAATTTATCCCAGCTTCTTTGACTGTAAAGAGTCTATGTAATTGGTTCCACAAATTTTTGAGTCTGTGGACATACTCAAAGTCTGAGAAAATGGCTAGCATGAGGTATAGAATCCAGTATTGAAAGTGATCCATGATGTAATTGTTCCTTACCACCGAAAGGTAAGGAACAGTATTTCAATAAGAAGAGCAGGAGACACTTCTGAGCTTTAAGCAAAAGCCAGGGTAAAGAAAAACTGCTCTAAGCAAAGATGGATTTCCCAGTTAGTCTCTTTATTTTAGTGAATTCCTCTATTTTTTCAAGCACAGTTTTTGAGGGCACATGCATACCTCATAAAACTCCCAATCTGGGGGTGGGGGGGTGGGGAATCACATATCTAGCACTTTTAGTGCCATCATCACAAGGGTTCTGCACTTTGACTATCTTCCTAGTTTCAAATGGTCATCAAAAATAGCAGCTAAACTATTCAAATACCATTGACGATCAAGAAAAACT
Organism: Aspidoscelis tigris stejnegeri; assembly: GCA_023333525.1. Lineage (NCBI taxonomy): Eukaryota > Metazoa > Chordata > Lepidosauria > Squamata > Teiidae > Aspidoscelis > Aspidoscelis tigris. The sequence continues at coordinate 34,906,644 of JALMGA010000004.1, read as the reverse complement.
ATACAAAGAATATCCCTAAAGCATGAGAGGAAGCATTTCTGATTGGTGGGGAAAGAAACCATACAATAGGAACTCATTCTTTGTTTCTGCTACTGAAATACTGACAGGCATTCATGTTCCCAAAGCAGAGACAATATGCATAATGAGCATTTTGCATAAGTTGTCCAGATTTGGGGGCTGAGAATATGAGAATGTTATGTTCAGAGCACAGGGAGTTCTGATTAGCTGTTCCATGAATTGAAACCTATAGGCGACAGAATTCTCAGTAAAGACGTTTATAACTAATTATGCCACCCAGGTTGACAGCAGAACTTTTTGAACCAAAAAGGATTATAAAGGTTGCACATTTTCACCTAAGCCTTGCTGGTGCGCCAAGATCAGTCTGAACTGTGCTGGATTCTTTGTGTGTTTTGGCCTTGTTCTTTAGTCTTGACTTTTGTCAGTTCCCTTGATCTTGTTTCCCACCTTCCCCTTTAGTCCAGACTGCTCTTATGTTGATTGCTGCCCATGAATCATTCTTGAAACTGCTCAGATTGCATTAAATATAAGACAGCCCTCACTCCACAACTCCCATGTGAATTTTTTAATGGAAAATGTTTTTGTAATTTATCAGTTCAGAGAGACAACTAAGACAAACCAAATTAAAATGTGAGATTCTGTATTTCTTCAAAAGCAAATTTAAAAACCACTGTTCAGCTACTAATAGTGTAATGTACAAAGCAGCATGAATTAAAAAATCACGATATAAAAAATTATTGAGTCATGCAGCAGAATTCTACATTCTAAATTTTTAAGACTTCCACAAGTGATAATCACTGTCAAAACCAAAACACATTCTTCAGTTGTTTAAGGATATCAGCTACTTTATTGTTCTACACATTAAGTCACACTACAGTAAATAACAAATGCAAAATCCTACACTGAACTGGGAGCAAAATTAAAGGGATCTCAGTATTCTTTCAGCAGTCACCCATAAAGGTACTTGTAGTTTTCCCACAATAACAAGTTCAGTTTGTGTGTGTGCATGTATATGCACGTGTGCTTGTGGTAACATGCGCGCATGCGCGTGCATACACACTAAACACCTAAGAGATAATTCATTTCACTTTCAACCTTTCTTTAAAACAAACTTTCCCAAACAAAAGCTTTTATCAACATTCAAGTGGCAGGTGAAATTCTAGCACACTTTTCAATAAAAAGAACAGAGAGGCTTTACTGTTGACAAAAGATTTGAGGAAACTATTGGCAGTACCAGCAATCCAGAAATACCCTTGGGGCAAAGAATTCAGAAAGTTTTCTCACACTCAGACAAAAGAGAAAAAGGAATGCACATAAAGTGATTTTGTCCCTGATGTACTAGGGCCATCCAATCTCTCACTGAACACCTTCAGACACCTAAATAATGTTAACAATTGGCTCCTGACATAGTAGACACCTGAGACAGAGAATCAAAGGGGAAAGAGATATTAACAGGAAGGTTTATGATTATAGTTTCAGTAGACAGCTCATATTTAAAACAACACTATTAACATTGAATAATAAAGATTTGTTTAAAACTAGAAAAAGGACATAGCAAACCAACTTTAAAAACTACAGTTCCACACATTCCAAATCTATGACAGACATAAAAAATAATGAAGTATTCAAGGTCCACTTTTCAACTACAAATTATTTTTCCCAAAGTTGAGTTTATCCTATATACTGTTACCATGCCTTACTTAACTATTTTCTAAGGTTGTGCTGAACTGTGGTTCATTGAAGCACAAACTGCAATCACAGGTCCAGGACTGCCAGGTGCTTTAGCTGACAACCCTAGACTCTCCGTCAGCACCTTTACATGGCTCATGAGGAGGGTGAGTGCGGAGAAGTCACAAAGGGCCTATTCGCACTTGGCTTTATTCTGGAATATATCCTGGAATAGGGACTTGTTGTCCATATGCTAGTGCAGGCTTCAGCAGGCCCAAAGTGAGGTCTGCCAGAGTCTGCATTAGCATGAGGACCACAGACCCCTATCCTGAGATATACTCCAGAAAAAGGTCAAGTGCGAATAGGCCCCTATTTTCTGGCCATGGCACACGCACAGTCTGCTCCGATATGAGCTACAGCCCTGACCAAAGAAGGGGCTATAATGGCAGTGGCCACTCTTTAAAGACCAAGCAAGTTCCCTGCACCACTTAAACATGACTCACTTTCTCATGATTCATGAAAAGGTGCCAAGGAGAACCCTTGATTGTCAGGCAAAGCTCCTGACAACCTCCAGCATCTAATGGCAGTTCACGCTTTAATGAAGTACAATTTAGGACATCTGTACTATTTCTCCTTCTTATAGCTTGTGTTAGGTTTGATATAAAAGAGACAGCTTTATTTATTTGGATTTTTATCCCGCCCTATACCCTGAGGTCTCATGGTGGGTAACAACATTTAAAATCAACCATATTAAAACAATAACAGTATATATTAAAACAACAGTGTCTGCAAATAAGAAGGGAAAGTGTTTCCCCATTTAACCAAAGGCCAGGGCAAAGAGGTGCATCTTCACTGCCTTCCTAAACATTTACAGTGAAGGGGGAGACTATTCCATAGCCTGGGGGCCATCACTGAGAATGCCCTCTCCCTGGTGCCCGCCCCTTTTGCTACTGACCGTGGTGGTACAACCAGGAGGGTCTCTCCTCCAGATCTTAAGGCACAGGCAAGTTGATATGGGAGTAGGTGTTCCTTCAGTTTCCATGCCATAACCAGGCCTGAAGCCAGATTGAAATGGGTCTAGATAATCAGTTTCCTCCAAGCATGCCTGCAGATGAACAGCAACAGCTCTCTCTAGTACCTTGCCTAGAAAGGGTATGTTGGCTATCAGATGATAGTTGTTTAAATCTTCTGGATCCAGGGATGCCCTCTTGAGAAGAGGGTATACCACTGCCTGTTTAAGGGCCAGTGGAAGAACCCCATCTCTCAAGGAGGCATTCACTACTCCCTGGACCCACTCAGTCAAACCTTGCCAGCTAGCTTTTCTCAGCCAGAAAGGGTAAGGGTCCAGAAAGCATGTTGTCGCCCGAACCCCTGCAAGCATCTCGTCCACATCCTCAGGCTGCAGCAATTGGAACTGATCCAAGAGAACCAGAGCAGACAGTTCACTGGATACCTCCTCTGGACTATTCTCTACTGTGACATCTAATCTCCCACAAATCAGAGCGACTTTGTGTTCAAAATGCCTTGCAAACATTGCAGCAGATATTACATGGCCCTTGTCCACGCTTTCTTGGGTTGCAGGGCATTTGTTACCTGGAAGAACTCTGCTGGATGACTACTAGAAGATGCAAAGGTGGCAGAAAAAAAACTCCTTTTAGCCATATGGTAGGGATGATAATGTGCTCTAGCCCATGTTCAGTCAGACTCACAGTGGGATTTATCCCACCTGAACTCTAGCAATTAATAAATAATATAATAATAATATTTATTTGTATACCGCCCTATGGCAAACCAATCCGGGCGGTTAACAACAGTAAAATATAAAATATAACAATTAAAAACACCTTATCCCTCCCCCCCTTAAGACAGTATTAAACAATATAACATATTAAAACACAATATCAATGCGTAAAACAATAATTTAAAAACTAAAAACCCTGATGTCCCTCTGTTGATCCTCAACCATCACTAAGATGGGGCCACGGGAGGAATCAGGGAATCTGGGCCGGGATGGTTAATCTGGAAAGGCCTGCCGGAAGAGATCCGTCTTGACCGCCTTTTTAAAGCTGTCTAATGATGTTATCTGACGGATCTCATCCGACAGGTCGTTCCAGAGTTTGGGGGCGACAGCAGAGAACGCCCTCTGGGAGGTCGCCGCAAGCCTAGATTTTAGAGGCTGCAGTAAGTTCCTCCCAGAGGACCGGAGAGTGCAGGGAGGATTGTACGGGAGGAGGCGGTCCCTGAGATAGCTTGGACCCAAGCCATTTAGGGCTTTAAAGGTGATAACCAACACCTTGTACTGGGCCCGGAAGCTGATAGGCAGCCAGTGGAGGGACCTCAAAATGGGAGTGATGTGGTCCCTCCTAGATGTTCCTGAGACAAGCCTGGCTGCCATGTTTTGAAACAGCTGTAATTTCCGAGTCAAGCACAGGGGTAGCCCCATGTAGAGTGCATTACAGAAGTCAAGGCGTGAGGTTACCAGCGCGTGCACAACAGTCTCGAGATCCCTTACTTCCAGAAAAGGGCGCAGCTGGCGTATCAGCCGAAGCTGATAACAGGCACTCCTGACCGTCGCATTTACCTGATTTGTCATCAGGAGCGACGAGTCAAGGAGCACCCCCAGACTGCGAACACAGTCACTGGAGGAGAGTGTGACCTCATCCAGGACTGGAGGTTGCAACCCAATTCTTGGTTTCGGGGCCGCTACCATGAGCACCTCCGTCTTGTCTGGATTCAGTTTCAGTCTGTTTTTCCTCATCCAGCCCATTACCACCTGAAGACATTCATTGAGAGAAGAGATGCCATCGGAATTCGAGGCCAACGAACGAGACACGGAGAAATAGATTTGGGTGTCATCAGCATACTGATAACACCCAGCACCATGACTCCTTCCTCCTTCATCACGCATAGTTCCATGGAATACCAAGGTACTTTACGGGCTCTACAGGTTTGCAAAGGACATTTGGGAGTGATCATGTCGATAACCCTGTTCATCTCCTGATTCCAAAGAGAGACCAGAGCTTCGACAGGAGCACCAGCCATGTCAACTGAAAATCCCTCAGGGCATTCAGGAATTGCTCAGATTCCATAAGTCTCTGGGGGCAGACCATCTCAATAGGCCTCATGTCCCCACAGAGGTATTCTGCAACTGTAAGTCCAAATCTCACATGATCCATCCACGACAACAGGCTGACAACCAACCCTCCTATCAATGGATTCTCAGCAATCGCCTCTGAGACAAAAACCAGATCAAGGGTATGACCTGCTGTATGAGCTGGACCAATTACTTGGTGAGACAGCCCCACAGTTGTTATGGAGGCCATGAAGAGGTGAGCTGGCCCAGGGAGCATAGCCTTGGCATGTATGTTGAAGTCCCTCAACACCACTGTGGTAGGGGCTTCCAACACCTTTGAGACTACCTAGGCCAGCTTAGGTAGGAAGGTTGCCGAGCAGCAGGGTGAGTGGTACACGAGCAACATCCCTATTCATCTCTCTGGCCCAACAACAAAAACAGCCCCTCAAACCCTGGACGAACTGGACATCTGGTGAGAGAGATGGAAGTTCGATGGACTACAGCAATGCTCCCTCCCTTCCCCAGTGGTCTGTAAAAGTGCTGCATCGAGTAACCTTGGGGACAAAGCTGGGTAAGACTAGGCCCACCCAGTTCATCCACCCAGGTCTCAGTAATACATGCCAGATGAGCCCCTTCATCCAGAATCAAATCAGAGCAGTGGGCAAATTGGCAGGCCTTCACAAACTCTGCCAGTTGGGAGGCAGAACAGAAGGAGTGACGGCTTTGAGTCATCTAACACCCTTTCTCTGCTCTTCCTGCCTCCCAACACCATATCTCCCCCTGCCCGCAATAGTGGCCCCAAGAGATATGCCCCTCTCCTGCCCCACCCTGGCACATTACTCCCTCCCCACCAGACAGAACGCTATAAATAAATTAAGAGAATATTAAACACAGATGAATTTAAAATAAATCTAAAAACCCCAAAATATAAAATTCCCTGTTTCACCCACAGACAAACACAGGACAATAAATGTGACCCTTGCCCTTGCTCTCCCTGAAAAGATTCCCCAAAGAGGTGATCACCTTTTGGTATCGACCCCACCACAGGCAGCAGCCTATATAGGCCCCAGAGCCCAAAGGTGTGGGCAGGTGTGATGCTCTGGCAGCCTTGGGCTGGGCCCTACAAACACTCCTCACTACTCCAGCCACTGTCTCTTGTAGATGGTCACTCTGCAACAGCAGCAATAGCAACCACAGACAGGGCTCCAAAGGGTTGAGCCCCAGTCTCTCACCCTGGGGTACTTGTGAGCAGATGTCTTCTTGCAGTAGGGCGTAATAAAGACAGAAAAAGGAAGAAATAAAGTAATTCAGAGGCAAATAACTATGCTTTGCCATCTATAATTCATTTCTTTGAATTGTGTCTGAATAGTCTGATATCTGCCTTAAACGGAAAAAAAATCAGTCAAGGTTTTAACACATATAGTACCCAGCATGACTTTTTTTACACAGATTCTGGAAAGAGTTAAGAATAAAAAATTATGAAAAACCCAATCCAATTCCAATTTGTATAAACCATAAACTGGGCCTTGCCCATTTCATCTCATTCCAAAGATATGCGCAAGCAAGCAAGCCAGTTCAGGTTCAGTCTATTGCACGCTCTCCTTCTCTATGCCAGTGCCTTCACTTTTTTTGCTTCACTCCTGTCTTCTGGCCTGTGTGGCTTCTTGCCTGCTTATGGGACTACAGGTCCCAGCATACCACACTCCTCCCAAAAATGGCATCACTCCCTCTTCTGGTAAGCCGTGAATGGCATAGGTCATGTCAAGCATGTGGCAAGTATGGCAACTGTAGATCAGAAGACAACCTACCAGGAGTAGCACTTCCAAACAATGTGGCAAGAAATGGTCTGCAGGCCAAAGCAAGTAGATGGCAGTCAGAGGCAGCTGAGGGGGAAGGAGAAGGAGAGGGAACTGGACAATCTGAGCTGTGCCTGCTCACTGAACTCAAACATTTTAAAATTCAGAATGGCTTGCTGGTGGGCCTAGTGAACTTGGGCGATTCAGAGAAAGCCAGCTCTAAGCAGTCTAACACAATAAATTTCTAGCTCATTCAGTAATTTTTAAAATTTTAAGTTACAGTCATAATGACTTGGGTCTTGTATCAGAGGCCACTTTTATAATCATACTAAGAGGCCACTTTTTAAAATCATATTAAGACTGGAACCCCTAAACTGCGTTTTTTCTGGGTCAGGCTTCGTATGCTAGGAGAGTATTGCCAAAGTAAAACTGCTCTGGATTCTGTGTCTTGTTGTACTGTACTGCCAACAAAGAACTTTCTGTTCAAAAACACGGTCATTTTTAGTCAATCTTTTTCCTTCCTTGAAGTCACCAGTCTCTTTCAAATTCCTCCACAGAATCTGGAGCAGAAAACTGTTCCTCCTTTTCCCCTGATCGAAAGGTTTCAATGAGCTGAGTGATGCTTTTGGCTGTATCCACTATTAAGACAAAAGGGTTTTTCATTATAGCATCTATGCACTAAAGCTGTGCTACAAGTGCAGAAAAAGTAGTACTCAAAGCTCTAGAACTCCACCACGCACAGCAGCTGTCCAGGGATGACCACGATTTTTACTTTCTTCAGTGGTGCTGATTCTCATGAGGTTCTGCCTAAGATAAATTTGTTTTTACTCTTTTCTCCTAATTTCATTGTGTGCTTTTACCGTATATTCCAGCGTATAAGACAACTGGGCGTATAAGACGACCCCAACTCTATATTTTAACTGGAAAGTTGGGGGTCGTCTTATACGCCCAGTCATCTTATGCGCCGGAAAATATGGTACTTACATGATTTTTGGTGTTTTAAACACTTTGTATTAGAGACTAAAGTTGTTTTCTATCAATTTAAATTCTAACTGTAAGAGAAGCAGCAGCAATTTATGTGAAGAAATAGGAATGATTATAGCCCAAAGTATACTTTAGATTGAAATGCAGGGATAAAAAATCATTGATATGCACTCCCAGGACTCTCTGTCCCATAAGAAACTCTCAGGTGTTTTATGAAACGTTCTACCAAGCACCTTCAACCTACTGATTTAGTTCAATATCTAGACCCTCTTGTGCTTGAATATTTACTTCTCAAATGTTCTTACAACCCTAGAATGCCTGTAGTAAAATCTGTGAGAGCTCCTAAGTGCAATGCCTGGCGTCTGATCTGAAGAATGGTTGTAATTATCACATGAAAAAGACAAGTGCAATAACATATTAAATATCCCATGGTATTCTTGGCCTTGCTCTATACTCTTCATTTTAAAGAACTCTGATATTCATCTTCAGAATTTTGAAGGAAATGCTGAATGGAGCTACAAACTCTGAAGTGGCTCAGTGATATGGTTTAGTCGTTTACTGCTGACAGAATGGCTTTGTGTTACACACAGTATTTGAACGCTTTTTACTAATCCTCCTCCTTTTTAGTCTAAACTTTATGTTACTCGAGAATTTCAGGAAGTTTCATATGGACAAGGCATAACCAAATCAACTGTACCAGCATGAAGTTTTCACCAAAGTCAAAGCAATAACTCAATTTGTTTTTCATAAAAACAAGGGGATAAATGCAACTTTCAACCTCAGTGAGTCTGATCCTTTAACCAGATGGGCCTTATGAAGTGAAGATTGCCATATATGTACGACTGATGCATGATACAGTTACATGACATCAAAAAAGTGTTTTATCCTGCTCAGGCGCTGGGAAATATGATTAACAAACTAAATCCCCACTTTCCATATGCTAGCATGTCTCAGTGGTATAGAGATTTCTATGGAATATTTGAATCGGCTGTTTCAGTTACATTCATACAAACAAAAGACATCATAGACTCAATAATACTACCTAAAATGTTTATTTTTAGGATTCCCAAGTGACCCACTGATGCTCATGGTTTTTACATTTTTACAACTGTTAAGGCCCTTTTATCGCCATAGCAAAATCTAAATTATTGTATTTGAACCTGTTTGCACATATCTGTTCACTCACTAGGCATGGCTTAAATCTGGATCCGGGCCTTGCTAAAGCAGGCCCACAAAGTTCCGGATCGCCACGGAGACCTCATGTGTCCACACAGGGTGTTTAGCACCTGATGGTAACAGGTGCTAAACAGGGCCATTATGTGGATGCTGCAGCATGCCTCCTTAGGCCCCAATTAGGCCCAAGAGGAAGTTCTGCCCCTGTGCGGCATGATGGGCCCACTTAGGGGTTGCTTTGGCTAGAACCGCCCTTGGGCTCAGCCAGCCAGCCAGCAGTCATGTGGAAGTAGGGGTACAACCCAGTCTTTGTGGGGGAAGACCAGATTACAGACACAATTTAAGGGTTCCTCTGGTAATCTGGATCTAAGGACCCAAAGACCTCATTATTATCATGTTGGTTTTTAAATCTTACGCTGGTTTTATTATTGTGTGATACAATTTTAGTGTGCTTGTTCTTAAATGTTGTAAGCCGCCCAGAGACCCTTGGGTATGGGGCGGGATATAAATATAAATAAATAAATAAAGTAGGAACAAAATCTGGAGAAATTCTTGTGGATGATGCACTTTTCATGAGGTCCTCATGCGTTCTGTTCCTAATGGGGTCTTCTCGGGTTCCTAATGGGGACTTTAGGCCCCATATGGAAACTGCCACGATGATCGGGCCTGACCTGGCCTGACCATCCACACTTCAAGTTCTGCTGACCCAGTACAGAGCTTTTCCAGTACTCAAAGTGTAGATGGCCACCACTGCGCTACTACCTTATCTAACTCATAAGGTATTATTTTAACATACCAATCAGGTAAGTGCAAAAAGGTCCTAAGGATCTTGATATGAATTTGAATAAATGGTACTTATAAGAAAAATTAATATCCATAACCCATAAAATAAAGAGTAGCTATTAGTACATCTCCATATGACTAGTATCAGGTGAAGCATTAAAAAATCAGTTGCAAATTACCATTTTTAAAAATGTATATATAAAATAACTTAAGAACATTAATAAAAAGATAACAAATAGGAGGTATGGCAGCAATTTTACAGTAGATTATCTGAATAAATTGAATGCCCCAATGCAGCTGGGAATCCACACAGTGCTGGCCACTGTACGAGTAACTTGTGGTGAAGGAACTGTATACCAGAAACTACTGTGCTTTTTACAAAATAGTAATTCATTGCCTTCTTATATCTATCTTGTCTAATTTCAATGGTTCTGGCTTCTGGCTACAGATAGAGACATTTCTGACTGCGCACAAATTACAAATTCTTTCAAAGTCACATAACTGATGTCAGACCACACTGGCTGAAGAGTGCAGCTGTCAGTAGAGGCCGAATAGTGTCCTAATCCTGCTCTGACCTCAGAGTAGGGCCTGAGAACCTGTCAGAAAGGTGCTCTCACAGTATTAGACACCAAGCAACAGCTGCAGAAGCCAGGCAAATCTCAGCAGCAGAGTTTTTGTTTTAGTTTTTAGCATGGAATTGAGCAGATACTGCATCCCAGCCTGCAAGTGAGGAACAAGATAACGCTCACCTCAGAATTTCTTGCCACTATTTGCCAAACCAAAGCAAAGAGAAATTACATTCACTATTGCTTAAAGGAGAATGTTTTTTGTGTGCTTACAAAAACAAATTTTCATTTATTTTGCTCTCTTCTTCACGGAAACATCTCCTTACCTTTTGTTTTCAAATAAGGAGGCTGGTTTAAAAGAACAAATAGAGACTTCTTGTTATGACACACCTTTGTCAGAACAAGACAAAGCTGTTCTGTTTACAAGTTGTTTGCTCTGACTTTCCTTGACTTCACACTTGTCATATTACCTTCTGTCTCATGCTTGTTAGTTTGCATTTAACTGACACTTTTAAAGTTTCTGAACCAAGCCTATCTTAGGCTCCTCCAAAGTGAGGGGGATAGACAAAGCCGGAGTTTGTTCCTAAACATCCAATTGAGTTAGTTGAACTGTGACAGTTAAGCACACACACACACCTCTAACACTTTAGTCAAGGGTCCTGGTGAAAGAAACGAGTTCAAAAAAGACTCCTCCCTTAAAGCAAATAATAATTTTTAAAATATGTGTCGGAACTGCTTGTCTTGTAACCAGCCCTGCAATCCTATGGAGAAGAGTGAGTTGGAAATATCATCTTGAACAACTAAGCTATAGAGATGGAGATAGACACTGTCCTCACTTCAGCAGGATGGGAGGTTCTGTCTTTACCGGAACCTAATGACCCTTGAATGGTAAAAAAGTTGATAATGAAAAGACACAGTTCTCAGACTGTAGAAGACTCCATAAGCAAACCGGTAACTAATACACGTAATGCAGAAGACAATGAATATGTGCTCACACCCAGTCTCTGTTACCAGATGTACAGTAGAGTTCTATGCCACTTGAAGGTTTGAGATGACCATCAAGCACTGCATGCAAAATAGAATGGCTGAACTATCTTGTCCATTATTTTTCAGTGTGAACCCTTCTAAAGCACAGTTTGCAACAGGAACAACTTCAAATTGTGAGTCACAATAATTATTTAAAGTATCTTTATACTTAAAACTCTCCAAGTTGCTTATAAAAGAGAGACAGGAGGCCATTCACTAATTTGTTAGATTTTGCCTCTCTTCGTGAAGCCTTCCTTCCATGAAAGGGCCCAGTACTTCCATCTTGAAGGTTCATCCTGTTCACTTCTTATATACACCAGTATTAACTCCTTTCACATTTTCATCTTATGGACACCTTAAATAGGTATTGAATTTTAAGCCAGTGATGCAGACTCTCATTACTCCATCATCTCTTATAATACAATCAGATGCAGCACTATTACTCTTTTAATTCCAATACTGAGACAAATCAGGAACAAATCACAGAGTCAGGAGTAATGAACTAAAAATGTAGTATATGTGGAATAGAGAGCACACAGGACTTAATCCTGTCTGGTCCTTTCCCCTTCCTTTCCCTTTTATGTCACTTGGTTGGCATTTAATAAGAAGTGTTGGCATCACAAATATTTCAGCTCTAATGACTGGAGATGGAGAATTCTGGTATGCCCCGAAGGAGGAAATATATTTTACTGATAATTTGCCTATATGCTAAGAGAAAAATCAGGATGCTTATATATCCTAATGGTTCACAGGTTTCACATCCAAACACTCAACCCCAAATTTCACTCCTTATGCAGTCCAGCGTTTTAGCTTTCAAAATCCATTATTTTATAAGATGTATTTATTTATCCTATCCTATACCCTAACAGTAAAAACACTGTGCAACTAAACACATTTTCATCCCTATGACTCTTAAAATAACTTTCCTAACACCTGAAATGCCAACAGGTTGACAGCACTACAGACAGCCCAATGCCACATCATGGCAGTGGCAGTCTTTCATAGTCACTTAATATATACTGTAATAGGAATAGTTCATGCCATCTCCCACTATTTTTACTTCTCTGACATAGACAAATGTATTAGGGCAAGGCTCCTCTGGCACTGAACCACACAGAATTGTCTGGAGATTCCCAGACATCCCTGTAGTGAATCTACAGCATAGAAGTCCCACATGTGTCTCGTACAGCACATGGAGGAGCAGAATCAGCTTTCCATTTAGATTGATCATGGCCTCTTGCTATTTAGTAGCTTCCTAAGTATTTGAGTAACAATGTAGTATGTTCCTAGCCCACAATGTATACTTGCACAGGTGTGCTTCCTTCATCTTTCTTTTCATAGAATGCACTTCTGGAAAAATGTATTTGTGAAGCTTTGTACTACAATGAAGTGAAATATGCATTCCCTCAATATACATAAGTAGGTTTGGTTTTTTCTCCAAAAACTTGAAAACACTTTCTATATACAAATACAGGGAAGCAGGAGTCAAGGCAGATAAGGGGATTTTCTTACTTCACCATACATACATAATGCATTTGTAGCACTGTTCTCATGCTCAACTAGCTGCACATTTGAAAATATATTGTTTAGGGTCCATTTTGTAGTGTATATGAAAGGATTATATCTACTTAAAGATTTTTCAAACCACTTGTTTTCTCAACTCAGCACACTTTTACAGTATTTTTATCTGGAGTAAACAATCCATTTGGACTCAAATTACTATCATGAAGGGAGGAGGAAAAAGAAAGATCAAGTTGAACAGTGTCATTTTTCTATAACTGGTACAATATAAGAAAGATGACATTTTCCATGTGGATAATTAGTCCTTGCTTCAGTGACTGAATTTTGCTAGATTGTTGTTGGACTATCTGTGCCACAGTTACTATTATCTTTCTCCAATAATGTATAGAATCTCAGTAAGAAAATGTCCAGCTGTTCAGGAATGGACAGCATCTCGTCTGTTCATAACAGGTAAGTTGAAGCAAAGAACACTGTTGAGACAAGTACCTGCCAAAAAGAGATAACACAAACCTGCTGTTCACCTGGAAAATCCCATTTTCTATTGCCCATGGATTTCAGTCAGCATTTAAGTAAGACTATTTAAAAAGACAAAGAAAACTTTCTGCCTTTTTTTTTTACATTTAGCCTAAGGGGCATTACAAATATTGCAAGCACGCTTTTAAACAATACATTGTTCTCTATACATGGAGTCCAGAGTAATATTGGTTTAAAGTTTCATGCTGTAACATGCCAAGGCTTTTGGTTACCTGAATGAACCCGCTGTTCTTTTAGTAAGACAAAAAAAGAAGAAGAAGAAGAAGAATACCATTCTATACTAATAAGATTGTAAGCAGGACTAAAGGTTTCAGGCTGTACTGATTTTCCAGTTTAGTATACAGTCCATGGATGGCAGACAAAACAAAGGCAAAATCAATTACAGCATTCATTAAATTTCAACAGTGTACAATCAGGATACCATTACTAAAATTTTAAAGTCATTCTTTTAGCTACTGGGAAGAAGTGTTGAACTGCCATGAAAACATCTGGACATGATGACATGGCCAAAGCAAAGTCACTGAAACACCAAGCACTGTGGTATAAGCTGAAAAGGATAAAAAACCCTCTGCCTTTCAGCAGTCTGGTGGGCAGAAGCAAATGGCTCCCTCTTCAGCCTGAAAGTTCTATCCTGTCAGAGCTTGGAAGCTTCTGTTGAAATAGAGGTCCAACAGGGGATACAGAAACTTATCATTTTGACCAAATACAGATGTCACGACCCAGGACAGGATGATTAAGTTTGAATTTCCATCAGCTGTAAATGCCCATTGGTTTTGGTCCTTAGTGCTTGCATTCACAGTCCAAAATACTTCATTCCTGTAGATCGTGCCAGAATGCTAAACAGATTGAGGCTAATGGATATACCAGAATGTATTACGGTATTTATTTAATGGCCGGCATGGAGCTAATTAATATGCACCTCTCCTTCCAGGCTCGAGGCAACAGGCAGCTTGAATCCTCTGTTCTGCAGCCCCACAAGTGCTCCTGCCTATGCTGGGGGGGAGAAGGCGAATGCCAGCCATTTGACCCCCTCATCACTTCCCTTCAGCACAATTACTTAGGCACGGACAGCCAGGGTTGGGGTGTGGTTTTTGCTTATTTTGCACCCCCGATCTGCTAAGCGATATGAGGCAGGCTTGATTTTAAGTTTATGGCATTCCCCGTGGTTTTTCTGACAGCAGCTGCTTGACTTTTGTGCACCTGTAATCCAGCAAAAAACCACAGGAATGCTGTGAACTTAAAATCAAGCCTGCCTCATATCACCTAGCAGATTGGGGGTGCAAAAGAAGCCAAAAAACACACCCCAACCCATGACGTGAGCTAGTAACCCCTCCCCGCTAGCCCGCAACCATCGCACGGGGCCGAGACTCATTTTCCAAGGTGCCAAATTTGGTCCGCTGTTGGCGCTACATGGGGAGATTTGGAACTCTTTTCGCATGCCAAATCAAAAGCCCATGCGGACAGCCAGCGCCGATCCTGCTCTCAACCCCGTACCAAATTGGCATACGGATGCCCCACCATGCTTTATTTTAGATATTCCCTCCTATATGTCTGCATTTTTCTTTGCAGTTTTGCACTTACTTAACTTATGCTGATACAAGTTGCACTGACAGCATAATTTCTTCTTAAACAGTGACATAGAAACTGGTCATGTGAAGAAAAAAAATATTGCTAGCTAATCATTTCAAACATTTTAGGTTATCAAACTGAGCATGTCTTTTTCTTTTCTTTTCTTTTTTTGAAATTTGGTTTCCATAAATCCAAATCAGCATGGCCAGTAGTAAAAAACAAAGGGAGCTGGAAGTAACAATACCTAAAGCAAGTCTGTTACAAAATGTGCATACTGTTAAACCGTGACAATCCTTTTTGTCTTCTAAAAATCTGCCTTTAGCTTTCCGAAGAACACTACATATTGCTAAGAGGGCGCTGCACGAGAAGGTCTGCTGCATTGTGTCAGCCTCGTACACTGGCTCGACAGGAAGGTCATTCTTATAAAAGATTTATATTCATAAACAATATCATCCCAGCACCCTTACCCCTTGAGAATATAAGATGACACACCACAATGGATCAATAAATGTTTTCCACATCAGTATGCTACTGTTATCAAGAGAGAACATTACAGTATTAAAAGCAGTAAGAATACAAAATTTCAGTTTACAATGCAATAATTAACTAAACCTGATAATATCAATAGCTAAACCTGCAGCAAAAGGAAAATGATAGAAGGGGTAAAATGAAGTTCACCTCAGAAACCCCAAGTTTTTTCCTTACATGTATAAAAGTATCCACCTTGTTGACCTATCAGTCTCCTTAATTCATCCTCTACTTCCACTTAATATCATTAAAGTCAAGCTCTCAAGGACCTAGTCATAGCAGAGAAAACCACATATTTTTCTCCCTCAGGGCGGCAACCAGATGTCAATAGCTGCAGCTGTGACTACATAATTACCTGTTTGCATTAACAAAGACCACAGTTTAGATTTAATAGGTCAGATGACAATGCAGCAAAATGCATTTACCCTATGATTACCCCTTTTCAAACATTCTCTCACTCGCAACTTCGACCCTGGGAACATCGCAGGCACAGACTTGGGTCAATAAGAAACACTGGCCTGCACAATAGGCCTTGCCTCAAACAGTGCTGTTGACAGACACCAGCACAAAGGAAGTGAATAGAGTCCCCCTCAGTTCTCACACAGAGCGAAGAATGAGTCAGTGTACTGCTGCTTTGGTGCTCTGTTTGTACAGTGTATACAGCTTTGTCTGCAGCCACTGTGCCTGGCTCAATGGAGGCTAAAGAGCCTCGGAAGTGAAGGAGGCAGAATGGCCATGCCCTCTCTCCTGCAGCCCACAGAATATCCATGGGCACATGACGAGGTTAAATGAGAAGCCTGGAGTCACCCGTTGACGTGCTCCACCTTATTTACACCCACATCACTTCTGCTCTTCCGTTCAAGCTCTAGTAGCAAAAGACTGGAACCATCAACCTGGATGTCAGCCTGATATTCATTTTTGCCTGAAACAATATTTTTCCTGTTATTTCTGGCACCTCTGATAGACAGTACAGCGCAAGGAGTTCTGGCAGACTTGACAGTATTATTTTTATTACTACTGAAAACACTATATACCTCTACATCCCCTAGAAGAGCTGGTTACAGTCTATGCTTGTATGATTTTGGTCTCAATAGTAATTGATCCAGATGAAAGGAACTGAGGCCTGCCACATCTTCTAGTCACACTCAACTGCTGCATATGCAGCAATAAATGTTTCAGGTAACAACAACAACAAAAATAGATCCTGTTTAATAAAATTAATGATCCAGAAAATGCTAGCGATCTCCATTTTTAAAATATTTACCTAGATTGCTTAATTAAATTCTATACAATTTGGCAACTCTTAAAGCTTGCCTCAATGGTTGGACCAACTGAGGACAGACCTGTCAACATGAAGAAGAAAATGTAATGTTCAGAAGCTGTGCTCTCCAGATCGCCTGAGGTGAACAAACTAGGGGTGTTTTGCCACTGTCACTAAAAGTACCCATTAATGGGTATGAAATGGCATTTTTGTACCCATTAATGGGTACTTAATGGGTACTTCTAGTGACAGTGGAAAAACAACCTAGATGATGTTGTACTGAAGCTCCCATACACTCCAGTGAATCTGACCACTAGCAAGGAATTATGATAGCTATAGATCAGCAGCATCTGGAGAATGACTATATAGCAAGGTCTGACACAGATGACAAGATGGCTACCGTATATTTCGGCATATAAGACGACTGGACGTATAAGACGACCCCCAACTTTCCAGTTAAAATATAGAGTATGGAATATACTCGTCATATAAGAACACAACACCCAGTGTATAAGATGACCACCAACTTTTGAGAAGATTTTCCTGGGTTAAAAAGTAGTCTTATACGCCAGAATATACAGTATCTCTAATTTACAACTAAATAGCACTGGAAAGCAAGTGCCAGGCCAACCTACATGAAACTTTAATCTGTTATCCCCTAGAGAGGCAATTTTTTAAAGAAAATTCAGAATTATCAACAACACAAAGAATAAAAGTCAGTAACATGAGATAACAGGAAAAAAAACTGTATAAAGAAGAGGAAACCAAAGAAAAAAGAATACCACCAAAAGAAAAAAGCCTCTCTAGTCATTACGGCTTTGAGCAAGTACGGTATTACACTTGACGCTAGAAAATTATGGGCTACAGTTTTGAACTCGCACACACAGCTTAATGTGTAATCATGTTAAATTGTGTGCTAGATTAGAATACAGTCATCAACATCAGGCTGAACCAACAGGACTGTATTGAATTCACATCATTCCAGTCTTCACCAATAACCATGTAGCAGGAGCAGATGGAACCGGGACCCTTTTTGTCTTTCTGGTCGTTAATGCAGGATCAGCAGGTCTGGAACAGCCCAGCCCAATGATCCAGATCACAGGGAACTGTGGGTAGGATCAGCACTGTCTGCACTGATGGCAGTGATCTGGGCTAGCTTATACTGTGGCTGCCAAGCTCAGGCACTCCCACACTTCCAAAGGCAAGGAACGAAAGCTTCTAGCCTCGAGTCCTGGTTTGATATTGTTATTTTGAAAATACCTCTCAATTCTGTCAGAAGTAGCTCGATGTAAAACTGCAGTAAGATTAATTTCTTCATTTTTTATTGTATTGCAGTCATTAAATTGTGCATCTACAGATCCAATTTATCTTCCTCCAATGATACACACTTGCTTTACTTCAGCGGGACTTGTTTGGTCATTCAATTGTAGTTCAAATATGCAGGCAGGAGCATAACTGAATGGACATCCTTTGCACTATTTTTCACTGAATCCAAAATGTAAAATCCTGCTAGTTTCTACTTAAAACAGTGATGGCCAACCTATGACACACACGTCACAGGTGACACGCCAAGCCCTTTTGGGTGACACACATGGTCACCCTAGCACCTGGGCGTGTAGTGCTTGCTTGTTCTTGAACTGTGTGAAATACTTTCAATTGACGATTTAGCAAACAAAATTCAGCAAAAAGTCACTAATGTAAAGAATTATTCGTTTTTGCTTTTAATAAAATACATATACCAAAAATATAACTTTTTTACTAGAGCTACAAATATCACAAAATTATGGACACAGCACCCAAGTTAAGCTAGGTTTTCTTGCTAATTTTGACACACCAAGCTCAGAGGGTTAGCCATCACTGACTTAAAAGCCTCCAAATACATTAGATAAAGACACACTTTACAAGCATTTATAGATTTAGCAGGTTTGAAACACTTTTTGTGGAATACTAAACCACAAAACACCTCAATTAGTTGCCCAGAATAACTTCTGCAGAACAACAAAAAGTACTCTATGAAGTAACCACGCAAATAATACGATGTCCAGAGTAGATTAAGAGTTATAATTTCCAAGGTATATATTGCTATAAATAAAGCTGGGAGTTATTTGCTAAAAAAGCACACATATTCAGCCTGCAATGTGTAAGCCATAAAAAAGAAGAAAAATTGCCTAATGTTTGACAGCAGACACACTGGCACCACAGACATTGTTTGGGGTGAGAATTATGGTGAACAGCACTATATAAAAGCAATATTAGAAATGCTACCTCCTTGAATTTAACCTTCTTTAGATATAAATAGTAGCCATTATTTTTTTCTCATGATATGGGAAAGGGACAAAAAGAACAGTCTTACAAAAAAACCTGAAGGACTTCCGTAGTTTGTAGCTAGAAGATAGGTACAACACTCTGTGACACAATAATGTGGTCAATTCATCTCAAAGAATGATAATACTTTTTCTACACACAGAACACAGGCTTTTGTTCTTGAAGTGGTTTAAGTTAAAAACAATTAAAACCAGTAATCATAATTTATTTTTAAGAAAAGAATATTATAACATGCCTTAACTGGACTAATGGCTAGTCAAGCACTTGTTCTAACAGCAAACCAGCTGGGTCTGGAAGTCCATAAAGAAGAAAAGACTACTGTATGCAATCTATAAGAAACTTGATTGCAGTGAAAGTGAATCACACTCTCTGGAAACATTTTTGATACTGTTATTAATCACTGCCAATTGCTCAATGAACATACCAAATCTTCTCAAAACAGGCTGGTCAGTTGGCAGAAAGAACACATGAAATTCCAAAATTCCAGTTGGAATGAGAAATTAATATTTCCATACTATGGCTTCCCCTCATAAAGTGGGTGCCATTGACATTTAAGTTGTTTTGAACAAAAGGATGCTAGAAACTAGTTAGCATTTCACAATTTGCTTCAGCTTCTGAAAAAAGCCATCTGAATTGGAGATTTACCTTAGGTTTTGTCCAGAGCTATATGAGGCGTAGACTACTTGAACCCCTTCATATAAGGCCCCCCAACTCATGATCCATCCCATCTCCTGGTCTTTTTCCACTGAACCCTAATGTGTCATTGTAATTTCCTTCCTTCTTAATGCAAGACTGCCATAGGAGATAGTGACTAGCAGCATAAGGACTAAAAGAAAATAAGCAAGTACTAAAATAAGGCTTAAATCCAGGTTGCCTATTTGAAGTTCTATTTTCTTCTAGAAATCAACATCAGCAGAAAACAGCACAGCAAAGCATTTATTGCCATATTAAGAAAAGGGGCATAAATAGGCCATTAATGTGGCCAAACACTCTGACATTCAGTGATACTGTTATTATCACCAATCTAATCAAATGGAAGGAAAACTAAAACCTATCCTATCTTCCTTCTGAAGAGTTCATAATTGTGTACAGTATATTATTGTTCTCCATGCCATTTTATGCTCACAGCAACCCTGAGAGGCTAGGATGAAAGACAATGGCTGGTCCAAAGTCATCCAATGAACTCCCAGGACTGAATGAAGATTCAACTAATTTTTTTTGCTTCATAATACTGGCTCTCCCATTTAAAAAATCATTCCCATTTAAACAAAGACTTTGACAGACTCTCCTGTAGAAAAGAACCACATGTTTTCCAGTCATCCTAGTATGAGAAGCTGCAAGACAGTTGCTGCTAAAGCTAGTCAGGAATGTGAGCATGACTGGAACCAAAGGTTTTAGCAGTCAACCGCAACACCTGTGTCATTCAACTCTTTGGCTGGCCTGACCTATGCCTCCTTATTCATCCAAATTTTTTTACACTGTTTTTAATTAATCTATGTTTATCATTCTAAATGGTGTTAACCATTTTTCAACTATAGATTGTATACTGCCTTGTGCAAAAATTATAATAAATAATAATAATTCATCATATCCTGCTAATAATTCTATCATACATGCTTTACTTACTGGCCATCTGTCTCTGGTCGTTTGCATACACAGGGAAATTTGCCGCCAAAATCTATGTAGAGATCATCTTCTACGATATGGAAAATTTCTCCCACTACCAGTTTGTCTTTGGCAGGTCCCATCTGAATAAAAGGGGAACGTCTCAACATGGATGCAAAAGACTCCACATTCTTAGAAGGCATCTAAACAACAACAACAAAAAAGTAGAAATATGATGTACAGCTCGCACGTTTAATGAAATGTTAAATAGACTCTTCACATGTAACGTATAAAATGTAAGATTTTACTTACTCACAATTCTAATTAATTTGCCCCAGTCTATAGATGATCATAGGTAGCAATAGCAAGCACTTACTCATATATAGCATTTTAGATGCTATTTTTAAATCTGTTATAGGAAATGAAGACCTGTGTGTAAAACTTCTACACTTCCCAAATAAGCGATTGATGGACTACTTCAAAATATATCTGAAAACACTTGCAATAGGCTTAATATGAAAATAACTGCCATGCAGGTGAATTTCAACTGTGCAGACTAGTAGATTTCAACTAACTGTCGCAAGAATATAGGTAGGAGCCCTGCTGGATCAGGTCACAGCCCATCTAGCCCAGTATCCTGCCTCACATGGTTACCCACCAATTGCTCATGGGCATCCTCAAGCAGAAGACAAAAGCAAAACCTTCAACTGTTCTCAACTCCCCACAAATGGCCTTTAGAGGCATCCTGCCAGTCTCTCCAACCTGGAAGCAGTATCTAGACATCAGTTCTAATAACTATTGATAGGCCTCTCCTCCATAATTTTAACTAATCCTTTCTTAAGGTTATCCAGGCTGGTTGTCCAATAACTCTTTGCTGCCTACAGATAACTTCTATGACAAAGATGCCCTATACTAATGTAAAATATTATTTTCCTTTGTACTTCCAATTAGTTAATACCAAATGCCATACCAGTTGCAATTTACAAACAGTTAACACAAAAAAACCCTCTATTGTGAGAAAAGCAGTATGTTTTCTTTCTGTGACCTATACTGTAGTAACACGTCAGTACTTGATGAAACATTACCAGCTAATGATAACCGCTGTGCTTACATATTGTCACTGACACAGTGTTAGACAATCATGCAAGGATAGTTGCAGAATTCCCAGGACTTTAAAAAAAGCACAAAGAGCAACATCCTAATTGATCAGTACTAGAATACTAGATCCTGCACAATACTGTTCTAATTTTAAAGAATACTGGACTGCAAATTGAAGAACACGTTAGTAAACATGTTGCTTTTGCTGAGATACTATATTGGTATAAAAACTAAGTCTTCTTTTCTTCTAAGAAGATGTGGTTTTCTCTCACCCTTAAGGGGATTCAAAAGTGGCTGACAAACCTTCTGCTCTTCTCCGCACAACACATACCCTCTGAGATAGGTGAGAGCTCTGCAAGTGTGACTAGCCCAAGGTCATCCAGCTGGCTTTGTGTAGGAGTGCGGACTCTAACAGGGAGACTATCAGAGAAGAGTCTGACACTCTAACTAAGAATGAAGAGAGAGAAAAAGACGATGGATTTTCTTTTACAGCAGGCTCTGGGAGCACAAAAAATTATAATCAACTTTTTTAAAGATAAAACTACATTCTTGAAAAAAAATCAAGACAGAATTTTAATTTACCTAGTTAATACAGTCTTTATAATACCAACAGTTAATGAAAACAAGTATACAAAGGGTGTACAAATTCAATGATAAAAGTAAGCAACAAGAGAAAATATAAATACTATACTAGAATGTTCAAAATCTCTCCTTAATACAGAAGAACACATAAACACATAAAAGCAACAAGAGAAACTGATTTGGCATTTGGATTATCTGAAACATTAAACAGATGGGCAGGTCATGAAGATACTGCTGTTTCACACATAAACATATATGTATTCCAACTAAAATCAAACAAAGCTAATAAGATGAGAACTAAAGGTAATGAGAATGCAAATAATAACCTAACCTCTTGCGTACAAATAAAATGTACAATCTGAACATTTATTGAAGCATGAAACCAAAAATCCCACACAATCAATAAATATGAATACAAAAAGCAGCACTCTTAATCCTTGTTAGCATTGTACCAGGAACTACAGGTCAAAGTTCTTGGAGTGCTGACAGAAAACAAACAGGAGCTGCTAAACAAGAGAAATACTGATCTATGACTGACAAGGGGAAGCATTCTTTCATCCAGAGGGTCATCAGCCTATGGAATTGAGTACTGTAAGAGTAGTGACAGCAATCAGCTTGGATAGCTATAACAAAAGATTAGACAAATTCATAGAAGTCAGGTGTACTAGAATGGATGCCTAGATACTGCCTCCATATTGGAGAGACTGGCAGGAGGTCTCTAAAGAGTGCCTATTCCCAACTATGGCTCATGCACCAGTTGAAGACTTTTCTGGACAGAGATGACTTGGCCACAGTTATCCATGCTCTGGTAACTTCCAGACTAGACTACTGTGATGTGCTCTACATGGGGCTGCCCTTGGGTTTTTTTCCACTTGGCACTAAAGGACCCATTAAGGGTCCTTAATGAGTCCTTAATGGGTCCTTAAAGGGTACTCTAGTGCTAAGTGGTAAAATACCCCTTGAAGATGGTTCGGAAGCTGCAGATAGTGGAGAATGCAGCTGCTAAATTGCTGACCAGGACAGCTGGCCAGACACACATCATGCCAGTCTTAAAAGATCTCCACTGGCTACTGATTCCCTACCAAGCCCAATTCAAGGTATTAACTCTTGACTTATAACGTCCTAAATGACTTGGGCCCCAAGTATCTAGAGGAACGCCTACTCCCATATTGACCTGCCCATGCCTTAAGATCTAGAGGGGAGGTCTTCTTGGTTGCTCTACCACCTTAAGCAGCAAAAGGGGTGGGCACTTGAGAAAGGGCCTTCTAAGTGATGGCCCCTAGGGTATGGAATAGTCTCCCCTTGAAGTGTGTCAATCACCTTCATTGTACACATTTCAGGAGGCATTGAAGATGTACCTTTTTGGCTTGGCCTTTTGTTAAATGGGGATACACTTTCCCCTTCTCATTTGCAGACACTGTTGTTTTAATATATATTGTTATTGTTTTAATAATGTTTTATTTTAAATGTTGTTACCCACCTAGAGACCCCCGGGTATAGGGTAGGATAAAAATGTAAGTATGTAAGTAAATAAATAAATAAAGTCAAGAGCAAGTGAAGGCTTTGCCTTTATCTTCTACTTGAGAATGCTCAGAAGCAATTGGTCGGCCACTGTGTGACAGGATGCTGGACTAGATGGATTGTGGCCCAATCTAGCAGGGCATCCCTTATGTTCTTATGTTCTTATCTTCACTGAACTTATCTAAATCTAAAGTCAAACTATTCTTGCTCTAAATACCTCGGCACATACATCACATTGGTAATTATGAATTGCAAGACCATAAATACTGTGAAGAAATCATTACAAACCATTCCAGCAATAAAAAGTCCATTCGTTTTTGTGAACTAGGTGTTTGTTTTTCATTTTAATATTCACTCACAATCCATATGTCTGTATGCAAATGACCTAGGGTATTCTGAAAGAGCGTCCAGCAATGGAAACCATGAATACAAAAGGTTCATAACAGAAAACAAAAAAGAAGAAATGGCCCTCTTAACTGATTTTTCTGAACGGAAAAGAAGACCTTAGGGAAATACCAGGAAGAAACTGATTGCCCCACCATTTTTTGTAGTTCTATTCCAAGCACTAAATATTCCAATAGGGACTTTTAAATTCAGCACAGCTCTAAAGTTCTGGTGTTCAGAAGCAAATATAAATTTCATTTCAATAATCAGAAAGCAGTTACAGAGGACTGGGAAGACAGGAAACTTTCTGGAAAGCTTGTTCGTAAAGTTCCCTTTGTTAGGACCCTCTCTGTACACCCTAGACAATATATACCATTATTTTCAGTACTTACAACAGCTAGAATTATTTCCACAGCCAATGTTCTTTTCTTCTCATTATTCCTTGTTCCAACTCTGAGACACATTTTTGCTGTTTCTCACTACACTTTCTCTCATAATTCTTTATATCCTGCTTTATATTGTTCTTCGGATTTGCCAAAATTAAATGACACGTTCCAAGACAAACAAGCATTAATTCATTAGTATGGGTTTAGATATTGGCGTGTGTGGCTGTGGGTGTTAAGAGTCAGAAAACAAAATCTTGTTTTGAGACCACAAAATACTATAGTTTACCATTATATGCAGATCCTATTATGCCCCTTTTTCTCAAGTTTATTTTTATATGTCTTCCTTCTTAAAAACTGTTCTATTCTTGTTTTCCTCTATTTTTTATATGTTCACCTTATTCTTCTGTTATCCAATCAATCAAGTTTATTACAGCCCAAACACAAGAATATAAATAGTAGCACAACAAATAAATATACACACTAAAACAAAACATTAAGATATAGGCAATAAAAAGAAAGGCACAGAGAAAAGCATACTGATTAAGATATCAGCTGCTTCCTTATTTTAATTGATACTGCTAGAAACTTGATTACAGATGACATGATGCTGGTATATCTGAATAAAACTGCCTTAAGAATTGCAATCACAAGAACTTCTCTAAAGGAAATGACAGAAGTCATGGTAGATCTTCTTGAGTTCCATTATAGAAACTACACCTGAGCACAAAATTACATCTAGGGACTGTGCAAAGTCTGCAGTCTAAGGGAGTTTTCAAAAAATTTGCTATCCAGGAAGTTGGAGTGTAGCACATGTAGCCTAGCTTTAGTAAAAGCAAATATGGTACCCATTTAGTCAGTGTATTTAGATAAGAAGCAGTTTGAAAGATACTTAAGAACTTAATACCAGGGTTTAAAGAACAGCAAGAACAATTTGTTTTTGCTATTAGATCCTAGGCACAGATCTCTGTACTGTATGTGTAACAGCACCATGTAAATCTATTTGAAAAAGGCAGCTCAGGGTAAGCAACTAAACTGAGGAGCTGCTTGACCACAGACTTTTTTTCAAGAAGAACTGGTGTATACATCTTTTGTTAGCACTGTTCTGTTGCTCATAAACAAATGCAGTTGTGCTTGCTTGGTCTCCACTTTGCATCTATCACCTTTTGACCGGTGTTCATAAAACCAAGACTGAGAACCATGATATTCCCTTGATTATATGCATTTGAGTGGTAAAAAGGTTTTTTACAAAGCCTCATGCTAAGCTCAATTTTTCTTGGAATAAGACAGAAGTGATTTGCCATGGCCTGGGGCTATGTTTCTAAGCTATTCCTTTGCTCTTGGAATACTTGCTATTTTTATGGATTAAACTGTGACTTAAAGTAAGGCAAAATACTGATGCAGTGGCATTTATGATATTCCCAAGGGCAGGCCCAAACCATCTCACAATTATTCTGTTGGTTTCCAGAGTATAATAGAATTTCTTCTAGAAAAACACTTCAGTAATAAAACTGCTTGGAAATAATTTTTTAAAAAGAATTGGGGCTCAAAGAATGGCACAGAAGGATCTATGTCATGTACACTGTCAGGGGTTCCCTATTGCTCCAATTTTTAATAGTAAACAAAAATAACTCCTCCCCTCCTTTGGCTAAAACACTGCAGTGAGGATGGGGAGGGATGAATAGTCAAAAGTGCATTTTAGGTGTTAAAGGGACTATTCCCCTCTGGGACTTGGAAGACCTTTCTAGCCACATAATTTTGTGATTATCTTTCCACGTTGTAGAATACCACATAAAGTTGATCCTGCAGTCTGAAGTCTATCCTTCCCTGGTTTTGCATGTTAACTTATAACCAAACTGTGAGCCAATCTGGTCTAGTGGTTAGGGAACCGGACTCTTATGTGGGAACCGGGTTCGATTCCGCCCTCCCCCATGAAGCCAGCTGGGTGACCTTGGGCTAGTCACAGCTCTCGTCTGAGCTGTCACAGCTCTTGTCTGAGCTCTCTCAGCTCCACCTACCTCACAGGGTGTTCTGTTGTGGGGAGAATAGAAAAGCTTTGCCAGCTGCTTTGAGTCCCCTTAAATGGCTGAGAAAAGCGGTGTAGAAAAACCACCTCTTCTTCTTCTTCTTATGTGTCCTTCCCTAGGAAAAACCTCCTTCAGTGAGACTTAGAGTGCTTATTCATCTGCCTGGATATAATTTTATTTATTTTTTAAAAAATCTAGCCCTATACCCAAAGGTCTCAGGGCGGGTTACAACATTAAGAGCCAATGTAGGTATAAAATAAACATTAAAACCATAACAATGCCTGAATGAGGGGAAGAAAACTATTTCCTTGTTTAGCCAAAGGACAGGGCAAAGGGGTGCATAAGTGAAGATGCCCGATACACCTCAGGGGGGAGACTATTCCACAATCTAGGAGCCATCACGGAAAGGGCCCTATCCCTGGTGCCCACCCCTTTTGCTACTGAGGCTGAACACTGCGAGGCTAAGAAACGCGTGCAACACACGGGAGGAGGTCTCTCACAGGAGCCGCCATCCAGAACATCTCACGGGCCTGTGCAGTCACTATGACAGGGACTGGGGACTGCTGGCGCCCTCGTTCCTGGAGCACCAACCAACCCGAGACCAAAGGAAAGGAAAGGAAAGGGAGCTCAGGGGAGGGCAAGAACCAGCGCACGTCCACACGCGCCACCACCACACCTTGCTTCCGACCTCGTCGCCGTCGCGCTGCCCCGAAACTGCTCGGCGCTGACACTTGGGAGCTGCTCCGAGACCTCCGTAGGCGACTCGAGACCTTGTCAAAAGGGGCCCCCGGCGTACACTTCGCGACGCTGCGGAAGCAAGAGCGGCGGCGGTGGCTGCCATGTCAAAACTCGCCGCCCGGCTTAACTCTCTCTCCCAATCAGACAGAGGAAGTTGCTGCTTTTGCCCCGGAAGTGCTGTCTTCACATATCATAGAGAGGTGCTTCCTTATCCAAACTCTACATAACAAACAGCGTCCCATCTCTATGGTGGACACCGGAAATATGCGCTCTCTGCCTAGAAGAGCCGCAGGGTACAAAAGAAGCTATTTTTCGTTCCGCCCCAATACGATGACTCCGGGATTCACCCGCACCCTCGCTTCTCCGCTGACACATTCCAGGGGTTCGTCTCGTCGTCGTCTTCCTTTTTTCTCTTCAGACCGAGCTTACTGCACGAAAAGATCCCAAACAGACTTACAGCAGCCTTGCTCAACTCTGGCCCTTTAAATGTTTCCGAGTGAGGCTGACTCCGAACTGTGAGACAGGAATGCTGGGAGCTGTAGTTCAGCTTCACAAATTGGTGGCCCCGCCCTGACTGAAAGCAGTCTTTGCTCGGAGGGAAGGCGGGGCTAACAGCTTTCGCTTAGCTCGATTGGTTCCTAGGGTGTGTTAACAATGTAATTACCATAGCAAGATGGCTTTGCCTGGGACTTTCAATAAAAGCGGTGGTCACGCCCCACTTCAGAGCCAAAGGACACGACAGCAAAGTGACCGGGAATTTTCTTTCCACATTATCTGTCCCAAAGTTGAATTTTCTGAGTTAACACTAAAAGCAGCTTATCATTTTGCTGGTGCATCCTCCCACTCTGAAAGTGGACTGAACCTGAATTAAGCCTTAAGTGTGAACACAGCCAAAGAGGCAGTCTGTTTTTCTTTCTTGGCACTCACCTGGCATTGTAGCTTTAATTGCAACTTTAAACTTTTTAAAGCTTTAAAAAATTTTTTAAAAAATTGTTATAACCTGCCCTGAGATTTTAAGGGTATTAGTAAGGTTTACATTATATATATATATACACATAAACCGTAACCAGATATATAACCATAGCCAGATTTATATTAGTCATTGTCTACCAAGTACTACATAAGACCTTTTATTCTTACAATGGAACTGTATTTTTGTTACGTCCTTATTTTGTTTTGTTTCAATAAAACTGACTCTTAAAAATTGTTCATGCTCCTTGGGTTGGGAAGGCAAATTTGTGGAGGCTTAGTCCCAAGACCCATGTTTATCAATGCCTCAAAGAGAAGAGATTTTATTTCTTCGGGGAAAAACAAGGTAGTTTGGCCTACGGCACCTTCCCTGAATATTTGCTGGCAGGGAGGCAAAAATCTTTCTTCTCTACAAACATCTAATAGCAGCAAGTACCAACCAGTAATTGCTAGCCAATTACTGGAAACACTAGCCAGCTGGGATCAACCCTCAAACTGTCACAGTTTTATTGCTTACTTGAAGCCTGCAGGCATGGTCAATTGTAGGCCCTGGATATACAGTTGGTCATGTGATCTCTAAAGTTACAGATTATATGTACTTGGGCTGCTAGAACACAATTTATTACACTTGTCTGTGAAAAGATCTTCTGGTCGTCCTATTTGTTATTAGTTGCTGTTTTGGCATTTTGAAACTCACTCCACTTTACCTTTGCATGTCCACTCTATTTTTAAAGTATAATATAGCAGTCTGTAAACTGCAAAAATTGAAATAATACCAAATGAAGTTTTAATGTATGTTATAATTTGAGGCCAAAGCAAGATAGTTTATGCCATCTGCACCATATTGTTCACTAATGTTCCAGTGCTGAGTCAGATTTAAAAACCCCTTCAAGTTAAATGTAAAAAAACGTTGCATGGGTTATAGCCACTACTTATGACAGTAATGTTGCAAAATGAGAACATATTCAGAAAAAGACGCCCTCTGCTGTTATGAATATACTATAACGTTTGCCTACATCTTCAGTCAAATTGTTTGTTCTGATGCTTCCATCTTGTGGCTAGTACAAGGCTCACTACTTGTGCCCCCCCCCCCCAAAAAAAGCAAATATCCTGGTGAGTCATGTGTTCTTGAAGCAAACATTTCACAGCCATGCAGGGAAAGAGGTATTATCTAACATCCAAACTCCTTATTTGCATCCTTTTGACTGTAAGAAAAAGTAAGGTAGTTTAGATAAGGCTTCAAGGTGGGATTAGTCACACATCAGTCTGCCCCTCCCCCTCTCATGAACATTCTATGCTAGAAAAGGTGGATCAGAGGCGGCTTGAGATTCCAATGGGCAACACATTGTTTTTATGAGGTGCCCTTTCGTTGTGTCTGGAGTCCCATTGCTTGTCTCATATACGGCTGTTCTCTGGCATAAGAGTGTTAAGCACTTTATCAAGTTGGGTCTCAAGTGAAAATGCATCGTCAGTTTTGCACTGACTGAACAA
Source organism: Aspidoscelis tigris stejnegeri (assembly GCA_023333525.1). NCBI lineage: Eukaryota > Metazoa > Chordata > Lepidosauria > Squamata > Teiidae > Aspidoscelis > Aspidoscelis tigris. The sequence continues at coordinate 34,877,021 of JALMGA010000004.1, read as the reverse complement.
AACTCAGAAAACCTCAGAATGTTCTTGTAAGTGAAGGACCGCTTTCAAGTCTCCCGCTCCTTATGGGGACAACTCCCTGGGGAGCCTCTTAGCAGGTTTAACTACATACCATTCAATTCATGAACATCTTTTGTTAATTGGGCACTTTAATAATGTTTTCAAAAACACTTCTTGGCTTATGTGTCACACTGTAAGTATTTGCTGCAAGGTTTTTGGCAGCAGAGTGGGGCTTCAAAAATGAGAAACCATACTTACCCAGAGCAGCATCAGTGCTACAATCTTTTAGAAAAGTGACTTGGAGTAGTCAAAATGCTGTTTTGAAAGTAAAACATTGCAATTAATTTGTTTTGCACTGTAGGTTAGTAGATTAGTCGGATGCTCTATAGATAATGTTGGTTTTTGAAATCGTCTTTAATTGTTATGTTTTAGTTATGTTGATCTGCTACCCTTTTGAGCTTCTTTGGGCACTTATCTCTCTCCATGTAGCCATACAGACACACTTTTGACTTACACAGCAGAACCAGAAGAAGAGCAGATGAAAGGCAGGACAAGGCTCCAAATCTCCAAACTGTATTTGGATCAAAATTTTGTTCAATGCTCCCAAAGTATCTACTGCGTTTGAATCCAATGTTGATATTCAGGGCTAAGGGACAGCCACTTTTTTCACCTCATGAAGAAGAAACTGAGAAGTAGTTCTGAAAGGCATCATGGATTATGCTGGAAACCAGAGTTAGTCTCTCAGAAAACAATGGGGTTTTTTTGGGGGGGGGGGGGGTTGAAATGAAGTCCAATGAACTTTTTATATTTGAGAATACGAAGCTTTTATTTTTACACATAGTCAAGTATTTTGGTTAAATGTGAAATGCTATGGAAAGCTATCAAATCCTGCACAGTTGCTTTACAGATTTGTGACAGTTCTGGATGTACTTTAAAACTGTGGTCTAGTTTAGCTCAAGCTTGGTGATTAAATACAGCAAAAATGTCTGCTAAATCTATGCATGAGGGGTGGAAGAAATCTGGATGGAGAATATAAGGTAGGAGTGCATCCAGCTTCTAGAAAGTAGAGTCTTTTGACAGAATCAGCAAGATAATCTTTTTAAAGAACATTTTTATCTCAGGTTACCATGTCACATAGTGTATTTCTGCATACAAATTCAAACAACAAAACTAGGGCTTTTTTGTTGGCTTAAAATATCCTAGTTCCTTAAAGGATACTCTTCAACTGGGACACATCCAGATATTGTTATCTATATTCCAGCATGCATTTTCTACACTCAAATGCAGGGCCTGTTGTATATTGTGAAAATTGTGCATTTCCACCATCTAAACTTTGCTGGGCAGAGCAGAGAAGGAGAGCAATCATATTACATATAACATAATCCAACATGTTATCTTCAGTCGCTTAGGTGATGGATGCAAAAATATCTTCAATCAGTTAGGAGATGGATGCAAAAAATATCATTTTGCTTTTATCCATCTGCTGCTTCTAGGCCACTCAATTTGTAGTGTTACTGTTTAAATAACTTACATTAATCACCTGTTTAGTAATTTCTGCAATATTCATAAGGAGAAAAAACTGAAATCAACTTGTGATATCCAGGTGAAAACCAGCATCTAAGCTGAGCTGGGAATGCTAAGAAAGGTACCAGTCCTTTGAGAAAAACTTCCGGAATGGCTATTTGTGGCAACTCTCTTACATCTGATGCTTGGAATAAACAATAGTCATAGTTTATACCGTAAAATCGTAACAGACAATCTGCTAGTGAAGCTCCTTTCATGAAGACTAATTAAGGATGTTCGCAAACAATTAAGAAAAAGCTATTTCCTCTTTTTTAAGATTTTGGCAATTCAGAAAGTAGAAAAAAATAGCAGGACACAACTGCTACAGCCTCCAACAGGTACAGTGCTGAAATATCCCACCTGCGATGCAGAACACCTTAGTGATTATGTTAGACCAGAAACCGTGTTTTTAAATATTCCCATCCCATAGATAACACAGGCAAGAGTGTTTTTTGTACAGTTTCAAAAATACTCTGAACCTAAAGAAATGATTTCTATTAAATATCTATAAAGCTAAGTGCTAAACAGGCCATTTAGAAGAGTCACAGCAGAGGTGGTGCACTTGAACATTTACTTGCAGCATCTGGCAGTGAGTAGCCCAAGGGAGGCAGGACAATCATTGAGTTTCCTCTTCCATCTGCTTTGTACTAGCTTCTGTGGCACTGGCATTGGCAGCAGAACTTAAAACCTCTCCAAAATCACCCCCAGCAGGCTTGTTTCCTCCAACTTTATACTGAAGAGAAATTGAGACGTTTCAGATTAATCTCTCTAGAAACAAGTTTGCAATCCATGTGCAGTTGCAGAAAACACTTGCTGCTTCCTCTGGAATATTAATTTGGTGCATGACTAATAAAATAATAAGCAATTTAACTATATGAAGACAGACTAGGGGAGCACAATAAAGGAAAACTGAATTTGGTAATATTAAATCATGCTAATACCATGATAGTGTTATATCATATCCAATAGTGATACTACTGGATATGCATTATGGGTGTTTTTCCACTGTCAGAAAGTACCCATTTTTGCACCCAATAAGGACCCATTTGCACCCAACAAGGACCTGATTGTTTTGACTGCCGCTGGGGAAATCCAGATCAAATGGGTACTTTCTGGCCTTTAATCCGAATTTTCTGTAGACCCCATTAATGGGGTCTACAATGGGGTCTTCAGCCAGAAAATCCGGATTAAAGGGAGCCTGTTTCCACGCTTGTGTGGCAATGGGGTCTAGAGGAGGCTAGGGAGAGGGGGCATCCATGGGGGGAGCCCTAAAACCTAAGCTTCAAAGTCATTTTCGAAGTCACTTCGAAGTCTGTGCAAAATAGCTCTGGAGTGTCTTTGAAGTCTGTGCTGATCTTCAGAGTGAACTTCAGAGTGACTCCGAAGTGACTCCGAAGTGATTTTGAAGTGACTTCGAAACGACTTCAAAATGACTTTGAAATGACTTCGAAGCCACTTCAGAGATTGCACCCCATCCCCCCAAACACCTGGGGTGATAAGCAGACACCTCATGGGTAGATCCGGATTTCCAAATGGGTGCTCCGGTGTTTCCACAGCAGGGAGGCTAGCACCCATTGCTACTGGGTGCTAGACCACCCATGGAAACACACTGGGTACTTCCCTTAATCTCGATCTACTAGATCTGGATTAAGGAATGTACCCATTCCTTAGATCTGGATCTTCTTAGATCCGGATTAAAGGAGTGCGGTGAAAAAACACCCATAGATAAAAATGTTTATTGTATCCTTAAATTTATTGTATATCTGTCTTGTTGGAATTAGTGGTAATGCTTGAAATAAATAAAGCAGTTTCAGTAGTAAAAAAGTTTTTGCTTCAGCAGCCCTTTCCAACAAAGATAAATGCTTATCCTTCCAATCCCTAATCTGTTTCTTTAATTGTTGGAATATTGGGCTGTAATTTTCTGTAAAAATCCTGTTTAGATTTTTTGGTATATATTTTATTTTATTTTAGTTCAGTTTTGTATTGTGGATTACCAAGCAGTTACAAAGTTTGTTGCTGTGTGTTCGGACTAATGTTTTGAAACAAGATTTTTGTCTTAGAATAGTTTATTGCCAAACCTGAAGTGATCCTGAATTCATCTAATATTTGTACCAATTTTCTCATCGATTCTAGAGGCCTGGAAGTGGTAATGACTATGATCAGCAAAATTTTGTGTAACAATGTTATGGTCCCCTATATTATAGGGTTTTATCAAGTTGTCGCTTCTTATTACTACATTGGGTCACCTTGTTTTGTTCCTCTTTTTAATTCTAAGTGGGGAAGGTTGGTCTTCCTTGCACAGTGAGTATACTGTGATTTTTTATTTAACTGCAGATTTTGACAGCCAATCTGGACTAGAAGACCTGTGGCCTGATCCAGCAGAACTCTTTTTATGTTCAGGCAAGCAAAGTCTTTCTCCTGCTTCAAGTTATGCACTAAATTGGAGACGGATAATGTTTTCCTTACCCTCATCAGCAGGAAGTTCGCTTTGTACTCCCTGCACTTCCCCAGGTAATGAAAACAGCCCTGTACTACAAGGTGCGAAACAACTCCTTCACCCTGTTCTTGGCTATATAATGCACTGGTAGAGACTCTACAACCTTCTCCACATCCTGGCAGGGTAAATGGATCTATGTTTACTATATTGCGTATTATGAGATTTCAGGTTCTTCCAACCCCTGCTAAAGGGAAGGGAAAGAAGATCCTTTCAGTTGCTTTGAACAGTACAGGAGATGGAAGAAAACCTCCAACCCACCTTGTAAAGGACCAGAGAAAAAAAAGCCCCTCAGCCTTTTTATGCTATTACCAATAAACTCACCAATGATTTGATATTTTTGTTCCATTAAGCTATGTTCTTATTCCTTCTGCAATTTACAAATAAACAAACCTTACAGAATTGTTGGATACCCTTACCTTCAGAAAATGGCATGCTGGCACACTGCTGATGAGCTGGAATAGCTCAGTGAAAGACCATCCACTTCGAATGAAATGGTGCTAAAATAAGTCCTCACAATTTTCTCAGAAGACATTGATGGCAAACCATTTCTGAACTGTTTCCAAGAAAACTACATGGATGCACCCATGTAGTCATCAGCAGTTAAGTTCAGCTTAGCCTTTACTTTGCCTTGTTAGTTTTCAAGCTATTTTTTACTGAACCCTAATTATTCTGCTACTCCTTTACTTCTATTTTTCTTTGGGTAATTGCATCCACATCAAAGCTTTATCTTTTGCATATTTTTTTTTCAATTTTCTGGGACACATCACCTAAATTCTTTATATTTTAGGAAGAAAATTTAGAGTTAACAGATTTACCTTTAAGTTTTCTACTTTTTCTTCAAATGACTTGAATGTCGGTGAATTCCTAGCATGGAAAGAAAAAGCAATTAGATGTTCCAAGTTTGGCTTTAGAAAATGTATGCAGTGGCAAACCAACTGAAGGAAAGAAAAAATATAAGCTGTTTAAGATGTAACTATGGTGTGATGTAACAGATCACTTAAACTTAGAAATAACACATCTGCATGCTGCTATTCTTCAGCTGTCTTAGCTGCACTTATTCAGAACCAAAGTCAAACTAATTATAGTCTGAAATCTAACCAAAACTCAGTTCTTTTCCATACCAAAGCCTGTTTCTCCTGTTGTTTTCACAGGAAGATCACCAATTAGTGATCTACAATTCAGAGTATAATTTGTTTCGATATAGCACAAGTAGCATTGAGTAATTCACTAGGTCCAACTTAACTGAATTCGGCACCCAGCCTAACTAGGTCCAACATACTATAGAAAGGTGCTCCACAAATAAATGGTGATGATAAAACACTGTTGAACAAAATTAACATCCCAATTCCCATTAGGATATTATCAGAGAACTAAACACTACTGTAATTAGTAAAGCTATATGCATACATTACCTCATGGCAGGCATACTAATTGAATGCTGTAGACAACGTATACTACATGCCAGCATTAAAACAAAGGAAAATCAGATTATGAAGATTATTGTGCACATCCAGACCATTTTCATACGGCAGTACATTTTCACAACAACATTCCACCACAACACAGTATACATGCATATGTCGCACCGTGCACAGCTAAAGGGTAAGAACAGCAACGTTTAATGATATCATGCTAGTCAAAAACCCAAATAGAGGGCAGTTCTTCAAGTAATTAATCAAGTTTAGTGAAGAATGACAATGTTATGTGCTACTTACATTATCTCTAAAGTATGGCACTTAGGAATCAACACACCAAGATTTTTAAAGGCTTCACAAATAGGGAAATCAGCATGAGCCAGGATATTAATCAAGTAGTGTCCATTTTTCACCATTTTGCAGGTGTAGAAAGTGGTCAGACATTTCTATAGTTAGCCTCACAATGATCTCATGGACATACCAGATACTTGCTATTTTAATGTCACAAACAGTTTTGAAAAAATAGCCATGGAAGAAGCAATTCTCAGAAGACTCATGCTCGTTCTTTCAGCAACCCAGAGTACTTAATGCAACAAAAAGCCTTTGGGTAGTAACTATGCTGTTGATTTTATGCAACATTAGATGTCCAAATTTAGTAAAGGTGTCTATTACATAGTTCTATTAGACATTTAAACTAGCAAGTTTTGCTTCCAGATGCAATCTACTCCTTTGAGTAATACAACATGCACCTCAAAAAAAGAAAAAAAAAACATCCTAACTTAAAGCTTTTCAGAATTATGTTCTACAAGTCAGGCAGGCATAACTAATCTGTACCAGCACCCAAAATACATCATGGACACTTGGTAACCTAATTCAGTTGACTGTAGATAATCTTGTTTCACGGCTCTCTACCCTGGATTGGAGTTTTCAAGTCTTAGAACTTACTATGCATACTCAAATGTTTTTAAACCCCAAACCTAATGATCCCTGACTGCTTAGTATTGAGATCTAGAACAAAAGCTGGCCTCCAGGTGTTTGCAGCACACACCTGGCTCTGGTCATTTCTTTTTCTTTTTTTAACCATCTATTTTATTCTTGACACCCACGTTATGCTTCTTAACACAAAAGTTCACAATTCCTTTCCAGCTACTGTGGCCTTCAGAAGCCAAGATTCCAGTTTGTATCCCTGTTGTTGTCATTGTTTAGTCACTTAGTCATGTCTGATTCTTTGTGAACCCATCGACTACAATCCTGTCGTCCAGTCTATCTGTCCTCCACTGTCTCCCAGTATCTGCATAAGCTCATGTTCATTGCCTCCGTAACATTTTAACCATCTCATTCTCTGCCATCTCCTTTACCTCTTGTCTTCCAGTCTTTAAGGTGCTACTAGACCCCCTTTTTAACACTTACTCAGACTAACAAGGTTTCATTTTTATTAGTGTTTTTATTGTAACTCGCCTGAGACCTTATAGGGTGGGGTAGAAATAGAAACAAACAGAAAATGTGCTCAAGACGTATTTGCTCATCCTGCTTCCTGTAATGAAATCCAAGCAACATGCCTCAACCTGGAAACACACATGGGAGCTCCATCACTGAGCTTGAGCTTTGTATCTGCAAACATTCTTCTTTGGTTGAGGGTGGTAGAGATAATATCCAGGCTATTATTATCACAGGCTGTGATTGGCAGGTGAATGTTCTTTGTATTTGTTAGTGATAGATCTTTGTTTCTTTGCTTAGGTGATTTTGTTTGCATATATGTGTACATGCCAAACTGCTTACAGAGATGCCTGCAGGGATGTAAAATGCATTCATACCTTACAAAGAACTTGAGAAAGAACTAGGTTTTTTTTTTCCACTGACCTCCCTTAATCCAGATCCAAGATGATCCAGATCTAAGGAATGGGTACTTCCCCTTAATCCAAATTAAGGGAACTACCTAATGTGTTTCCACAGGTGGTCTAGCACCCAATAGCAATGGGTGCTAGCTTGCTTGCAGTGGAAACGCCAGAGCACCCATGTGGTGAATCAGGATCTACCCACATGAGGCCTGCCTGTCACCCCAGGTGTTTTAGGGGACAGGGGGTGCAATCTCCATAGATGCTCCTGAGATTCTTCGAAGATCCTCCAGAGAATCTCCGGAGCACTCTGCCGCAAACTTCAAAGATTCTCCGGAGCCTTTGACAAAGGCATTGCTCTCGCATGGGGTCCTCTTTGGAGCCTGTGCTATTCTTCAAATGTAACTTCAAAGGAATTTCAGAGCTGGCTTCAGACAATGTGCACAGGCTACAAAGCTTTGGGTTTGGGGGCACCCCCCCATGGATGTCCCCCCCCCCAGCTGCCCATAGACCCCACTGCCCACTTGTGGTGGAAACAGGCTCTGTATAATCTGGATTTGATGCCTGAAGACCTCATTGTAGATCCCTTTAATGGGGTCTACATGGAATCCAGATTATAGGTCCTGAAGGACCCATATAATTCGGATTTCCCTAGAACAAGTGGAAACAAATGTGGCTCTAATGGGGTCTATAGTGGAAATGGGGTCTTCTTGCTCTGAGCCAAATGGGTCCTTAATGGGTCCTTAATGTGTACTTAGTGTTAGTGGAAAAACACCCTAGGACAGGGAATAAACAAACTAGAGAACGACCAGTAAGAAAGGTCTGTTTAAATTTTACGGAAAAGAAATATCCATTCCAGGGTTAACTACTCCTAGGTGGTAAAAATACCATTCAATATTATCTCCATCTTTAAATGTTGTATCTGATTATTGTCAGCATAGCCAAGCCTAAATCCAGGATTCATTTTCTATGCCTCCGTCCCCATGCAGGAAATTTAGTCCTGAAATAGTCCCTTTGGACTATTTTTTGGGGACTACTTTTAATCTAGATTGAGTGCCCATTAGTTAATCTGAATGTAGCCATCCCCATGCAGCTTTTTAGTTCAGGTTTGGGGACAATTTTAAAATGTAAAAAAAAATAGGGCTATTAAATCCCCCCACCCCCCCGGTGCAAACCCTGCCTGCAATAGAAACAGCAAAATGGAAGTTTTAAAAATAAATTCTAGCCGAATACTTTCTTTTTCCTGTCCCCCTTTTGAGATTACCGGCAAAAAGTGTGCTCAACCACAGCTGCAAGGGAATGTAAAAAAAAAAGCGGGGAGACTTAACTTCCACAGCTGCGAGGGAATGTTAAATAAGGGTTTTTCAAATCCAACTCCCCATGCACACGCTTGCACAGCTGCAAGGGAACATTAAAAAATGGATGAAGAGAAGGGACTTCATACACCAAGTTATTTTCTCTTTCCTCTTCCTTTCCAGCATCTAACCCAGAGCGATACATGTATCATTTTGAAAATGTATCATTTTCAAAAAAGTATTTCAGGCTTCCTAAGCACTTCTCTTCAAAATATACATGTTTCAAGAAAAAAATGTTAAAGCCCCTTTAAAAATACAAGCCCTTTCTGCCTTTTTCATAACGCACGAAGCTTTTGCAAGGCTAGCAAGGGAGGGGGGAGCTTTACATCTGAAAAAAAAAAAACCCACACAGCTAGCTGCCATTGGGCAGAATGCTAGATCTCCACCCCAAACAGCCCGGTATCGTCCCCATGTGAGGGAAATAAAGCGGACTCAGCTCCAAAAGGGGGACGGAGTCCAGTTTCCATTAGGACTTTTTTCCCTCCTGATTTAGGCAGGATAGTCCTCATAAAATCTGGGAATAGGGAACTGCATGGGAACGCTGGATGCCAAATTCCAGTTTGATTAGGATTAATTACAGTGGCCATAGGGACACTCCTTCCTGAATTTGAATCGCATTCAGATTAAAATGTCCATGGGGACAAAGCCTATGTCTGGTAGACTACAGTCACACCTTCACTATAAACCTTCTTTGGTCCATCTTCTGATTGCAACACTCACGCCATTTCAATTTTGTTTTCTATATGGACTTTCCACTCTGGAAAGTCCAAATGGTCAGTAGAAAGTCTACAAATGAAAAGGTGTGAGTGTTGCAATCAGAAGATGGACTGAAGAAGGTTTAAAATGAGGGTGTGACCATGGCCTTAGGAACGGTTAGTTTTTTATTAATTAAAAAACGGTTAAATTTAAGAAATGGAATTATCCACTAGTTGTTCTATAGGCCTACATCTTCATTGTATATACTTCTCTCCATGCAAGTTTTAGTATGTCTTTTGAAGCAGAACTCAACTACAGAGCAGTATTATGCAAAGGAATGTCATTCTGCAGGCGTGGTTCCCAAATGCTCTACTTTGTTGGACAGCCCGAACATGAGGGGCAACTTTAAGCTTTTGAGGGCAGGAAGGAAGAAGAAAAGTAGAGAAGGAAAAGCACTTTGGCTGTATTAACATACAACAAAAAGAGTGGCTCAAAAGCACCTAGAGACAGGGTGTGTCATCCTTGTGGTTTCAGCCATCTCTAATCCATCTTTTCTAGCCTAGTGTGCTCATGAGAAAATGGGCAGACTGGAGTGTGGATGGTCCCACCTGCAAACTGCTTCTAAACCATCCTGAAGCTGCCTAAGTAAATAAGGCCTCATCCTGTGTCCCTGAATGTTCTGTTGTAACAGAAGAATAAAGAGATGCTATGGTACAGATTGTGTATGTTCACATGTGTGCAGAGGGTGTACACAGGCAGCCTTTGGAGGGATGGTAGGCTCTGAGCCAGACAAAAAGTTAGCCAACCTTACCATAAGGCCAAGAGGGAGTGCAAAGTGACAGGCAGAAGGTGAAATATCAACCACAATGGGTACAAATAGGCAGGAGCAGGAGAGGACTCTTAACTTTGACAGCTGGCTCCTACAGTCAAAACAAATTTGTCACACTTGTTTTAAAAGGAATCCTTTTCCTGATGCAAAAACTAAAATGCCATTGAAACACTTAGAACTGCCCAAACTGCAAGCCCTGAAAGGCAATTTAGCCCTCTACAAATTAACTACATATTATGTGCAGCTAGGATTGCCTCTATGACCAACAATTTGCATGCTCTACAAGAACTATCTCCATCTTACCTAAAGGACTGTGTGAATACCTGCACTCTGTAGAATACCAAGCAGGGGTTTAAAAATAAAAAGCCAAAATAAGCATGGTACAATTTTCACTGTAGACATATTACACTTATGTGCAATTATCCAAATTAACCTTAAGAGGAAAACAACATCTAAAGAAGTTCATCTTAGCAGTGAAAAGTAGTTATGGCATTCAGAAATAATAACATGCAATTAAAGTGCAAGAAATGTTGTTGTTCATTAATGGCAATAAGAAGAGTCCAGTTTCATGTGCTTCCACAAAGCAGGAGTTACCCATTTTGGACCCATGTGGTGAAGGATAACCCAGCCCATGACAGGCCAGATTACCAATACAAATGCATAGGTTCCTGGCCTCTGAATGCATTAGCTGGGGCTGTTTGGGCCAGATGCCCAGTAGTGGTGCTCTTAGCTCACATGCCAGCATTTAGCTCATGCTGTAGCTCACTCCAGCTCGTCAGCTGCTAGCAGAGGGTACTCTGTAGTGCAGAGGGGACATTCCAAGGCTAGGCTACTGGGCCAGTGCAGACATGGCCAAAAATGTCTGGAACGCTGTACATGATTTGCTACAAGTAATTCACATTTGTCACTTTATTAATATCAGTAGATAACAGAAATCGAGCATCTATCCATTGACCATCTTCTTCTCTTCCTTGAGGTTAGAATACATTCACAAGGTAGCAAATCAGGATGGACAGCTCTCAGGACATCCTACCAATCCAGACCAAACCAAGAAGACATATGCTGCTGGAGACCAGTTACAAAAGCCCGCAGACCTAGGTTGATTTTAACTGCCAGGGCGCTTTTAATAATTTCAGACTCAAGTATGAAAGATAGAAGATGGGCTTCCTCCAAAGCTAATCTGTCTATTACTCTCAAAGATGTGAGCCTTTTAAACTAGGCTACATATTTTGTTTCAGTCTCTGCTTGTTGAGAATGGCTTATTTCTCTCTCAGTACAGCATATACCTTGATTAATCAGGTTACCTTCTTATTTTCTCTATATAAAATTACTGTATTTACTTTCAAGTATTTACTTTAGCTGTGTTTTACCTCTTATTATCACTGTAGTTCCTGGTTGGAATTTCCACATATCAATAGAGAGTTACAGGTGCAAATCTTTTGTGTAGATGTATTTCTGTGTGAGTGTGTTTGAGCTTCAGAACTAGTACCCTTATAATTAAGAAATTCAGTCAGGCCCTTCTATACCACATATGTACAAGTAACAACTTATTTTTTCATTAAAAAGTCAACTTTCAGAAACTTGAATTTGCTTCCATAGTTTATGTGTCACTTTAATGTTTGATAGTAATATTTTGTTACCAGAGAAAGAGGCATTAGCAGGTGCCACATATTTCAAGGGATATTTCCTTGCTTGTTTATTTAGATCTTTATCTGGATGGTAACAAATCTCAGGGTGTATTTCCACTAGTCAGTTTAGCCCACTGAAGTTTATCTAACTCGGCATAAATGATGTAATTTGCATCCACTACTGTGCATGAAAAATGTTATTAGCACGAGGTACATCTTCCTAAAACTAAAATGCTACACTGAGCAGAAACAAAATGCCCAGTAGCTATAGTGTGGCAGACACTAAAAAAAACCATGAAAACATAAAACATTCCAGCTATAAGTCACACTAATTCTGTATCAATTAAATTACTCATCATTTTATATTTTCCACATAGGGCAATAAGATACTGCATTGGTGTAGAAAAAAACAGAGGTCTTACTTCACATCTTCCAGCTTCTTCGTTATTGCAGAGCCAACTGTTGAGAATGCAGCAGAAGCCTTTTGCCCAGCCTGAGACAGTGTTTCAGATGTTTTCTTATACCTGCATTCAATTAAGAACAGCCCCAAACTGTTATTCTGATATCTGAACACCTAAGCCTCAAGGGTTTCAAAATGAAATATAAACTAAATACAGTGTGTGTACTTCAAGCACATAATGAGAAGACAAAAGTCCTTAGATTACACGACAGTAATGCTTGGCAAAGTAGAAGGAAGAAGAAGAACAGACTGGCCAGCTAGTAGGTAGACAGACTCAAGTTTTGACAGCAATGAAAACCTCACTGGCAGACCTAAGAAAGATTGCAGAAGACCAGTTAGTCAGGAGGAAGTCAATCTATGTGGTCACCAAGAGTTGACTACAACTAGATGGCATCAACAAGCAAGCAAGCTTCTAGTCCTGCAGTGAACCAAGTCTTTTTCTAATAATAATTCCACCAAATTCCATAGTTAGTATAAATTTATTTGTAATGTTAAATTCTGTATATTCTCTGAAGAGCCAATGTAGTATAGGGCCCACAGGGCAAGCTAGAACCTAGGTGTGCCTGGGTTCAAATCCACACTTTAGCTATGAGTGCTTAATTGAGTCACTTTGGGCCAATCACGGTCCAAGCTAAGCTCCTTCATAGGGTTATTGTGAAGATAAATGAAGAGAGGCAGAATGATAGATACCACTGTGAACTCTTTGGAAGAAAAATGGAATATAAACGCCACAAATAAAGATTCTGCTCCTTCCGGCAATCTAAATAAAAGGAATATCTGGCATTGTACCAAAAAATCTTTTTTCCTAATGGTGACTACTGTTTTCTGTTCAAGCTAAGGTTTACTATGAGACAGCACTAAGGATTATGACTTGATTTCAGAAGTTAATGTTTGCCAAGAATATAACTGCATCCACAAGAATACCCATAGTAAATTATGTGGCAAACTGAATAAAATATGTTTCCAGGAAATAGTTTCTGAATGGGACATTTTCCAGTTTATCTAGATACAAATAGCCTCAGCTCAGTGGAAGAGCAATGCCTGGAAAACAAAGGGTGGACTATTCAAGCTTCAGACTCCCCCTAAAACAGGGATTCTTAAACTGGCATTCACAGATGGCCTTCAGGGGGTCCACGGAGCACAGTCTTGGTTTCAAAATTATGCTAACAATAAAAGCTAAAAATGAAGACATTACATTTGAAAAAACTAAAACATATTTCTGAGAGGATGTCATTAGTTTCCCTCAGATTCCTAAAGTGATCTGTGGTGTAGAAAAGGTTAAAGAAGCTCCATCTAGAAATAAGTAATGGCAAATCACTTCTGTATCTGCTAAGAAAACTGCATGTTGTCATCAGCATCTAGGCCCAATTCCACAATGCCTAAAAATAAATATCACTACCACCTGCAAAAAATAAAGACAATCGAACCAAAATGACTTACTTTTCAATTTACAACCCCCCCACACAAATTTTCAGTAGGCTTAGGCTCATTAAAGCAGTGAGGCACCTAACTACATGTTCCACAGCAGCGTCCTTCAAATATTGACACATAAAACCCACACTGCTCGATCACACCAAACATCTGTCCAGTTCAGCATTGTGTTCTTGCAGAGAGAAGTCAATGAACTGAACAGCATTCTCAAGCACTCATAAAAGGAATACAACCTATATTACTGAAAGCAACAAATGTCACTGGACTAAAACTGTAGAGGTGTGCAAAGGATTCAGCCTCATGAATTTCCCTACTCCAGTTCAAAAGGTCCTAGTGCTGAAGTATGCCCAGCAGAAGCAAACAGAAAATGGCAATGGTTGAAACTTCCCATCAATAAGCTATTGATGCTATTGTGTCTGCCCAGCATTAATTCTGTGCAGTATATTTGGAGGTCTAAGTGTTGCCTAGATTTATAGCACTGTTTACTATCGGTCAGGAATGCTTGCCAATGGGAGGTTTCTAACAGCAATGCTCTATTTGCATTTTGCAGGCCTCACTTTGTCACTGTGCCCTGTGAGCTCCTCCTACACACACATAAAATGTACCACTGTAACACAATCGTTAAGACTGATAGAAGTTTTGACTCCATCAAGCTGAAGGGCCATGGGGAGCAGATGCCATCCAAAGAGAAGGATTTACCCTCCTCTACAGGTTTTAAAGGAACAAATTATATAATCTGTCCCCACTATATCCTAAATTTTGGATAGCTGAAAGAAATTCACAATCCATCTCTATCTTCACACAATAATAGGAAAACATACGCATTTGTTGACGTGACATCTTGCCACCCTTTGGAAAGATTCTGCCTCAGCTCCTGCAATGAACTGATTCCCAGTTTCCTCTTTATTTCTGCCAGGTGCTTCTCTTTCGCTGCTAGGACCTGTGACAAAGTTTGGATTTCTTCTTCTACCTAAAAAACAGAGGTGATGAATTAGTGAAGTGCAAACTACTAGAGATGAAAGTCTGCATCCTGATTAACATTTTGTCATCAAGAAAAAAGTACTACCATTACCTAACAAAATTGGACGATATATTTTGCGTTACACCAGGGCTAGGAGGACAGGTATATTTTGGGGGTGGGGGAGAGGCTTTTTAAAAAACTCAATAGAGATTTTCTTCCTCCACAACTGGAAAAACTGAATATCACATTTTGTTTTGTTCTATGTTTGATGACTCAAGTGTTTTTTTTAAAAATGTTGGTCTTTCTTCCCCCTTCATACTTTCTAAGAACTAGATAGTATATAGAAATGTTTATGTATCTACAGAATCCAAACTTTACACTTCCTGTGCCCTGAGGACAAATACTGCTTTCAAATGGCAGAACAAAATTCCTTCTATATTGGGCAGAGGGGGGGGGCACTTTTATTTTAACAAGAACAAAAGAAAAGGTTAAGTGTTACAATTATTTGTGGGCTTCCTATCAGGGATATACATGGTACGGGTGGTTTGGGGAGCATAATGAGCCAGAAGAAAGATTAGAAAGAGAGGCATAATCCATCCCCAGTTCGTATCTAGCCAGTGCTGGGTGGTTCACTTAATCTAGTGCATGCCAAACCAGTGCATGCTGGCTCAGCAACCCCCAATCCAGTCAAGTGTGGACAATTAGTGGGGTCAGACCATGTGCTACTTTACACTCTCTCCCTGAGACAGAGGATACTGAAAAACCCTCCCATCCCTAATTGGTTGCAGGCACATCCTTATTTCCTCCAGTTGACTTCTGCTATACACATCAGTGGGTCTCCACCTGTCCTGCAGAACAAACGTCAAAAACATAGTAAGTGGGAAAGCAGCAGGAGCATTTTCTCCTGTACCAGTTAAAACATGGAGTTTGTTACACTCAAAAGGGTTGGTCAATAACAAGGAACCATCTAACTATTTTGATGAGAACAAATAATTATTTCTGAACCCATCACTCTAAAATCTACAGAAGGCCAGAGCAGGACAAAGAAGCTGAAAGAAATAATATTTCTTTATAAGCTCTAAATCTAAAATAGGACATTGCAAACCTTTCTAATCTCCCAATTTTTTTATTCATCTTGTTCTTTAAAATATGGAAGAAACAGTTTACTTGGGTGTTTTATAGTTTTCAAGATTTACAAAAATATATATATATCTCCAGGAAAAATAAACCCACTCTAGTTTTATATGCAGTTTAATTTCTTTGTAGATTTATACAAAATTTAGGCTGTAGGTTGCTATTTAGACATCCAAAATAGTACCTGCCTCTGACAGGAAACATTTCTGGTGCGATTCAGAGAAACCCAAGATTTGCAGGGTTGAGAAAAGAACAAGACTTAGGGAAAAATATCCAGTTCTGTGGAAGAACAAACAATACAACACAGTTTTCACTGCAAGTTAAGGCTTACCTTAGCAAGTTCTCTTCTAAGTTCTTCCTGTTCTTCTTCAGACAGAGCTTCTGTGATATTAACTGATGCAGCAGCATCTTCTGCTACTTCAGGAATGACTTCATTTTTAAGTAGCCCTAAGAATAAGGAAGAAAAAGGGGAGGAGAGGAAGAAAATCTGTCAATTGGAATGGCACTTTGAGATTGCTTTATTCTAAGGCAGTGGTTCTCAACCTGGGGGTCAGGACCCATTTGGGGATCGAATTACCCTTTCAGAGGGGTCGCAACGAGTCTCCTGCCACCCTTCCCTCCCACCTCCCAGCTGCTCCGCCCCTGTGGTTGGGAGTCTCCACAACATGAGGAACTCCATCAAGGGGTCACGGCATTAGGAAGGTTGAGAACCGCTGTTTTAAGGCCTAATTCACACACATCTCTCAAGGTGTGACTGAAAGAGAGAGAGTAACATAAATGGCATAAAAACACAAGAGGAGCTCGGCTGGATCAGACCACAACTCTTAGCCCCATCAAGAAACAACTATAAGGTCAGAGCTTCCCCATTGAGAAGGAGATGGCTGTCTGTGTTTGGGATTTGCATGAATATTCATAGACATTTGAAATTCGATCAGATTCATCCGAATCTGACATTCGAATTTGAATAGAATGTCCATAAATTTGAATTTATACATTCAAATGAATTTTGAATTTTTAATCTATTAGTTTGAATTATTCAGACATTCGTATGTGTATGGGTTTGTACACGACACGTACTTGCACATACATATATTTCCCACATCTGTATGCATTTGTACGGATCCATATGAGACTAAAATGGGTTGCATATGGGCTAAATACGGGATGCATACAGATGTGTACGGCTGCGTACGGGATGCGTAATGATTCATACAGGCACAAATGAATGTTGTCGACATTCATAAGTGCAAATTCAAACAGAAATTCAAATGAATAGATTTGAATTTGCTTAATTCAAATGAAATTTGGGTAAATTTGAATGTTAAAGATTCAAACTGAATCTAATTTTCAGAAATTCAATTTGAATTGAATCCCAAAAATTGCATTCGTGCACACCCCTTGTCTGTGTTATTAATATGCTAAGGCAGGAGTGGCTATTTTGTGTGCCTTCACAAGCGAGCCAGTTTTGTCTTATGGTTAGGGAGCCTGTTTGATTCCGCACTCCTCCATGAAGCCAGTTGGGTGACCTTGGGCTAGTCACAGAAAGCTTTGTCAGCCACTTTGAGTGCCCTTAAATAGGTGAGAAAAGCAGGGTAGAAAAGCCTCCTCTTCCTGCTACAATGACTGTTTATTAGCCAGGACTGTGGGCAGCCAAAGACAGACTACAGGTTATGTGCACTGGCCTTTGGCTGAGGGAACAACATCTCATCTCCATGCAGTAACTGTTAGTTTAGTCATGCATTTTATCTGTTCTTCAATGATTTTATTGTGACATGTCTTGAGATGTTTGGGTATAGGTCAGGGTATAAATAAGAGAGAGTGCAGGATGAAGAATACAAATTTCAGTATACACAGCAACCTCAGAGCAATCATTCTAGGCCAGTATTACTGTATTTTTGCCATATAAGACTCATGCTTTTTCTCCTTGATATCTTAAATGTCAGAGCATGCAACAATTAATTTATTTCAAAATTGATTTGATTGCATACCACACTGAGACTACAGTAATAGGGTTGTATATAAATCTAATAAAATAAATTCAATTTCCCTACAAAAATGAGACATTTCAATAACAAAGGTTCAAGATGATTTCAGTTTCATATAATCAAAAAACAACTTGAATTCCAGGACTCAGGGTTTACATATCTGTGTTATACTAAACAATAAAATAGCTGAAATATTTGAGAATTCTGGCTTCCTCCAATAATTTAGTAAAACTGCATAAGGCTTTAGAGCTGCAGGCATGAACCAGTTCTGAGATTCATGCTTCAAACCATTTCTAAAAACTGGAATTTCTGGTCCTGTTACACCTGCTAGCAATTAAGGAAATTTTCCATCTTTGTGCACTGATACGCACCTCATCTTTAGGAGTTGTAAAAATTCTTTGTCACATTTGCTACATTTTTTCTGACCAAAGGAAAAAACAGGCAAGAATCCATTTCACTGCAAGTGGTTAAAGACCAGTCTTTCCCAGAACTGAACCAAACCTTTGTAGCTCATTAGAAATTTACAACATTCACACATAGTGTATCAAAAAAATGTGAATGTTACAACTTTAGTATCTCTTCCATATGCATTCCTATTGTCCTTGAAACTGTTCAGACCACTTCACTGTTACCATACCACTTTACCCATCACTCCCATATCACAGATACAGTCATTACAACTCCCTGAAATTGCAACTCTTAATACTTGAGTTCCATGCATTCATGAGTGAGAGGTTGTTTTGATACCTTCCCTCGCTATCTGTGAGTGGGAAAAGGTAAGAAACTGGCATATCTGCACATCTGACATGGCTAAACAGCTGACCTTTGATGTCAAAAGCAGCAAGGGGTTATGTGGTACTTTGAATCCAGCTAGGGTGTTTTTCCATTGTCACTAGAAGTACCCATTAATGGGTACAAAAATGCCATTATGTACCCATTAATGGGTGCTTAATGGGTACTTTTAGTGACAGTGGAAAAACACCCCTAACCTTCCTCCACTGATTTGCACTGAGACCAATTCGCCTTTAAAGTCAAGAGAATCTTCTATATATCCAAAAGAAGTCAATGAACAATGGAAGTCAACAGAGTTTTTGGCACTGACTTCCCTAACTTTACATTCAATAAACTACAGTATATAACGGTGATGGCCAACCTATGACACGCGTGTCACAGGTGACACGCCAAGCCCTTTTGGGTGACACACATGGTCACCCTGGCACCTGGACGTGTAGTGCTTGCTTGTTCTTGAAGTGTACGAAATACCAACTTTCAATTGAAGATTTAGCAACAGAAGTCACTAATGAAAAGAATTACTCGTTTTTGCTTTTAATAAAATACATATATCAAAAATATAACTTTTTTACTAGAGCTACAAATATCACAGAATTATGGATAATTCTAGATGTGACACAGCACCCGAGTTAAGCTAGGTTTTCTTGCGAATTTTGACACACTGAGCTCAAAACGTTTGCCATCACTGGTATATAATGTGGAATAACTGCATCATGAGATTCAAGATCCGTGTTTTTTCCCCCTATAACCTAACCCTAGCAAATAATAAAGGACTACAGTGCAGGGAACAGGAGAAGTGAGTACAGTTAGCTAATCACAGTTCGTGGCAAAAATGAATCTCAAACTCCTTTTTCTTAACTTACAGTTCTATGTTAGCCACTACATTACATCAATTTTATACTTTTTAAGCAGATCAAGACATCAAAATCGCATGAAGAATTTAATATGCTAGATGTTGCATCATACTGCATTGCAAATACTGATATTAACTATTTCAATGAACTATCAGGAGAAAATTGTTCATGGTCAAATATATATTGAAAAAAACTATTTGTGACTGAGTCAAGACTGAGAATAAAGATACAACTGATGATATGCAGAAAACATTAGAGATTTTGGAACAGCTGTTTTTAAACAATGTACCCTGATTTCTCATCGCTCTTATTTAATAACTTCAGTCAATACTCTAGAGTTAAATTGCGAACACTGGTTACAAATCCAATTTCCTTAGATTTTAACTCAAATATACTTGCTTACTTTCAGACCATATAATGTATCTAGCTGGTCTTAAAGGAGGATAAAAAGTCATGTACAGTTCACTTTACACATACAGAGAGAGAAATACAGGACTCCTCCCACAGACATTCTTCTGGACAGAGACGCACGGACATTCATTTTTGTACAGAATCCTTTTGGAAACAACCATGCTGTGGTATTTTAAGCAACCCAAGTTTTCAGTTGTTTCCATGTTATCAGCAGGATGCCGGTATATTTGCACATTAAAACCTCATTGGGAGGGAGAGAAACTCAGAACAGATCACACACATTATGCCACAATCTCAGAAAGCAAACAATGATTTATCTATTCTTACAGCAACACCATACTTCCTAAGGTTGTAGATATAAAGGGAATTTAAGGGAATTACCAGAACTACTCAACACAGGGGATCCAGGAGGCGAAAAAATCATACTCGGTGACAGGTACAGATACTTTCTATTAATTCCAGTATCAAAATCAAAGGGAGATTTGTAATCCTCATAAAGGTCCATATCCAACCAGTCCGTCACAAGGATCTCAGAATGCATGGCTCTTCATTTCCTTCCTGCAGCCAGAGAAGCATCCTCCATCCTGTCAAGCATTCATCCTTGTCATTTTTCTTTGCCCAGAGCAGGTTAACAGGCTAAAAACCAAACCAGGAATTCACGCTGCTACTGAATAATCAGAATAAACTATTGCTGACATGCTCCCTAGCTGTCATAGTTCTAACAGTGCGTAACATCTTGATGGACTAGAATTCTCCCTGCATAGTAAGATATCCACAACACTCTGAGTGTAAAATGCTCAGAATGCTTTAGCTCTATGAAGGGTTATATCAGGAGTTTACTTTCTTCTTTTTTTAAAACTGTCAGCTGACTCTGGCTGCCCCAGGAAATCCTTAATCTTCTAGGACACAAATGGATTAGTAACAATAATCTATCCTATAAGCCATCTGCATAGGACTTTTTGCCTGATTAATGAAATAGCTTTTCTTCTTCTCAAACTGTAGCTTGTATATGTTATTTAGGGGCAATGCTGGGAATATAGGAAGGAGCAGTGTTTAGAATTTCTTGGCCCTGCAGGTACATCTGAAAGAAGGTAAGCATGTTGCATGCACATGGTTGGCTTATGTTACAGTAAATGGCCAAAGCTTCTGTGAGTAAGTGCACAAACAGTTTCTTTCTTTACAGCTTCCAACATTAATCAACAAGAACAACTATAAGTCTCCACTATCAAATCCTGCTCGTTGACATTCATTCTGTCAAAAACTTCTTGTCTGTGACGTGCCCTTTCCAAGTAACAGCAATGCCTAATCACCAATCAAAGGGTAATTCTATGCTGGGTGGATGCTGGACCAGGTGGGGCCTCCTTAGATCAATTCAGCATGTGGAAGGGAGGCTCCTAGTATACCTGCTAGTCCAGTATACTGGCCAGTACAGAATCATCCAAGGTCAGAGAAAAAGAAACAACAGACTGCCTGTTATGCCTGGAAGAGATGCCATGAGGAATTTGGGTTGCCTGGAGGATAATAATAGCAATATATGAGAATATAGACATAGACAGCAACTGTGGCTGACTAGACACCAAAATGGACCAAAGAAGAAAGATCTGAAGCCAAATGCATTATATAAGTGGCAAGTGAGTAATGGATGCCAACCTTGCTTTCTATGCAGCGACAGTGATACTTGATCTGGCCTCAGGTATGAAGAAATTATGGCCCAGAGGGGCAGAGGCATAAGAGCAAAGTGGGTTATGCCACACCACAAGTGGCAGCACAAATCTTGAATCCACTGACATGTTTCAATTCAAGGCTAGCATTCAATGAAGCAAAGTTTCATGTGTTCTTGAATAGGATTGTATCTTTTAGTTCTAGCTTTTCTGACCTCCTTAATTTTGTTGCGGTTAAATTATTATTTAATTATAAAACAAACCATATATATATTTCACACTGGAAAAATACAGCAAAATGGGGGGGCACTAGTATAATTCAAGGTATCATATGCAGAGTACTTTTATTTTAAATGTCATCTTATCAAGTTCATAATATTAATGAAACTTCATAATAATTTTCTGATTCTTCCAAATTATCCTTCCAGGGGGGTTATCATTACATTAAAAAAGTTGGGAGATAATACTGACCTTATTTGTTGCCCCTTTTTATAAGGATTATTTCAGAGTTCAATTTGGTGATTTAGATTTGTTGAATCATTCTCAAAAAATGATCCCTAAAAGACATCTCTTTCAATATTGCTTCTATGTACAAACATTTTAGCAAGTCAAAAGCTTGGCATATAGATTCATAATGGGTAATGGGATGTGTATCAATCCTGCCTGAGCCCCACCCTCCCTCAAGGTATAAGAACTGTGGCTGGAAGAGGAAGAACTGGTTGGCTGCTGCAACTGGTTAGCTGCTCTGGGCTCTGTTCAGCCTCAGCTGCCTCAAATTGTGTTTTGTGTTTCGCTTGTTTTGCAGTGTTTTGTGTGATGTGCAATTTTTGTAATGTATTTTTTATTATGTTTTGATTATTGCCTTGCATTGTGTTTTCTGTTTGTTGTAACTGCCTTGGGCAAAATTTTATTTTGGAAAGGCAGTATACAAATAAAAATGGAAATCCTTATAGGCTGAAATATCGTCCTTCCAGGAATGAAACTGTATTGATCTAGATGTATAATTTCTGAAATAAAGTATTGTTATATTTTTGACCAGGACACCAGTTAAGTTTAAAATCTTGACTTAAAAGCAAAATTGTTCTATAGGACTCGTGTGAATCTTCCCATTTATTATGTTTTAATATGAGGATTACGATAGCATCTTGCTAATACCTTGGGATTATGCTATATTCCTGGACATTACTATAAAGTTTCTCCAGATGTAGAATCAGAAAAACACTATATGCTTTGTAAAACACAACTGAAGACCCATCCTGGCCAAGCAACATGATTCCCTTTATCCTGTTTATGTGACTCAATATTTCAGTATCTTTAATTGGTACATTGATGCTCAGTTTTGTCCTCCTGTTAATTTGGGAACATTGAAATCTTGTGAGCGGTCTTGTATATTTGAATAATTATCTTGAGCAGAATATGCCACCCTAAAAATATTCCATCACCTTTATATTTATCATTATAGCATGTTATATTCCTTTCCTTTTTTCTTATATAATTACTTTGGGATTTCTTAAATTTAATTTAGAACTCCTTTTTCCATATATTCTAAAATTATATTTTAAGTGAAGTTTTGCCTTAGCCCAATAAGCTAATGTTTCCAATTGCTTCCTTTTTTGCGTCAGTTTCATCAAATTTGCTTTAGCAGAGGCAAACAGATGTTTAGGAGATGTATACTCCCCTGATCAAGATTTTAAAATTTGGCATAGCACACCTTTCACACATCAAATAGCAGTTTCTTTAAAGCTACAAACAGCCCTCCTCTTTTCCAGGTGTTTTTGGAAAATGTGTGCACTCCTAGCCCAACATTTACAAAGACTGTGAGGAAAGGATTAACCTTTTTCAAGGAGTGAGGGCACAGCTGAAGACATTCTTCAACAGATGTCACCCTCACCAGCCCTGAAGGCTAGGAGAGACATAAAGGGCGCATAGGAAGAAAATACAGAGCCTTATAATGCTTCCTAATTAAATCCCACCTGAGTGTTCAGCAGAACATTCTTGGTTGACTCAAATTCAGCCCTAACCCATGTCAACAAAGAAGACTGCAATATCTGTTGCAACTGAATTTGTCATAATTTCTTGTTAATTGTAGGCAAGTAGGTTTAATTTCATTAGAGAGGTGTTGATGAGACAGCAAAGGAGATTGCTTATGAGCAAGACTCTTGAGCCAATTATAATGGAGTTAACCTGAATGTGCTGCATTACAAAGCCCCACCACAGGCTCAGCCAAGCATTATCAACCGTCTTCAATGTTAGGTATCAGTAATAGGATTGTAATTTTATCTGTTAAGATATGGCTCAATTTCTAATAATCCTGTAGGAACACAGATGCCAACCACAGATAAAGGGGCCTATTGCTTCAGAAGCTACAATAACTACATCGGAAAGATTTTTACACCATGTTTAAGGATACAGGTCTTGTGGAAAATAGTCACTTCTCATACAACTTGATCACAATTTAACTGGAACCATGTTGAGGGAATTAGCATTCTGTGAGACAGACTGGGGTATTAGAAACATGCACATTCCACTTGGAGCAAACTAAGTGGTACTGAGCTAGCTTCTGCAGGATCTTTTCTAACCCTCCATCAATCAAATTGCTATCAATAGAATTAATAAGCAGCCTTCAGTGCCTGAGCTAGGCTGGAACAGGAATGAGAAGGGAGTTTCTGCTTGCGCCAAGAAGTAAGCAATCTAGGGGTGTTTTTCCACTGTCACTACTGGGTACTTAATGGGTACTTCTAGTGACATGGAAAAGCACCCTAGAATCCTCAAATACAGTGAAGGAGTAATAAGGCTCCTTCACTGTATATGTTTAGGAAAGCAGTGAATACGTACCTCTTTGCCCTGACCTTTGGTTAAATGGGAATATACTGTCTCTTCACACTTTACAAACACTATTACTGTTTTAATATATACTGTTGTTGCTTTAATATGTCTGATTTTAAATGTTGTTACCCATCCTGAGACCTTTAGGTATAGGGCAGGATAGAAATACAAATAAAATAAATAAAATGGCACAGTTCAGAGAAACTGACTTGATTCTTAACAACTGAAGGAGCTGGGAAACGTGACATGAAAGATCTTCTGAAAGAAAATGTCTTTGGGTGTTTTTCCACTGTCACTAGAAGTACCCATTAAGTACCCATTTATGGGTACAAAGATGCCGTTACGTACCCACTAATGGGTACTTTTAGTGACAGTGGAAAAACACCCTTAGAGACTCTAGGTGTGACACAGCAATATTCTATATGGACGTTATTCTGTTGGCTATTCTGTTTTCCTGTTAGTCTTTCTTCCAAAACTTGAGCAATCATGAAAAAAAATACAGAAACTTCTGCTTCTGTTTCAGTAACCATTCTTAACACTCTTTTAATACCTGTATGTTGCTAAAAAAAAATTACAAACACCAAGGGAAGTTCACTTTAGGTAAAAAGTTACAGTGGCTGCTTTAACTTCCAAATATGTTTTTGAAGAAAGAACAGGCTGCATTAAATTAGGAAAAGTGTGGACAGTGCTGAAAATGTGTTCTACTGATACTTGAATTGCCTCAACTGTGGACATTACAGTCATTGTTACAACATAACCTCAGCAATTGACAACTAAAAGGTCACTGATGAAAGCAACAATTTAAGTGTGCCTAATGCTTCCCAACAGGTCACCTAATAGCAATATTTTCATTACAGGCCAGAATGACCTATAAGTTGATAGTTTCAGCTTCTAACAAGTTTCCACACCCACACTTATAGTTTAAAAATAAAACCCCTCAAGTTATTTGGACAGAAACACACTTATGAACTTCCTTAGCATTTTACAGTAGAATAGGGAAAACAGAAACAGCAACTTTGGATGGTGTAGTAAAGGGTCGTCCTTTACTGAAGATTTAGGGGCTTTTTATGCCGTTACAGAATACATTTCTCAATGGAAATTTCCCCCGGGGTGCCCATATTTGGCATAACCGGATAAGATGTTACTATCCTTGAGTACTGTACATTGTTTATACATACACAGTAGATGTTATACAAATGATATGTGGATGTTATGACTCCTTGAGAGAGATATTAGGAAAGTTACAGTGACCCAGGAATGTACCCTTTGGCCTAGTTACTTTAGTATAGCAATATCAGCTTAGCAACTGCTTTAGCTGAGATGGGCAAATTGCACCCCAACAGGATGGAGAGAGTACCTCTCTGCTAGGGACATGTTACCAGCCCAGTTTGAACCAGCCACCCTAAACCAAACTACCATATATGCCCCCCAACGCAAAACCTCTTCTACATGTTTGGTTTTTAAGTCACATTTGATGTGACATCACTAAGCGACTGAGAACCCTTTTATGCATCTGTACAAAATGTTTCAGTTGTGTAAGGTAAAACAAGTTAAATCAAAATGTACATTAGAGCTGTATCCATCTCCAATATTTTGGGGAGTATTTGAAATGGTGCTTTGCACACCCCTAGCACAAATGAATGGCCCTGGCCAGCGGGCAGCAGCTGTAGAATTTGTGCCACACAATGCAAACTGGTTCAGATCAGATTACTGCCTATGAAATGATTGCTCTTAAGAACAGTGGATAAAGTTGTTTCAGCTTACAGTTCACATGAACAGCCTTTTGAGTCTAGAAAAACCTCAATACTCAACTGGCAGCAAGCCATAAACCTGGAAACAGCCATCTTACATAAAACTGATTCTTGCAGTTAACATTTCCATTTCTGCTTATTTCAGAGATGGAAGCAAAGGCAGTGACCTCTGTATTATAGGAACAGCAAGATTCAAAATAAGTACGAGATTATTTTATTTAGTAGAGGATTACTGATTTTGTTTGAAGTAGTCCAAAACTGCACTTATTTTTAGTGTTTAGATATTTAAAATTAGCACAAAAAAAAAGTAAAAATGCTTTTTTTCTTACAGATGATATTTTTAAAAATCCAATATGCCTTTTTTTTTCTTTTCTTGAAGGGGAGCAAACAGGAGTAGTGTTTGGCTCACAGGGGTCTGCTTCACCTTAGCTCAGTTTCCAACCTAAAACTTTGCATTATGATTCTGAGTCCCCTTCTCTATGGCTCTGGGAGGGAAGAACCCTAGGAGAAAGGTAACGATCACGCTGCTTTCCCTCTCTCCCTGCTCCTCATATGCTCCTCAGAAGACGCTGCTCTACAGAGCAAATGACGACCAAGAGGAAGTGACATATTTGTTGTGTTTCCCCTACCTCCTTATTCTGCATATAAAAAAAATACAGCAGAGGTAGTGCTAAGCACATGTGAGGGCTAATGTCACTCCAACCCCTTGCTTAATAAGTGTGTGTGCAACTGAAAACCACCATTCTTCTCAGTTTCCTCAGAATAGGGCTGATCCATGGGCAGGCACCCATACTTGTTCAGAGAGTACCTCCTTTAGGGAAAAAAGAAAGGGGCTCCTAAGTGTCAAATTCTGAGTTTTGATGTTGACGAGCCATTCTTCTAGCTTCTTTGCGCCAGTGTGGCCCTAGATTCACACTTCATGCAGACCATGAGTAGCAACAGCAGGTCCACCCTTGGATACTTGTTCTGCGCAGAATGCACCTGTGTTTGATGATCCACTGACCTGATCCAGCACGGAGCTTCCTTCCTTCTTCTGTACTTGAAAGACAACATAAGACTGGAGATCACCACTCCCTTGAGGTCCAACATTAGAAGGCAGGCTGTAATTGAACTTTCAGCAGCTTGGGGTAATCTAAGCATTTTCATTCACAAATTCTGTTAGTAACGTCAACTGCAGCTGCTGGGGAGAACCAGATTTCTGAAGGCTCACTAAATGGAAGGACAGAAGCTTACTTAGAATGATCATACCATTGGCTTTCCAACACCGGGTAGATATGCTGAGATGTTTGAAAACAACCCTATAAAATTTCAAATACCACCTTTAAAATGAGCCCTTCTAAGAGACAAACTACAATTAAAATTTCTACGATATTCTTTCTTGTATTCAAGAGCCTATTGCTCTTTATTCTTTGCAGCTTTGCTTTTATGATAATTTAACATTGTTGTTTTAGGTTTAAATCTGTGTGGCAGCCCATTTCATAAAAACATTACTGCCCTACATTTGGAATTTTTTGGCATCAAGTCAGAAACATTTTGCTTGTTTTTTTTTAACTCAATTGAGATGCTTAAACCACTGTAGGGTAATGTTCTGACTTTATGTTTTATTACGTGTATTTGTGTTACAGATTTATTGCTTTTCAGAAGATTTTTCACTACCTTGGCAACCTGCCAACTGGATAGAAAGTCAAAGATTGTAACATTTTTATTGCAAGCCATCCAGAGATCTCTGTTTACCGAGATGACCCAAAAGCCATCTACATGCTCTACTTTTCAGTTGTGCTTTAAAGATAGAAACAAGCCCATTTTTCCTGAGGGGGAAAATGCTGCCTTTCTGCTTCACCAAATGGTTCTACTGACCCATGACTTTTGAGCCCACTGTATAACTGCTAGGGTGTGGGAATTTCTAAATACTCCAATGGAATCTGTTTCCTTCTGCTTATCTTTTTTTTTTTACCATCTATGCCTGGCAGTTCAGAAGCTGATTGGTGTGTGGTGAAGAACTTCTGTTCAGCATCTTCATCCAATCATACATCCTATGCCCTCTTTCAACAGGAAGATAAACTTCTGTGTCCTTCTGTCAGAATAGAATATCACAAGTTCTGCCAGCACATATAAAAAGGACTTACCAGAGTCTCTATAGCTCCCCACAGTTTCCTTTCCAGTTCATTAATGAACATGACTCTACTGATCACATAATCAAACCCATACAGTTTTTCAAGCAACATTGTAAATAGCTTGCTATCCCTTTCTTCTGGAATACTTTAATTTCTCTGTCTGGTCTAGGACATCCTGTATTCTTAGGTGGTCCAACTCAACTTATCCTAAACTGACTGGGTAAGACCTCTGATTCCTTGTATCCTAAATAACAGGATATAGTAAATACAGCATTAAGTTTAAAAAGCAAGAACATGAGCACTGGAGTAATGAAATTGTGCATATAACAGCAGTTCTATGAATCTATTTTTTGAGCAATGCACACAAGAAAAATCACTGAAAGGATGTTATTGTGGTCTAGTCTGTTAGGGTCTAGTGGAATAAGTATATGTACCCAACACACTTAATCATTAAGTCCCAAAGGCTGGCACTACAATCTTTCACATCTGATTGCTGTATTATACTTTGTACTAATATTAATGTCCCATTTGGAATATTGTGCACAATTGTGGTAACCACATCTCAGAAAGAATACCATGGAACTGGAAAAAGTGCAGAAAGGGGAAACCAGAAAGATCAAGGGGCTGGAACATCTTCCTTACGAAACCAGGCTGCAATATCTAGGCCTATTTAACCTGAAAGATTGGAGTTTAAGAGGTTATCTGATTGAAGTATATAAAATTATCCATTGTGTGGAAAACATGGATCGAGATACATATTTTTCTCTATCACAAAGCAGTAGAACCAGGGGACACTCTGTGAAGCTGATGGCAGAATTAGGACAGACTGAGAGAAGTTACCAGAAGAGGTAATGACTAGCTTGGATAGCTTTACAAAAGAATTAGATAAATTCAGTTAGTAGCAATGGCTACTAAAATGGATGCATAGGTACTGGAGAGACAGGCAAGATGCCTCTAATGGCCATTTTCAGGGAACTGAGAGTGGGTGAAAGTTTTGTCTTTGTCCTCTGCTTGAAAAAAACCAGAAGCCTTGGTGGCCCACTGTTTTGAGACAGGATGCTGTTGCCTGATCTAATAGGAGTCTTTGTGTTCTAATGCATCTTCCATCCATATTCTAGCATTTAAGCTATGTTTGCAATAATGCAAGTTGTTACCTACACTACAACTAAAACAGCTTTCATGAGGAGAGGGTATTATAAAATTTTAATCTAACTGTAGAGATGGGTTTTATAGCCACTACCTATTATAGCTTGTTTGGCTTCTCTTTCATTTCAAAAGATGAACATTACCCAAAAATTGTCTACATGCCAGCAGGAGTTTTTTCAGGAAGAAACATAAGGCTGCAGTCCCTGAAGATAAGCTGTTCCCTGATCAGTTTCCTTTCAACACTCAGAGCTGCCAGATTTCCATCAGACCTCTTCCAAAGAGATACTAGAACTATTCATAATATAGGACTTTAGAGGTGCAAGGTTTTTTCTAAATACCTATGACTTTTTACATCTAATTAAAGTTTTTAGTCTCTTGACCCTGGCAACAAACTATTTTATTTTTCTTAAACTGCTGCTGGCAAACTGAATCTAGAGACACAAACTGCATGTACATAAGAAGAAATGATCAAAATGTCATTTCCTGCAAATATAAAATACTGTGCATTTCATACATAACACACCATGTTTTCATACACAAAACCACAGGCGGCATGGTAAATAAGGTAAAAGTGCTCCCCCTGCTGACATTCCATTATAATCATCGGGAAAAGGAAAACCAAGAAAAATGTATATCTCTATGCATTAAGGTATACCCCTGTCCCATGATTTGGTTTTGGCTTCTGGTGCTTTATAAAGAGCAATACGCTTCACACCAGCCAAGACGCTGCCCATTTAGAGACTTGCTGATACTTCCCTAAATTTGGTGCTGAGAAAGAAAACTGCTGAAACTTTTTCTTCTCTAGACAGGAGTGAATGGAATTTGCTGGTATATTAAATACTCCCACTTCATACCATCACTGAGTTGGGGCCAACCATTGCTGATTACACTGACAAACCCACAGAGTTTTCTTGGCAGACCCAGTGGTGGTTTGCTGTGCTAGACACACAATATTTTTGGGCAGATATGGATGAAATTTATTTTAAGGGGATGCATTTTGCCAAATTCCAGCTGTATTAGTTTCCCTGAAAGACAGGCACTTACAGTTTTAAGTGGGCAGGGAAGGAAGCAAAACATTTCTTCTAGGGTTTTATTTTCTGTGTAAAGTCATTCCTTACTTAATATAATACTCTATTCCCAGGGAAGACAGCACTACAGGAATTGTTTTAAGAGAAGCCACACCACTGCCAGGCTCCCCTAATTACCAGAGTGTCATTTCCAGGAATTATTTTTGAAGCATAATTGCATCTAGTGCAGCAAAGCACTACTGGACTAAAATGAAGGCAAAGGAAATTCTCTATGATATAATTTCTGCAAATCCACTGACAGAGTCTAATGGATTTGATACTCTGCTCCTTCAAATTCATAATTTTACAAGGTTGGTAAAATGTAACTTTGAACAGTTCATGCGATCCCATAAGCATTCAACAATGTGAGCTGGCCTCTGAGGTGCAATCAGTATGAACCAGTAGATTGGATGTACCCTCTTCAGGGCTACTGGGCCTCTCCATACTGCCATTAACATATATTGGCTGATTGGGTCTCCTTAATGCTCCATTTTCAGGTTTTAAGAAACACAACAGTCTGTGGGAAACAAAGCATAATATTATACAAGTTGTTGTGAGTACTCATGAGATGTGTCCAACTCATGGTTGACGGGGCACTGCTATGCAGTTTTCTTGGCAGAGGTATAGAAGTGGCTTGCCATTGCCTACTTCCGTGGAGAGGCTAAGGAGTGAACCAGAAACCCTCTGCTATCTAGGATGACTATAGTATAAGGATGGCAATAATAAGTTTGATCTGTCAACCATAGCAGATCTCCCCCTTCCCTTCTCTCAACCTACCATTTTGACATATTCTTTCAGGGAACCTTTTTAGCAGACATTTTTCAGCAGAGATTTGAGATGTGGCTCAGCCAAATGCCAGGATGCCCTTCAATAGTCTTCATAACATTGTGTTCAGTGTGTTTAGAAACTTTGTATATTTACGTGGAAAGCTCAATCAATAAAAAATGGCACAAGCAAAATGCCTACAACTTCTATATGTATGTGCATATACTTTTTCCATACAAGAATTTAAAAGGTTTATGTGATCATGTATGGAGCAGGACAAAGGAATTACAGTGTCTTAAGCCATGACTGAACTATCCTGGATTAATGTGTAGTAAATATGCAGGAACCCTTTTGATGATCTCAGGAATAATTTTAACACCAAAATTTCAAAACTTTAGTATGCACTAACAGAAGTGCATTTACTAAGTTAGTAGAACTTAGAATTATGGTTTAATTAGTGTTGTCTTTGACAATGGAAGGCAAATGGCTTGGAAATGCAACTTTTATTTGCCTTTTCTCTTCATTTTAATAGATATTTACATCCTTCTTGTAGTTCCTTCTTTTGCAGAGGTATGAGGCACAAGGACATACAAGAAGGCCTTCTCTGTAGTAGCCCCTAGACTTTGGAACAGCCCCCCTCTTTAGGTTCACCAGGCACCTACATTATATACTTTTCGGCACCTGGCTTTTGCCATCTAAATAGCTTCCTCAGGGTGCTGTCCTGTTAAGGAGGGGAGGTGGAGGTGGGAGGGAGGGAGGGATGGGTGATATTTTTAATTATTTTTTTCTATTGATATGTTTTATTCTTATTGTAAGCCACTCTGGGACCATTTGGTGAAGGGGGGGATATAAATTTATTAAATAAATAAATAATAAAACTTTTTCTACAATACAGAGAAAACTCTTCAGTATGATACTGACCATTAGTTAATGTTACCAATCATATTCTCTCTAATTTTTAGTATCAACCAAAGGTTGTGCAACATTGTTTTGATCCTTGTGGGACACCTTTGATGTGCAAACACAGCTATGGCCTTATCTATGAACATGGTTCTCCCGCCCTTTCTCTTATGTATGTTTTATTCCAGAATAGCCAAATAGAACAAAATAAGCTCTGGAATCCACAAATATAAACCATCTTATTATAGCTAGAATTCTCCTGATGGTCTCCATACCATCCTTTGAGGAATGTCAGAAGATGGCTGCTAGGAACAGGGCCTTCCTCGGTCACAGTCCTCCTTCTAAGGAACAACCTTCCTGGAAAAATTTGCCAAGTGTCATCTGCTGACATTTTTAAGTGCCTTGTGAAATTACATTTCATTACCCAGATATCAGGAAATCAGGTCACCTAATTTGTTGTGTCATTTTGTACACCACCCTGAAACTACAGTGAAGGGTGGTACAGGAAATAAATGAATAAATCCTCAGAGGCTAGTACAGGTATAGCCTTTTGAAGGTGCATGGAAATTAAGTAATATACAAACAAGGTCTGAAACCATGGGAGGTAGAGAAAAGGTTAAGAACTACTTTATTGTCTCCAGCGAGAAACAATAAGGAGCAATGATTTTGAGAGAAAGACTTGACAAGTTTAGCACTACTCCAAAAGTTGGTACAGACCTCCCAAAATGTTTTCTGAAAGAATGGAGCAAAAAAAGATTGCCCACTCCTACAGTGAAGAACAGATTAATATGGCTCTTCTTCTAGGATCAGGACCTCTAGTTTTACCAGACCTGATCAGTTAAAAGTGTACATCTTGAATGTTTCAGTTTAAGCTTACATAAAGCATCTGAAATGTTTGCCACTGAAGCACAGAGCATGCCACCTGCTCACAGCTATAGCCCCAAAGAATCATGACTCAACAACAGTTAATCACCTCTAAAATGGCCAAGGTGCTTATGCTAATTTTATTATGACCTGCCCTGAGAAATTCAGGTTTTGGGTGCAGTAGAAATATAAATAAATAAAACCTTCTTAATGTAATAATTTTGATGTGGTTTTGACCAGTACAATTGAATCCTTATGATAGGAAAGGGTTGTATTTTGTAAATGGTCTAGTTTATTTTTTTTTTTTTTGGTAATGCTGCTACATGAAATCAAATAAGAATCATAAGGTTCTAATCACTGCCATTTTGTTTCCTTTTACCAGCTGTCACGAGTCTCAAGTTAAGGCTGTCAACTGAACAATTTCACAAAGCAATTCGTTTTATAGTAAAACATAACTAGAAAAAAAGAACTGATGATCTTCAGTATCTGTGTTTACTGTTTGCCACTACCTCTGAGACCACTGATGTTAATACGTACTCTGACATCTATAATGCAAATCAAGCTGCACCTTTATTATATTATTCTCAGAGCATATGCAAGTATTGAAAGAAGAGAATTTGTGGGTGAATGCTCACAGCTAGGTGTTATGGGGTGTTTTTCCACTAATGGGTACTTAATGAGTACGTCCAGTGACAGTGGGAAAACACCCATGTATGAGAAACTAGGTACAAGGTTTACCTGTACTGTTTTTCAAACTGTTCATGCACTGCAAATCCTGTTTGTTTCTTCCCAATCCTTTTTGTTTATTCCCAGATGCTCTGAAATAGTTCCCCTACCATCATTTAAGATGTTGCATAACAACTCCAGCAGCTGTCTCTTCTGGTACTCTATTCCTATCACACACAATAACCTCAACAACAGCATAGCCACTCTATTCCTATCACACACAATAACCTCAACAACAGCATAGCCAAACTACTCACCCCTAGGGTTTCAAACAAATGATCTGAATCTGTTGATGGATAATGGCCAGCTGGAGGTTAGATTTACACTCTCTGGGTTTAAAACCATTTGTCTTTAACAGCTTCTGCATGGGGTCAAAACAAATCTCCCTACTCCTTGGATGTACCTCCCTCTCCTTTTCAGCAGTGCAAAGCAAGAGGCTTCAGCCTGAATTTGACTTCAATTGTGTCATCCATGGTAATGGTTTGTTAACTACAGCTCATAACACACACACACGCACGCCAAAGTTCCAGATGTGCTCACAAAACTACAATATCTCTAAACTACACTACTTGATCACTTCTTTACTAAAGCTTCATCCAGACAACATTTACTTAACCCACAGTATTTGGATAACCCAGAATGAAGTATGGATAATCCAGAATATGTTTGGAAGTGCACTGGTCCATATTACCGAAATAATGCAGATTCCAGTGTTGCCTGGATGAAGCATAAGTGTCCACAGGAGCTCAAACTTTCATATGACCTAAAAGTACAGAGGAAAGAACCAAAGCTGCATCCAAATGTTGCTTTACTCCAGAATATCCAAATATACTGGAATAAGTAAGCAAAGACTGGATACAGCCTTGCTTCCTGTAGTTATAATTACAGCAAAGAAGGCACAAAATGGTAACAGTTCTGCATACCCGTTTACCTGGATCAAAGCAACGAGATACAAATTTTTACTTTACTAATCTCAGATAATGTCTGCCTACTGAATTTTTCAGAAGTCTGCTGTTACATATTTTATACTAAGAGTTGTGCCAATGCGGACCTCAAGAAAGCTTGTATAAGGGAGGAGAGACATGCATAATCAGAGGAGAATCTTGGAGCTATAATCTAAAAGTAATGACCCAACTTAAGGGACATACTTCTGCTCTGTTCTTAAGAATCTTAGAAAATCTGAGTGGCAATTTCTCATCTTAATCTTAGCGAGTCTGCAGAAAGTTCCCTGAAATGTATGAGCGAGGATAATGCATAAGCCACTGACTGTTCTGAACTGAAGAGTCATATTCTCCATCTCCTTTCTGTTAAAGCCAGAGCAGGGCAAATGTTTTCATGGTTGCTTTGCTCCCCAACACAAGTGAGACTGGCAGAATTTTAAAGCATGAGGTTTGATCGCTGCTGACAAGAAAAGTTTTTAACAGCATTTTTATAAAGAAAACAACAGCTTGAAAAGTACAATTTGCAGAAACCGTAATGTCACTATCCACTTGAATTTGGAAAGCATATATATTTAAAACCAATATAAAATACTGCAATGCACAGCGAAGAAATAACCTTCTTTACACAGTGGGGTACAATGCTGGCAGTTGCTGAGTAAAAAGATACCCTTCTTACACTCCATTCTGCTTACAATCCTGCAAACGTCTACAAAGTTACTATGAGCCAGTGGTTTCTTCTGAATATTTACAATAAACCATTTTGTTTATTGTTGTGCAAATAAGCCTGGGCAGCAATTTGACTTGCACATACCTCTTCTGAAAGCTTTGCCTATGCTTCATCCTAAAAACAATTACTCTCACATAAACACACTTTACATCTATTCCTGACAATGGCTTAGTTACAATAACAAACAAACATCAACCCTCGGTTTTGGAAACTGGCTTGTTTCATAAACAATAGCTAAGAGCACTGTTACGACCAAACAATATGCAGCATTACAATTTATTTTAATTATGAGTTATGGCTACAAGGCATACTTGCAAACCAAAGACTGAACTGGCTTGCTATAGTAAGCTATAATTAAGATGCACTATTGTTTGCCCCCAGGTATGCCTAAAAGCATGGCGTTTTATAGCATCTTTCCAGTAGTTTCTTATAGTGGCAGTTATCTGACACTTCTATCATCCTTTTTCAACCAAGCCATAAAATCCAGCTTTGAAAAAAAGATGTAGAATATCAGTACAAAAACTATTACATGAACGTTTGTGCTTTTACATCTTCACCTTAGGCATAAAGGTGCTTTTGATGCAAAAGCATTTCCCAAGAGTCTTCCCACTGCTTCCTCTACACCAGACTCTCTTGGGACATCAGCTCTCCCACAAAGGTATTTACAGTGATTTCTAACATCACATTATAACTCCCAATAAAATAGACAGAGATTAGTTCAGCATCCTGTTTCAGACAGTGGCACAGCAATTGCTTCCTCCCCCCTTTTTCTTTTTGGCCCAGCAATTGCTTATGGGCATCTCAAGCAGAAGACAAAGGCAAAACCTTGACCTGCTCTCAAATCCCAGCAAATGGCCCTCATTTAATATTTACAATTTTTTATTAATAGCCTTTCTTCTAAGCCAAGGCAATATATAGGAAGAACAGAGAGATGGAAAATGGGTTTCTGGTCATCTCTCACCCATTGCACCAGAGAAGAAAGAGGAAGCCTGACATTGTTGTGCCTGTCAAGAAGACATTGGGTGTTGACATATGTACAGCTAGCTACTGTGAAAGGAAAACAGGGCCTTAAGGCAGGGTAGATAAGTAGGTGTAATTCTCTTTTACCATTATTAGGCAGGACAATTTATAGATTACTTCACTATCTTACTGGGGGTGGAAGAATATTTTATATGTCATTTGTTGGTAAGCATTCCCATTTCTGTGCAACGCCTAGTAAAAGTTGATTGCACCTCCAAGCTCAGTGCAATCATTATGTGGTCTGAAATGTTATCTATGATACTTCCTCATTTTAACTTCTTCCTATTGGTTTACGTTCACTGATTTTAGGCTGGGCTGTTGAGCTAGCTCACAAAAGATTACTTACACTCTGCATATTGGCAAGTTAGGAAAACATTCCTGAACACAAAGCAACGCCGCCCCCCTTTCACACTTACTTTCACAATCCTGGGACAGGGCAGGACAGGCTGGGGCAGGACAGGTCCACCTGCACTGGGATAGCCTAGCCAGTGCTAGCCCCTGACTCCACTGCAGAGCTGGTATGGAAAGGCTCTGGCTAGGACCAGTGCATGTCCATGTTGTTCCCTTGATAAAGTTCAGCCTTGCCTGCTTGCATTCCTAACAGTGGACAGCATAGATAGCTAGGTGCACGACTGAAATGGGGCCCCTTAATCCCAGAAGATAACAACATCCCTATTGTTCTAGGATAAGTAATTAGCATCCTAGCTCAGGTCATACTATGTCTTGTGTGGACAGAGCATACTATTGGTGGCCAGGGCCTCCCTTGTCCTTCACTAGTATGAGGAGGGGAGGCCAGCAGACCCTTTCCTGCCAGAGGACAATGTCCCAAGTAGAAAGGGCCAAAGTGTCAGACTCCACGTACTTTTTTGTCTAGAAGAAAGTACATCTGATCTTCTCAGCAAAAAGCTAGGTTTGCAATCAAACATATACTGTTCAGGACTTCAGACCATTTTATCTGAGAGCAGAATATTTAGTTTAAAGTTAGTCAAATATTTGCCACAGTAGCGAATATCAGTAGTCCAGAGTCAGATTGCTGTATTGTCACAGTTCTATGAGCCGAATCTTCTTTCTGCACAAAGAAGATTCAGCATAGAGAATTACAACTAGGCTACACCCAGACATCTGTTACTTTTGCTATATTCTATTCTCAAATATCCATACTTTATTCCAAAGTATCTAAATATAGCAGAATAAGTAACCAATGTCTGGATACAGCCTTGGAGACTTTCTGTCATCTAAAGCAAGAAGGTTTGTTCTACCACTGCTGCTTTAAGAGTCACAGCTCTATTTTCTAAATCTTTTTAGTACAGTTATGAAGAAATTTCAATGCTGTACTCTACTATCAAAGGACAGTAAAACTATTCATTCCCTTTGCATAAAGTTGCCAAAACAGGTAGCAAGCAAGACTAACAAAATACTTCCACCTGGAGCTGCTTCTACAGATTACACAGCCCACTGGGAATCCTATTTAACCTTACCTAGGGATGTATCAGCTAACACAAACCACCCAAAGTATGGAATTGAGGGAATTCCATACTTTTCAGCTGTGAGAAAAAAGGGGGAGGGGACATACGACCTAAAGGCGCACAAGGGAACCGTGTAAAGACAAAGCAACCCTCGCCTGCTCTTTTCATGGCCTTACCAGTGGGTGGGCTTGTTTTTCTTCAGCAAAAGCAAGGGGGCAAAAATAAAATGTGAAATATAACACAGGCATTTTTATCTGTCAGGCCTTAACGAAGCCACGCAGACTACTGTACCCCCAGTGTGATTTTTTTTTTTTTTTTTGCCTCTTCAGGTCAAAGAGAATGAGCAAAATCCCAGCTTTTAGGGATGTCCTCAGGTTAGGGGACATTTCACTAAGAGGCCACCAACAGTTTGTACCCTTCTCTCATCACACGCTTTCCAAGGTGAGAACAGATGAGACAGATATAACACTGGCAATCCCATTTGACTACCATGAACTCTGGGCAACTGAGGTCTTACCCGGTTGCTAGCCTTACTTTTATTTACCCACCCCCATCTCTCCTCTTTTACTTGTGTGCTTTTTTGCACTAAGATTACTATTTGTGAACCACCATGGGAGTCTTTTTTTTTTAAAAAAAAAATTGAAATGTTTTAAACTATTTTCTTAAAAAACATTTCTAAAAATGAAAAATTTCCAGATGAAAATAATAGTATCACAATGGAAATTTGATCAAACCGAATGTTTTACTTTCTATTTCAGATTGTTAGCTATTATTCTTATACATATAGTCATCCCAATAAACTTTTTCATTTTACCAGTTATTTTCCTTACAGCACACTTTGCCAGATTGTTAGGTTCAGGGCAGGGTGGAGGGACATATTCCATTCAAGTGATTACAAAAGTCAATTCAGCTGACATAAATGTCCTCAGGTTAGGGGACATAAGTGCAATTAGGAGGATAAGGGAGCACAGTTGATATTAACTGAACAAATCCCTTCTTGATCTATCTGGCAGAAACAGCACTATATTCAGTGCTGGAAGACGAGCAGCAAAAATAATATGCAAAAATAATATGCATTAATAAATACAAGGCCATGGAAAACCTTAACAGCACCCAACAAAAGTGAGCCAGTTTGGTCTAGTGGTTAAGGAGCCGGACTCTTATCTGGGAATACCGGGTTCGAGTCCGCCCTCCCCCATGAAGCCAGCTGGGTGACCTTGGGCTAGTCGCAGTTCTCTTCTGAGCTCTCACAGCCCCACCTCACAGGGTGCTCTGTTGTGGGGAGAAGAATAGAAAAGCTTTGTCAGCTGCTTTGAGTCCCCTTAAATGGGTGAGAAAAGTGGGGTAGAAAAGCCAACTCTTCTTCTCCTTCTCCTTCTCCTTCTTAATGGAATATTTACAGCTCTGATGTGACTCAAAAATACCTAGGAGATACTATTTGCTAAGCATTACAAGTTGCACTTGCTAGCACCTTGAGGGGTCCCCTCCCAATCATGACAATGAAATAGGCAAGGGGAAGCTAAATCCTTTCTTGCTAAACACAAAGACATTTTTCTCAGAAAAATGTAATCCTTCAAAGTAGTCTCTACAACAACTGAATTCTGCTGGTTTTCCAGACAATTACTAAACTCTAACCAACTGCCACTAGTTCCTTTAACAAATGCATAAGTCAGGTGAAACATGGAAACAAGTCCTGCACAAAGACCACCAGATCTACTAGTTCCACTACTTGTAACAATGGAAACAGTTAAGCTTATAAAACAAAGGAAATTTAAACAAGTGTTTGCATTCCAGGTTCGCTGGAATAAAATTACCCAATTTATTATCTAGGTCCCCAGACAGATGATTGGTCAAGTGGTCTGTTTTTGGGCATGTACAAACTAGTAGTCTAGAAATACAAGATTATTCTCTGTGTAACTCATGAAAGTAGTACCTGAACTTGCAACCTAAGCCTGGCCTCATGTAACAAATGGCCACTTGACAACCCTGGACACATGGTCACCCACTGATTCAAAACCCTGGCCTTCAAACATATGAGTGTGATGGAAAAATGCTAACTGGGTTTCTTAAACATGAGGCTTTCCACTCCTAACACTCTTTTAATTCCAAATACACACCAATGCCTAATTATAAGCACAGGCTTTAACAAGGTATTGGAGACAATCATGGCTGTTCAACTGCAGGCATGTTTGGAAGAACTCTGGGAGAAGAACAAGTAAAACCGTGCTAGTTCTCCTGGACCTTTCAGTGGCTTTTGATGCCATTGAACATGGTTATTCTTTGGGAAAGGCTATGGAGTTTGGGAGTTGGAGACCTGGTGTTGCAATGACTGTGTTCCTATCTCCAAGGCCGGTGCAGGAGAGTGGTGATGGAAGATTCTTGCTTGACATCCTAGGAATATACCTGTGGGATTCCGCAGAGGTTGAGCTTGGCTGTTTTTGCACTTGCAACAAAGGCCCCATTTATTTATTTATTTAGAAAATTTATATCCTGCCCTTCATTGAATGGTCCCAGGGCAGATTACAATTAAATTAAAACATATCAAATAGTAAAACATAATTTAAAAATATAACCCCCTTCCTCCCACCCCTACTCTCTCCCCCTAACAGGACACCACCCTGTGGAAGCTGTTTAAGAAGCAAAAGCCTGGGTAAAAAAAAATATATGTTTTCACCAGGTGCCAAAAACTCTACAGTGAAGGTGCCTGGTGAGCATCAACAGGGAGGCTGTTCCAGAGTCTAGGGGCCACAACAGAAAGGCCCTCTTGCATGTCCCTATGCCTCGTACCTCTGCAAAAGAAGGAACTACAAGGAGGCTTCTCCTTGAAATCTCAGTGCACAGGCAGATTTATATGGGAAAAGGCCCTCCTTCAGACACCCAGGGCCCAAGCCATTTAGGGCTTTATCCGTTAGTGTCAACACCTGCACTAGGTAACCATGCAGATCCTTTAAGACCGGCGTGATGCAAATCCACCCAGAGACTCCCGTGAGCAGTCAAGCTGCTGCATTTAGAACCCATTAGGAACCTGATTGGTACTCGACTGATGCACTGTCCACACACAAGACCTCTTAAGGACCCCATCCTGGACGTGCTGTATACACGAATCCTAGCGAAATCTGGATTTACTGGGGTCTTCAGGCCCTGAAATCCGGAATAACGTTAGACCCCTTTAAAGGTGTCTTTAATCCGGTCTTCCGTCATGAAGACTGGATCAGTGGATGCATGTCCGCACATCTATCGAGGCAATGGGGTCCAGGGGCAGGCTTAGAGATCGCCATTTGCAGTGATCTCTAAGCCTCCAGTTCTGCCCCTCACCATAGCAACTATGTACTCAGTTGGGAGAGCCATGTCTCTTTGTAAAAGAATAACCTGTCCCAAGGTGTGCCGAGACCCTTCAGTATACATGTACCAATCAATAAAGACAAACCTATTTATCCTGGTCTTTGGCTGAGGAACCTACATCCTCTCCCTACTTTCAGGCACTGTTATAGTTTTTAGTGGGTTCATTTTAAATTCTATTTTTACTGTTATCTGCCCTGAGACATTTGGGTACTGGGTAGGATAAAAATATTTTAGAAAGAAAAGATCTTATAGCTCCTTTAGAAAATGTTGAACATTCCTCAACAAGGGTTTATTTTAGCTTCACTAGGGGAGCTTTTTCACACAAGACATAGAACATCGTCATCAGCTTATTAAACAGAAAGATACCCTCCTGGTTCATGCTAGTTAGGTCTAGTGGTGAGGGAGCTGGACTCTTATCTGGGAATATTGGGTTTGATTCTGCCCTCCCCATGAAGCCAGCTGAGTGACCTTGGGCTAA
Organism: Aspidoscelis tigris stejnegeri; assembly: GCA_023333525.1. NCBI lineage: Eukaryota > Metazoa > Chordata > Lepidosauria > Squamata > Teiidae > Aspidoscelis > Aspidoscelis tigris. The sequence goes on along the minus strand of JALMGA010000004.1, from coordinate 34,835,384 downwards.
TCACAGCTCTCTTCTGAGCTCTCACAGCCCCACCTATGCCACAGGATGTTCTGTTGTGGGGAGAAGAATAGAAAGCTTTCTCAGCCACTTTGAGTCCCCTTAAATGGGGGAGAAAAGCAGAATAGAAAAGCCAACTTTTTCTTCTTCTAATTTGATGCAGGTTAATGTTATTCATGAACATTCTACTCAACTGCAACAGCACAGCTTATGAGATGTTTTTAAAATGATTCTTTAAGTTTAACTGCACAGCCTTGCAGGCTGAATGCCTTTTACAGCTATAAAACTCAGAAATACTCACTGGAAAAAACAAAGATCCTTATCTTGCCCCTTAAAAATGGGAGCTTTGCCACCAACTTGATTAACAGCAGACTTGGACCACTGTCATTTTTACTCATTTTCCTGTAAAATTAAAACCCGCTTACATTTGTGTATTTTTTTAAATAGATGCACTAAAATTTCCATATTTGCAAAAATTGACCCATAGAGATATAAATCAAGTAGATGACCTTGCAAAGCTGTTAAACTCAAATTAGATTGCAAGCTTCTCACGTGGTGCTATTAAAAAGGTGAACCAATGAATCTAAGATGCCTTTGGCAACTACTTCCATCCATCATTTGATCCTAGACAACAGGAAATGTCATGTTAATCTCTAGGGATGTGAAGACACTGCTTTGAAGCAATATGTGTCTCTTGCCTGTTGATAGTCTCTAAGCCTAACATTAGGACTAGGGGGGGGGGGAGACAAAAATCTAGTAAGGTGGATATTCTCATTATCAGGAAAAAAATAACCTGCTCAGGCCTTGGACATACACAGGCATGCTTCATGCTCTCTCCCATCAAAAAGTTCATGACTAAAAGGAAGCCCTTTCTACTTGGCGCATGCCCCACAATATCCAGTGCAGCAGAATCCAAGACATTTGTTCTTGTGGGGCTAAATGCTGAGAAAGAATGGAATAAAGATCATCATCTCTTGCACAACCCTGAATCAAGATAGACAATCCAAGTGCCTGACTCCTGCCTGAAGGCAGCAAAGGGCTGCTGGAGCAGTAAATTTAAGTTGAATCTACAAAAGACAAAGACATGGAGTGCCACGGACTCTCAAATTCAAAAGGCAAAAAGATAGCCTGTTCTTGCTAGGACTGCACTCCCTTAGAAAAGGAAGGTGTGCACTCCAGAGTTAGTCCAGGACTTGCCAATGCCAGAGCTGAACTTTGCAGCAGCTGCTGCTGCACAAGATGACAAGACGGAAAAAGATTAAATGACTGTGCAATAAGACAATGCCTGTTGTGCTGCTCCCATATGGTAGTCAAAGTGGTAGGGATATGGCTGGAGAACCAATTGCAGGGTTGAGGTTGGCAGTGGCACAGATAGATTTCAGAGGGGGGTGTCAGAGACTGCTGATGTTTATTTTTGATGCAGAAGTTTTATTTTTAGGGTGAGGGTAAAGGAAGATTTGCATAAGCTCATCATTCCAACGAAGTCTATATATACAGGATTTTGATGTTCCTCATACTTTGTTCTAGTTTAAGTAAATTCATGGAGGGCAGTTCTCTCAATGCCCACTGGGTTGGTCAGATTCCTCTAAAGCAGTGATGGCCAACCTATGACACGCGTGTCACAGATGAGACGCCAAGCCCTTTCGGGTGACACACATGGTCACCCTGGCACCTGGGCGTTTAGTGCTTGCTTGTTCTTGAAGTTTCAATTGAAGATTTAGCAAATGTAAAGAATTATTTGTTTTTGCTTTTAATAAAATACATATTTCAAAAATATAACTTTTTTACTAGAGCTACAAATATCACAAAATTACGGATATTTCTAGATGTGACACAGCACCCAAGTTAAGCTAGGTTTTCTTGCGAATTCTGACGCACCAAGCTCAAAAGGTTCACCATCACTGCTCTAGAGGGCCACTGACTGGAGAAAACTGGGGGGGGGGGGTTTCCATTTTATTTGTATACCGCCTTTCCAAAAGAAGATTTACCCAGGATGGTTTACGACAAACAGAAAATGTACATTGCAAAATAATAATCAAAACTTTATAATACACTATAAAAATTGCACATCATACAAAACATTGTAAAATAAGCTAAACACACACCCAATAAGGCAGCTAAAGGCAAGTGGAATCCAGAGCAGCTGACCAAACGCCCCAGTCCCACAAAGAATCACCTCCTCCGAGGTGTCAGTGCCCAGCCGGGCTGGAGAGTCATCCAGAGGGCAGAGGGGTCTAGGCTGCCACCACTGGACCACCTTCAAGAGGGATGGCATGAGCAGCTGTCCTTTATGGCCCCCGGTGCAGCTGAGACCAGGTGGAGTCCAGAGCAGCTGAGAAGAGGGACCCACTCCTGCGAGGAAGCAGCTCCGAATTATGCCTGGGGCTGGCACAGAATGAGGGCAGGTGCAGTTCCGAGAGCGTCTGAAGGGCTGCATTTGGGCACCTGTGCACTAAAAGACCCGCAGTAAGGAGGCTCCATCACCTGGCGTGCATCGACCCTGAACATCCCAGCAGCAGCAGCAGCAGCCCAGCTGCGATGAGAAACAGGCGATCCATGCAATAGTCCGGCCCGACGGAAGGAGGCGGCGTGAGCCGTTAAGCCCTGGGCAGAACCGATTTAACCGAGAAACCAGCTGGCACACACACACACCCCGCACCCTCCGGCCCAGAAGGGAGAGCGGGGCTTAGATCTGGGCTAGCAAACAAGAGTAACAGGAAGTTCCCCTGGCAGCTGATTTCGGCCAACTGCTCCCACCCCGCCCCCTCCTTCCCAACCCGGATGCCACAAGCAGCGTGTGCGAGGGCGGGGGGGGGAGCTGCAGCCGGGTCGAAAGCCAGAAAAAGGCACGAGGTGGCCGGGCGGGGAGCAAAACAATCCACCGGCGGCCGAGGGAGGCGGAGAAAGGCGGGTTGCAAGCGGCGGCGGACTTCGATTCGCGTCTGCCCCCCGCCGGAGGCGCTCGAGGGGCGGTTCCGCCCTTCGCTCGCCCGTCCGCTCGCCTGGCTCCGAGTCCGCTCGCCGTCGCCGCCCGCGCTCCCGTCCATCGAGCTCGGCGTCGGAAGAGGGCGGGCGGCAGATGCCCAAACCCAGGAGGGAGGGGGCGAGCGAGCGGGCGGGCGGATCCAGGCTTCGGTTCCCTCTGGAGAGAGCCGTGACGGCGCCCAAAGGCAACGGCGGAGCGTCCCGCACCTCTGGCTCCTCCGCCCTCCCCGCCCGTCGCCAAGCCTTAGAGGCGGCAGCGAGCACCGACCACGCCGCTTCCTCCTCCCCCGCGGCAAGCGGCAGCAGCGGCCGTTTCCCCGCGAACGACGAGCGCGCACAAAGCACCACGACCTGCCAAGGCGCACAGCTGCTGCTGCGAGGGCGACGGCGGGAGAAGCCCGTCTAGGTGGGTGGGGACCCACGGGGAAAGTCCGCACGCGTGAGCCACACAAGCCCGGCCAAGGCACGGCACGGCACGGCAGCGTTTCCAACGGCCGTGCCAGTAACGCCCCTCCTTGGGTCGGCGCGCGCTTCCCTCACCTTGCTGTCCGCTGGGATCCATTTCCGTGGCCATCGCCCTCGGGGTCCGCGGCGGGCTGGCTGGCTGCCTTTCTTCGCTTGGGACGTACCAAGAGAGTGGAGGGGGGAGCGAGGCCCGCCGTCGTCCGAGGACTGCCCCACAGGAGCGCCGCCGCCCCCACCGATCGCCCTGCTGCTGCCGCTGCTGCCGCTGCCGCCGTTCCTCCTCCCCCTCCTCCACCCCTTCCAGGACAGAAAGAAGCGCCTGGCTTTTGCTGCCGCCGCCGCCCTCGAGGCCCGCCCGCCCGCGCGCGCTTCGCCTCCCGTCGAGGGCGGGTTCGCATCCACGTCAGCCAAGCTGGCGGAGGAGCCACCTGACCGCCGCGGCAGCACCGGCGCTAAGGAAGCCCCGCCTGACCCCGCGGCGGGAAGGTGCGCCGCAGGTGTGTGCGAGGTGCGCCAAAGGGGGGGCCGGGGGAAGGCGCCGCCGCCGCCGCCTTCCGTGGGGTCTTCTCGGCGGGCGGGTGCGCGGTAGGGAACCTGCCAGGCTGTGGTGGCGCCTACGTCGAATGCGGCCTCACTCCACTTTCAGAGCGAGAGAACGCCTCAGCAAAGGGACCGGCCGTTTTCTTTCCACGTTATCTACCCCGAAGGTGAAATGTTCTGAGTTTCTCTTTTACACTGAAAGAGAACGGCTTGTGGCCGCTCTGAAAGTGGAGTGAAGCTGGATTAAACCTTACGTGTGACCACAGCCCTTGTCAAAGCAAAGTCGCTTTCTTCCTAACAGTACTGGGTTCAGAAAGCCCGCACCAGCGGAGATGGGATTCCCTCCGGAAACCTATAATAAGGGCAGCAGGGCTTTGGACCATGTGCAGAGTCAGTACTGCTCTGCACAACATCAGTGGGAGATTCCTACCTGCAGAAGACTTAGACCTGTTTAAGTCTTGCCTAATAATCTAATAAATACTTGCCTTTATTATTGTTTAAATCCTTGTTTAACTAAGGAGATTAGATGATTAAGGATGTTTTTCCACTGTCACTAGAAGTACCCATTTAGTACCCATTAATGGGTACATTAATGCCATTAAGTACCTATTAATGGGTAAGTACCCATTAGTGGGTACTTCTAGTGACAGTTGGAAAACACCCTAAAATGTTTTAAGAAAAAAGTAATTTCATTAGTTCTGCACGTTTGCAATAAACATTAGTCTGCTGCCTGGCATTTTTGTTTAATTTAATGCAGACACTGCATTTATCCTGCTTTTAGCCCTTGCTTTCATTTTCCCTGCTAAATATTGATGATGTTGTTCTTCCCAGCTGTCTCAGGAGATTAGTCAAAACACCAAAGTTTCCCACTTTATTTGACTTCTGTGGTTTGTTAGGATAACTACAAAAGGGTAATACAATTGGAATCGTACATTAGCATTGATCACATCTGCCGTTCCAAGAAATCCATGAGTGCATTTTCATCTCTTGTAATAAAGATCTAATGGGTGTCACATATTAGCTCCTACATGATAGGAAGTACCATGTGTCCAAAAATGATGCAGACCTGACAAATATATTTGTTCCGTCAAGGTCGTCCATTCAGTCAAATAACCAGCAGATCTGTGACAAATCTTGTGTTTCCCTGTGTAAGGATAAATGTTTTCATAAAAAACTACAGTACATAAGTGGGGCAAGCTAAATGTTAGGTTGATATTGTGAAAAAAATTGCAAACTAAATTGTATGAATTATTCTGCCCCTTTGAACCCTTAGTCAGAGTGTAAATACAGCCACCTCCTGTATAACACAATTTTGTTTTTCCATGGCTAGTAAAATATTGACTTTCTTGGCATAATATTTTGATACAGAGTTAAATAGTATCAGTTCCTCCATCCATGGGCCTTTCAACACTTGTGCTGTCTCCAGACTAGCGGAATAAATCTGCAGTTAAATCTAAAATTGCAACGTACTCACTGTATAGTGAAGACCAACTGGAAGGGAGCTCCGTAGTTTCCCATCAAAGTTGCACAGGTTGAGGCCACCAATCAAATTTTGAGCTGCCCTTCCTGCTTAGCCAGCATCGTGCTAAATTTTTCCGACATCCTGCCTGCATTGCCTTGAGGCTTTGAATTATCAAAATAGTGCGCAGTGAGTGTCATTGATCCGGCATTAAGGTAAGCGTACAGTCTCAATTATATAATGCAGTACCAAGATGATCGAGCATCGTGTGAGAATGGCTCAATCAGGACTGCGCATTCAAATGCACAGTATCAATGTGTCTGAACGCAGCCTTGGTCTTACTCTGGAATATATACTGAAATAGCAGTCTGCTGTCTGCCTGCCAGTACCAACTATGGCAGGCCCCAGGCAAGACCTGTTAGAGTCTGCTGATTTCTGTTAAACTAAAGAAAAGAACTTGCAGAGCAATTTATCTTCATTTCTCCTACAATCTGCTGAAAAGCTTTTGCAGATGACCGTTGAGAAAGCTGGTCTAATGATGCTGGTTTTCCAACAGCTAAACGGTGAGCTGTTAATCCTGAACCTTTTGCAGTAGGCGTAAGGAACTACCTCCTAGATGTAGTTGTTTGGGAGCTGGACTCTTCTCTGGGAAAACTGGGTTCGATGCTGCCCTCCCCCATGAAGCCAGCTGGGTGACCTTGGGCTAGTAACAGCTCTCTTCTGAGCTCTCACAGCCGCACCTACCGCACAGGGTGTTCTGTTGTGGGAAGAAGCTTTGTCAGTAGCTTTGAGTCCCCTTAAATGGGTGAGAAAAGCATGGTAGAAAAGCCAGCTCTTCTTCTTCTTCTTCTTACATCTCTTGCCAGGAGCTTTGCTGGGTGGCTCCCAGTTTGAGGTCAAGTTCAGGAGACCACAAATTACCTTGGCCGGTTGGCCACAAATTACTTTGGCAAATAACTCTATCAGTGCTTGTAATTGAAATCTAAAAACAGAACCAACATGAGTAATATGTTCTCTCAAAAGTGACATTCCTTAGAAACTGCACCTGAGTAACAGCAGGATGCCCTTGACTCGAAGGTCCTGTGGTAAGGCACAGCAACAAAATAAGATACATTATTTAAAATATAACCTCCCTTCCCTCTTTTGCAGGACAACAAATGCCAAAAGCCTAGGTTGGGGAAATCTGCTTTCACCAGATGCCAAAAAACATATAATATAGGTGCCTGGCAAACCTCCGGAGTCTGGGGGGCCAACACAAGAAAGACCTTCTTGTCTCTCCCCTGCTCTTGCCACTCAGAGAGGCAGAACTAGAAGAAGACCCTTTCCTTGAGATCTCAAACTTGAGCAGCAGCCTTTAGCTTCTCTTCATATATTTCAACTAAGATTTAAGTTTACATTCTTCTTATATGCCTGTTCTGTTTCCCTTTTGTGTTGTATCTTTTAGACTGTGAGCCTGAGGGGTGAGGACTATTTTATCAGTATTTATAAATCAATTTGAAAAGTAACAATGTGTTATTCTAGCCCTCTAGCATATTGTGTAAGAACTGTTTTTACAAACATTTCCTAGTTATAATGTAGTCTCAGTTTTCTTGTTATAGCTGTAGTCCCCAGCCTCTAAACCCCATTGCATACTTCAGTTTTCAACCTGAGTAATTCCACAGTAGATATGAAACCATGCATATAATTTTAATTCTGAAATTATTATTTCTTTGAGGCATTTTCACCGTGTCATATTTAACTTTGAAGGCAAATTCCTGTCCCACTTCCTTACAAAATAATGGATTTCTATATCTGTCCACATATACCATTCCCCTGGGAAACATTTATCTGCATTTCAGCTTCACTGGTCATTCTGCTGTACAGTGAATCATTGATATGTCTTGCATTTTATATCTACTGCTCTAGGCTTGGAGGCATCCATTTTATTTATTTTTTAAATCTCAGTTTGAGTCTTGTCCTACTTTTGTATCTTAGGCCTTTCGAAATGCAACACTACAAATCAATGCATATATGATTCCATAGTGAAGGCCTGCAGAATTGAAATCATGACTATAGATTTAGAAAGGAAGTCCTCCTCTTGCTTTAAATAAAAGAATTGGTTCAACAGAGGTGTCAGTGTCCTACAGCAGCATAGCATAGGAAATTCAAGTACACAATGCATTTCTTAGTTCTGTAGCAGTCTTTCCAGAGCTTAGAGAAATAAAGAATTACATTCTGGTACATTGAACAGAAGAGTGTTGTTTCTGGCATCAATATGAACAGTAGGCTTCAGATATTGCAGTCCATTTATATCTATAATTATTGTTCTGTTATATTTACATAGGTCAGCTCATGAAAGATATACAGTTTAGGGGGTGTTTTTTATTCTTTAAAGTCCAGTTTCAACAAGAACTATAACAGAGCCACAGTTTTTTGTCAAGATTCATGCCTGTATTCAATTATTTTTCTTCATATCACATAAGCTATGAATAATGTGGCATGAAACAGGAACATCACAACTGGGTGCTTTCTCTACTAAATTAAATTACTAAATTATTTTCAGGTTTGTAATACACACACGCACAATGTTCGTTCTTATATTACCAGCACTACTTTGATTGTCCATTGAGAAGAGTTGTTGCTATAGTTACTGCCACATCTAACTACAGTAGTTCTGTCTTTTAAGTTGAAGAACACCTTGCTAAATAAGAAATTTTGAGACCTCACTAGACTATTATAAGTCTAGTGAGGTCTCAATTTTATGTCTGAGTTAAGTTTTATACGTTGAGGCCTTGATAACTGTATTAGGACCAGTGTATTAGACCCCAAATATTCCTAAACAAACTTGTTGCAATTATATGACATAGGCCCAAGCAATTTAAAGTCTGCTAAAAATCCTCTTTTGCCTCTGAGTGCCCCCATGCCAGGGTTTTTTACGAGCTTCCAGCGCTACAAAACAAGGAAAACCCGCAACAAAAAAGTGCCCTTTAAATAAGACTTTCAGCACTCTTTTTGGAAGTTGCGGGTTTTCCTCACAACATTTACCTTGGGGATGCTCTGTGGCAAAAGGGGCAGGGATTGCTGCCTACACACACAGCAATAACACAAGCAGCTTCCCTTTCTAAAGCTCAGAACTAAAGAGCCAGAATGACGCAGGATTGCAACATTGTTGCAATCGCTATCAGGTGTGAAGAGGGTGGATTATTGCTACTGTATGGGGTGGATTTTGACAGCAATAACGGGAAAGTGGTGAGAGTGAATGAGCGATCGTGCGCTGTATAGGTAAAAACATCTTGCAGCCATCGTCAGACAGCTTCTGCAGCAAGAGCCCGAGGACAGGGAGGAGAGAGGGAGAGAGAGAGGGAGACAGTGGCCAAAATCAAGTGGCACACATGCGCGGGAAGCGAGCCGTCCCTCAGAGGGGAGACCGGAGAATTGCAATAGAAGCATCTGGTTTCACAAAGCAAACATGATACTTCATGGGAGAGATGCAGTCAACCATACCAAATTTTCAAATGCACTCATTCTAGGGTACCCATTCCTCTTGGCTGTCTCTGCTAGATCTGTGGACAAAGATTTTGGAAGCATCTTCGGGAAAAGACAGCTTACAACTGAAAAGAGACATTTTTATTAGAGCTACGTGTGGTTTCAACCATAGTAAATTTGCTGGAGATGCTTTCCTATGTATCACATAGGAGCAAATTTATTGAAGCTACCAAGATGGCACTGATGAAATATTTACTTGTGATGCAGCAGACTCTTCCCAACTGAGCAGTTGACTAATAATATGGTATTGTCACCAGCCACTTTTACAAGCTACACAAGCTTTCAATCAGTATGATGAATATGTCAGAAGCTATAAAGAGGAATGAAAGAGTACGCTGGTCGCATCCTTCTGCAACTGCATGGCAAATTTTATGATGAACTGAAAAAGCAGAGTTTGACTAACCATTATTTAAAATGGAGTAGTCTTGCATGAATAGCAGCTTGCAAGGCAGCACGTTGACAACTGAGGAGGAGAGCTGGCTTTTCTACCCTATTTTTCTCATCCATTTAAGGGGACTCAAAGTGGCTGACAAAGCTTTCTGTTCTTCTTCCCACAAAAGAACACCTGCAAGGTATGTGGGCCTGTGAGAGCTGAGAAGAGAGCTGTGACTAGTCCAAGGTCACCCAGCCGACTTTGTGGAGGAGTGTGGAATCAAACCCGGTATTCCCAGATGAAAGGCAGGCTCCCTAACCACTAGACCAAGTGATAAGTGCCTGTTAAGGATGGTGTGACACTTGATAAATAAAATTATACCAATTTAATAGCAGGGGTGCACTTTCAACTGCTTTGGGAGGTGCTGTCTATTTGATATTTGGATCCAGCAAGCCTCTCAAAAATTCATAATCCAGAAGGACAGCCGCATCCTCCTCTCCCTTCTGTCTTTTTCACATGCAGAAACTCACAACACATATTGTTGATTGTTTTGTGTGCATCTCTGTTATTCCTCTTTCTGCTCTCCTACTTCCCAAAAGAAGCCTTCTTACTTGTCTATGCTGGATTCACCTTCAGCTTTAATTCAGATTCAGTCCACTTTCAGAATGGAAGAACACATCAGCAAAGTGAAGAGACATTTTCTTTCCACATTATCTAATACGAAGGTGGATCTTCTGAGTTAGATAATGCTTGTCACTTTGCTGATGTGTTCTCTCATTCTGAAAGTGGCCTGCAGCTGGATTAAAACAGGTATGAATGCAGCCCTAGTTAATATGTATGTGAGCTAATAAAAAAATCCCCATTGTAGCATACTAGATGACCGTGTCCCCATGCAAGCCTTTGGCACGGAATGGGCATGGATGGGACCGGGAATGGGTCTGAGATCGATCCTTGTCCATCCCCAGGCTATTCCCGGTGATGCCGCCTGGGTTCAGGCTGGGTGTGGATGCAGACGTTCCCATGCAAACCGTGCCAAACCCTGGCATAGCGGAGCAGCGCCACCTCCTCTCTGCCCGCTCTCTCCTCACTGGAAACAGGATTCACGTCATTCGACCCCTGTGCCAACAGCTGTAAATGCTGCATCCCCCCCCCCCTTAGTGATGCAGAAAGCCAGGACTGGGCTGGGAGGTACATAATTTTTTTTAAATAAAGCTTAATAATAATAATAATAAATTTTAAAATAATTTTAAAAGACCCAAAGCCCCTATGAGGTTTAGTGGCAGTTGGGCACTTGAGCAGTTCTGTGCACCTCTACTCCATGGGAACCTCGAGAACACCCAGCAATTTTAAAGGTGAGAAGATCAAGCCATTATCATGCTTGCCTTAGCGATCAGGAAATGGGGGTGGAATATTTGGGAAAAGGAACAAAAATCAAGCCATTATCCTGCCTGCCTCAGTATGTTTCCACTATGAAAAAATGTCAGCGGCTGTGATCTCCAATGCCCAGGGCAGGAACAGCAAGCACACCTCACTTCCCAATGATGCAAGTGCCAATCTCCTCCCAAAATAGCCCGGGATTGTCCCCATGCGCAGTCTTGGCTCCCTAAGCAATGTGTGCAATGACCCCAAACCATGCCCAGACTTGTTTTTTCAGGTACCAAATTTGGTCCTGGACTGGCACAGTTTGGGGTGATTTGGTCCACGGAAACCAGACCAAATCTAAAACGCATGGGGACACCCCTTGCCGAGCCTGGTTTTGGTACTGGACCAAATGTGCATGAGAATGCGTCCGATGAGTCTGTATGATTGTGAGTCCTGAGAGCATGCCAGAACATGACAAGATCCTAAATGTTCATGCCTCGGATCATGTACAGACTGTATCAGAGCATGTGTCATAACAGACTATGTGGAGGGAAGGAGCAAGTATAAAGTGAGTAGTTCTACTGGTGAACTGAAGATAACCATTTCAGCAAATTTGCATAATGTTATTAAACGGACTAAAGCTGTTCATGTTAAGACTTTGTCTTTTGTTGACCTTTAAAAGCGCTTTCTTCTCCTTTTTTCAGATATCCTTAAATGGTAACACTCAGTCCATAAGAAGAGACAGCCGACTGTTACCCTGTCTCAAATGCTTTTTGCAAATTTATAGTTAGCTGATACAATTTCATTACAGACACTAACAAAACTTCTCTTTCATTGTACAAACAGAATCAGTGGATTAAGATAAATGTTTAAATACTTCTTTCAAAAGTATCTCAGTTCATATTTCAAAGAAATTACGGAAGGTATACTGGCTAGAGCACCACGCTAGAATGTGGAAGAATAATCTTACAGCCTGTTCCCATTACAAATTTAAAACAGTTTGGAAATGGTTTTGATCCTCACAGTCCCCATGTCAGGTTGGCTTAACACGCTTTCTGCATGTTAAATCGCCCCAAAGCGTTGTAAATAACACACTCATTTCAACAGGTCTCGCTCCTGTTCTTGTATTTTAAACAGTTTACATTTCTTACTGTGGGGATGGTACCATTTTAGTGGGATGAGAATGTGTGTTTAGGGTTCCCCTCCCCCAATAGCACTCTAGGAACTCCCCGCCCTTGTCACGTCAAAGATTTTGTGGCAGGAGGAACCCCAATCAGAGGGGGTGGGCACCATGACTGGCAATGGGCGGGGAGAAAAAGATACGCTTTCCCAAATGAAGTTTTCAAGTGCTTTCAGAATCTGGATCGAACACGATTAAAGCTGAAAGTAATGGGATCAGGCAAATTCATGTTTGCATCCGGTTCTTTTATTTCAGTTTAGGGAAATGGTTTTAAGCTTGTAATGGGAACAGAGCCTTAAAGTCTTCCATCAAATGGCAATGGTGGTTAAACTTATTCCGTAGCCTAATATGAAAGAAAAAAGGGAACCAACAGACAAGGCTAGACAGAAATGGAAAATGACAAAATAAGATAAACCATAGCAAAGTTCTATAAAAAGCTTTAGAAATGGGAAGACATAAATGAAGATAATACTAAAATAGTAAATATGTTAATGAAAGAGGAAAACAAGAAGATTAAACAACCTCAATATCAGGAAATATTGACTGTGAGAGACAAAAGGAGTAAAGCCCCTGGCCAGGAGGCAGACACAGTATTTCACATGAAATGTATATTTAACTAAAGTATTGACTGAACAAGACATTCCAAGTACCTGAAGGGAATTAGACACAATCACAATCTTTAAACTGAAAGGGAAACACGTTTCACACTGCTTTGAGCACCTTGGAGAAAAGACAGAACACAAATTATAAATATTAAGAGATAAGAAACTAATTGATCCTGAAAAAAAAGTAAGGATTCGAATGATATGAAAAAGACCTCCATGTGCAATGCTAAGTTAAAAGCTCTGAAACCAACATTCTGTTGAATTCATTTTGTGCTTCTTCCCATGATGCTAGAAGTTACAGAAAATTTTAAATACTCTAGCCTGTCTGCTCAAATGTAAACCTTACTGTACTCAGTGGTAAGGTAGAGTTCTAGTGAAAGCCTTCCCTTATGTATCGCCCATCCGATAGCACGATCTCTCAATGCAGGTTTGATTATATATGAGAAGGGAAATAGTGACTTCCTTTGTATAACATAGTACCACACTGAATGAGATTGTAGAAATCATTGCTGATAATCTAAAATTGGCATTAGCAATAGATGGTTTTCCAGACCCAAATCACTACATTGTAGAAGGAATGACTACAAAGAAATGGGGACAGAAATGAATGCTTTCACTGATAGATGGATATTTTAAACTCCATTTAATTCAGATGCTTTTATATATAAAGTCCTGAAATACTTAATTGCATCAGTATGTTTAACCATCTACCAAAAACTTAACAGTGTACTCTTACCTTATAGGAGGAGGAAGATAACTAAGATCTGCTACTGAAGCTCATGCCTTTCACCCCTGCCATCTATAACAGCCTGAAGTGAAGGGGTCTCCTCAGTGGTAGGACTGGGGCTTTGGAATAGCATCTTCTGAGAGATCCACGTGGCAACATCATTGCATATTTTTAGAACACAATGGCTGCATCCCCATGCACTACATAGTTTGAATCAAATCCAAATTCAGTAAGGAGCGTCCCAGTGCAAATCCCCCTAACCGGGCTATATGCGGACCAAATCAGCCAAATCTGCACTAAATTTAGTCCTCTAGAAAATTGTTCTCACCGCAGTTTGGGAGCCAAGTCCACATTATTTTGGAGGCTGAGTCTGCACATGCCGGGCTATTTGAGGAGGAGATTGATGCTCACGTCATTAGTGAGGGGGTTTGACATCCTGTGCTCACCATTCCTGTCCTGTGCATTGGAGACCATTATTCCACCCCCCCCTTCCCCGATTGCCAGGCCAGGCTAATGTGCAAGACAAATTGCAGCTTCTGAAACATGCATACAATAACTGAGTACCCCAATTTTACAGCAAAAGATGCAATTGCTGTCACATAAGTCTCTGTGACCATTATTCCACACACACCCTCCCCAGCCACCAAGCTAGGCATGATAATTTAATTTAAATTGTGCATGAGGGCTAAACTGCCGTACTCGGTGGAGTGGAGGTGTGCACCCTTGGTAAACTACTGCCAAAGCCCCTAGCAGCTTTGCAGAACAATCTGCCTTTTTCTTTTCTTTTCTTTTTTTACTATGATATTTTTATTGCCTTTCGGCCCTATGTGCCGCAAAAGGGGGGAGTGGCATTGGGCAGCGTTGCAGCGTTGCAGCGGGAGGCACCTCTGCTAAACTGCTGCCAAACCCCGTAAGGCTTTGCAAAGTGGTCTGGCTTTTTCATATTATCTTTATTATTATCATATTTTTATTGCCTTTCAGCCCTATGTGCCGTGATCAGGGAAGGAGGTGTTGGGTGGCATTTCCCTGCCATCACTACAGCAGGCAGCACAGGGGTTGGTGACATCAACCCGGCTTCCTATCAGGATAGAAGGGGCGAAGAGAAAAATATGCTGTTTCCCCATGCAGGGGTTTAGCGCAGTTTGCATGGGGACACCCGTATTTGAATTGAGCCCGCATTATCAGCAAACGCATGGGGACGGCTCAATTCAAACTCAGTCCTGCATCCGAACTAAAAATAGTCCAGTCTGCACTAAATGGAGTGCATGGGGACGCAGCCAATGAAGACCTTTTTATTCACTTGGGCATTAAAATAAAATATCTGATCTTGAGCTTTTACAATTGTTTGGATTTACTGCTATATGATATTATTTTATCAATTTTTAATTTATATATTTTACTCTTTTTTTTGTTTTTGTATGCTATGCAAAAGTAAGTTGGATGCCACAGCCAAAAAATGCACTGCTCTTATCACCCAATTAGAGATATGAACTAGCTGGAAAATGTGGACTGAGTTTGCATTGAGCCAAGCCCCCACAATGTCAAACTGGCTCAGGTGAGCTCATCAATGTGGCATCATGATTTAGCTTGGTGAATCTAGGTCAAGGAAAATATGGTGGCCTCTTACGTGGATGCCACTGCTTTTTCCATCACTGACATTTGCTACAGCCTTCCTCTACGCTACTTGATGTGTCATGTTATTGCCACCACCCTCTTCAGGTTGCACTTTTCAGGCTCATGCTATCTTATGATGAGACTACAGAGCCTAATATACCATGCTGCTCACATGTGTGATTCTACCTCCACTTCCAGGAAAGCCTCAAAGGCAACTGGGCAAACCAAGCACATAATGCATACTTTGGCAATGGCCCAAGAAATCAGCAGTTGGCTATTCTGTTGTGCTTCCCCTGATATGCTCATTCTGTGTAAAGAGTGGAAGACTGATATGAATGCTTCTGGACTTTCTGTAAAGAAGAGACTTCTTTTGTTTCTCAACATTTTCTTGACAGCTGACAGTTTGCAGCTTAGCTGCCCCTTACACAATAAGGCTGCCAGTTTTAATCTGTTCATCTCCTACCCTGATCTTTTCAGAGATGCAAAAAAGAAGACCTCCTTGCTATGCATTGAATTATTAATTGTTTTCCTCACAGCTGGGCCTCCTTCTTGTTATTTTTACGCAGGAAGACTCCTCCAGGGACCCAAAGAGAGGTGCCATCTGGCCACTTCCAATTCGACCCGATACAGATATTTTTTGAGCTTCCTGGTCAGGAGAATGTTTGTCTTGTTGAGCTCTGCCAAGACTATTCTTTTATATTTATTCAACATTTTTAATGCAGTACTCATCAGAGACTACTGATCCCAGGGTTCCATGGGAGAAAGGCATGTAGGTTGAGCAGGTTCAGGCTGGTTGCCTAGAAACATCCTCAGATAACATCAGCTTGACAATCTCTGTCTGTGGTGGGATATGTAAGAGTTCTGTAAAATTTTTAAAAATGACTACCTCAAGAAGAAATAACCCAGTTCATTAACTAAAGATAATTACTTGGTTTACAGATTTATTACTTATTTTTTCCTTCCTTCCTTGTTTATTTGACTTAGATCTGAACAATATTGTCTTTTAGTGTTGGTAGGGGTAGCATATTGTTGCTTTGTGAACTGTTCAAAAACTCATTAGACAATTACAGCAGCTGTGGAAGTGTAGTAAACAAATACTTATGTACAGATAGTCCAGTTTAAAATTAAAACCTTAAATCTAAAATGCAACTTAGCATTTGAAAATGCACCAAGGGAGGGGGAATGCATTGGCATTTTAGAAGAAAGTACCCAACTAAAATGCTTGTTCCCCTCCCTGTGCAATATCCTGGGAAGCAGAAAACACGCCACCACTTAGAAATTTGCACTTGAGATCACTTCTAATGATAGGTTTCACTAATATTCATGCCGAAATTGTTTTGCTTCCCTACAAATGCTTAACATTTTACTAAGAAAATGAAATTTAGGAAACTCCTCTAGTGTGCCAGTTGATGGTGACTGTTAGAAGAAAGAAAACAATGATTTACAGATTTATATTATTTTGGGATTTCTTTGACCCATGTCTGCCTGCCTATAAACAAAGGCTACTGTTAGATGGGGGCTATGTGCAGCCATCATCCCTCAGCTTCAACCCCCAAACCACCCCCTCCAGGTGACTTAAATATTCTACATCTGCTCTCTCTTGAACACAAGGGAGAACTGTTAAAGGAAGAGAACAGAATTGACTTTCCACTCTTCTGATCTCCCCTCCCCCCCCATTTCAATTGTAACTACCACTAAAAGAGTGGAATGGGGCCATGCTGCATAATCCACATCATCATAAATATGCAACACAGAGAGCAGCATCACCTTACTCCAATCAAAACCTATCCTTTGAACAGGCAACCCCTGCTCAGAGAATGGTGTGGTTGAGTTCATGCACACTCAGTGCATTTCTGTGTGGGAAGGCACTTTCACTGTACTCTACTCCTTGTTTGAATGGTATTTTTAAAATTTTGCAAAAAGTTACTGAATTTGGATGTCTACTTTTGCACAGGAACAAGATACCAGAAAAAGGGAGAAAAACTTTTGCACAGGAATAAAGAACAAGAAGAAAGAGGAGAACTTTTGTCTACCACAGCAAATAGAAAAGGGAAGGAGAGCTGCCAGAAACCAACAGGTGGAGTTCACATGAGACAGGAACAGAGCACTTCTTTCACATGAGACATGGCACTTTCCTTGGTGTGGCAGGAAAACAAGCACACTGTACATTATCTATTATTGAGCTGTTCTTTGCTGATATGAAATCCAAGCCAATTAAATCTTAAAACAGAAGGTAAGGCTTGTGTGTAACTAGAGCCTAAATGTCTTGAGCCCCGACTTTGGGTGCCTCCAGACAGGGATGGAAGCAGTGAAGCAAGTTTGCTTCTTCTGTGCCTCACAATAGGGGCTGAACATTCTCACCCCAACAAAGTAAAAACATACTGGTTAACTAGTAACATTTTATTGCACACTTATCTCCAAATGTTCTGCCACTACTGCGGGCAATGAAGCTTCTGTCTGGCTGATGGGAAGCTCGGGTGCAGGAAATTTGAAGCTTCCATTGTTCTAGTCTGGAGGAATGGAAGCTGCTCCACAGGAAATGTGAAGCTTCTAGTCTGGAAGACTGGAAGGAGCTTTGAATTTAAGGTGGAGTATCACATGTGTCTGAAAGTACTCTGTCTCAAGGAGTACCTTCTTCCATATAGATGATTTCTGCAGCACCTACCTTCCAAATGAAGTATGTCAGGCACCAACATTATATAGTTTTAGGAGTAGAGTTTAGATGTTCCTCTTCACCCAGGCCTTTGAGTTTAGCTCCCTGCAATAGGAGGGAATTTATTTAAAATTTTAATAATAAATTGTTTTATTTGTTTTATAATGTTTTAATTTTTACAAACTGTTCTGTAACTTTTGGGTAGATGGTGGGGCATAAATACTGTAAAATAAAATAAATACCTGTAACTAAGAAACAAATAGTTAATCTTGGGGGGCGGGTTGCATTAGGGAAATCCAAGCAAATTGCAGAAAAGTATGGAACGGCAATACAATAAGAATGTGAACACTGCTGGAAAACCATGTGGCAATTTGATTATGATGATGTAATGAGTAGGGTGGTGTGTGCATTGTGCTAAATATCTGCAGACCCACTAATCCAGATTAACTAGAGATAAGTGGAGAAAAGGCTGTGGATAGTAGCTCACTGCTTCGATCTTGAGTTCACTCTTTTTCCTCCCTCACATAAGTTTCAGTTCAAAATTGGCTATTGAGTACCTAACCCCTTATGTTCAGCTGGATAAGCTTTCATATGGATTTGCACAGAACTGCAACACTGCAAGTTTAAATTATACCTCCTATTGTTAGCTCCCTTCCTATGACCATCAAGTCTTGAGTTCAAAGCTAGATCACTTGTTCCAGAAGGTGAGAAAAGGAAAAAGCAGAAATAATGCAGACTGGCAGAAAATTACATTATCTCCTCACAGTTTTCCTTGTTCCATTGTACTGCATTTTAATTTAAATGCCTACAAGCACATGTTTTGGTTGTTATAGACATGTACATTTGCACAGACTGTCTTTTGACCTTCCCTCACCATATCCATTTGCAAGGGCAGGATACCAATCCGAAGTTCTGATTTCAGTGCTTCAGCACTCCTGTGTCGCAGGCAGCAATTCTGTTACTTTTTCCAACACCTCTTATTTGTCTTTGTTTAAGATTATTTTTCGCAACCATGTTGAACTGGTCTCCTGGCTTGACTCTCAGAAGTTAATATGTTTACAAGGGAAACCTGCTTCTGTAATTAATGCCCACTGCTGATTCTTCTATTCTGATTTCATGCTTCTGTACTGCCAAAAACGTCTGTCCCATTTCCATAAACTTAAAATGATTAGGTAAATATTATTGTATTTATAATGCCAGCCAAGAGCTGGACTGTTCAAACTGTCACTGCCTTCAGTAGAGTTTAAGCAGCTTAACTCTGGCCATGGTTACACCTTACTATTTAAATCCATTTCAGGAAGGCAGCCGTATCCAAACCGTTTTCAGCCTGGAAGGGCTTGGTTGTACCTTCCTGCTGCTGTAGTGGTAATCCTCAGCTGGTGAGGGGGTAAGGAAATTATTTATATTTATTTATTTATATTTATATCCTGCCCCATACCCAAGGGTCTCTGGGTGGCTCACAACACTTAAAACATACATATCAAAACTGTATAAAATACTAAAACCAGTACAAAGTTTAAAAGTCCAACACAATAATAATAATAATTTAAAAAAAACAAAAACAGTTTAGAAAACAGTAGAGTCTGCAGTGGGGAGAAGCGGAGGGAACATTCAACCAAAGGCCTGGGTGAAGAGGTATGTCTTCACCACCTTCCTGAACCTAAGCAGAGAAGGGGCCTGACGCACCTCTAGAGGGAGACAATTACACAGTCTGGGGGCCACTACTGAGTAGGCCCTCTCACGGGTGCCCACCCACCTGATGGCAGTGGGATACTTGGCAGGGAGGCATTCTGGGAGGGTAAAGGGGGGCAAGGTGACCGGTGGGGGCAGGAGGAGGGCAATTGGGCAAAGCAGTGGTGATTGAGGGGAGAGAAAGTCAAGGTGAGGGGCAGGAGCAGGGGATCATTGATTGCAATGACAGTGACAAAAGGAAAAGGAAATTAAGGCAAAAGGGGATGGGGAGGGAGATCCATCCACAGGGAAAGGAAATCCCAGCAAGAGGGGGGAGATTGTGATGATGGGGCAGAGGGAGGGCTGTGAGGGGGAGGGGCAAGACTCAGAGTAGAGGCTTGCATAGGTATCATTTTCTAGGCAGCTGGGGAGCCAGAAAGGTGGCCTCCTGGAAGGGGATTAAAACGTTAATGCTGTTTGGGCCCGAATGAAGGAAAACCTGAATAGATGGAGGAAAATCCACACAAAAAAGGCTTGGCATTTAAAGAGGTAATGAAACGGGCTGGAATTCGGGCTGAAGAAGAATTAAATTAAAGGCATAACCACAGCCTTTATTGCATTGATGCCTTAAGCCTGGAAAGTGGCTGCCAGACAGCTAGAAGGAATAACTAGGGGGCTTCCTCTTGCGACAGCGGAACTGCAGTTCCTATCATAGTCATCCAGCAGGGCTGATGGTGAACAGTGATAGGAGCAGTTGTTCCATAATATCTGAAGGGGCAGAGGCTACCCAGAGAGCTCGGAACCAGACACATCTCTCAGCAGAGCAACATCCTATGACCTTACAGTCAAATATCATACTGGCCCTCTGACATCCAGGTGGGGTGAATAGAGCACCATTTCAGCACCACTTCATGTATCTTAGGCAACCTCACCATAGTCCTGGTTCCTCCCCCCACCCAAAAAAGTGCAAATACTATTTCTAGAAAACCTAATAAAAGTTGTATGTTTTCTTGCAATAGCGCTTTTTAGGCTAACCACTAACCTTCTGGACAGAGCTGCCACCATAGATCCATCCAGCGTACATGCATGGAGGCTGAAACACCAAACGTGCAGTAGTGGTTGTATTCACATCTGACAATTCAGTGGTGGTCGAATTGCCCGTCATAAAAACAGTGCTGGCCACAGTGTTGTCTAGGCAGGAAGCAATAATGACTTCCTACTGCAATATCCAACCACTGTCTGGAGGGAGTCTCTTTTAAGGGTTTCATTTGTATCTCCGTGTTCTTCTCAGAATGGTATTCAATGTAATCTGTTAGATTGATCAAATGAATGCCCAGGGAGCTCCTTGACAGAAGAGAAACTTGAATCCATTTCTCCTGCATTCTAAGCTGTGTCAGATATAACAAATGGAGTGCCTCCGAGCCACCTCAGAGAAACTAGTGTGTTGTTTTTGTGTTTCCAGGCCCTCTCTAACCCACCTTTCCGAGCACAGAATGTACATGAGAGGAGGGAGGTGTGTGAACAGTCCCACTGCAAAACCTTCTCTGAGGCACCTCAAAGATGGTTTTTCTTTTTGCTGTGTGTGATCACAGCCCTAGTCTCACACTATCACCTTCCTCATTGAGTTTCTTGCCAATTATGTTCCTGTCTCTAAACTTTTAATATACGTTATGGAAAAAAAAGTGATTATATAACTGAATTAAGCACAACAGTGGCTTTATCATTGGCTTCCCAGTCTAACCTATGGGCCAAGACTGGCCCTCTGACACTGCTGGCTTCCAACAGATAAGGTTAATACTAGTGTGGAGAAACATACCGTGAACATGGAGTAGGAAAAATAGTCATAAATTGTAGCTCACTCATTTTTGCTTAGTTCTGCAGCATCAGATCTACTTTAACTATGTCTCCTTTGCAAATTCAGTAAATATATAAACAATCATGCTGCATGGCAAGATAATTGCTTTGAAATTAATCTTAAATGGGCAGAGAACTGCTCAGTGTTGCAAATAAGAATGTGGGAGCCTGGCACTGCATTTATCCGTAGGATGAAATAATAATGAAGGAGCTCACATCAAGAGTTGCACACATCCGGAATAAATATTTTATGTTCAGACCGGCACATTTAAAATACAGGAATGTTTAAGAAGAAATATTTGAAGCACTCCCAGAGAGTATTACTGGAGCCAAGAAAAACTTCACAAAGCTTTGATTTATTTGCACCCTTCAGGAAATGACCGGAAACCATGTAGCATAAGCCTTGCCTGTGTTACTGATGATTCCTACACTGAAGCAATTTGTTTATATTACAGTATTGTCCTGACTTCCTAAAGAACGGTTTCTTTGGCTCCCTCTGCTGGCACACACCTTTCAGAAGAAAATATAGCAAGCTTGGATATGCACTACCTGGATTATTGGTTTCATCCAGCAGGCTCCTAGTTATGGTCTTCCCTTCATCCACTGTACAGTTCAAAGTTTCTGGAGAATGTTTATAAGAGCATCTTTTCAGCTACGTCTATGTTTATCTTCTCACTTATGCCTAAGTCTTCTTGTTTTTTGTGAGACAGATCAGCAGTTATGTGTGAATGCTTTGTTAAGTGCCATGCCTTTTAGATAACTTTCACAAGCGTGGCAGTATACTCCAGACCGGTCACGCCAAAAAGAGGGCAGGGTAGCAGAGAACATGCTGGTGGCAGCCTTACCATTCTGGCATAGCACAAAAAATGAGGAAGAAAAGTTCCCCTGCCTTGAAGTTGCAGGCCAGGGATATTTTCCCATGGCCCCAGAAAGGTCCCAGAAGTGGGATATCCTCTTCCAGAGCCCAGCAAAATGTCACTAGGCTCAGGGTTGTCTGCCGCCTGTCTTCACTGTAGCAGCATGAGTGAAGACACAACCTGTCCAGGCAGGAATCTACTTTAAAGTGATATCCTGCTAGAATGTTCCCAGGAGTGGTTTCCATGCCCAGCAGTGGGCCAGACAAAGGGACTGTGTGGCCACCATGTGTATCATGGGGGAACACATTGGAATGTGCCTGCAGTCTCCCAGGACTGTGTAAATGTTACCTTAGTAGCAGCAAAGCTGAATCCTTAAAGGATAGAAAGATATATATGTACATCTTATTCTCCCTGCTTAATCTCCTAGCATTAAAGCTGGACATAACATTTATTGTTTATCAATAAATTATCAACATACTCTCTTTTGCATTTGATTATAATTTGTCTTCAGGGCTATTTTGAATGTCAATGCAAATAGCCCTCCAATACTAAATTGGAGTCCTAACCTAACTGATTTATTTACCTTTTATTGAGCAATGAAAATTAAGATTGTTTAGGTCTAATGAACAAAGCTTGCAATAGCTAGTTTCACTGCCTTTCTTATGACACAATAATATACAGTATAGGCTATGACCAGGTAAGTTCCCACCCAGCAATAATAAAATATTGACCTACTTATTTTGTTAGGTTGCTACATCAAGCGCCCTCAAACCAAAAGGTAAGATATAAAAAAGGCAGAATAGGATGAGGGAAAAATTAATCACAGATCTGTTTCTCTCATCCTATTACCTTTCAAAGGCACTATGCACCTTCCCTCATATAGAGGTACTACTGGTATGTGCCTTATGCCTATATAGACCTGTCTAAGTACTGAGATCTCAAGAAGGTGGCCTTTTCCATCTCTTTTAGAGGTGCAGGGGACAATGATAAGAAAGAGGGCCTTTTCTGTGGTAGCTCCCAGACTCTGGAACAGACTCCCTCTGGAGGTTCACCGGATGCCTACATTATACTGTATTGTTTTCGGTACCTGGATGAAACATACATTTTCACCAAGGTTTTTGATCCTTCGCTTGCTCTGAGCACAGTCTTGCCAGAGAGGGTGGGTCATATTTTAAGTTATTGTTTGTTTTTTATCTTTTTTGTTGTTGTTGTAACCCACCCTGGGACTTTCAGGTGAAGAGTGGGATGTAAATTCTTAAATATTATCATGATTACATCTAACAGCTAATTCAGCACCTGCTTATTCACTTGACTAAAATTGATGCTGCATACCTGCGACAAGTAGTATTAAACCAGGGCCCTGATCACACCTTCACTTTAAACCTCCTTCAATCCATCCTCAGGCCTGACCTGAAGATGGACTGAGGAAGAGGTGTTTCTGCACTTGCTTTCCTGCCCGTTACATGGGAAGGGTGCAGAATAGACTAACGATAGCCTAGCCCATGTGCCATCGGTCACTTACCTGGGTCTGGTTGTGCATCCAGTCCTCTACAAGGTGGTGCCACCTTGGCTGAAGTGCCCTGCACAACTGCACATACACCAGCATGGTTGCTACAGTGATGCTGATGCTCTGTGCAAGTGCAGTCGTGTCAAGGCATCATCTAAGCGGCCAGCATGCTTGCGCAGCAGCTCTAATGCCCCCTCACACTGGAAAAGGTGCAGATGGTCACCCCTGGACACTCCCAGGCAAGTTCCCAGTTGCGTTAGGATAAGGTTAGTAGGCTTGTGGTGCACAATTTCATGCACCACAGCTACTATGCAATTAGTCCACCTCTGGGCGGGCAGGAAGCGTTTGTAGGCTGAAAACACTTCCTGCAAGTGCTGTAAACATCTCGTGCTGCACCTGCTCAGAGGCTGACTAATTGCATACTATGGGATGAAGTGCATACATGCCTAAGGTTTAAAATGAAGGTGTGACCACAGCCCAGGTGTCAAACTTTTTAAAGTTTGATTTGGAATTGATTCGGAATTCTGAGCATATACTTAACA
Source organism: Aspidoscelis tigris stejnegeri (assembly GCA_023333525.1). Classification (NCBI taxonomy): domain Eukaryota; kingdom Metazoa; phylum Chordata; class Lepidosauria; order Squamata; family Teiidae; genus Aspidoscelis; species Aspidoscelis tigris. Next base: position 34,811,468 of record JALMGA010000004.1, on the reverse strand, counting down.
GGCACCACCACCCTAGTTTCTTCTTTCCCTTAAACACAGAAAAGGAGGCCTCACTTTGCTTGATCCCAAATTGGAATGGGGGAATATCTGGGTCCATGTGATTTTACATGGGGGGGGGAGGGGAGAGCAAAGAAAATAACCAAATTCTTTGCAGTATTAAATCTTAAAAACCTAAACAGTTCTTCTTGTGGGCATAGGTGTGGATGTAATCTACCAATTTCATTACTTGTGCTTCTTAGCTTTTTGCTGTTACTTACTGGATGAATGTGTTTCACTACACAGTCAAGCTGCAATGAAACCCACCAACTTCTAGTGAGATAGGTCTAACAGCTGACCTTTGTTAATGTATTACCACTGCAGTCTGGGTTAAGCAATGCCTTTTCTGTCTCCCAGCTGCTGGTCATCATACCTGTCAGTAAGAAATCTCTTATATCTGTTTTCAGAGATAATATTTGGGGGAGGAAAGTTTGCCTGCATATTATTATACTGACCATTGTATTTAATATTTTATATTTGGGTATAGGGTGGGGTTAAAATCCAAACAAAATAAACAAGGTTGGTCATAGAAAACAGTGGGACAATTAAATAACTTAATGTAGCAAGAACATCTTTTTCAGTCTTCAAAAATAAAAGGAGGAAGGAATACAAGGGTAAGAAACTGAACAGCCATTCTCATTCCAGACACACCTCCTCCTCATGGTATACACTGTGTGAAAAGGCTTTACTTTTTTAAAAAAAAAATTACTATGTAAAACATAACAATTCTCCTGGGTGGCATAAGCCATTAGTGTAATCTGGGCTACTGACTCGCAACCTTCTTGTTCTGGAACATCTGGCATGTTTCCCAGCTGTTCTTGGATGGCCTTTTGAATTAGGATACCAATTCACTTTACTCTCCCCAGTGCAAAACCCACCATTTCTGCGCAACAGGTGAGGCTACAACAGGTAAGAAGCAGGACAAAAGTTCACAACCAAGTGAAGGTCTGCTTCTCTTCCTGTCCCTGCCATGCTTTAAGCTTTCCTACCCTGCTTAGTACAGTTCAGACTTTAAATTGGGTTACAATGCCCTAAGCATGTAGTTTAGTCAGGATGTCAGCATGTTTTGATTAAAAAAATAAATAATGATTGTCATGTTCAGAAGAGGTTCTGAGACTAGGCCCAAATGATGTATAGATAATGCTGTTTTTTATAGTGTGTCGAGCAATCATGTGACAGCCTATCAGATGAGCAATACAAACAGATGCAAAGGCAAAGCATCCCATTATTAGTGCTTGGTGTGTGTGTCTGTGTTGCGGTAGTGCTTTTTTTGCACACTAGACCCAGGCCTTTGGCTGAGAAAACAGCTTCACCTCCCCTGTTCCAGGCACTGTTATTGTTTTTATTGCATTCATTTTATATTTTGTTTTTGTTGCTGCACCCTTCTATGAAAGCTTCAGGTATAGGACAGAATAAAATGCAAATACATAAATAAAGGGGTATGATATGGTTAGTGTGGCAAGGATCAGGATCAGCAACCCTAGAGCATTCTTCCTGTTTTATACTGTACTGGGGCCACCTCTAGATTGTGGCCAGATATCCTCCTAAGAAGCAATAATGTGGCATACTGCCCTCCCCCCAGCATTACTGCTTCCTGGCTAGATAGCACCAGCCACTGTGCTATTTTTGCACATCTTTGCAATAAGTACATCCATATTTTTGGCTACTGCCAAATTGCAGAATGTGCATCCCCAACCCCACGCATGTGTGGCTGTCTGTTTGGCCACACACATGCACAGTAGTGGAGCTACAGCTACTGCTCTGTCCCTACAGTAAGAAAAAATGTTATTGCTGGAAAACCTACAACCACCGCTGGGTTTTCCACCAATAGTTCTTACTGTTTTTTAGGGGGGATATAATGAGGTTATGGTCAGGTTCCCCGAGATATGTATGGCAACCTCATCATAGTAGTGCCATAGTGGCACTATATTCTCCCGTCCGTAAGGAGCTAATGGAAAATGTACTTAGCTGCTATTGTTTCTCTTCAGGAAAAGCTACATTGTTATGGGTGATACAAAACAAAGGGATAGGGTGTTCTTTCCTTACACACACACACCCCAGTCTTACATTTGTTTTATCTCAGATATTTTCTCTTCCAAAAGTCTCCTTGGTTGCTCTTCCAGTTTTTCTACATGCAAAGTTCTCCCCTTGACACAAGGAGCTTGTTGTTTTCCAGCAACATCCCCTTCATATAAATTTCTGAGATAAAGGCTGCTTGTGTGTAGGAAAATAGTTCAGTGTACAGATGCATCTGCAAGGATAACAGATTGACTACATGCTCCAGAATGTCTTGTGGGCTAGAAAGTGTCTGTCAGTTCTTGCAACTTTAAGGGCTGCTAAAACATTTGCGTTACTTTTTGCATTTGCTCCGCCATCTCAGTCCAAAGAGCTCAAACTATTCTTTCCACCTCCATTTTATTTTCACCATAACCCTGTGAAGTAGCCTTGCCTGAGAAACCCACAGGTTCTAATCCAACACTAACACATACTAGTTTGCACTTGAGTTCACTTAACATTTTCTACACAGATGTTGCTTTCCAAAATGTTGTAACCAAGCTAAAGTTATAGACAGTTGTGAAAAATGTTTTTTCCCTGTCCTTTCCCTGTCTTTTCCTTTCCTTCCCTCCCCTCACCTCCCCCCCTTTTTTTTATAGGTAAGTTTTCAAGAGGACTGAGGCCATCTTATGACCTCGGAGAGCAGACACCAAAGTGCATGTCTGGCTTTTCCAAGGACTTTCCTGGATAGAATGTTGCAACCTCTCACACCTTTAGTATGTTCGTTGTATAGTACATTTGTTTTTAATGTTCTAACCCACCCTGAGACCTTAAAGTAATTACAAGATAAAAATGCAAACAGAGTGTCCTCACTTTGGAACAAATGGAAGAAGGCACTCCTTTAGATATTTGGATCCTACCATTGCACTTGAAATCTGGTTAGTGAATATACCAGGAACTATGAAACTAAACTCATTGGAATAAAATTTATAAACAAAATACAGCTCTCTGTTTTCATTCATAATTAGAAACTGTAACGTATTTGAAAGCAGAAGGGTTTTCCTGAAAATCTGTGATACACTATTTCATTCCAGCAAAATGTTTAGCTATGAAATATTGTAAAAATATCTGCTAAGGTTAAAACAGTAGGCTTACATATTGCTTGTCTGGACTTTTCCTGCAGTTTCGCTTAGATCTTCGTTTAATGCCATCATCCTTACTGTTCAAATGTTTATCTGAGAATGTGTTCTCGAATTGGTGTCACATTTCATCACAGGGAGACAACAGTTCTCCATGATCAGATAACTATTTATATATTTACTTCAAATAGTTAAAATAATTGAGGACTATTGAAGAGTAAGATAATGTTCTTGGAAGTGCAAGATAACAATGCAAATTGCTTTTAGAACATAGGAGCCCAGCCCTTTGATGTCTATCAGTGTTGGAAGGTCAGGTGAAACATTGCCAAAGAGTTAACAATTCTACAGCACACATCAGCATAGCCTTTGGGTTTTGAAAGTGTTACTTAAAAACCTGTTCTGCTACTTAGGATTCCTCCTCAAACTCTGAGGACATTGAGTTTTCTAAGGTGCTTGGAGTGCTGAACTTTTAACTATTAAGTGCCTATGCAGTCTGAGGGAATAATTGCAGCTCTAGAAGGAAACTGCGCACATTTCTGCTTCCAACTCCACAGCCACAGATTTGCTGCTTCAGCATCTAAAAGGTGAGAGTCCATGGACAGAACATATCCTGGATATACAATAGCCTTCATTTTGTTTCTAATTTATATATGTTATTTCTACCTTACTGCAATCAAGTGCAATTTACAACTTGAAGAAATGAATTTCAGAGCAAATCGTTTTATAAAAACAAATATACAGTGGCTAAAAAGGAACATCAATTAAAAACAAATGTGCTAATTTTAGCTATTATAAGGAAATATCAAACTATTAATCACCAGTGGTAAATCAAAAACAGTCATTTCAATTGAACTAAATATTAAATCATAAGCTATTATATTATAAGCAACCCCACCATAGTCTCATTATATCAGGGTGAAAACCCACGATAGCTTATTTCAGGCAAATCGGATTCTGACTGTGGGTTTTTCTGTAATTACATTATAATTTACCTTCCAGACAGAGCCACCATCTTATACTGTAGCCATTGTGCATGTGCAGGGGCTGAAAAAGACGGGCACACACGCATGGTGGTGGAGATAGTGTGCTTCTGGGTACTTCACTATGGCTGGGTCCAGATGGGTCCAAGTAAAAGTGTATTCCCAGTTGGTCAGACAGATCTACTGTTTCTTCACTGTCACTCCACAGTATACATCCATTACAGCACATTTTAGTTGGGCTCGAGAAAGGACTCTCCTTGTGAAGCATACCATTAGAGCACAATATCGTGCAAGTGCATGTGGAACCACACGAACTACGAATGAGAAAATGCTAAGTCTTGGAAGTGCAGTTCAAAAACTGATTGGATCTCTGAATCACCTGTCTGTAGCATCCTGGAACTTCTTGCTACCTAAGGGTCTGTCTCCAGACAGAGCTGTTTAAATTCACAATTTAGTGATAAACTGCTATATACTCAATGTGAAGGGGAAATCAATTGTCCCATTAAAAAATAACCCCATAGTTTCCTGTTTAAGGAGCAATTGGAGGAACAAGAGTTCAGGTGCTGTACACCATCACGTGTGTTTAGAGAGCCAATCAGTTTTCAGGCTTCACTTCCAAATTTAAAGTCCTCTTGTTTGCAGCCCTCATTCTTCTGCCTGCATTTGTGTGATAATGTGATCAAACTGCACACTGCATAGCGAGAAGTCTTTCTAATGCATTAAGGAAAATGTGATACAATGATCATATACTGCAGAACAACGATGAAAGATTGATCATCCTGTCTGATGGGACGATTGCGAATGCGTGTTCCATTCACAGTATGGGATCTATCTGGATGCAGCCAGTAACTTATATCAAATTTTGTTATCACACAACAAAGCCCATGTTCAGGTGTGTTTCAGCTTCCGCTTGTATGGAAGCTCTTCATAAGCATAACTGTGCCACACTCCTGGGGGTGGCCTAGTGGTGTCAACCTAGATTACCCTGCCTTATGGGCGCTCCTTCTACCCAGTGGGGTACTGTTATCCTGGAAGAGGTGCTTCTTTGCAGGACTGGCCTTTTTTGTCAATTATTTGGACTTCACCTGGTCTCAGTTACACCAGAGGCCATAAAGGAGGGCTGCTTGTGGCTTCAGCTGCTGGAAGCTTTGCTAGAGGAGGAGAATTGTGCCATCACTCCTAGATGTAGTTTATTGGTGGCAGCCTAAGCCACCGTGACCTATTTCTGTTTCTACTATCCAGCTGGGCACTGATATTTTGGAGTGTGTGATCTGAGCTGGAATACTGGTAAAGCAGAAAAACAAACAGTACAGAAAAGGGGAAGTAAAACAAGAAACAACCACAGTAAATTCTAACAGCAGTGTACTAAAATCTAGTGGAGAGCCTTCGTACAAGAGTGGAGGCTAGTGGACCAGCACATTATTGGGGTTCAGATACCATATAGTGTATACTGTAGATTGTTTAAAATCATGGTTTTAAAATATAAGAATTTTCTATTGATTTCATTGACATTTTATGTTTTTATGAACGTTGTGACCTGTCCTGAAGAGCAGGATGTAAAGACACACAAATAAACAAGATGCAACAATGCTGAGCCCCCTCAAGCAGGAAGAATCCCCAGGGCAAAACAGAAGACCACATGTGCCCAGACAAAGATTTCACTTGAGGTTAGGGGACCTGTAGCAGTGTCTGTGAAGGGTTAACTAACCTTACAGTCTGCTTCTGTGGCATGTTTGCCTTCAAAGGCAACTTAAAGGAAAATAGGCCACCCCAAAGGGCAGGGGATGTAAAAATACCTAACCACAACTGTCACCTAGCTAAGCAGATGTCTGCACAAACAGACTAGACAACCACAAAGAGAAGGAAGTATGGAAACCACAGGAGACAAAAGTTCACAAGGGACAAAAGTTCAGGAACGTTATGAATTGAGGGAGAGGGTCACATAAATCTGGGCCCAGAGGCTTAAACCCAGCCCCTCATGATGTGAGAGTTAATTAAGGACATGTGGTGTAGGATGTTGTATGTAGAGAAGGAGAAATGTCATCTCACATGTGATCGGATGTTCACCTACCAAGAGCATTAACCTATAAAAGGCAGTTGGCTTGCTAAAACTCTTTGGCATTAACTTTGTGGCCTCTTTTGCCCTTTATTTGTCAACAAATATATTTCTACTTTCACCTTGGAACGAGTGTGTGCTGATTGAGCATATTTGCTCCCAGCAATGGATCTACAGCTGTCTATCTTTGGACTAGTGCACTTAAAACACAGGGCCCATAAGAGTCGAAGTAATTTAGAGCAACGTTTTGCATTCCCCAGTTGATGAGACTTCCAAATCTTTCCCCCCAACCCTGACAGTTTTGATTGGGGTTGTTATTTTGATTTGCTATTAGCATAATAATTGTCTAGATAGTGTGAAAGTCAGAAGAAATGGCAGAATGGGAGGCATACAAATAGACTAATCACAGTATCTTTCTGTCTCCCAAGCCATCACAATCCAGTGTGACAAAAGTATCTTTGTTATACCTATATGTGCTCCTATGCTTTGCCTACTGACCTGACTTTTTTAAAATCTGAGCTTGTTTTCCAGGTCACCAGTTTGCTTTCCCAGACCTTTATATCTTCAGCTCCATCTGAGTTAAGTCACCATCAATCATCTTCCTGTCCCTATTTTCATGTCGGATACTGCTACTGAGCCAATGATGTTTTAAAAGCAGTTCACAAAAGCTGGGTACAAAAGTAATATCTGAACTTCGTATTGTTGCTTTATTAAACTAGCCCAGATTTCTTGCACCAGAAGCAGAGGCACACCCAGCAGGACAGCTGTTACACAAATGACAAAAAAGCTATTTTTAATATTTCTGAAGAAAAAGGCAGTAAACAGTTACAGAGAATAGACCAATTGAATAAACACCCATCTGCCAAATTGGCCTAAAATTCTGTATTGAGGTGTCCTTTAGGAGTAAGCTCTAACTCAGCAACAGAGCACTTGCCAGGAAAGCAGAAAATCATGGGCTTGATTCCTGCACTGTTTATAAAAAGCAAAAGAACACTGAATGGATGTGTTCATGTAGTTGCCAACCATGATCCTTGATTACTGGGAGTCTTTATCTTTTAGGTACAAGAGAGGAAAATCTTTTGTCCAAGTCTTCACCTGAAAAACAGGATAATTGTGCTCTGCTTTCTAGGAATTACTTTCCGAGTGAACGTGTGCTAAGCTAGTTACCACTTCTATTGATAAAGATAGCTTATTCCCTCTATTTATAGTTTTATATTTAGGCTGGTGAGGTACACTTTACCAAAGAAAAGGGAAATATTTTACAAAAGATAAATAGTGGTGCTAATCTGCATATACTAATGCACACAAAGGCAAGTGTGCCCTTGACAACTCCTATTGATAACTACACAGCTGTGTCCATGTTATCTTGGCAGCTGACAATACAGGGTGGTTAGCCATGGCCTTTGCCCATGGAAATGCCAGGGTCTGGATCTAGGACCTCTGTGCATGGCACATACTCTACCACTGGGCTATTGCAACTCTCAATACCTTTATACAAACATGGTTGCTGGGTTTAAAACATTATTTATTCATTCATTCATTTAAATCATTTATACACTGCCTGTTATGTTTATAGCTCAAAGTGAAGAAGTAAGATAAAACAACTTACTAAAAACACATACAAAGGTTTTAACAATGGGAATAACAACATCCAGCCAGCAAGAGGCAATGTGGAATCTAAATAAGATCCTGGGATTTCATTTTGCTGCCCCTCACCAGATGTGAGAGCAACCCTGTGCTTACCTCCATTTCTGCTCATCAGCTTCTGCAGTTGGAGTGACTGAAGCTACCAGACGTCAGTCAAGTACTTGGCCACTTCCCTTTTTTTTTTTTTTTTTTTGCCCATTTGGCTGGCTTCCATTAGCCGCAATCATTAAGGCTGCTTCCGGACAGAGTGTAAAACCTGGGATTATCCCAGAACTGTGTTGGGATTGACACATGTCTTTGACAATGCCAACATAGCCCCAGGATACTGGGGTGATATCTCACAACAACATTAATGCAGAATAATCAGTTCCCCCACCCAGGTTCCACAAAAAAATCTGCTATGCTGGGAATGGCCACCATGCACATGTGAGACCAAACCCAGCCAAAAATAGTGACATTGTGCATCTGCATGGAGCAGCAATCGCACACTTCCACGTATTTCATGTTGTGAAGGACTAGATGTACACATGTTACCACAGGAGCAACCTTGCAAGACCAAGTGCTTCCACTGTCCCCATGCTGCTGTCCTGCTGTCTGGGGAACAAGCAGTCATTCTGAGAGTAGGACAGGGATATTGCTATAATAACACAATAAAGAGGAGGAGTCTCCATGTCATTGCTGATTTCCCCAAAAGTGATATATCAGGGGGTTGGCTGCCTTGCCTAAATTGGGACTATATAGAGCAGCGGTTCTCAACCTGTGGGTCGTGACCCCTTTGGGTGTCAAACTACCCTTTCAGAGGGGTCGCGATGAGTCTCCTGCCACCCCTCCCTCCCCCCTCCCAGCTTCCCCTCCCCTGTAGCTGGGGGTCTCCACAACATGAGGAACTGCATTAAGGGGTCGCGGCATTAGGAAAGTTGAGAACTCCTGATATAGAGAATGCTAGGGAAATGTCTAACATTCCCAGTATAGTACTGAGAGTCTCCCTAGAAGAAGACATCAGCAAAACATTTCCATTCTGCTGCAAAGAAGTGTTTGCTGGTGGTTAAACGTTCAGCATGAAGTGTCTTAACCCTTACTTAGTTCTTAAATGGGCAGAGTAAGAACAAAATACAAAGCTATAGAGTAGAGAAAGCAAAATTCATGGGATAGCTGCAGGCAAATACCTTTTATCCTTCTGTTCTGTGTCTGCTCCTTTTTTTCTCCAACATAATGCTCCTGAGATTAGCCAATTTAAAATTATACATACTCTTAAAAACATTACTTTTCTGGTTGTCTACTTCTTGAGTAGAGCAGATGTCATTAAAAAAGGGGCCTTTTTGGATGGCAAATCTTGACTTAAGGATGTTCCCTCACCCAACCAAAGGGTTTCACACAGGCCCTTTTTGCATTACGCTTTATTCCAGATTATATCCAAGGATTGGGACTGAACAGGCACATGCTGGTGTAATTCAGTTTGAGATTCCTCATTTCCTTGGGGATTCTGTTCAGATGTACTTTCTTAACTTGAGTGACAAAGAAATAGATAAGCCATAATATTGAAACTTTAAGGGGGACAAGTCACTGTGAGTAGAAAAGGTCATCAGTTCACCTTTCTGTTGCATAAGAAAGAGGAAACAAATTTGTCCCATGACATTATTGTTTGTAGGTCAGTCCCTATGTGCTCTTGCTTAGTTAGTCGAAACTGCATCACACATGTATATGAGCAGGCTCAATAAGCACCTAAGACTGTATAGTATGCTCAGTGGGCACAAGAATGCTGGCAGATTTGAAACTGGGAAAAGTATAATCAAAGTTTAGAAAAATAAAAAGTAAAAAGTAATAGGTGGGGAGAATTAGTATGCATGGGGTGTGTAAGACATTATGTTAAATTATTAAATAATTAATAAAGTATCTATTTTATTATTTATTGTGACCCATCCTGAGACCTTAAGAAATCGGGCAGGATAGAAATATAAACAAACAGAACATATCCATAATTTAACTAATGTCATGTCTTAACGTGGGTTTTTAAAGATCTACTTAAAACTTACAACATTCCCAGTTACTCTAGTATTTATCTCCTATCTTTTTAAGGGTGGGAGAGGTTGACACACTTTCAATGCATTTTCAGATGATAGCCCCCTTTTGTTCATTATGTTTAACAACAGTGGGTGATTCTAGCTGGTAAACTAAGTAACTTGTTTAGAAAAAGGAGTAGTAACTGCTAGTAGTAGTAAAGGAAAAGGGAGTATAACTGCTATTCTGCCCAGAATTAGTCCCATACCCAATTCCTGAGCCTATGAACCACACAGCCATAGACACTTCATCAAAGTCAGCTTATTGGCCCTAATCCTGACCTTCAATATCTGGAGAATCAAGCAAATACTTAAGTAACCTGACACGATTCTGATGGTATGGAAAGACCGAATTGAGTATCACTGGCAAACTTTTTATTAAGATCCAGATTAAGGGTAGCACCCAATGTGTTTCCACGGGAGGTGTAGCACCCATTAGCCATGGAAACACCTTTGCACCCATGTGGGGAATCCAGATTGACCCCCAAGGGGTCTGTCTGTCACCCCAGGTGTTTCGGGAGACAGGGGGGTGCACTCTTCGAAGTCCCTCCAAAGAGACCAGCACAGACATCGAAGCCACTCCAGAGTCCCTTCAGAACATCTCCGAAGTCAGTACAAGACAGCCCTGGAGCGCCCGCGATGTCAGCAGGAAATAGCTCCGGAGCACCCCAAAATCTGCACTGATCTTCGGAGAGACCGGCAGTGAGACTCTGAAGTCTTTGCCAATCACTTTGGAGGAATTTCAGAGGGAAGTCCATACGGTCTGCACTAATAGCCAACAGACCGCACTGACAGCTCCGAAGCCTCTCTGAAGTGTTTGCCGATCTCTTCGGAGTGACTTCGGAGTCATTTCGGAATGATTTCAAAATTACTCTGAAATCACTTCGAAGCTGGGATTTCGGGGCTCCCCCCCCCCATGGGTGCATCCACTCCCCCTAGCCTCCTCTAGACCCCATTGCCTGTTTCTCGTTGAAACAGGCTCCCTTTAATCTGGATTTTCTGGCTGAAGACTCCATTGTAGAATCTGCAGAAAATCCGGAGTAAAGGCTGAGATATACAGATATGATCCGGATTTCCCCAGCAGTGGTGGAAACAAATGTGTCCCAAATGGGTGCCATGGTGGAAATGGGGTCTTCCGGCTCACACCCAAATGGGTCCTTAATGGGTGCAAAAATGGCTACTTTCTGACAGTGGAAAAACACCCTAGGAAGGCTCAGGAGTGGTCTGGAACTAGCCAAAAGTCAGGAAATTAGACTTCAGAGTTGAAATCATAGGCCAAATATGGAGGCAATTTCTCTCTGTCAGAGATCTAATACTGAGACATCTGCCTGATCAGCCAGGAAGCCCTTTATATCTTGATAAGGAGCCATAAGCTACAGATATGGCTGGTTAGCCACAGGTACACTGACTAGGCTCCTTTCCCCCTCTAGGGCTGCTAGATGGAGCTGTTGGATAGTGATTTAGCCTATTTTTAGCTAAAAGCTACACTGTCAAGACATCCCCAGATACAGTCCACTTCACCTCGGGGAGGTAGAATATATATAAATGATTGATTTTAGGTCTAGTTGTATCCCATCACAACTCTTCTGACCCATAGAAGCAAATACAGGATACTAAATTTCAGCTCTCAAATGAAAAACAGTCGGGCAAGACCACAGTTTCTTTACATATAGATGATATATAGCATTTTCATCTGTTTAAAACTAACCAGTGTGATTAAGGATGCGTTCAGACACATGTTTAGGAGCAACCCCAGGGCAAATCAGGACAAATACAAAATATTAAAAATGGTTCAACCCAACCCAAAGACCCTGTTTGTTTCCCAGGTGATAGATAGTCACTCTTGGGGTCACTTAACGTTTGAACTGAAATGGGTAGGAAGGAACCCATATGGGCTCCTCTAGCTAATCCCAGCCTGGAAAAGACTGCTGAGCCGTGTTCCCATTGCCACTTTAAAGTGATTTAAAAACAGTGTGGATCCTCTTTGTCCCCAACCCCCAATCATTTAAAGTGGCTTAGAAACGGTTTGGATCCTCTTCGTCCCCATTCCCAATCAGTTTCAGGGGTATTTTGAGGATTGTTTGGCTTAAAAATGGAATAAATAAACACCTGTTTTTTCAGGTGTTTTTTCTGTTTTTGCTTTTAAAACACTTCTTCCTTATTGCCGTGGGAACGCTACAGCATTATCGGTCAAATCCGTCATGAAATGGGTGGGATTTCTCCCAGCAGGACAGCCCGTTGCCAGATTTTTAAGTTGCAGGGAAGCACTTCACCAGGGGTGAATTCCCACTTAGCTCCGTTAAAGCGGAATTAAAATAAAACAGAAGCAAACACACATTATTTGTGTTTCCATTTGTTTTTAATTCCACTTTAAAGCAGAGCAATGGTGGTGGCGGCGGCAGCGCAGCAGCACCCGAAAGATAGGGGGAGCTCGCTCATTTGCCGTCTCTTTCCCTCCCTCCTCCCTACACCTCAGCAGCACCAGGGCTGCTTGGCAGGAAGTGGAGCAAGTGAGCAGGGCGGTGGCAGTGCCCAGCAGCAGCCACAATGGTGGGGATAAAGCAGCCAATGAAATACCAGGCGAGCAGGCGGACAGGCAAGCAGGCAGCGGCAGACAGGCAGGTGGGTAGGCGAGCAGGGGAGCGGGCGAGCAGGCAGTAAAACGGTTTCAAAACACTCTGATCCAAGTAGGAATGCCCCTTAAACCGTTTCATTTAAAAAAGGGAGTTAGAGTGGTTTAAAGGGGTGTTTAATTCATTTTATCAGTTTTACTCCTCTTTTTAATGTGAAAAGCCACTTTTCAATACAGACAGAGTGTTTTGAAACCATTTTGAACACTAAAAATGTCCTATTGGGAACTGGCCTCAGGTACTTTTCAGCCAGCCACTTCACTGATAACAAAGTAGCAGTTCACTCAGCAATACTTCACACTTCCATTCCCACCCAGGGACACTGATAACAATGTTACCGCATTGCCGGCAGTATTTCCTTCTCTGAAAAGCAAAAGGAAAGCTGTTCTTGCCTTTCCCCAAAAAAGGCAGCAGCAGAGTGTGTGTGTGTGTGTGTGTGTGTGTGTGTGTGAGTGAGTGAGTGAGTGAGTGAGTGAGATTGGGAGAAAGGACACTAGAGGCATCTCTCTCTCTCAGTGTGTGTGTGTGTGTGTGTGTGTGTGTACCCACACTCCTCTAAAAGCACAGGCGAGCCGAGCTTATTTGGGAGGTTGCTGTGCGATCTCTCTCTCTCACACACACACACACGCACACGCACACATACACATACACACACAGAATGAGATCAGAAGAGTAGATTCTTCCTTTCAAGTTTAACTTTTGCATTGGACAACACTTTGCCTTGGCAAGTGGTGCTCTCTCTTTCCCTGTGAATGTGTATGTGTGTGTAAGATCTTCTTCCTGCAATATTCTGCATTTTTCTTTTCTCTTTCTCCACCCCCACCCCCCACCCCCACAATATGCTGCAATATTTCTGGAAATGCTTGGCTTGGCTTGACAAAACTGAGCCTTTCCCCTCTTCCTCTCCCCTTTGATTCAGAATGGTTTTCATTCTGTGGAATCAAATGGGGCAGCAAAAGCAGGAGGGAGGAGGCTGGGATTCCCTATGCCATCGGAAGTGTTTGAAGTGCGGGGACACAATTCAGGGCTGAATGTGATTGGCGGATGCTCTTTTGCTTCATTTTAACGCGTTTTACATAGCATTGTAAATAACATTGTAAATAGCCTTGTAAATAGTGTTTTATTCTTGAGTGGGAACAAACTCCTGGAGTCAGCCAGGTCTGCAACAACCAATGAGTGACAAACATGAAAGATGATGATGCACAGAAGTCAATGATGTGCTGCAAGAGCTTATTGTAAACACTTTTTAAAATGGTGAGATGTGCTTATTTTTTGTGCATCTGCAGACAGGATGATATTTGGTAAAGGAATACGCAAAGCAGCCCTGTCTGATCATACCCCTAAGGCAATATCTGTCACATTTGCCTAATATGGAATTCAACACCATAGCTTATTTTGTCAGACTTCTTACCATGTCCTCAGATTCCTAAACTAAGACCAAGATTTACACACATAATTAACTGAATATCACATTCTTAGATTCTTTTTGCACTGGGCCTTATTCTGGAATAAGGCTCAGTGTGCAAAGAGCATAAGCAATTTCTCAACCAACTTTCACAGACAATTAACAACACATATTTTAAGTTTGCTGTAGAAAATCTTACTAATCCATTATATGTATCAGGTGCATAGGGCACATCCGCATGGATTTAAAAAAAAGTGGGGTGTAAGCGAGACAGCTTAACGTGAATCCTAATTCGTGTTAAGCTGTCCACATGGTAAGGGAGGACAACACGGGTTCCAGGCCCATCCCCATGAAAACCATGGTAAATCCGCGGTAAACAGAGGAATCCCTCCTCCCCCTCTCCCCCCTCCTGACCCTGAGCCCTCCTACACACACACACACACAAGCACAGATAGACAGGGGAATTTCTCCTCCTCCTCTCCCCCCTCTCAACCCTAAGCCCTCCTACACACACACACATGCACAGACAGACAGACAGACAAACAGACAGGGGAATCAGTTGGGGGCATGTGAAAAAGGAGGCAGACACGGAGCTTTCACCATGCTAAAATCCTGTCCTTTGCCTTGCATGCTTCCTGGCTACAAGGCAGACTTGTGGCCAGCAAGTATGCAGAGCAAACAGCAGGATTTTAGCATGGTGAAAGCTCCATGTCTGCCTCCTTTTCCACATGCCCCCAACTGACGGGGGAAAGGAGAGAGTCAAGGAGCTTTCTCCACACTAAAATCCTCGCTCAAATCCTGCCGTTTGCTGTGCATTCTTGCTGGCTACAAGTCTGTCTTGTAGCCAGGAAGCATGCAAGGCAAAGGACAGGATCTGAGCGAGGATTTTAGCGAAAGGCGGGACAGTTGCCATTGCAGCCTTAGTGAGGGGGACAGTGAAGCCCCACCCACTAATGCTTTGAAAGTAACCCCCAAGTGTCCCCATGCCCCCTTTATAACATGCTTCAAAAAAGTCTTCAAAAAAGGATCCAGGGGTGATCCAGGCAACTATAGACCAGTTAGCTTAACATCAGTTCCATGTAAGGTGATGGAAACCATTATTAAAGACAAAATTAGTGTGCACATGGAGGAGCAAGCATTGCTGAACAAAAGCCAGCATGGCTTCTGCAAAGGTAAATCATGCCTCACAAATTTATTGGAATTCTTTGAGAGTGTCAATAAACACGTGGATAAAGGTGAACCAGTAGACATTGTCTATCTGGACTTTCAGAAGGCTTTTGACAAAGTCCCACATCAAAGGCTACTGAGTAAACTCATCAGCCATGGAATAAAAGGACAAGTTCTGTCCTGGATTTGTGACTGGCTTAAGGGCAGAAAGCAGAGAGTAGTAATAAACGGCAAATTCTCAGGGTGGAAAGAAGTAAAAAGTGGGGTCCCTCAAGGCTCAGTACTGGGACCAATGCTTTTTAATTTATTCATCAATGATCTAGAAGAAGGGGTACATAGTAAAATAGCAAAGTTTGCTGATGATACTAAATTATTTAGGGTAGTAAAATCTGAAAGAGATTGCCAAGAGCTCCAGAGGGATCTCTTAGCATTGGGTGAGTGGGCAACCAAGTGGCAAATGTGCTTTAATCTTAACAAGTGCAAAGTAATGCACATCAGAGCCAAGAATCCAAATTACGTCTATAAACTGATGGGGTCTGAGCTTTCTGCAACACACCAGGAAAGGGATCTCGGAGTTCTGGTGGACAGTTCCATGAAGGTGTCAACCCAGTGCGCGGCAGCAGCAAAAAAAGCAAATTCAATGCTGGGAATAATTAGGAAGGGAATAGAAAATAAGACAGCAAGTGTCATTTTGCCCCTTTATAAATCTATGGTGAGGCCACATTTGGAGTATTGTGTACAATTCTGGTCACCACACCTCAAAAAGGATATTGTGGAACTAGAGAAGGTGCAGAGAAGGGCAACCAGAATGATTAAGGGTCTGGAACACCTCCCTTACGAAACCAGGCTGCAACGTCTAGGCCTCTTCAGTCTGGAGAGACGGCGTTTGAGAGGGGACCTGATTGAAGTATATAAAATTATGCACGGTATAGAAAGGGTGGATAGAGAAAATTTCTTTTCTCTATCGCACAACACTAGAACCAGGGGGCACTCTATGAAGCTGATGGGTAGGAGAATAAGGTCTGACAGGGGGAAGTATTCCTTCACCCAGAGGGTCATCGGCTTATGGAATGTGCTGCCGGAAGAGGTGGTGACAGCTACCAGTCTGGATGGCTTTAAGGTAGGGTTAGACAAATTTATGGATGACAGATGTATCAATGGCTACTAGAACGAATGCCTAGGTGCATCCTTCAGGCTGAGGGGGGGGGAGGAACTGGGGTGCTTCTAAGCCCATCTGCTGGGACTCAAGAGCAGGAGAAGGTTTGTCTTTGTCTCTGCTTGAGATGCCCATGAGCATTTGGTGGGCCACTGTGTGCGACAGAATGCTGGACTAGATGGGCTGTGGCTGATCCAGCAAGGCTTCTCTTATGTTCTTATGTTCTTATGCTCTTGCCCCCTAATTCAGGGTGAGTACAGTTATAAAGGGTTTTTTTAATTCCGAATTAGGGGATTTTATTCCGCTGATTTAGGGCTTTGCATGCGGACACTTGCGAGGTGAAATAGCTTTTGCCTCACAATCGCCTTGCCAAGCTGACAAGCCCATAGTCTTCTTTATTTTAGTATTCTTCTAAAAACCAAGCACGTACAAGTACTGAACTTGAAAACAAAGACTTCTAAACTTCAGTAATTCCCATACTACTTTCATGATTTCTGCCAAATGTTGTACTACTTGTACTAACTTTTACTACTTAAAATTTAAATTGTCTCTGTTTTTTTACGACTACCACTGATAATCTGCATACTAAAATCCTCTGGTGTAACATACATAGGGAACACTGCTTTAAAGCAAAAATGTAAGTAATATTACCATTTATCCCTAGGTGGGGCAGTAGAGTTAAATTTAAGCAAACGGAATATCCGACTCAGAAAATGAAGTAGAAAGTTAAGAGCAAACATGTAAAAAATATATTGATTAGGTTTGTGCAATATGGAAGAGAGACAATTCTTAATCTCTATGTCTTTCATTCACTTACGCTCTTTCCTTCCGGGAACTTTGGTCTATCATCATTTGCTGACTATTCTGTGAGATGTTGTTGCACTAGTGTCATGGAAAAATGTCCACATCATTAATTAAGCCACATTTCTTCTCCTCCCCACAATGCCCACAGCACTCAGTGACCTTTTAAAAGATGTTTTTAGACCAGAGGCTGTGTGCTTTTCTACCATAGCATATGATTATGCCTGCAACTTCAACCTATCAAGTAAGTTACAGTTTACCAGCAGTGATAACTCTTCCTCTGCATTAATACATTTTGCTTTCGAAAATGTTTCTTTAGCTATTAAATGCAAGTGTTAAAATCACAGAGCTGAAGGAAGAAAACAGGGATTCTGCACTTGTTTGCTATGTAGGAGGTGGAATTTTAGCAGGAACTACTTGTCATGCCAGGTATCCCTACTGAAATTCTGTTCGTTTTTTACAATGCTAAAAGTATGTGCTTTTTCCACGTGCCATTCATGTGCAAAAATACAGTAACACTAGGCACAAACATTACATAGGGATAGCCAATATTATTCCTAAGATTCAATTTTTCTTCAGTACTATCTACTGTCACAATCTGGCTAGTCTCCTTGATATTTCAAAAATATGTGGGTCTGGAATTGTAGGCCTAGTAGGCTTCTGGAGAATGGGGTGGGAGGGGATGGGAGGTTTCAGGGTGTCTGTTGAATCTGTGTTTATTGTTTTTACTCTGTGTGTTTTTTTAAATCATAGTATGCATGGTAGACTTGTTTTCTTTGCCAGAAGGGCATTCCATCCTAACTACTTCCCTGATAGGACTGCACCTAAATCCAGCAGAAATACTTTCAAAAAGAATCTCTTTTATGTGCTTATCTGTTTCTCAGAAGTAGTATACCTATCTGACCACATTAGAATCCATCTTATTCTAAAACCCAAGGAACCCCATTCCAGTTCCAATAAACCACAGCCATTTAAAGGGTTACAGAGAAATTCTATTTGTGTTTCTTCAGAACATTACCCTTTATAGTTTTGATTAAATGTATATGGGATTGTAGTTACAAACTGTCATGAAAAGGTTCTTCATATAATAACAGGCAGTGAAAAGGAAATTCACTGCAAGAAGTAAGCAACAGTCCTGATCTAGCAAATATGTACTTGATTTCTGTATGTACGCAAAGAAAACTGTACACACTTAAGACATTCTTCATTCAGAAATCCTGAATGGATCTACACTTGATCTTTGTGCACCTGAATGTTTAATGTATGTATCTTTAAACTTTTTATTCAATGAAAGCTAGAACCATAAATCAGATGACAAGAGATTTAGAGAGTGACCAGACGCATAAAAAATGCCAGCATCCAGCCATACAGAAACTGAGTGAGCAGACTGCCCTGATGTTATGTCAGGCCTCCACTAGCCTCTCCCTGAACTCCTCCCAAAAGACTGGATTTAAAAATGTACAGAGTTCAGTATTTTCTTCACTATGTGGTTACAAGCTGTGTTTGGTACAGTCTGTGCTGGCGGACCATCAGATCAACAGATCCAGAAATTGCCAGGGGTTCAGAGGAAAGTCACAAAGCCCCACCTTTTTCCTTGGGACAGCTGGTGGTTCATTTTGCACCAGAAAGTAGAGGGAAATACTGACTTTAAAAAAAAACAAAACCTGGCATTTGATCAAGTCATCTGGAGAGACCTAAATTATTTTGCATCAATGTGTTTTATCATAATCTGAAATTTATAAAATCAAGCAGTTAGCAGAGCTATTTTACACAGCATATAATGAAACCAGAATATTACTCATTCTTCTGTCTTAACAAGTCTACATTTTCAACTGAAATAATCTATTTTATATCACATAGGCCCTTTCTGCACTTACTTTCCTTTAATCTGCATCAGTGTGTCCGGAATAGTCCAGCCCACTGATCCAGATTGTGGGAAGGTGTAAGGTGGGTGAGTGCAATAAGCAGTGATGTCATGGCTCCTGATCAGCCCATGCTGTGGGAACAAAGCTTGTGTAAGCTTAGTGGCTGCATCCCCATACCTCTGAGACGGTGCTTTTTGGCAGTATAGTATGGCACACTGTTGAAAGGTGCCCCTGATGATCCTGAACACAGGAGGCATGTTATCTACATGCCTCCTGTGTTTTGGATCAGGGCCATGGTGGTGTGCTGGTAGACCCAATTAAATGGTCTACCAGTAATCCAGATTACCCCCCCTCCCAGTGTTAGCCAGTTTGGTCTGTGTGAGCCAATATGGTCTAGTGGTTAAGGAGCCAGACTCTCATCTCGGAATACTGGGTTTGATTCCACCCTCCTCCACAAGGTCAGCTGGCTGATCTTGGGCTTGTCATGGCTCTCTTCTGAGCTCTCACAGTCCCATCCACCCCATAGGGTGTTCTGTTAAGGGGAGAAGAATAGAAAACTTTGTCAGCCACTTTGAGTTCCCTTAAATGTGTGAGAAAAGTGGGGTACAAAGCCAACTCTTCTTCTAACCTAAAAGACTTATCTTTTCTAGTCATTTAATCATAAAATTGGCTTGCTGTTTGTGGTCTATTGTAAATGTTCTTGTCCTAGAAAAAGGCTATCTGGACTGATTTCATAGAGTTCTGCTGTTTGAGGCCTGCCTCTGTATATTCACTGAGAAATAGCTGAAAGCCAGAAATCTTTCCATCCATCTTTTTCAGTATTTTAATTCACAATTTGAAATAGGTAAACATTTTCTAACAATCTAAACATTTATTTAAATGGCCAGAATATGCCTTGTGTTGGAAAGCAGCATGTTAAATACTGAAATATGGAGGTGTGTGTTTTGTTCCCCTGAACAATATTTTTTAAAAAAACCACACCGCCTACCAAAATGTTTTCAGAGTTCCCAGAGAGAAAAGGAAGGACTGGTATGGTTTCTTCCTGCAAAGAACTCTAGCAGGCAATTCACAGATAAGTCAATAAATGTAGAAAATAATGTGAAAAAGCATCCTTCCTTATTTCATTCTCCAATAAAGGTACATATTCACATCACAACAGAAAGGCAGGCCCTCATCAGATACAAAGACTTAGCAACAGCAGCACAAGCACAAACCAGTTAAACACAAAGACTAATGGGATTAAGTATCTGATGCAAAACCACACAAGAACTGTCTGTTGACGGAACTGACATAGATTAACAAACGTGCATTAAAACTTCTAAATGCCAGTGAATGAATTCAATCAAAACTTATTTTAATATACTTCTGAAGAGAAAGTCTGAAAGTTGGTCAGCACTGATACCTAAGCTGATTGTACTGGTTTGTGTTTATTCTATTATTTAAATATATAACCTTCTATTCATCAAATGGTCTCACAGCGAATTACAGAACTTCAGAGATTTTTTAAAAGTATGCATGACAATGAAATAAAAAGATTGTTTTCTCATCAAACTAATAAACAGAATTCAATGGGAACGGTAATGGGGAAGAGGAAGACTCTATCAGCCAAC
Source organism: Aspidoscelis tigris stejnegeri (assembly GCA_023333525.1). Classification (NCBI taxonomy): domain Eukaryota; kingdom Metazoa; phylum Chordata; class Lepidosauria; order Squamata; family Teiidae; genus Aspidoscelis; species Aspidoscelis tigris. Next base: position 34,790,924 of record JALMGA010000004.1, on the reverse strand, counting down.
GATATTCTTATTGTAATTTAAAGGCTTGTCCAGGGTGGGAAATTTAGTGGCATTATGCTGCACCTATGGTGGGGTCACCTCAAGTATCGTAGGCAACCCTACCATAGCCCTGTTTTTTCACCCCTAGAAAGAACTTTTTAACTGTTGCTGGAAGACCCAGCATGGTTGTGGGTTTTCCAGCTGTAGCACCTTTTAGGGAGCCACTTACCTTTCTGGAGCAGTGACTGTAGCTCCATCGAATGCATGTGTGAAGGCTGAAACAGCCAACCATGCATGTGCCAAGGTGGTGGTGTATACATCCAGGAATTTGAGGGCAACAGAAGAACCCAGATTGTGTGTTACCAAAATTTGCTGCTGCCACTGCACTGAAACTTCACTTTTCAGATAATGGGAACAGTATGATAGCTGTGGCCTTGAATCTGTTTCTGAGTGAAAAAGACTCCATGCTGGGATTATCTGATTACAGGATAGTCCCTTTCTGGCCAGGAATGTCCTCTGAAAAAATAGATGTTCACTTTGGCCTCTGGCCTCTGAGGACTTAAGACAATCTCAGTCCTCATAAAAAGTGATATGTGACTGCCACCATTAATTGACTGATTGATTGATATTGATTAAAGGATTTATATTCTACACTTCACTATAAGTAGTTGTGACCTAGGGTAGGTCACAACAATTAAAATATAATTTTTTAAGAATATGTGTGGAAACAAGAAAAGTAGAAAGAAAAGGTGGGCACCTTGCTGACCTGATCTTTTCAGAGGAGTATTGAAAGTGCATTAAAACTTAAATATAGCTGGATCCTAAAGGAAAAACAAGAATATTTGGAATGGGGAGATTCTAGATCGTTGAACTGGTTGTAGCCATGTGTCAGCAGGCAGCCTGGTACATATTGAGGGAATAGCTTTTTACATAGATGTTTGAATAAAACGTCAAGCAGGTTGGTGCTTAACAGCAAGGAGAGAGACCCAAAGTCTATTTTCCCTAATAGGAAAATAGAATTTAAAAGAATAAAAAATGAAGGGTGCACTAGGCAGTGTGCCAAAACATAAGCAAAAGCAGATTTCCAGTGGGGTAGCACAATGCTTACCCAGACAGAGGACAGTAACTTGGTACAGGAAGAAAGATATCATTTAAAAGCACACCCTTTTGGCAATATAAAGATATAGAGGAGAAAAGGAAAGAAAATAGCCTGTTTCTAAGAATACCCTGTTCTGTCTAGTACAACTTGGTTTCTCAGCCAGGCGGATTCCTCTTCAAAGCAGGAGCAGAGAACACACGTGGTAGCAGGAACTTGAGGGCCATGTGGTGTGTGTGTGTGGGGGGGGGTCCAGGTGGGAGGAGGAGAAAAGAGGAAGAGCTAGGTGGCCAGGAAGTTTTTATGTCCTGCTACTCTATGGGCAAGAAGACTTCTCCCCAAATCCAACCCGAGGGAGGGAGGGACCAATGAGGTTTTAAGGCTGCAACTTTTGAAGGTTCCATTCAGGTGAATGGAGAAGGGATTGGAGATGACAGGAAGGGGGGGCAGATGGAAAATTCTGTTTGCAGCATGATATGGCTTCCCCTGCATGTAATAATCTAATCCAATAGGAACAATAGCTCCTGATTTTGGGATACATTAATCCTTTTAAGCATCGAAGGTAAAGATCTCCCCAGATAGTTAAAATAAGCAAAGGCTGTCCAGGGGCTACTGATTTCCCATTGAGGTGTTCAGATCTGCATAAATATACCAAAGGAGTGGTCTTTTTATCTGTCCAGCATTTCTAGGAAGGTTCCTGAAAGCATCCTTTAGAGACATTATTTTCTATTTTGACAAGCCTAGCTTGGTGTTATGATATTTCTCATAACTCCTTGCATTCAGCTTTTATGCCAGCTAATAGATGCCAACTATCACGTTTGCCATAAGACTTATAAAGCAGCATTGCTTGGTAGTGTCTTATACCTGGTTTTGCTATGGCTTCAGAGAGGGGGGGGTTGGGGGGTCACACAGGCTACACATGTAACTTTTATAATTTGTGGGGCTTGGGGGCACTCCATTAATTTCTGACTTCTGCTGTGGTTTAACAACAAAAGTATTTGTTTTTTCTTGTGTTGCTGTCTTTCACTGTGATTTAAGAACTGAAATGTTTGGTTGGGCCATTAAGATAGGGAGAATTGTTATTCTAGTTAGATATTAGGAGCTGGGATTACTGGTGACTATGTGAACACATCCATGTATTTTTCTTGGCAAAGATACAGAAGTGGTTTGCCTTTATCCTGTTCCAGGGAGATGGCCAGAACTCAGCCTGTGACTCTTTGCTTTCCAGGCAGTAGCTCTATCACTGAGTTAAGGGCACTGTCCCAGGGAGATTGCCCCCTTGTAAATTCTCCTAGGTTGTATTCACACCTAGGTTTTATTCAGCTTCAATCCACCTTTAGAGTGGAAGAACACATCAGCAAAGTGATCAGTCATTTTCTTTCTACCATATCTAACCCAAAGGTAGATATACTGAGTTAGATAATGCTGAAAGAAATCAGCTTGTTACTTTGCTAACACATTCTCTCACTCTGAAAGTGGACTGAAGCTGGATTAAAATTTAGGTATGAATGCAGCCCTAGAATTCTTGCTGGCTTTTGAGACTCTCAGACTTAGAATTCTGCTGGAACAACTGTTGGACAAGTGAAGTCACAGTTTTGCAGCGCTTCAATTCCTGCTTGAATATCCATTTTCAGAACATACATGGAAAGATAATAGTCCCCCAGGACTAACCATTGTACCTTTTGGTATCTTGTTGGCTTGGTTTTGATGAGGGAGATGCATTGCGGAGGAGGACAAGAAGAAGGAGGAGGAGGAAAAGGAGGAGGCAGCTAAGGACTGATTTCTAGAAAACGCCTGCAGTGTTTGAAGCATGACCTTTTGAACTAAATGTTCCTTCCTGTCCTCTTGTCATCCTTCCTCTGTTTCTTCCTGAAAAAGGGAATTGAACTTTGGTTCACACTGTGGTCTTTCAGATGGACATTAGACCACTATATCAATTTCATATGCAAAAATTTATAAATACTGAATACACTCCTCTGTTAGAAGTCTTCAGTTAGAGAGAGCTAGTGTCATTAGTAAGAGAAATTACTGCCTAAAATTAATGCAATACAACAAGCTGAAATAATGTTCTATATATTTTGTTAATAAATCAAATTGTTTAGTTTTGTGTAGCTGGTCTGTGTAATCTAGAGCAGTGGTTCCCAAAGTTGTCTGGGCTACGACCCATCTAATATAAGTTTACCAACTCAGGACCCACCTCTAGGAAATTTAACCGTTGCCAGTATGAATAAAGGCTCGGTCGGTTGGTATGTCGTTCTACAGGCAGGGCCCACTCAATATTCGCTCGCGACCCACCAGTGGGTCATGACCCATAGTCTGGGAAACCCTGATCTAGAGGAATTATGAATGGCCTAGAATCTCCCTGTACATTCTTACCTTTGAAGCTATTTAGTCCTACTTCTCTATATTCAGTAGATGATGGTAAGTGGCTGTAAGGTGGGCATTTAGAAGCGAACAAGATTTTATCATCCATAAGTGGCAGGATACAGAGAGGGGGCAGGGGGCATTTCAAGAAGCCATTTAGTGTCTTTTGCCTGGAACTGAACTCACAAAAATTCATCTTTACCATTTGGGGGCATCATTAAAACTGGCCTTATTTTCAAAGCCCCATGTATCCTACATAACTGCTAAATTAGTATACTTGTAATCCTTTCTGGGGAAAGATTTAGTATTTCCTTTTTTGCACTGTTGCAATTCCCCTCAGAAACTAGATCTGAAAGCTGGGAAATAATTGAGTTTCTTTGACATTGTGAAATATATTAACACTACCAAAATGCTATAGAGGCTTGAACCAAATATTTGGTTCAAAAAGTACAATACACTACAATGTGACAATGTTGTAGTGTATTGTACTTTTTGAACCAAATATTTTTATTATGCGTATTAAAGCAAAGAAATAAGCAGTTATAAAAGATTAAAAATAAACATAGACTTTTCCCAAGTCTCCAAGATAGCGCAACAAGACCAGGGGGAGAAGGAGAACCCCATGCGGGAGCTGCACATCCATAAACTCTGCCTGAACATTTGTGGTGGGGAAAATGGAGACAGGCCTAAACAGGCAGCCAAGGTGCTGGAGCAACTCACAGGCCAGACACTAGTTTTCTCCAAAGCTCAATACATCATCAGGCCCTTTGGGATCAGGAGAAATGGGGAAAAATGCGGTTTGCTGCACTGTGTGTGGTTCCAAGGCTAAGGAGATCTTGGAGAAAGGGATGAAGGTACAAGAACATGAGCTGAGGAAGAATAACTTCTTCGACACAGGAAATTTTGGCTTTGGGATTCAGGAGCATGTTGACCTGGGGATCAAATACAACCCTAGTATCAAGATCTATGGCTTGGATTTCTGTGTGGTTCTGGGCAGATTGGGCTTCAGCACTGCTGACAAGAAGTGCTGCACAGGCAGTATTGAGGCCAAGCACAGGATCAGCAAGGAGGAAGTCATGTGCTGGTTCCAGCAGAAGTATGATAGAATCATCCTTCTTGGCAAACAAAAGGTAGATAATTTTTTTCCACTAAAAAAAATAAAAATAACCATAGATGGGCAAGATCAATAAAACAAAGGCTTTTTCTGCACCTCCCTGCCAGTGGTAGGAATCAGTGGAACAGGCAGGCTCACTGATTTTAACAACAGAAAGATGTGGTCTAGAATAGTGCCCTTTACATGATGTCACTAGTCCAAACCAGTCCATGCAAGAGCCTCAAGAGCCAGTTTGGTCTAGTGGTTAGGGAACCAGACTCTTATATGGGAATACCGGGTTTGTTTCTGCCCTCCCCCATGAAGCCAGCTGGATGACCTTGGGCTAGTCACAGTTCTCTTCTGAGCTCTCACAGCCCCCCCCCTTCCTCACAGGGTGTTCTGTTGTGGGGAGAAGAACAGAAGGTTTGTCAGCCACTTTGAGTCCCCTTAAATGGGTGAGAAAATCAAGGTAGAAAAACCAACTCTTCTTCTTCTCAAAACTCACGAGAGCTTCAAGGATGCCTCTGATGGCAATGAACTTTTGTTCCTAACCTTGGAGCCTTGGAGGGAGGCACAGTATGGCATGCCACTGAAATGCATGCCTTCCGTGTTCTGGATCAAGGCCCTCTGGTATGCCAGTAGACTTGATTAAATGGGTCTGCTGCTGATACCAATAGGCCTCCCTAATCTGGATCACACACCTTCTAATACAGACAGAACAGACCAGCAGGGGCCCGAGAGTCACACTGAGAAGTATATCGATATATTAGGCCTTTTCTGCACTGAGCCTTATTCTGGATTATATTCCAGAAAAGGGTCCTCCATTCACATTCTAGTGCAGACAATGGCAGGTCCTGGTAAGGCCCTTTTTGTAGTCTGCAACAGCATGCAAATGGCAGATTTCTGTTCTGGGATGTAATCTAGAATAAGGCCCAGTGCAGAAGGGGCTTTAACTAAATAGAAGAAATTGAATGTTAGAAGTAAGCATACTTTTATATTATGATTATTAAAACAAAAACAAAAAAGCAGCTATGAAAAATTAAAAATGATAACCATAAATGGGTGAAATCAATAAAACAGTAAAGCAAGTATCAATAAACAGATTGAGGCAAGGAATTGTTACCACATCTTCTTTTAATATTTATGTAAATTATTGTTAGGACAAGTTGTTCCAGGTGGCAGGACATTGACCATCAATAGCAAAAAAGAAAATCTGTGTCTGGTATGCAGGTCTCCTCTCAAAGTACAGATTACACTTACTTGAAGCTTTTGCTGGATACACCGAAATAATTTATCTGCAGATAAATTAAAAACTAAAATGTGTTGTAAAAAAATTAAAAACTGTAGGTGGAAAATCCATGATCAAATAATTACCCAGGTAAAAAGCTTTAACTACTTGGATATACTTTTCCATCACACTTTATAACGGAAGTTATAGGACTCTATTACAAAGAACAAAAATCACTAAAACAGCTTTGTGCTCATTCTTTTACTCTAGAGAAGGGAAAATTGTCCCGACAGCTATCTAAATACAAGTATTTAGCACCAAAATCATTTCGGAGCTTTAATCTGGTATAATGTTACTAATAACAATACAGATGCCCTGAAGGCAACTTTTTAGGAGCCATATTAAATCTTCCTAGCTGTATGCCAAATTCACTTATTTTTTTTGAAACTGAACAGTGCCCCATTACTATTAAAAATCTGGTTAAATGTAATAAAGTATTCGTGTCAAGTTTAAAAATACAGTTGATAACTGAAATCCCAAAAGTTACATATACCAGTGTATTATCTAAACAACTAGTTATTCTACTCTGTCTGCATTAAGCAGTGTGTGACCCAGTTCACTTTGTTGATGTGTTCTCTCACTCTGAATGTGGATTGAAGCTGGATTAAACCTGAGGTATGGCCACAGCCTTCAGGCCCTTGTCCAGAACACAGAGATTTTGCCAGTGCATCCAAATGTGTCACTAGTGGCTGTGGTCACACTTAAGGTTAAATCCAGCTTCAGTCCACTGGCTGTTCCCATTTGCTTGGTGATAACAAAGGCTCAATTAGAATACTGCAGTTCCCATTCAAATTGCCCAAATCCCCAACATGGTGAAACAAGATCTTTTCATCTCTGTCCATTGTCCTTTGATCCTCTGACTCCTCTCCCTGACAGGGATAGGTTTCGCTACCTTTTTGCACAGCAGTAGCATAAGCAGAGCTCTTCCCACTCAACTTCTTCCCCTCTCCAAAAGTTCTGATTTCTTGATTTCCTCCCTGTCTGTGCTTCCAGAGGGAATTTGCAGATGAAAGATTTTACCGGACAGCTGAGAGTCCTTGTGGCTTCCTGGAGGTGAAAGTTGCTTTCCCCCTTTTTTTTGGTCATCTTTTGGAAGAAAAACTCTGCAGCACGTGATCTGGACTTCTGAGGGAAGGTGTTTTATTACCCACCCCAGCTGCCAATCTCTGAATCCCGTTAAGGTGATTGAACAGTGGGACAAGGTCAGCAAGGACATCATGGTTCCTGGACAGGTTCAAGGAGAGAAGATGGGATTTTCCCTTCCTTCTTCTTTGCTTTGAATGAGATGCTCAGGACCAAGCGGGGCTAAAAAAAGATTCTCTCTGCCATTGCAAGTTGTTACAATGTAATGTATCTCTTGTAATTACAGTGGCATTCCCAAAAAGGAGAAATATATGTTCAAAGATCCAATACCTACCTTTTTTTATATCCATACAGAAAAGACAAGGGGGCAGACCTTCCCAGACATGAAATCCCACCAATCTAATGCTGTCACTGACAGCGGTGGCAGGCATTGGCCAGAAGGATACTGATGGGACAGCCTGGGAGGCAGATCTCCTTCTCAAATAGTCCAGTACCATTCCCAAAGGGGGGGGGGGGGGAAGCGGGCTAGCCGCCAAAACAGGACAGAGACCTGTTTTTCCAAGGACTTTTTTTCTGAGGATTTTTGCAATATACTCCTCGTAAAGTCTGGGAATAAAAATTTAAATGGGTTTGGGCCATCACGAAATGGACTAGATTTGGATTTAATCTTGTATGGGAACGTAGCCTGTAACAATCAACTTCATTTATGAAATTTCATTTGCTAACTAATCAAATAGCAACACATAATGTGTTTCTTCACAACTTGAAGTTTAATTCAATTTGCAAAGATAATGGGACAAGGGAAGAAAATTCTGGGTATCTTACCTGGGATTTAAAATAGCTTTTGTTTTATCTGGCATTTAAAATAGCTTTTGTTCCTCCTTGTTACAGACTGGAGTAATAAAAAAATCTTAGTACTGTAATTACAAAATGCAATTTATATTAACGTGTACTACAGAATTGCTTTTGGTTCTATGCCAGAAAACCTTATACTTATTTTTTTCTATTTTTATTTTTAAATGTATGCACATGAATATATATTTCATTTTGTTGCCTTCATCAGAGGCTCCCAATGTTCACACAGTATTGCAAAGGCAGTTTTCCAAGTCAGTAGTTTGTCTTCACTCTCCATCTTGTCGTGAGGTGAATACTTTAACCCAGTTTCAGTTCACTTTCAGAGTTAGAAAACACTCCAAGGAAGCTAAAGATGGATTTTCTTAGATTATCCTGAAAGAAAACAGGTTGTCACTCTGCTGAGTTGTTCTTGTACTCTGAAAGTGTACTTAACCTGGATTAAAGCTTAGGTGAGAACGCAGTGCTGAAGATAGGTGGTCACTGAGCAGTTTGTAACTCCGTGGGGCTTTCGAAGACTTTTAAGGTTTCTTTGCAACCGTTTACTCTGAGGGAAGCATTCGCCTTAGGAATCTCGCGGACCCGAAAGCCTGACAGGGAAACGTTTCCTCGAAGTTTCTTCTCCTCGCAGCCTCACTTTCAGTTTTCCAGCCAACGAAACTCGCTTAGCAACCTCGGAGTAACCTTCCGGCTGTTGTATCTGCGTGTGTCAATACAGGGCAGGCGAAGAGCAGCCCCGTAAGGGCAGAAGCAGCGCGCGCGTGACCTTTACTCTTAAACTCCCCGTTTCACAATGCGAGCCGCGAAGGCGCTCGGCTCGGGGCGTCGCATTTCCCGAGTAATTACTAGGGCCCGGCACAGCCGCGCTATACGGTGCGGAGGCGTCGAGCGCGTCGCCACCGTCGCCCGCAGGCAGCTTTTCTGAGGCGGCGTCGGCCGCTCGGCATCTCTGAGGGCAGAGCTGGGCGTGTGGAGGAAGAGGGCGGGGGCGCCGCAGAAGGCAGCGATGACACTCGTCGCCCGTTCAAGGACACGCTGGGCGCCGCTGCCGGACGGCGAGAGCCACGTGGTGCGCGCGGGCTCAGGGGAAGGCGATTAGGACTGCGTGTGCTCCTGAACGTGTGTGTGTGTGCGCGCGCGCGCGCGCGTCAGCTCCTGGGGCAGCCCTCGAAGGGGTGGCCGTTTATTATGGGCACTTTAAAGGAGTCGCCATTCTCTCCCGCTTGACGACCGAGCGTCGGTTGGGTGAGGAGAGAGACGGGGCGCGACGAGCCCCGTGAGGCGGGGACGCAGACGCAGTCGACGGGGCGGGGGGATTCAAGATGTCCAGCGCTTCTCGGCGCCCGAGGAGGAGGAGGAGGAGGTCAACGGGGTGGGCTCGACTCTGAGCGCTTGAGAAGGGCGGAGTGTCGGAGCCTCCTTAAATGAGAGGCGGGGAGAAGCCCGTTTTCGCGTCGCTGAGGGTAGGGAAACAGCGGTGGGCGGGGGTGGCAGCGCGAGCACAGAAAGTCCTGCCAAGTCGCGGCGGTGTAACCCAATGGCCGCGCGTGACGTGAGCGCGCACTAAAACCTGACACTCGCCAGCTGTTCGGGCTCCTCCTCGGCCCCTCTTTTTCCCTCCCCCCCTCTCTCCCCCTCCCCCGCGGCGTCGGCGTCGGCTCCTGCTGCCCCAGTGCATTGTGGGCGCAGTCCGTTGTTCATTTGCCATTCGACCTGGGGCCGGCGGGGCCTGGTGGTGGGGCGGAAGGGTTGCTGCTGCCGCTGTGGGCTGAACCGGATCCATTGTGGGGAGAGCTCGTTCGAGGAAGAGACCGAGGTGGCGGCGGCGGTGGTGACGACGACCACGACGACGACTCAGGCTTGAGAATAGGATCCCGGGCACCACCTTCCTTTTTAAAATTTCAGGAGGGCCGGCAGACTTGACTGGAACTGCTTAACCGGGTGGGTGGGAGGGAGGGAGACAGCGAGCGCGCTGGTGGCCTTTCCTCCCCCCCTTCCCGTAACTGTGGCCGGTTAGAAGGCAAGAAGGGGGACTGTTTAGCGCGAGGCGGAAGAGGGGCGCGCGCGAGGGAGGGAGGGAGTCAGGCGGGCGGGGGGCGCGCTCGCCCGCCATGTTCGCCGAGATGAACCGCAGGACCTTGGCGTTCCGGGGGGGCGGCCTGGTCAGCGCCGCCGCCACCACTGCCACCGCTCTGGGAGGCGGCGGCGGCGGCCCGACGGCTAACGGCAGCAGCGGGGCCGTCGGTGTCGTCGGCGCGGCCGAGGCCTGGGGCCGCGAAGAGCCCGGGCAGCTGAACGGTCAGGGGGTGGAGGAGGAAGTGGAGCTGGAGACGGTGGAGCTGGAGGCGGCCGAGCTGGAGGCCCCGGACACTGCCGGGAAAGAGCTCTTGCTCTTGCCCGCCTCCTCGCTGGACTCGGCGGGCGCGGCGCCGTCGGCGGCGGCTGCCAACGCGGGCGCGGCGGCCGGACCCATGTTTGCGGAGAGGAACCGCCGCACCTTGGCTTTCCGCGGCGGGGGCTCGGCGGCGGCGGCGGCGGCGGCGAACAATGGCTGCGAGGTGGCGGGGGCGGCCTGGTCGCGTCGGCCGTTGAACGGCCGGGGCGGTGGGGGCGGCGGCGGCGAGGAGGAGGAGCTGGAGCTGGAGGGCTTGCTGGAAGGGAAGGAGCTGGTCCAAGACGGGGGGTCGCTGAGCGACAGCAGCGAGGACGAGGAGGACGGCGAGGGGGGCAGCCTGGGTGACGGCAGCGGCGCCGAGGGCGGCAGCTGCAGTAGCAGCAGGCGGTCCGGAGGGGATGAGGCGGAGGTCAGCAGTGTGGGCGCGGGGGAGGGGGAAAGCATCCAGCACTTCCCGTTGGCGGCTCGGCCCAAGACCCTCCTGCAGAAGATGCACGTCTCCTTCCAGAGCGCCTGGCTGAAGGAGTTCCCTTGGCTGCAATACTGCCAGCAGACCGGTCTGGTCTCCTGCGCCTGGTGCGCCGCCGCCGCCGCTTCGACGACCGTCTCGGCGGATGGCTCTGGCAGCAGCGGCAGCAACAATAACGGCAGCAGCGGCGGCGGCGGTGGGCATGATGAGCTCTGCAAAGGCACTCGCAACTATAAACGCGCCTTGCTTCTCAGGCACCACGTCTCCGCGGAGCACCGACTCAACGAGCCTGTCACTGCTGATCAGGTCAGTTTAAACGGGCTGGGAAGTGAATAATACCGTCGTGCTGCGTGGAAGAGGGTGACCAATAGGTGGGGGTAGGGGGTAGGTAGGGCGTTATTCCACTCTTTCAGGGAGCCTCTTTCCCGGCAGCTTGTCCACGTGTGTGAGCAGCTTTACATTGATTCCTCTCATTGCCTGAGTTTGAGGGCACATTATGCTCCCGGTTCACCTTCTGCCTTTTGTAAGCAGATTATTCTGCCTTCTGTTTTCAAGCTGAGTTGACTTAACAGTTTTGTTTAAAAGCTGTATCAGTGAAAAGCCCTATAGCCTTTTCACTGCAGAAGCTTTCATACATTAACTTGTGTTATTTTTTTTAAATGGAGTTTGTGGTTTTCATTGATGTCTTCTATGTAAGGAATGGGGGAGGGCAACAGTAATGATCTCCAAGTGGAAAGTAATCACTTTAGTCAATCCTTGTTAGTGCAGAAGATCCACCTTATTTTGCTCTGTGTCAATTTATGCTTTCTGGATTTGGAATCATCACATTTTTTGTTGTGAACATGAATGGCATTAACGTATCACCTGTTATTTGAAAGAATGTGTAATAAAATGTAAGGAGAACCTGTATATTAAACTTAAATGAAACCTCTAAAAGATTAGCAGGATTTCCTGAAAGGACTGAGGCTCACACCTCACCCCATCCGTGGTAATGTTTTTTAAACGTTGAGCAACCTTGGAAAGTATTAACTCGCTTTGGTACCTAAATTGTGCATTTCCCACAGTTTTTATGAGAGTGATGTTGGAAAGCAAATGAAATATTGAGCTTTTTGTATGTTGCTCTGTTGCATAGCTTGGATTCTCTTGGGAGATTATGGAAGTCTTTTAAAAGCTCAAACCTACTTTCTATATTAATAAGAATCTTGTGCTGTGCCTTTTTTACTTATAATAAATAGGTTATTAAACAGTTTAATTTTGAGGGAATAGAAATAATACTGAGATTTGTTACACTTGCTACTTCTGTAGCTGAAGACCTGCTTGTAAATGATTAAATATCAACTTAAAATTGCAGTGTGGTAGAACTTGTTATATTTCGCAGCTCTGTTCCATTTGCAAGCAGTCTCTTCAGGTAAGATAGCTGAGTGATGAGATGCCACAAAGTAAAACGCAAATACAACTAATGTAGATGTATATTTAAATACCTGACTTATCTGGACTGTACTGCACTTGACCGCATCAGATATGTGTCAGAAATGGATTAATAGGTTTGACTTGTGATATCTATAGTTGTAATGAAATTGAATTAACTTTTGATGTCTGAATCTGAAAGTCTTTCTAGTATTAAAGGAAGTCTACTTCCTATATGTAGCCTATGTTTAGACTAGAGTTAGGAGGTGGCTGCAGCTTCAGTCTACAACTCAGAAAGCATTTATATCCTTAACCTGTTTCTTTTCTCTCCCCCCTCTTCCTTCCATGCCTTGGTGTGTTATCTGAGTTGGGCAGTAGTAGAGCATTACTCCACAGGACAACAGGTTGTGCTCTAGATTTCTTAATCAGGCATTCACAAGTGCAGTTCCAGTGTTTTTCTTCTTTTTCTGAAAGAATCAGCTGGTATTTAGTACCTTTTCCATACTGGACCAACAGAAGCTCAGAAGAATATCAGGAAATGTGCAGTATTACCTTCCAGCTCCTTAGAGCTGCCGGGAATGAAGGTGATACGCTGCTTACCTAGTCTGATAGGAAGGGTAGTATTTTCAAATTTCTGAAATTTATGCCTTGTGTGTTCATCGATTGAAAAGTTTCCTCTGTGTGATTCATTAGGTATAGTTTTCACATTAATTGGCAAAAAAGTTTAATGGAAGAATGATTTTCAGTTATAACTAGGACCAAATGTAATGATTAGAGTGTTTTTAATAGTTTCCAACAATGTGTCATACTTACAAGTGTTTAATGCTTCAGTAACTGGAGAGGATGTTATAATTCTTCCTATGTTTTATAAATGTGTCTGCACATCTTGGGAGTGGCAGTAATTTCAGACTATTTTGCAGAAGATAAGTTAGTTCATATTTCTGTTGTACTGACTGTTTTCATTTGACTTTAGGGTATCTTTGATACTTTTCTACAGTCTCATCTAAATTTCTTGTATATATTGTGTTTAGATATTTTCTTATAGATGACTTGGATAAGGCAAAACAAGATTTTTAAAATGTGGTTGCCTAATCTCAGAGGGGACCCAAAAAATCAGGAAAGTGCCTGCCTTTTGACTATCTTGGGCATGCAACCAGAGTCAGAAAGAATCCTTCCTGGTATTTAATGGGTACTTAATGGGTACTTCTAGTGACAGTGGAAAAACACCCAAGGAGTTTTCCCCACAGTTCTTGGTAGTGGAAAGGAGTTTTATTTGCCAGGGATTGTAGTGGAGATCATCTTTTTTTTTTACTGATCAAAATTTTGTTTGGCTAATTTTGTTTTCCCTCAGAGGAAAAAAAATATTAGTAAAGCTATTCCGTTTATGCAATGCTAAATGATGGCAAATAGGGGTGTTGTATAAAATTCCTCTGTAGAGCGTGGACTACTATAGCTTAAATAGATGTATGAGGTGCAATTTAAATTGGTACAGTAATCTGATTTATAGTTTAAGGAGCCATAAAGTGGATGTTGTTTGTCTCCAGATCTCATGGGTGTGCGTCTGAAGGTCTGTTCAGTGCTTAGTTGTTACCTTTGACAACAATACCTTACCTGGATTGCCTCCTTTACGTCCACATTTTTGCTTAAGAACTGAATATGTCTTTTTCATTGTTGGTGATTTCAGAAAACTCCATGTGTAGGTAGTACTTATTGTTTGCAAACCTGGTTTTGAAATAGGAAAAAATCTTTAGCATCCTTGCTGTTAAGTGCTGCAGAAATCAAAGTGAAGCCCTTACCAGATGGACTTGTGGAACCAGTGGTAAACTGTCATTGAAGTGGCAGGCCCTTTGGGGGCCTGTCCTACTGGCCTATTGCTGCAGTGTTCCTGTAGTGGCACTGTGTGGCATGCTTAACAGCTGTATGTTTGGTCAGCTGCTACATGGCTGCCATGTTCTTCCTTTCCCACCGTTACTGCATCTTTGCAATAGAGTGCAAATGGCAGGTGTTCCCCAGTTTGTGCTTGCTGTGTTGCAGAAGCAGATTTGCTGCTTTGTAATCAGTGCCTGAACACAACCTGAAAAAATAAAGGTGTGAAATGGTGTTGTGCATTAGCCATTGCTGCTGTTTACTTGACAAGGAGCCTATTCACACTTGGCTTTATTCTGGAATATATCCTGGAATAGGGACTTCCTGTCCACATGCTAGTGCAGGCTTCAGTGGGCCCAAAGTGAGGTCTGCCAGAGTCTGCATTAGTATGTGGACCACAGACCCCTATCCTGAGATATACTCCAGAAAAAGGCCAAGTGCGAATAGGCCCAAGATTTATATAGGTGCCTAAATAGTATTTTCTATGCATCTTACAAATATGCATAAAAATAAAGTGTCAGTAAATAATAGTAAATAGCTTTGATTTCAGCTTTTAACGTTCACTTAGAATCCTGAATATGGCCTCTGTAGGTGCACAAGGTAACTCAAGGTATGACTAATGACAATGAGAGGACCCGAAATCACTGGCTTTTATAGTGCCTCCCCACTATTAGCAACTGTTCCATTTCCACTGTAGTATTTTGTGATTGGAGCCTGTACACATAACTCCATGTGTGTTCACAGACTGTGACTTAGCGTAATATTATGGCATTCTGGACTAGACCACAGGTTCCATAGGAATCTATTGAAAAATAAACAAAATGGTATATAATTGTAGTTTGCACTTTCTGTGGAATTGCTCATTTATATTCATATTGGGTGTTTTTCCACTGTCACTAGAAATACCCATTAAGTACCCATTAATGGGAACTTAATGGCATTTTTGTACCCATTAATGGGAACTTAATGGGTACTTCTAGTGACAGTGGAAAAACACCCATTGATTCCCTCTGTCAATCTAGTTTTGTAGCTTTGGACAGGCCATGTTTGTTTTTTTTTAAAAAACTGTTGAATTTAAGCAATATTACAATGTAGAAAAAGCTCACAACAAGCAAGGAACTCATCTACAACAATAAACCAGTAAGTGAAACACATTCACAATCTCAGGACTAAATGAAGATTGAGAATAATTGGGTGATGGAGACAGTGACAGATGACAAAACCAAGCTATTATCTCTTATTTATAAATAATGAAGGGAATGACAGATTAGACTGCAAGGATGGTTCATGAGTGACACCCTCAGTAAGTTGGGTCCAATGGTCCACAAACTGAACATGTTTATTAAAACTTTTCATTTTGTCCAGTTGAAGAAATATGCAGTTATTGAGAGTGTAAGTCCAGATTCTGGCAATCCACAGTGGTGGACTTGTGGTTTGCAGACTTCCAATGGCTGTTGTTAATAACAACCTACATAAGGCTTTATGCTGCAGAGAATCATGTTCATTTTTGAAGTGAAATAAAAATACAAGGGCAGGAGACAAAACTAGATCAGATTGGATAATTTTAAATAAAATTGCCTGAAAGGAGTTCCAGAAATGTGGAACCCCTGCTTTTTGCCTTAGCCTTTGGCCAAGGTTGTCTCATTCCCCCCTCAGTCACAGTTTTATTAACAGACCATTGAATGCATGGCTTAAATCAGAGCTTTTAATTATGTACCTTAGTTTAATCTGTGGCTTGTTTTTAGTACCTTGTTTTAATATGTATTTT
Organism: Aspidoscelis tigris stejnegeri; assembly: GCA_023333525.1. NCBI lineage: Eukaryota > Metazoa > Chordata > Lepidosauria > Squamata > Teiidae > Aspidoscelis > Aspidoscelis tigris. The sequence continues at coordinate 34,775,264 of JALMGA010000004.1, read as the reverse complement.
ACCTGTGTCGTGTTTTTAATATGTTTTTAAAATGCTGTTTGATCTGTTGCCCACCCAGAAACCTTTGGGTATGGGGCGGGATAGAAATGGAAATAAATAAATAAATGTACAGGAAGTGTGCCATGTTCTTGTGAACATAGTGTATCAATACTGTTTTACTTGAAATGGTAGGACCACAACAGTATAAAGCCATCCCCTCTTATAATACAGTTTCTAGGTTCTGTTATAGACCATTAACAGATTGAAGTATTTCTTCTTATAGGTTATTGAACATGTAAAATGCTCTTAGACATTATTTAGCATCCAGGACTTTCTTTTGCTCTGTCTGCCTTTTTTACAGTAAAAGTCCGTTTGTGACCAGACTGAGTTCTGCATGTGGTTTTATATGATTTGGTGAGTTTGGCAGTTTTTGAGATGTGTGTCAAATGTGGAGGAAGAAATATGTGCAGTTGTAGTATGTGAAACTGCACTTCATAAGCAATCCTGACTGTTGAGGTTATGATATGCTTCAAACCAAATCTGTATGACTTCTGGTGTGCAGCATTGGGAGATCAAGCTGGGGTGACTCCAGTGCTTAGAGATACAGTATCACACTCTGTAATACTGGTTGCCAGGAGAGTTCTGATGTGGCATTTTGATTCCAGGTAGCTTTCCTCCTTCGTTTTGCGCTGAGAGTCCAGTTGCTTATTTAAAGTAACTGAAGAGAAATAATGGTCTAAGTCAGTGGAATTTTAAAAGGTAGTTCTACCCCCCCCTCCCAGTTTTATATTAAAGTTAATTGCGCCTTCTACACTTTTTCAGTATACACAGTGTATTTGCGCATACAAAGAGGGACAGCTATACTTGCGTATTTGGAAATAAAGCCTATTGAACTTAATGAGACCTGTTAATGATGTGTAGAATTGAAGTGCAAAAAACTCCATGTATAATGGTTATGCTTTAATTGTTTGTGAATCATTACTGTTGTTTACAATAACTATTAATAGGGCTGTTTGTTCATAAAAAATTGGAGTACCTAAAACTCTGAATTATATGAGAGGATCTGGGGGGAACCAGCAAAGTTATTGATTATATCAGGATAGTACCCCTGAGTGGTTGTTGCAGCTCTTAAAAATTGGCTATTTATAAACAAACAAACATAAATAAATAAATAAATCCCATCCTATACCCAAAGGTCTCAGGGTGGGTAACAACCTTTAAAACAACAAATTTAAACCAATTTAAAAACCAATAATATACATAAAACATTTAAAAAGATTCAGCATATTAAAATACTACAATAATAGTATCTGCCATGGGGGGGAAGTATAATCACATCCTCCAAAGGCCAGTGCAAAGAGGTGCATCTTTACTGCCTTCCTGAATATATACAGAGAAGGGGCATGACGCACCTCAAGGGAGAAACTGTTCCATAACCTGGGAGCCATTGCAGAGAAGGCTCTTTCCTGTGTGCCCACCTGTTTCACTACTGAGGGTGGTGGGACAACCAGGAGGGCCTCAGCTCCAAATCTTAAGGCATGGGCAGGTCGGTATGGGAGAAGGCGTTCCTTTAGATATTTGGGGCCCAAGTCATTTATGGCCTTGTAAGTCAAGAGTGAACACCTTGAATTGGGCTCAGTAGTGATTTGGCAGCCAGTGCAACCCTTTTAATACTGGTGTGATGTGCATCCAGTTGACTAGCTGTCCCAGTCAATAGTCTAGTAGCTGCATTTTGCACTAGCTGCAACTTCTGAACCATCTTCAATGGTAGTAGCTCCATATGGAGTGCATTACGGTAGTCCAATCTAGAGGTTACCAGAGCATGGATAACTGTGGCCACGTTGTCTCTGTCCAAAAAAGGTTTCAGTTGACGTCCCAGGCATAGTTGGGAATAGGCACTCCTGGCCACAGCCTCCACCTGGACTTCAAGCGTTAGCATGGGAGTCCACGAGTACCCCCAAGTTACGTACCTGTCCCTTCCAGGGCATTGTAACCCTATCAAGGACAGAGTGTCTCTCAACTACATGGACCCGAGACCCTGTGACACACAGCACCTCTGTCTTGTCTGGATTCAGTTTCGATTTATTGGCCCTCATCCAGCCCATTACCACCTCCAGGCACCTGTCAAGCAATTCAACTGCCTCTCCTGATTCAGGAGGCACAGAGAGATCGATCTGGTATCATCTGTGTACTGATGACACCTTACTCCAAATCTCCTGATGACCTCTCCCAGCGGCTTCATGTAAATGTTAAACAGCATGGGAGGTAAGATAGGCCCCTGGGGAACCCCACAAGTGAGTTCCCAGGGTGTCAAATCAGAATCTTCCACAGCCGCTATCTGAGATCAGCTCTGGAGATAAGAGCGGAACCAATGCCAAGCATTGCCTCTGACTAAACTCCATAGCCTTTCTAGGAGGATACCATGGTCAATGGTATCAAAAGCTGTTGAGAGGTTCAAGAGAACCAACAGGGTAGCATTCCCCCTGTCTCTGTCCCAGAGGAGGTCATTAACCAGGACAACCAAGATGGTTTCTGTGCCATGACCAGGTCTGAAACCAGATTGAAATGGGTCTAGATCAGTGGTTCTCAACCTGGGGGTCAGGACCCCTTTGGGGGTCAAACTACCCTTTCAGAGGGGTCGCGATGAGTCTCCCACCGCCCTACCTCCCACCTCCCAGCTGCCCCACCCCCGTGTTTGGGGGTCTCCACAACATGAGGAACTCCATTAAGAGGTCGCGGCATTAGGAAGGTTGAGAACCACTGGTCTAGATGATCAGCTTCTTCCAAGCATGCATGCAGTTGAACAGCAACAGCCCTCTCTAGAACTTTGCCTAGAAAAGGTATGTTAGCAACCTGGTGATAGTTATCTGATTAACAAGTCTGAAGATGTTATTTCCTCAAGTTAAGATCCACTGCTATTTTTTTATAGTACTTTACAAATCTTTGAATAGTTTCAGTTAGAGAAACTGCTATAACACATAGGGCTGTACTTTGCTGTTCATTATATCAACCATTTGTTAACAATGTTCAGCAGACTTACAGCTGCTGTTTTGTGACATTAAATTAGCTAGAAGATGATAGATCTTAGTCCTTTAGACATCACCAGTTTACTGAGTACCTACTGCTAGGATTGTTATTGGGCCATCCTTGAGTAACCTTGTGCCTGAACCAGAGCAGTTGCTAGATGTTCAGTAATCAATTTAGCATACTTTGAGTGCTTTCTCATTGCTTATCTTCTGGCTTACGTGTTCTTCCCTAATTAGGGTTAGATGTAGTGTATCATTGGATCTGCAGTATCATAATCACAACTAGCTATAATGTTTAAAATGTAGGTGGCATTCTTAGCCCGTGGTGGATTCCTGAGTGTTCTAATCTCATTCCATTAATTGGTGACTTTAGATCAATTTATTGATTAAAAACTGTATAAATGAATACAGTACTTAAGTGCATTGATGTGACTTTTAAAGACCACATGTTGTAAATTATATCAGGGTAACTGCGATTGAAAGACGTGGTATAGTTTTGTTTCTGTCGTCTGTTGTATAATAGTACTGAAAACAAAGCCTGTCATTTATAGAGGTGTGTTTATTTTTTTAAAAAATAGATCAAACATTAATACATACAAAAGGATTGGATCAGAGAAAGTACTTATGGTAGCATGGATTTAAAAGAAACTTTTCTTTTTCACCTGCTGTGGCTTGGGAATGCTTTTTAAAATGGAACCCCTGAGAACTATGGAACCCTCCTTAGCATATGTGAAGTGTGAAATGTTGCAGTGGAAATCAGTATAAGCTATTAATGAAGTATCAAATCCAAAGAGTACTTTGAACATAAGCCAAAATCAAGGCTGGGTTTCTGAAACTGAAATTGCACATTAGCAAATGAATTTACAACATTAGGAATTTTCACCAGGATCAGTCATTTGATGATATAGTGATTATTTGCTGAACTAATGTTTGGCTTTATGAACAACACTGAATTTGCATCCCTAAAACAGTTTTATGTAAGAAGACAGTTTAGTGTGATAAAGTCGTGACACTATAAGATTATAAGAAACCCTACCGGATCGGGCCATAGTCAGTCTAGTCCATCATCCCATCTCGCACAGTGGCCCACCAGTTGCTTCTGGCCATTTTTAGCAGAAGACAGAGGGGAAAGTTTTCAGCTCCCTGCAAAAGGCCTAAAGGCATCTTGCCTGTTTCTCCAGCCTGGAGGCAGTGCATAACCATTGATACATCTGACCTCTGTGAATTTGTCTAACCCATTCCTAAAAGATATTCATGCTGGTTGTTGTCACAACCTCTTCTAATAGTAAATTCCATAGATGGATGACCCGCTGGGTGAAAAAAACTCCCTTTGTCAGTCCTAACTCTCTTGCCCATCAGCTTCATAGACTGCTCCCTAGTTCTAGTGTTGTGTGGTAGAGGAAAAAATGTTTGCTTTCACCATTCCCGTGCTATGCATGATTCAGTCTGGTCCTCTCAAGGCTGAAGGGGCCTAAACATTGCAGCCTAATTTCATAAGGAAGGTGTTCGAGCCCCTTGATCATTCTGGTTGCCTTTTCCTGCAGTTTTTCTAGTTTTGCAATTTCCTTTCTGAGATGTGGTGACCAGAATTGTACATGCTATTCCAAATTTGACCTCACCATAGATTGACAAAGAGGCATAGTGATGCTTGCTGACTTATTTTCTGTTCCTTTCCTAATTACTCCTAGTACTGAATTAACTTTTCAGTGCTGCACAGCGTTGACATTGAACTGTCCACCTGAACCCCAAGATCCCTTTCCTGGTTTGTCAAAAAAGGCTCAAACTGTATCAGGTTATAGGTGTAATTAGGAACGTTGCTTGATTGTGTACTATTCTGCATTAAATAAGATTGAAACACATTTGCCACTTGGTTTCCCTCTCACCAGATATCAAGAGATCTCTCTGGAGCTCTTCACAGTATTTTTCAGTTTTTGCTACCCTGAATAATTTAGTGTCATCAGCAGACTTTGCCTCTACTTCTAGATCTTTTATAAATAATTTAAAGAGCACAGGTTTCAATACTGAACTTAGAGGGACATCACTTAAGTTGATGAGACCTGAGGTGATATTAACGACTGAGTAGTATGAATGAAAAAGACTTGGGATGTTTTCAGGAGACTTCTAAATCCCTCCTTCATGGACTGTATGAAGGCAGGTGTTTCAGATAGTGCTGCCACCAAAACCTACTTCTGTGATGATGGAACAGGAGGGCTTCATTGCATACCTCAGCTTTGAGTTCTTTAGGTCTTTGTATGTTAGTAAAACATGTATGTAACATGCAGTTAGGCTGTACCTCAGGCATCCTTGTGTCAGTCTTCTGTACTTCTGAACAAATCGCAAGGATAGCCTTGCATAGCCATTGCAACAATCTAATTGTGAGGTTACCAGTGCTTTAATCACAGAAGCCAGGGTCACTTTATCTGGGAATTGGTAAGTTTGCATACTATTACATATCTGATATCTCTAATAACAAAGAAGGATCTTGAGGCATCCCCAAACTGTTTATCTGTTCAGTCAGAGGAAATTAGGTCCATCCAAAACAAAAATTCAATTTCCAAGGGTAGGCTTTTTGTCTCAGGATCCAGTTGCAATTCATCATCCCTCTGCAAATCCATGGTTACTTCTAGACATGTGTTCAGAATGCCTGCAGTATCTCCTGATGAGTCACATGTTAGAAACAGAGATAGCAGTTGTAACCTAGTGGATCCAGAAAGAGCTTTTTCCTGCAGAAAGTGACCTTGAAGGCAGCAGGGGCCACTCCATTAAATCTTCACATCCTTCATTCACTCATTCAACTGTGCAGTATTTTTTAATGAGCAATAATGGACAGAGGCCTGAGAGGCCTCTAGTGAACAGCAGCTGTGCAAGTATTCTAACTCAAAAAATTGGAAGTGATCTCCTAAAATTAAACATTGAGCTTTGGAGACTCAACAAATGCTGTGATTGCTAAATAATAAAGTGCAGTTGTGTTCTGCACTAAGGGCATGATTACCATTTCTCATATTCTCCAAGAAGCCCTATACCATTACATCGCCAGTATCTTTCATTTTATGCCTTAAAAGGTATCTCTAGCTAAGTCAATACAAATATATATCAATTCATATATATCTGAGTTTAAATCAGTATTAATGCTTGTTTTGTTGATATGAAAGGTAAGCTGATCATTAACTGGTTTTAAGGGATAAACAAGTTTTTTAGTATGTAAGAATTAAACAAGCTATTGTGTAATTGCTGACTTTTCTATTTCTTCATTCTCTTTTTGCTACAGGAATCAGAAATAACATCAGAATTGGCTAATGAAAGAGAATGTGACTACAACAGTAGGCCAAATGAAAACTCGTACTGCTATCAGCTCCTACAGGAATTAAATGAGCAAAGGAAAAAGGGCATTCTTTGTGATGTCAACATTGTAGTGAGTGGAAGAGTCTTCAGAGCTCACAAAAATATACTGGTTGCTGGCAGCCGTTTCTTCAAGACTCTTTATTGCTTTACAAACAAAGAAAGCCGTAACCAAACCACTGTTACTTACTTAGATGTTGTGGCTGTTCAAGGCTTCTCTGTCATCTTGGACTTTCTGTATTCTGGTAACCTTGTACTTACGAGCCAGAACGCAATTGAGGTGATGTCTGTGGCCAGTTACCTTCAAATGACAGAGGTTGTCCAGTCCTGTCGCAATTTTATCAAAGATGCCTTAAACATAAGCATAAAATCAGAAGCTCCAGAAGCCGTTGTTGTGGATTATAATAGAAGGTCTGTTAGTAGAGAAGGATTGTCTTCAAGGGATCAGAAAGTTGCTAGTTTTTGGGCCACGCGCAATCTTACTAACTTGGCAAGCAGCATAAAAACTGAAAACGATGGCTACTGCATTGATGAGAGCCAGTCTGAAAATTACCAAATAAATGATTGGGTCCAGGGCAGTTCACCTGAAACGGCCGAAAATGAGTCTCAGGGTGAGGGAAAGGTCTTTGTATGGAATGATATGAGCTCACAGGGACAATCACTTCAAGAACCTGGAAAAGCAAGAAGGAAAAACCAAACTGCAAAGAGGTTTGTTTACAATATACCACCCAATAATGAAGAAACATTAGAAGAATGTGCAACTACTCAGGCATCGGTCCAGTACCCAGAAGAAGACTTGCAATTTATTAAGGAAGAAGCAGGTAAATGCTAGTATTAAAGGCTCTTGCTGTTTGGCTTCTATCTAAGTGCATTTTATGACTTGAGTGAAGTCTGGATTTTACATTTGCTCATTATTAAATTGCTCTACAGTAAGGGTTATTTAGAACTATCCAAAATAGCTAAAGTACTAAAACATTTTATTTTATAAGGCCATTTTAAGAACATAGGAGGAGCTGTGCTGGATAGGGCCATAGCCCTATGTCACACAGTGGCCCATCACTTGTTTCTGGGCATTCTCAAGCAGATGACAAGGGCAAAAGCTTCACCTGCTCTCAGCCCTGCAAATGGCTTTTAGAGGCTTCCTGCTGTCTCTCTAACCTGGAGGCAGTACCTAGGCATCTAGTCTAGTAGCCATAGATACACCTGTCCTGCATTAATTTATCTAATCTTTTCTTAAAGCTATCCATGCTGGTTGCTGTTGCCACCTCTTCTAGTAGCAAATTTCATAGACCAATAACCTTGGTGAAAAAATACTTCACCTTGTTGGTCCTAACTCCTGCCCATCAGCTTTATAGAGCGTTCCCCGCTTCTAGTGTTGTACGATAGGAAAACTCTCTATCCACCTTCCCCCTTTTCCACACTGCATGATTTTATATACTTGAATAGGTCACCTCTTAAACACCATATTTCAAGACTTCAACCTTTAAGTCTTCAAGTTATTTCTATGCTTTTTAGGGTACTTTTTTTCTTTACAGTAAAAGAAAAATATTGCTTCAGTTTGAGTGCCATGAAAGAATGGCTCTCAGTTCTTAATGTATATTATAGAATAGTTAATTCTGTATCTACGTGCTGCTCAAATAGTTTTGAATCAGTATAAGCCTGTCTTTTGTATTGGTGGTTAAATGTGTGTACTCTTGAAATATTTACACTTGAGGAAGTGCCTGGATGGGGCTCTTAATGGCTGTGTTCTTAAATGGCCATAGTGGTAAATATTGTTACTTCCTGGTTAAACCAGGTATGTAGATTATTTTCAGTGCTCTAAGTTGGATTTAAAGAAGACTTTAATGGGGTGAAACTGCAGGGGAAAAGATGTAGTTTAGATGTTAGGAAAAAATTTCTAACAGTAAGAGTGATCAACCAGTGGAACAGGCGGCCACGGGAGGTGGTTGGTTCCCCTTCGATGGAGGTCTTCAAGCAGAGACTGGACAGCCATCTGTCTGAGATGGTTTAGGAGATCCTGCCTTGAGCAGGGGGTTGGACTCGATGACCCAGGAGGTCCCCTCCAACTCTACCATTCTATGATTCTATAAAGTAGCACATTCAGACTTAACTGTCAAAAAAGCAGTGTCCACGTTCTTCGTGTGGCTCCTCACAGGTTTTATACTGCCACAAACAACCTTTTAATTTACTAAATCACCCTCTACATGTTTAGTATATCAGTCACCATTTGCCCTAGCTGGTATTGCCAATAATTTAGGAGTTAATAGCTTTTGTTGTGGGTTGTATCCCCTTGAACAAAATCCACCAGAGAAAAAAAAGGTACTCTATACAGGTACCACTTATGGGGCTGATATAATTGGGTGGCCAGAACAAAAATACCCAGGTTTTTCTGCAACTCTATTTTCTGTCTTTTTAAATATTTGACTGTCAAAGATCTATGTTGCTTTCTTCAGATGGCCTTTGAAACTGCAAGAGTGCTTAAGAATCATTCATATTATAGGAGGGATTACTGTATATGGGCTTAGAAGTGTTGAGGTAGTTTTATCATGCACCCCTCCACCTGCTTCACCAACAAATACACCATTTGTGGAAGTAGAAATGATGTCTCAACAAACAATATACTTATCCCTCAAATGTTTTGTAGGAAATGATTGTGCTATTAAACTGTTTTCCTCCATTTGATGTGGTCCTGAAAAATTGTAGTTAATGTAGTTTCAGCTCTGTGGTGATACTGACTGCATTAGGTAGTCTGTATTTCCCCTCCATGCCATTGCTGCCTTACATTGGTAGATTGGGCCTTTGCAGTTCCTTATTCTTCCACAGGCAGCCATTATAACACACTTCAGTACTACATGGTGGTTTGCAGAAACCAAATTACAAAGTTGTGAGAGAGGAACTGTATAAACAAACACAATGTGTATAATTCCTTTTGTTCTTGTTCTCTTGTTTTTATTGTTTTAACTTGCCCTGGGACTTTTGGGTATAGGGGAGGATAAAAAGCCAAGTCCCTCCCCCCCCCAAAAAAAGACAACTCCACACTAAGTGTGTAAACACTAGTTAAATATGATGTATAATATAAGTGAGATATATATCAATGTGGCCAAATAATATATCTCCTGGAAAGGGACAGATCAGTCCTGATAGTTGAAATGCACTTCTAGTCATTGTTGAAAATCTGTACTCAGGTTCTGATCTAACTCGAAGTAAATTGGTGTGGATCAGTTGTCAGGGTGACCATATCTAACTATGCTCCATAGGTCATTCTGAATCCAGACTGAAATGAATCTTGGTAATCCACTTCCTCCAAAACTCCTTGGATCTCTAAACGAGGAAACTTCTGCTTCAGCTGTTGTGGAGTATGGTTGATCACTGTGGTTCAGAATTAACTAAAGAGCAAAGATGAGCATCAATGTTTTCATGAATTTTTTTCTGCAGCACAGCCCTCTCATTAAAAGTAAATGAAATCCAATGGTTTCATGTTTGAGGACTGGGGTATTAAATACAGGAATGCCAAGCAGCAAATGGTATACAATACTTAATTAAGCAATGCCCTTCTTGGCTACCCTTGGCTACTGTCTATTAAAGCCGAGTCATTTAATTTTTCACAGGTTCCTTAGGTAGGGAGAGGTCATCAGAAGCAAAAGAGTACATCTGTGAATGAATATCCATAGATCTGTCACAGCTAGGTATTAGGCTGTAAAGAAAATAAGAGAAAGTCAAGGGCATGTGGTTCAGTGCACTTGTGGGGTTCCCCAGGGGTCAGTCCTATCTCCCATGCTCTTTAATATCTATATAAAGCCACTGGGAGAGGTCATCAGGAGATTTGAGTTGAGGTGTCACCAGTATGCAGATGATACTGAGTTCTATCTCTCTGTGCCATCTGAATCATTTCCATTTCCATTTTTATTTATATACCGCGGTTGAAGCGGTTGAAGTGCTTGACAGGTGCCAGAGGCGGTAATGGGCTGGATGGGGCCAATAGTTTGAAGCTGAATCCAGACAAGACAGAGGTACTGTGTGTCACAGGATCTCAAGTTTATGTAGTTGGGAGACATCCTGCCCTCGATGAGGTTGTAATGCCCTGAAAAGGACAGGTGCAAAATTTCGGGGTGCTCCTGGACTCTGTGCTGATGCTTGAAGCTCAGGTAGAGACCGTGGCCAAGAGTGTCTATTCCCAATCAGTTGAAGCCTTTTCTAGACAGAGATGACTTGGCTACAGTTATCCATGCTCTTGTAACCTCCAGGATAGACTATTGTAATGCACTCTACATGGGGCTGCCCTTGAAAATGGTTCGGAAGCTGTAGCTAGTGTAGAATGCAGCTGCTAGACCGCTGACTGGAACAGCTGGCTAGATGCACACCATGCAAGTCTTAAGAGTTGCATTGGCTGCTTATTCTACAGAGCCCAGTTCAAGGTGTTAACTTTAAATTATAAGTCCCTAAAAGACTTGGGTCCCAAATATCTAAAGGGACATGTTTTCCATATCAACCTGCCTGTCCCTTAAGATCTGGAGGGGAAGCCTTCTTTGTTGTTCCACCACCTTCAGTAGTCAAAGGGCTGGGCACCCGGGAGAGGGCCTTCTCAGTGATGGCCCCCAGGCTGTGGAATAGTCTCCCCCTCGAGGTGCGTCAGACTCCTTCACTGTATACGTTTAGGAAGGCACTGAAGGTGCACTTGGCCTTTGGTTAAATGGGAATATACTGTCTCTTCCCACTTGACAGGCACTGTTACTGTCTTAATATATACTGTTTTAATATGTCTGATTTTAAATGTTGTTACCGGCCCTGAGACCTTTGGATATAGGGTGGGATAGAAATAGAAATAATAAATAAAACCTTGGTGTTGGAAGTAAGTAGTGATTAGGGTTTGAAGAACTGCTGCAATTGTTGCATGGGAAAGTAGCATGAATTGGATGTAGAGGAAGGCAGCAGCCTGTTTATGTTTTATCCAGACTGGACATGACTTGGGTATTGGTTGCTCCTATATCCCTCTCAGGAAGTACAGGCTCAGGGAATACAGGGAAGACTATACTTCCAAGTCCAGTATAGCTCTTTCCTTGTAGTTGAAGCAGGGACTTTGAGCTCTTGTCCATGTGCTCATGTTATCTTTCATACCATTCCATCTCACACAGCTAAGCTGTAGTGCTCAGAGTCAGACATATCCTTAAAACAGCTGTTGGTGCATCTTCCCTGCCCATTATAGTCCCCACCTAACAGAACAGTGATGCATCAAATGGCTCTAGCAAAGAAGATTAAGTATTCTGAGAATTTTTGTTTATGTTGTAAAAACAAGAACCCAATAGGAGAAATATACTAAACTGCAGTTTGTTGTTGGACAGATTGCAGTAGAGGCATGAGACCATCAGGTGTTTTACCTGACAGTCCTTTCTCCCTCTGAAAGATTTATGCAGCTCTGGTCCAGTGCCTCTACTGCTGTTTGTCAAATAATGAACTGCAGTTCATCACATCCTTACCAATAAGTGATAGTTCATATCATTTCAGTACTGCAGTAGCTGTTCCCTAGCAGGAGCCTTATTCATAATAACAACTGTTTGCAACAAAACAGGTAGTACACAGTTCTTGATTCTTCAAGGTAGTAGGCTCTCAGGCAGTAAGACACTACTTTTCATCAAAGTTGAAAGAGATAAGTTCTACAACATGAAACTTGAGTGCATCAGCTAATTTTCTGTTTCTCTTCAAAGCTTGTAAAGACTATTTTTCAGGCTACATGCATAATACGATTCTGAAAATCATATATATTTGCTTTTACAGTCAACCTCTGTATACATAGGGGATATGTTCCAGGTTTTATTTCGATTAATGAAAAACCACAGATATCTCAAAACACAGATAAATGTACTCAATTTCCAATAATTCCTGTGAAATCCTGCAGGATTTCACAGGAATGATGAGAAATCTCACTGGATTTCTCATCATTCCTGTGAATTCCTGTGAAATCTTGCATCATTTCCTGCAACTTCCTGAATGCTCCAAGCCTCCCAAGAAGCTCCAGAGAGGCCTAATGGTACCAGTATATGTGTGGGGGGCGGGGCGGGGGGAGGTTGATCCGGTCACCACAGAAAACAAACCTTGGTTACTGGATCAGCGGATATGGAGATCTAATTGTACTACATCATCATATTTTTGAGGTGCTTGCAGCGCACTTCTGAATTAGATATTGAAATGCCTATTTTATTTTTTCAGAAGCCCATATAATTAATAATGTTCTTATTATTGATCGATCAGGTACAGAGAGTTGTTGACCTCTTGGTCTGAATGTGGCTTAGTCAAACTAGGTCCCTAAATGCTTAGATACGTCAGTTTATCTACAAAGTATGATTTTTAATGTTGACTAATAGCTTAATTCGTGCTCAGTGAAGGAAATATCTTCTATTCCTCCAGAATCAGATAGTTATAGTCACTAATAATTTGAGCTGCAGCACATGTTGTATTTGGAGGAAGGATTGTGTTAGAAAATGAGGAATAAACTGCGTTTTTAGGGGAAATTACTCATCCAAGTTATTCCTGCAAGATCTTGATACCTATAGGTTGGTTTAATGAAGTGCTCTGAGACAGATTGCACTTAGCTGGCATGTGTTACTGAAGGGAAAGGGAGGAGTTCCAAGGCAAAGATATTCCAAACAATGATCTATATTAAAAAGACTACCACACAAGCTCAAAGATGGACAACCCACACTCAGACATCTTGTGCCCAGAAGAGAGATCTTAGGATCTATTCAGATACCCAGCCAAGGATATTCTGTAGCCAGAAAGCAGTGAGAAAGTGAAGAGATCCCTCTATTTCAGTGATTTAGCTTAGTAGGGCTGCAAAACAGCGAAGAAGTGAAATTCAGCTTGAATTAATATGAAAGCTTGGAGGTGGCAGGAAAAGACAGGGATCTTCAAAAAAGCAGGTGATTCTCACTCTGGTTCCAGAAGGCAGGAGGCAATGAGTTTCCTCAGTCCCAAGTTCTCAGGCCAACACCCAGCTGGAAGCAAGGGAAAAGAATATACTTAAGGGCTCAGGGAGTAACTTGAATGGTCTTGTGGTTCTTTTGTGATGGTAGTAGTGAATTCAGGTCATGAAGTTGCAACAAGCGACACAAAGAAGAGAGACACTGTACAGCTTCCCTGAGTTCTTTATATACCTTACTTGTGCTACTACAAGACTAGAAGAAGCATTTCATTGGTAGAGAGATGGCTTGAAATATATCCTTTTTGATTGGTAAATTCAAACGACTGGTTGCTGTAGAACAAGGGTAGGGAACCAGAGAGCCAAATTTGCATGAAGTTTACTGGTAACGTGTAAATTAAAACACTGATTCAATCAAGAACAATAGCTAACCTTCCTGAGCATTCATGCATTGAAGGAACTTCCTGTGTTTCAGCAAACCTTTTTCTATCTGAGAATACAGTTGAAAAGGTGGTGGTGGAGAATGAAGGGGAAAAAAAGTATAAGTTTAAAGAAGGAAACTTTTCTTTTTCCTTTGCCTTGATTATGCAAAGTTTTTAGGTGCTTTCCATAACAGATCATAGTCAGAATACCCATATAGCTGCACAGTTCAGAGTCCGTAATTCTATAGATACATGTTCTATCACGTATGCAAACCTGCTATACACATGTTAGAGTAATGTGTCTTGCTTTAAGCTAAATTTTGGAGAAGTCTTGAATTGCCTTTGTCTTTTAGTGCTTCAAATGTAAGTGACTGGTGCAGAATATGAATGCATAGTCTGCTTTGTATTATGTTGCTTGATGGCAGAAAGAAATTGTGGTATTTCTGTCATCCTACCAAAGAAAGACTATAATTTTATTCCCTTGAGTTATTTCATTTATCTGCACCCTAAGGAAGTATCTTTTTCATGTAGTATTTCACACATTTCCTTCCAAAGATCTAAAATGCAAGATATAGCTGGCCTAACACAGCTAATGTGTCAGCATGCCAATATATTCTTATATAGTATCTTGATATTAACATTTGTTCAGATGTAGGGATTTGAATAGCAAGACTGAACTATGATAGATTTCTACTAGAATGGTGCCTTTCCTGGTACAAAGAAATTATTTAAGTATTTTTTGAAGTTATGTCCTGCCAGTGGTAATAATAATAATAATAATAAACGTTTATTTATAGTGCCCCTTTCACCAAAGGGCATAACAACAAAACAAATATAATCTAGAATAAACAAAACATAACAGACAATACACCCAACAATACCCCCCATAGAAATACAAAATAGGATAAGATAAATACCTCCAACTGAAATTCAAAAAAGAGCAAAACCATCAGCCGGCAGTTAGCTTATGAAACTGAACATATGCCATAACACCATCTGCCATCAGCCAATGGGCTGGCTTCAGACTGAAGAATCGAAAAGATAAGTTTTCAGCGCTTTTCGAAAACGAAGCAAATCCTCCTCTAGACGAAGTGCAAGAGGAAGACTATTCCACAAACGCGGAGCAAGATCTTGAAAAGCTCTCAATCTGGATGGTGCTACTTTTGTAGATGGAACAAGTAACCGCCCCGTAGCAGCTGAATGCAGCGTCCTAACAGGGACATACCATGACACTCTGGCTGCCAAATAGCTAGGAATCTTCAAGCGTAGAGACTTAAAGGTCAGGACTAGTAATTTAAAAGAAACTCTAGCTCGAATTGGTAGCCAGTGGAGAGATCTGCGTGGTATTGACACATGAGAATATTTAGGTAGATTAAGAACCACCCGCACTGCAGTATTTTGAACTAAGGTCAAGGGAAGAAGAGAACATGAAGGGAGACCCGCCAATAGACTATTACAATAATCCAAGCGAGAAATTACCAAAGCTTGGACCAGAGACTTAGCAGTCTCTACTGATAGAAACTTACGAATCCTCCTAATATTTAAGAGATGAAAATTACATGCCTTCGCTGTTGCAGCAATAAAAGGACGCAAGGACAAGCGATCATCTAAACAGGCCCCCAAGTTGCAAGCCGTTGCCACCGGGACCACAGGACAATCCTGGAGGATGACAGATGGGCTAGACAAGGGAGCCGCGGGACGCTCAGGCTGAAACACTAAAATTTCTGTTTTATCCATATTAAGCTTCAGTCGATGTTCTGTCATCCAATAAGACACACTAGACAAACAATCTGTAATAGCACTCCATGACGATGAATCCAACACATTAAAACTTTGAAAAATTTGAACATCATCAGCATAAATATGACGCTGGAAACCTTTATTAGATATAAGAAAACCAAGAGGAAGAGTATACAGTGAAAAAAGAAGAGGACCCAACACCGAGCCTTGAGGAACACCAGCCAGTAAGGGAACCGTGTGCGAGGAGATTCCTTGGAAAGCAACAGAAAAGGAACGGTCAGATAAGAATGATTGAAACCAACCGAGAGCGTTGCCCTGTATGCCCAATGATGCCAATCGTGAACACATGATTTGATGGTCCAAAGTGTCGAAGGCGGCAGACAAATCAAGCAGAATTAAAACTGATGTCTGACGCCGCGACTTTGCCAACAAGATCTCATTTAGTACATGGTTTAGGGCCGTTTCTGTAGAGTGACCTTTCCGAAATCCGGATTGAAATGGGTCAAAGAAATTACACGAATTCAAGTAGGGCAGTAATTGGGATAGAGCCACCCTCTCTAGAACCTTAGAAAGAAAAGGAAGACGAGAAACAGGACGATAGTGGGCACAAATAGATGAATCCAAGCCAGGTTTCTTTAACAAAGGACAGAGCACTGCATGTTTAAAACATGCTGGGAAAATACCCATTAAGAGAGAACGATTCACCAAGTGTGTAATAAACGTCACAAACAAAGGCAAAAGAGACGCATACAGAAATGAGGGGAAAGGATCCATAGGGCAGGATGTAGGGGAAGATGATAATACAATCTGTGTAATATCTGATTCTGTAACTGGCAGAAAATCAAACTGAGAATCAACGGAAGGAAACGGCAGGTCAGCCGAAGGCAACGGGGGTTTGAGACCATTCACCAAGAAGGAATCAACAATCGAATTCACCTTCTGCTGGAAGAAAAGAGCTAAGTCACCAGCAGAGGGATATTGAGAGCCTCCGTCAGGGATTGTAGTTGGAGATAGTAGTGCCTTGAATGTGGAAAATAACTGGCGGGGCATCTTGGCTTGAGCGATAATTTTCATTTGCAAATATGATTGTCGAGAAGCGTCGAGATGGGTGTAGTATAAGCTGCACGCTGTCTTCCAGGTTTGGAGTGAAGCAGCTGAAGGGTTCCTTTTCCACTGTCTTTCAAGACGACGAACTGCTGCACGTTCCAGCCGCAAGTCCGCATGAAGCCAAGGCCGAGGTTGACGCTGTGTCACCAGGTGCATTCTGGAGGGGGCAACAGCTTCTACGGCTGCCCTAGTAGAGTTGTTAAAGTGATCCGCCAGCAAATCTGGACTGGCTTCTTGCACTTGGACCAATGGATTTAAAAGATCCACACCAGAGGAATTAAGAGCATGTGCCACCGAGTCCAATGATAGTTTAGAAAAATCCCTACAAAGCTTCCTTTGGGTCACACGGGGGGGGGGGTGCTTCACAGTCCCCAAATTAAACGCCAACATGGTTTAGGAGTAAGTGTACAGGAGAGAGAGAGAGAGAGAGAGAGAATGAAGCAATATAACATTAGCCTTGTGTGAAAGCAAGGCTTGTAAAACAAGGAACTGGAAAAAATTAGGGTGTCCTTTACAAATTCCCATGCCCAGTGAAATTGTATATTTTAGAGATTTTTCTGATAGTTGTATGGTTAATGCAGTGCCAGAAGCTAGTAGTACATAATGCTGATCTTACAGTATGCATATCTTTTAAATGTATGTTTATTTAAATAAACACTTACAGTTGCAAAATGCAATATAATGCAAAGAAGTAACTTTTCAATGGATGGGATATAATTTAAGTCTGTGACGACCTTTTTATTTCTTGTGAATACTATATATCAAACTTCTCCTACCCCAAACTACTTCAAAATCCGCATGCAGAAATCCCAATTTTTTTCATCTAATCAGTTTGCTCATCAAAGCTATTTGCCACACAATGTTCATCTTCCTAACAATAATCCTTTACGTATTTTCCATTGTTGCTGTTAAATTAAGTGTTAATTCCTTATGTTTTAAAGTTTCATTAGGATACCCCAAAATTTATGATAACCTCAGTTCAGGAGAAGATATTAGATATTCCTTAATTATATTCTTTATTTCATTTAAAATTCAGTGCCAAATTTGGAACCAAAGTAGGTGGGCATTCCCATCACATGTAAAAAAGTGCTTATCTTTCCACATCCTTACCAACAGAGGTCTTATTTTTATATTTATACAGTTGAGTTTAACTGATATGGGAAACGATCTGAATATGATTTTCATGTATTCGCGCACTGGGTAGCTTTAAGAAAGGATTAGATACTGTATTTTCTGGCGTATAAGACTACTTTTTAACCCAGGAAAATCTTCTCAAAAGTCGGGGGTCGTCTTATACACCGGGGGTCGTCTTCTTATATGGCGAGTATATCCCAGACTCTATATTTTAACTGGAAAGTTGGGGGTCGTCTTATACGCCCAGTCGTCTTATACGCCGGAAAATACGGTAAATTCATGAAGGGCGTGTATATCAATGGGTGCATAAGTACTGCCTTCAGGTTGGAGAGACAGACAGATGCCTTGAAAGGCCATTTGGAGGGATTGAAAGCAGGTGAAGGTTTTGCTTTTGTCTTCTGCTTGAGAATGCCCAGAAGCAATTGGTAGGTTACTGTGTGAGTTGACTAGATGAGGTGTAATAATATATTACAAATTTCAGGTAATCTGCCCTGTTGAGTTTTACTATGTTTGTAAAACAGCAGACCTAATTAAAAGTCTCTTAGCAGGTTAACCTTTGGAAGGTCAAGAACCTGGTGAATCTGTAGGTCATATGTATTGCTGAGATATGGTTAGGAAACTGGCCTTACATTTACTATTCTTCCAGCTTAAGTGAATAGTCTATTTTTCTGACATGTATTGTGATATGTAGGATATAGTTTTTATTGTCTTGCTTGCAATTGGATTCTGATAATTTTGCTTTTAATTGGGTATGGAATGGGGTTCTTTCTCTGAAATGTTCAGCTCTTAGGCTTTCTAAGAGATGTCAAAAGGTTGAAAAAATTGAAATTAAAGCAGTGATGGCAAACTGTGGATTTTCAGATACTTCCATTGAAACTGTATTAATTATGGTCAAATCAGTTTTAATTCCTGATGATTGTGTGGACTAATGTTTGGTTTAGTGGTTAGAGAGCTGGGCTGTTATCTGGGAATACTGGGTTTGATTCCACACTCCTCCACAGAGCCAGTTGGGTGACCTTGGGCTAGTCACAGTTCTCTTCTTAGCTCTCATAGTCCCGCCTATCACAGGGTGTTCTGTTGTGGGGAGAAGAACAGAAAGCTTTGTCAGCTGCTTTGAGTCCCCTTAAATGGGTGAGAAAAGCAGAGTAAAAAAGCCAACTCTTTTTCAACCTGTAAAGCAGCAATTCTCAACCTTCCTAATGCTGCAACCCCTTAATGCAGTTTCTCATGTTCTGGAGACCCCCCAACCACGGGGTGGGGCAGCTGGGAGGGGGGAGGGAGGGGTGGCAGGAGACTTGTCGCGACCCCTCTGAAAGGGTAGTTCAACCCCCAAAGGGGTCCCGACCCACAGGTTGAGAACCACTTCTGTAAAGCATAGTGCTTGGCTTACCTTATATGTCCAAAGTGCTATCTCTTTTCAGGCAGACAGTTTTTACCATGTGTAATTCACAGTATTATGTTAAACACACATTGAAGAAGACGACACTCTGTGAGGTAGGTGGGGCTGTGAGAGCTCAGAAGAGAGCTGTGACTAGCCCAGGGTTACCCAGCTGGCTTCATAGAAGAAAGTGGAATCAAACCTGGTATTCCCAGATAAGAGTCCAGCTCCCTAACCATTAGACCAAATTAGATATTGATGCAATATATACTCTTGTTTCAGTTTCTTCTCTATTTTAAATAACTTAAGTCTCCCTAAATTCAATTTTTACTATAACTTCCTGCTGATTGTAAGAATCAGAAGAATTATCTGGTGCCTTGGCATATCTGTTAGTCATAATGTATTCCACATCTGGTGTAATCTGCAGATAACACTTGCTGTAGTAGATGAAGTAAAGATGAATTTTGTTTTATTTTCTCTGTGCTGTTTGAATGCAAATCTTTCTGAATTTTGACTGTCTCTTTCCCTCAGTTTCAAACAGTTCGCTTGTTTTTTCATCTGTGCCTAATTTTCTTATTTGGCATAAGAAGGAGCAGCGGGTTGTTGAAACATGTTTAGAGGGAAACACTGTCAAGTTGTATTCTGTTCATCCCCAAAACCACCTGTTGCAATTGCTGAGCAAAGTCTGGCTGAACAAGACTACAGATCCTTCCTGCTGAAGGGGTCTTGACACCAAGATATTTATGCTGAGCATATTCCGGGTTCCTTTTCATCCAGAGAGGAACCCACTGGTAGGGGTTGTGAGGAAGGTAGAACTATTATCTGGTAGCTACTCTTAAGTCACCCTATTTCACTTTCTAATAGGATCTGTTCTGAATATATTTTGTCCTCAAGTAATTCTGTTGTTCTAGAGCTCTGTTTGTAAAAGGTTTCACTATATCCTTTCCGTCATTCGTTGACCTTATTTAAAATTAGAGATTGTGAGATGTGCTGGTGGCCATTTCAGTAACTGCTTTAGGTTTAACCAGAGGTTCTTTCACAGAAGACAAAATTATAAAAGGAGCTTGTTCTCCCAGTGGCTTCTTCTGTCACAGGTAAATTTTCAGCAAGGAGCTGTCTTGCCTCCAACACTTGTTGCAGTATGCAGTGAGTTACTTCACTGGTTCAATTCTCATTGATGGCAATTTCATTTTTTTTTCAAGAAGACAGTGATTCTTTCTCTAAGGCTGCAATCAGTGGTCTGTCTGCAGCTTCTTGGGTTTTGCCAAGGCACTTGTGGCCATCCTAGAGCTCCCAGACTACGGGGAGTGGCCATTTTTGCATATCTTGATATGCTGATCCAGAGCCCTTCAAATCAGCAACCAGATGGGCGGTCTTTTTTGTCCTTTCCGAACTCTCTGAACTGCTACCAAATTACTTTGCAAGTGGTTATTTTTTTAGGGATACACTAGGGATGTGCATGAATATTCAAAATATTTGTTATTCAGATAAATTTGGACATTTGTGTATGAATCAAATGTCTGGACATTTGGGTTTCCGAATTTGAACAGATATGAATATCTCAAGTTATTTGTGCGAATAGTTCAGACATTCATATCTGTATACATCCACAAGGGATGAAAACAGGATGCATACAGGTACATATGGGATATGTTTGTACCTGTACAGATACAGGGTTGCCACATCCTGGTATTAATGGAAAATATCACTGCCAAGGCTCACATCTGTTGGCAAGGAGGGACCCCTTCACCCCTTCAGGTCCTGATAGATAGCTCTGTTGTTGGGATCAGCCCCACATCTTTTTAATCATAGCTCTCATTTTAAAAAGGGAAAGACTGTGTCTTGCCAGATGCCCTGATATGGACAAAGTTAAACTTCAGTGTGCTATGTCTGTCTCCCTTGTCACCTGTAAAACCTCAGTCATTTGTAAAACACAGACTTGCATATCCATTTTTCAGGAGTCAAAATCAGTGGGGGTATATGTGCTATATCATTCTGACCCAAGGATCCTACATGTTGCTCCAGAAGACCTTTTAACTTATACAAGGCATTTGTTAGATGCTGCAGGCATCACAGGTTAGACGTGGTACTGCCTTCTCTCTCTAGCATCTTTTAATTTCTCTACGAAGGCTCGTCCTCAGGCCTTAAGTATAATAACACTAAAATAGCAGGTTGCATGTGTGTCTTGATATTTTAGGGGAAACTTTATTGAGGTCTCATTATTTTGTTTGGCATTTTCTCAGACCCAACTCCTTTCTGATGGTTCAGAAGTTTCCCACCTCAAAACTAAATTATGTTCTCTAGACACTAATTTATCCTCTCTTTGAGCCTTTTGTGGTGGGTTTCCTTTTCTTTAAATGTCTGTTGGGCACTAAGGATTATACATCCAAAGTACTGAAGACACTTGCAGGAGACACTTTTTGCCTGTCTTCACCCAGTGGTGCTTGGATAGAAGGCTTCTGTATGAGTTGCATGTTGGGTTAAAGCATGTATTGTTTTGGTTTATAGGTTGCTGGGTCCCTCTTCTGTGACACATCATGGCACACATCATCAGATTGCAACTGACTTTTGCAGCCTTTACTCACAGTGCTTTCTGTCCTGGAGATCTGTTGTGCTGCCACATGGGAAGGCCCTTGTAACTTTCTTGAAACCCTATTGGCTGGACCTTTTTTGGTCAGTAGGATTCTGCCTTTGGCAGAAGATGTATTTCAACAGGTGATGGATACATTAACAAAACCTCCTTTCCCTCACTGGTGTGTTCTTAGTTTTGGTATATCCCAGTTATTGATGGGATGTCCAGTGCTTCTCAACCACAAAGAGCGCCTAAGTGAATATTTATTACGAACATGTTTTCTTGGTAGAGGTTTCAGCTGTCCACATTGAATGCTGCATCTTTAGAATGCATAATGTTATTTTCCCCAACATTTCCCCTCTTTTCCCTTTTGTACTGTTTTCTAAGTTAGAATCATGTTTGATATATATATCTCTTCCACTTTTACTTTCATGTCAACATCAGATATCCTTTCCACACTCAACTTAATTGAAGCTCATGCTCTAGTCCCAGGGCTTGCTATCCGTCCACTAGCATGAAATACAATTGTTCCCTCATGGCTCCTCTACATTGGATAGAACTCCAAAATGGACCTCTGTCCTGGGATTACAGCGATGAGTAAAGAAAGGGCTGAGAAAATGGGGAACACTGGAAGGACAGGCCCTTTTTATAGCTCCATTCACAAGCAAATCCAGGGTGAGCCTTACTGCATTACTGATGGGAACTCCAGTACTGCATCTGCTAAACGTCATTCACACCAAGTGCTTAACTAGGCCATCTCTTCATATTCTTGAACATTCCTATCATAAAGTTTGTTATCTTTTTTAAAATGTCCCCCATCCCCCCCCCCAATTATTGAGTTTGTCTGTTGGTTGACTTTCCCGATTGAGCTATCTTTCCTTGTCGTTTCTTGGGTCATGTTGGAAGTCTGCGTTTTGTTGCTGGTCACCTCAGAGCATTAATCTTTCTTAACCAGCCAATGTAGCTCACTTTAAAAGCCACTAGATTTTTTTCCCTTGGGGTTTCCCCCAACAATTATTTGTACTTCTTCCATGACTCCTCAAGTTTGCTAAGCATACTGAATCTGTATCTCACACAAACCTTGGATTCTGACTTCATATTCTCAAATTGTGTCTTCCTGGAACATCTCTGTTAAATTTTCCAGCTTTTACAAGTATTTTTGAAACTAGTAATTTATGGAAGGTACTGCAGTTGGTATCTGGAATTACCTGTTCTGATAGGATTGTACTCTTCCTTGTAATGTTTTGGATTCTGGTGTTTTCCATCTGGTTAGTACAGTGAGTAGTCTGTTCATTTTGTTTGTAGCACGTGTTGGTAATATGGGGAATTCTTTCAAACTCAGTTGACTTCTTTATTTCTCTGAACCCAATACAAATCTTCTTATTCCAGGTTCTTCCATGCAGCAGTCTCAGATTACTAGAACTTGTTCTTCATATTGCATGCATCACATGTGATTAGTTACAGCATTCTTCAGTCTCTGCTTGTACTTCTGGTATAAGTTGAGTTGTATTGCAAAAGCTGTATTGGTTTTAGTTGAATATACACTTAGCTTTGTTTTTTAAAATATCTGCCCCTGTAGTCCCTCTTAACATATTATTTTCTCTTAGAACATCATGCTTTGATTCCACCTACCTAAAATGACTTGTGTCACTCACAGTACCTATTAGGGAACTTCATGTACAGAGATGTACTTGATACTAAGAACAAAACACCAGCATGTTTGGGTTGGTATATGTTGTTCTTAAGACAGTGCCTGGGCCACTTGGCATTGTTTATTTACCCCAAGGAAAGAACTACAAGATGGAGTCAGGTGCTACAGATATCCACAAACTTGGCATTGGTAGAATCTATGACAATATTTGAAACTACCACCTGTATAATGTACTTCCGCTAACTGTCAACTTCTGGTTCAAGGATTTAGAATATAGTACTCAAGAAATGAGAATGATATGTAGCTTCTTATTTTCCGACTACTTCAGTATGCTTTATTTTTGGAATGGAAAAAGCTTGCCTTGTCCAGCCTGCTGTCTTTCTTCTGCAGGGCAAGTTAGGTCACCAATTCAATAATTGCTAAAAGTAAGTACTGGATCATCTCCCTTTTCTGCAGTTTAATGATACGAGAGCAGCCAAATAAGATTATATTTCTATCCCACTGTACACCCAGAGATCTCAGGGTGGGTCACTATAAGGGTGTTTTTCCACTGGCAGTAAGTACCCATTTTAGCACCCATTAAGGACCCATTTGGCTGAGAGCCGGATGAGCCTATTTCCACTATGGACCTCATTAGGGATACATCTGTTTCCACCACAGCTGGGGAAATCCGGATCATACGGGTCCTTCAGGACCCATAATCTGGATTTCATGTAGACCCCATTAAAAGGGTCTACAATGGGGTCTTCAGCCATAAAATCTGGATTATAGGGAGCCTGTTTCCACTGCAATTGAGCAATGGGGTCTAGAGGAGGCTCGGGGGTGCCCCTAAATCAAAACTCCGAAGTCCCTCCAAAGTCATTCTGAAGTTGCCTTTGGAGATTAGCAAAGGCTCCGAAGGTTTTTTTCTGCAGAACCTGTGCTAATCTCCAAAGGCAACTTCGGAATGACTTCGGAGGGACTTCGAAGGGACTTTGGAGCCTTTGCTAATCTCCGGGCAACTTTGGAGATTGTACCCCCTGTCCCCTAAAACACCTGGGGTGACAGGCAGACCCCTTGTGGGTAGATTCGGATTTGCAAATGGGTGCTCTGGTGTTTCCACAGCAGGGAAGCTAGCACTCATTGCTATTGGGTGCTAGACCACTCATGGAAACACATTGGGTACTAGATCTGGATTAAGGGAAGTACCCATTTCTTAGATCCGGGTTAAAGGAGTGTGGTGGGAAAAAACCCTAAATAAAGATAAAATAGATTGGGTAAACCAATAACAGTGCCTTACATGGGGAAGGGATGCTGTTCCCTCAGCCGAAGGCTAGGACATAGAGGTGTGTCTTCATCCGACATCTACTATATTTTCTGGCGTATAAGACTACTTTTTAACCCAGGAAAATCTTCTCAAAAGTCAGGAGTTGTCTTATACGCTGGGTGTAGTCTTCTTATACGGCGAGTATATCCCAAACTCTATATTTTAACTGGAAAGTTGGGGGTCGTCTTATATGCCCAGTCGTCTTATACGCCGGAAAATACAGTGCCTGACACAAGTCAGCATAAGCCAAAATAAATTTTTAGTGTTGTAAGGGAGAGAAAAGTTCCTCTTATGCTGCTAGTGTTTATTACTGAAAGGGCCAGTTTTCCTTCCTGTTACATCTGTTGTATGCAAGATCAGAAAGCTAAATGCTTGCATGCCAGGTTTATTGCCAGATAATCTAGAGCACCTCTTTTCCATTGAGCATATGCTTGTCTACTTTGTTTGTAGTGTTCAGTTTTGTCCATCTACAGCATAGTAGATGTTCATATCTACCAGATTACACTAGCTACAGTCACATACCTGATGTTGGTTTATTGCTTAATTCTTTTCATGAAAGGGGGCATGGCTATCCTCCCCTTACTGGTGATGAGGCTTGAGGGAGTTTGTGTTGCGAAGAAACTATAGACATGTGTGGTACAATAAAATCTTGCTTAATTTTAAGGGTAGGTTACCAGAAAATGGTGTGTGGTATGAAAACTTCAGCTGGTCTGAAGGAGGTGGTACAGGTGTGGATTTGGAACCTTCTGAGGAATGGAAGGTTTGCCAGTACAGGTAGCTGCCCCAGGTGCAAGTTCAGTTTTAGCACTTTAAGGAAGTAGAAGAAGCCAGGAGCGATGTTGATTAAGCTGGCACCAGAAGTTTAAAGCAGAGGTTCAGAGTACAGAGCTCATGTGCTGGAAAGCCTCTCTGTGAGCTCCTGGCTTGATTGGAGCAGCAAGGATTGCCTTATATAATGTCATTTTTCCTAAGGTAAAAAAGCACGCAGGGCAGCTGCCCCATGCAGCAGTTGCTTTTGTACACCTTTCCATGCTCTGAAACAGCCTTCAAATTTTGGAATAAGAAGAGTACACAGACTCTTTTATACAGTCTATAAAAAGTGTAAAAATGAAAGCCTGCTGTGTGAATTCACTCAGTAGGAGCGTGCACTATAATACCTGCTGTGATGAGAAATGTTGGACACAAGCAGAGGCCTCTGTGGCCTTTGTTCCTTTCTATGTGGAAGGACTTCCTTGTAAACCTGGTGAGCATTTGCCCATACAGTCATCAGGTGTTGAACCCATAGAAACAAAAGTTGCTTGGTGGCATAGCAACAAAATTTGCTGCAAAGCTGTGTCAGTTTTGGTTGCATGTTTTTTTCTGACTGCAGTTCTTTATTTTCAATTGTTTATTTCCACTTTCCATTAATTTCTTATCCGCTGCAGAATTTATACTCTTGATATAGATAATGCTGTTGCACCATCACTTTTAGGATTATTGTTTCAGTGCAATTTCTGTTCATTGTACAGTGGCTTTTGTAATTGAGTGTCACTGCCACAGACAAGTGAATTGCATAACATGCTCTAAAAACTATTTTTTAAAAAATTATAAGGTAGTATCTGTCACTCACCTTGTGTTTTCATTGCTAGGCCATTGGCAGCACTGAGTGCTTATTAATAGGAACTTGGTCTGATCTACAAGGTTCTTGTGTTCTTAATTAAAATAATTTATAATGTTGTGGGTCCTGTGTCACTTAGTTGGCTCATAATCCTGTCAGTATAATTTGTTTTCTCGTAATGTTTTACAACAGGTACCTCAAATGATTTCAAGTTTGGAATGTTTTCTGGTATCCCAGGTGATTTCAAGTTTGGATTGTTGCAAGGTACTTCAAATGATTTCAAGTATGGATTATTGCCTGAATCTTGGCCGAAAGAAACCTGGGAGAATGGCAAGTATATCTGCTACATAGTGATGGTGTCTCTGTTCATAGTTATTTTCTGATTCTTGTCAGAAAGAATAATAACTTTTAATAAAAGTGAGTGGAGACATAACTTCTCTAATTATTGGCATTTACATGTATATTAAATGCAGACATGGATATTAACTATACACAGCAGTAAGTTTTAGTCTTTATGGGGAAATGGCAGTCTGCCTGATATGCCCTCTTGGGTATGGTATGTGAGCTGCATTTTAGAGACTGAAATATCCTTTTAAGCTTTTGAATTATTTTCTCTTTAACATTTCCTTTTTTGTGATTTGTACAGATTTTAGAACAGGTTCCCCCCTCCCTATTTCACATGTTTGCCCCTCTAGCTGCAGGTAATGGCTTATCAAGGAACATACTTCCCACACTAGGAAAATATAAAAAGGTCTTTCAGTAACATTATTTTTTGAAATCACCTCTGGAAGACACACTTTTGCACCATGCTGTATAACTTTAAGCTATAAAGAAATTGAAGTTGCTTGCTGGCATTGATTTACTTTTTGTAGTCCATAAGGCACTTGCAGATTTTTGTGTAAAGAGCTTAACTTATAGTGGGCTTAAGTAGTAAAGCCAATCCATGAGAGGTAGTCTCATCTGTATTGAAATAGGTACACTGGACATACTATTATTTATTTATTTATTTAAGAATTTATATCCCGACTTTCACTCAAAGGTCCTAGGGCTGGTGACAACAATAAAAAGATAAAATAACAAAAAATAAAAATATGAGGTTTACTTTGTGCTCATCTTTGTAGATAACAGCCTAGTCAGAAAACACATTAAAAGGGTGACCTATCTTTAAAGTGGATATATTTTCACATTCATTAAGTACTTTAAAAGGAGTATAACATATTGCTCTCCAGTTATTCAGATCTCCCTTTGCTCATGGTTGTGTTGGCTGAAGCTGAGGGTAGCTGGAGTAGAACAGTATCTGAAAACCCCATGTCTGAAAGTTCCACGATTGATGAACTCTGTATTTGAATGTAGACATTCTAGAGATGTACACTGTTTAAAAAACGCCTTGAGAACTAATATGAATGTTCTTGTTTTCACTCAGTTGATAACCTGGGTTTGTTTTCTTTGATATGTTTTTTTAATTGTTTATTTAAACTTTACAAGATACATTGCAGTCCATTACAATACATTGATCTGTTGAAGTTGAATATGTTAGAGTTGCTTCAGGGACACTCCATTCAAAGATAGTTGATATTTGAACCTCCAACACTAAAATCTTGGGACTTTCTTGTTGGAGAAGCCAATTGTGAGCAGTCTAAATCTGGAGTGGTTAGAGAGATTAGTGGATGGAATGCAATTTTTTGGGATATTTGATCAGTGTAAGTCAGAATCTTTCCTGTTATGTCAAAATGGCTTAAGATTTAAGGTAGAGTGATAGCATATTATCACATAGCAAAACGTCTTTAATCTTGGGCTTACAGAATGGATACATACATGCTGTAGCATTTGGGCAAGATGAGGTGAATGTTTTGCCTTATTACTGTTTGAGAGAATCGGGTTCTGCTTCCTCTTCCCCTCTATTGGGAATATTACTAGAATATTAATCAAATATACATATTTAATTTTGGCTCTTGCAAGTGTTGTAAGTGCTATATAACTTGTCTGAAACCTCGATGAAATGCGAGCCTGAGAGACAAGCAGGAGATGCCATGTGCAGATTTGCACTTTCAGTGTTGATGGAAGAAATCAAGTCTTACTGATGTGTTTAGGTGGTCATTCGCACCCTTTGTAATCTCAAGAAACTGGAAGTCAGTGGTGAAAGTTAATCTGAGAGAGTCATGTAATTCTTCCCCCTTCCCTTTTTTTTTTTTTTTGAAATGGTAGAAAGCAGTTGATAGGAATCTGGAATATTGGGAATCTTGCTATTAGTTTATTTCTAGGTAGTGGGTATCAAGGGAGGGCATGGGATAAACTGAGACATTCCAAAACAGTCAACTTTGTTTCTTCCAGACTTGAAGTAGCAATTTATTGGGGAGAGATTCAAAGAAGAGCAAACATTACTTGACTTTGCAACATTGTGTTAGATACTTGGGGAATAGGTTGGCAAAATGCATCTGGGGGGGTGGGGGGTTGAACTTCCATACACAAAGTTGAACAAATCCAACCTCCTACAAGAAGACAGACTCAAAAACCAAATCTAAGATTCTGTTCTGCGAATAGGTAATTGATTATCTTTTGACACTGCTTTCTGACTAAAGAAAAGTTAACTTTGTGAAATCAGTTCATCCTTTAGGATGATATATTCCATTTATACAGTGTATAATTGGTTTTTCCACTACCAGTGGAGATATTTGCCTTCCTGTTCTGTATAGGTTCCTTTGTGTTTCTTGGCCACTTGAACCAGTTAAATTTAGTAATGGCAGAATTCTTTATATGTGAATTTAAACAACTATGGTGCAGCTTTTCAGCAACTTGCAGAGAAAATGACCTCTTTTTTTGTGGCTGCTGCAGAAGATTAACCCTTTAAGATACAATATAATAAACAGTGGTAGAGAAATGCTTTGATAAGTTGCTGCATATTTAAAAAGTTTGTCTTTCAATTTTTAGGTGATTCTTCTTTAATCATGAACAAACTGAAGTGTCCACACTGTAACTACGTAGCCAAATACAGAAGAACACTAAAGAGACATTTGCTCATTCATACAGGAGTGAGGTCTTTTAGCTGTGACATTTGTGGAAAGCTATTTACTCGTAGAGAGCACGTAAAGAGACATTCCTTGGTATGTTGTATAATTTATTATGGTGTTGAGGGAAAGAGTTTATATGGGACAGAAATTATTATGTCATCTTTATTATAGAACATTTCTAATTTGTGTAGAAGTCAATTTTTGTGTAATCACAGCATTCATTTTATAGAATGTTTGAAGAAATTGTCCACCTCAAGCTACAGTAATCTAATATTTGGCCCCAGGATGGATTTAACAAAATAATTTGGCTATAGTTAATAGTTGGAGTTGTTCTGTTGGATATTTGGGAATATATTTCTGAAAGATGTAGCACTAGTTAATTTCAACACTAAAAAAGTGAATTGATCATTTCTGTGAATTACACAAGTTGCTTTTCCTAGAAGGAAAAGGTTTTTACATTGGACACATGCTTGTCTTAAGAAATAATGATTTGAAAAGGACTGAATTTCTTGATGTTTTAATCCATTATTCACAACACTTTTCTGTAGTGTTGACTTCCTTGGAAACGTGTTCAGAAATGTTTGTCCCAGGAGAGGACATTACTTTATAGAACCATACACTTTGGAGCATAGGGACTTCAAATGAGAATGGCTGTGGACCTGCAACAGACATCTCAGCATTTGGTGATTTGAACATAGTGTGACTTATGGAATTTGAAGTGACTTAATAAGTCATCTAGTCCAACCCCTATTTATTAACAAAAATTATATATGCCTGTGGAATTCTGTTTCATAAAACAGATTTCATTCATATTTCTATTTCATCTTATACCTACAGAACTTGAGGTGTTACAATAAAAACCAAATTAAACTGCATTTAACATGAACTGGGTGGTAATGAGATTACAAAAGGGGGTTGGCTTACACTCTGTGTCTTCTAAATACAAAAGCACCCAAAAAGGCTGTTGGTGTTGTCAGCCCCAGAACTACAAAGGGGGAAGACAGAAGGAAGCTTTGGACTTGTATTATTTATTATTCGTTGGCTGAGCAATTAATAGTAATTAAGCCCTGTTCATACCATTTCCAACATGTTGCTTGTTGGTTTAATATTACTTTAAAATTAAATTGTATATGAAGGAATACCATGTAATAAAACATAATCTTGCTCCAATAAGAACCAAGAGATATTTTGTGTTTGTGATTTAGACTAATAGCAGTTATTAAAGCAATTTAAATAAAACATTCTTATGTGTTGATGTTGAATTTTTTTTGTCCAGGTTCATAAAAAGGATAAAAAATACAAATGTATGGTGTGTAAGAAGATTTTTATGCTGGCAGCCAGTGTTGGAATAAGACACGGATCTCGGCGTTACGGTGTTTGTGTTGACTGTGCAGATAAATCTCAGCCAGGAGGGCAAGAAGGAGTAGACCAGGTACAGGACACTGATTTTCCTAGAGATGAAGAGTTTGAAGAAAATGAAGTTGCAGAGGCAGATGAGGAGCTGCCTGATGATGTAGAAGAGCAGAATGACCAGACTCGATGGGATGAATCTGGGGAAGTCTGTGTGCCTTTAGAAGACTGAGAAAGCTTGATCTCCTGAGATGCTTTATTTGGACGTCATATGGATTGACTGTGTTGAATTTTTTGGACTTGAAGGCTTGGGAAATATGGTACAGGCTGGATGGAAGTTATGTTGCTGTGAAAATTGTAGGGTAAAAGCCTTATAGCAAAAAAAGGATTATTAATTTTTTAAAAATATTTGCACAGGACTGTAAAGCAAACAGCCATTTGGTTGAATTATAGTCCTCACATCTACAGTCAATTATCAAAAAGAAATGTATTTTTTATTATTTATAGGATATAGATACTTGGGTCCTAATCAAGCATAGTAATGACTGTGCTTGTGATACACATTCATGTGTCCTTAACATGAATGTAGCAAATTGCAATCTTTGGAGAAGGCTCCCTTGATTCCAATCATAGCTTATGAACACATGTGGCTAATTTGGGCTAGTGGCTTATGCTTCCTGAAAGGAGGCTTTGCCACACCTCCTTTGCCTTCCCCTCAGTATATAAATGCCAAGATCTTGACAACATGAATCTAAATCATTTAGTTTTGTCAAGATATTGTTTAACCTGACAGGTCGTGAAGAACTGAATCATCGATATTTAATTTACTGACTACCTGGGTTTCAGTGTCTTTGAGTCTGCAAAAAATCTACCTTCACCAAAAATACAATAATGACTTAAAACTGCAAGGAGGATTGTGATTGGAATGAAGTAATTTTCTCCTTGTTCACTTAAAGAACTTTATATTAGTCACTTTCTGGCATGGCTGCCCATGTTTTAATTTATGTTTTGTTAGCACTATTCCTATTGGCTATCATTTTTATTCACTACTGTATACCTCAGTCCATCACAAAGCTTAGAGTCCTAGAATCTAAGGAGTGTCATAGAAATCAATGTAATTGGCTTTTTTCCTTTTGGTTTTAAATACTACATCCCAATTTGTCTGCTTTTGTCTAGTTTTGATATGTTGAAAATTAGACATGAGGCTTTTTTGTGCCCCACTGCGCTTCATTAAAGTGAACACAAAATGAACCTTTGCTTCTCTCCTATTTTGGGGGTTCTTTTATATACCAAACAAATTACATTTAACTTGGCAGCTTAATTTGCTGAAGCATTTTTTTAAAAAATGGTATTTGTTAGTATAACTGCTAGAGCTATTTATCCCCTATGCTCTTTGCTTGTTTTTGGATGAGATGTTGAAACTTGAATTTTTGTAGCCATAAATCTTTTCTAAACTTGTTATATTGTACCAATGATTTCAGGCCTTTTTGAGGGATGGGAGGGTATTGCACCTTTTATGCTTAGAATTCTCAACTTCGTCTAGCCTGAATGCAAGTGAGCTACCTGAACTTCGGACACTGCATTCAATATATTATGTCACAATGAATAAATATGCACAGCATTTACCATAACACATAGCTAGGCCAGTGTGATAGTACTGTATTATAATTTGAGGGGTCACCATATTTGAGTTTAACTTTAAAATGAATATATTTTCCTATTTTATATCTGATAACTAAATTATGGTAGTTGTGTGGTAAATTTAATTACTTTGACAGATAGAATATTACCTGTGTTCTGTCTGATCAAAGAACATATATTTAAGAGAGACAGCTTTATTATCCCTTATTTCAATAAACAATGGCTTAATATTAGACACAGTTTCTGCAGGATGAAACAGAGAATGATTTATATGGGTATTAAATTGTATAACCTTTTCTATCCAAATCCTTCATTGGTAGGTTCCGCATCACTGTAAACCTGACAGATGGGTAGTTACTGGTTTTTTTAAAACTGAGTACATCTTATTCTCGTTCTAGACTGAAATGAGTGATGTGTAATTCTGGTGGGGTCCAAAGTAGCAAATAGTGGGCAAAGATAATATGAATGGGAAGTATTTTAAACGTTAAGTAAATGTTCTGCTCTGTGAATATGTAAGTTATAGTATAAAGATTTTTCCATCCCATTTATTTCCCTTTAAATAGTTTACAATTGGTAGATCTGCCTATATATATATGAAAAGATATATATATATTAAAAAAAACAAAAGTCCACCTAAATCCGCTTTATTAGAGCATACTTCTCACTTAATGCTTAACCTGGACCTGGCTTTACATTCTTAATGTATTTTACTTATTCTCTTGAAACGGAATCTCCTTTTGCTACTTAAATCATTTATGTATATCTGGTAAATTATGACCAAATTTGTTGTTAGATTGCATACAGTAAATTTAAATATACACTTGGTACACTACATAATTGTTGTGCTTTTTATTCGAGTTACATTTCTATTGGAAACTTTCTACTTTAGATCCTGGATTTGTTTGGCATCTTTGGTCAGTCTTGGTTTGTCTGGCTTGTTTCAGATCACACTATGACTGACATTATCAGGATTTTCAGTAGAGAAGGCAGCCAGATCTTCAGAAGCTGCGACCTCTGTGCTAATTTTATGTGTAGACATAGTCCATCTGTTAAAACAAGTAAAATGTTTGATGAGAAGTCTGTTAGAACACACATTTTTTCTTTTGGGTGCGTGCTTGTCTCTTTTACCCCCACCCCAAGTAAGCAATCTTTAATTTTTGGAGACTGATTTTTCTTAACTAACTTTCTTCCTCGTGGAAGACAATAGTTTGGGCTATTTTAGTATATAATTATCTTCATATAAAGAATCTTTTTCAATGTTTAGACAGATGATGAAAACTCTCAGTGGCTACTAAATCAAGCCTATATCCTGAATAAACAGATGTAGAACAAATTCTAGAAGTAGAATAATTAAGGATACCTTTAGTCTTCTTCTAGAGTTTCACAAAATAATGTGCAGTCCTGGTTATTAAAATCCGTGACAGCAATATCTTTAGGAGGACAATTTGGCACATGAAGTTCAGAAACAAGTTTTGTGCTGCCTTTCCAGAACTCTAGGGGGCAGGTTCATTTTCTTAAAGATGTAGCAGCCATCTTTGTGAAGGGAAAATGACCCATTCCCTAATGATTTCCTTAAGAATGGCAGAGAGAGCCAAAAGAGTGATCTTGCTAGTGCAGAGCCTGTTCCTCAGATCAAATGTGCTTCTTCCCTATTTCTGTTATTTTCAGCATGGTTACTGCAATACACCACATCCTTAGTACATATCTTAAAACAAATTATTTGTTTAAAACTGACCTAAAATTTAAGTACAAAAGGGAACTTGGGGTGTTTTTCCACCATCATTAAAAGTACCCATTAAGTACCCATTAATGGGTACGTAATGGCATTTTTGTACCCATTAATGGGTACTTCTAGTGACAGTGGAAAAACACCCTTGGTTTTGTATAGCCTGTACTTTTTGTTGCATAGCCATAAATACTAACTAGACATTCTTCTTCTCAAAAAACACAATTTAAGATTTTGCATATAATTCTTGTGCCTAAAGAACTGTCACTCCTTCCCCTGTCTGATGCTTCTCAGGGAGAAGACTGAAAGGAACTTTGATTTATTTCCTCTAAGAAAGTAAGAAACTGTGTAAGGATGGAGGCACCTACTGGCTGCTACCAAATAATCTGTATAAGTCCTATTATTTCACTTAGGGCTAATATATAATTGATATTTCCTTTCTACTTAGGACCTGTACAACCAAAAGGGCTTTTCAAAAAATCTCTTGAAGCTAGCCCCTCGGTTAGTAGTAGTGATGTATATAAACACATCTTGCTGATCAGGTCTGGTTTTGGAATTGTTTGGGTGGAACCATGTTGGCACTCAAAAGCTTGGGTGGTTTGCCAGTGCAAGTCACATCCTGTTGACTTGGAGTTGAACTGTACAGTAAAAAATATATATATCAACTTGTCTGTTTTTTAAACACTAAGTTTTATTTAGTTTTGAATATTGCCCTTGGAGGAATTTGACCTAGCAAAACCAAATTTGAGGAAATGTTCTAGGGCAGATTCTTGCAAAATGGATGCTGTATTGACTTGAGATTTCAAGATATTGAGATCACATGACAGGTTGTTGGCATGGCTGTGCAGAAAACTGATCTTTTCTTTTTCAGCAGTCTGGGCAAAGGGGGAAAACATGTTAACTCTGAATGGTCAATAAAGCTGTAATTCTAAAAAAATCCTTCATATTTAGCTTATTGCATTGAAATGTAAGATACTGTGAACATTTGATTTGCTTCTACAAGAGAATGTGCAATAGCCTCAATGTCTTTGATTAGGAAAATATTTTTAAATTGTGTTGAATATTTAACATTTTGGGACTTTGTTTTTGCTGCTTTGAAAAAGCAGGTTTCTAACAATAGGCTGCTATAATGTTTTTTAAAAGATAATGCAGTGTTTCATAAAGTCCAAATTAGGAAAAATGACTTAATTGCCCTGCTTTGTATTTTATATATTTAGCACTACAGCCTACATATGAGGTGTGAATATATCAGCAGAAAAGAGGAAATGGACCCCATTTTACCACAAACTAAACAACTTCTTACTTGAAATGCAAGTGCAATATTAATTATGCCATATGCTTTTAAGATTCAGAACACATTTTAGATGTTATGTAACCAAAGATGCAGGATTGGGAACTGTAAAAACATAATACTAGAATAAATGCATCACTTTAAAGTGCAACCAAATTCAGTTGCTACTGATCATTTTCCTGTGAACCTCTTGGCCTGTTAGGTAGTGAGCCACATGGAAGATACATTCTCTTGTTTTTAGCAGTCATAACAGTCACTATTTTGATTACAGCTTCTGATAAGCAAGTTGTGGAAAAGATTTCCCTCTTCTTTATAACTATAAAGGGTCTCGAACATGTAGAGATCATTAAACATAAAGATAAGCTGAATACTATGTCCCCATTCATGAAGAGGTACAAGATTACAATAGTCAAGCTTTTTTTAAAAAAACTCTAACTCATGGAAATCCTGCTTGCTCTTTCATGAAGTGTGCAGCTCCAGGGATTCTTGAAGAACATTAATTACAAGTAAGTGAATGTTTTAAATAATTGTGCCTTGAAGGGGGAAAGATAGGGATAGGGAGACTGGGAGGTACTAAAACTTGGGGATACTGCTAAGGAGGCAAACTAGTAGTTTCTCAGGAGAGGCTAAATAGCTCTTTATTTCTCCTTTGTGGTAGGCTGTTGTTTTGCTCTGAGGAAGGAAGAATTGTTAAAGGATATCCTCTGTGGAAAGCTATAGTTCAGGCTGCATTCACATGACCGACAAAGGGCCTACTCTTGCTTACAAATGACACTCATTCCTCCCCAACACCCCAGACAGTAGCCAGAACTCTACTAGAAGAGGAAACCATTCTTGAATCATTTTTATTTCTGCCTCTGGCTTTTACTGTACTTCTAGCCCACTGGAGAACTCTAGAGTGAAAATGGCAACTGGTATGTGGACTTTACTGCTGTGCTGCTACATTGGGAGGGGAAAGGCAAATTATACCAAACTATCCCCCCCCCAAAAAAAAAGCTGGTTATCCTGCCCTAGGCAAAAAGCTCCCAAGGTGGTGTTTTTAATGCCTGCATGGATGCAGCCTTAGTAATGAAACTTTTGATGTTCATGCAACAAGTTCTATATTTAACCCCTGGTACCTATAGGCAAGACTAACAATGGGGCTTTATTCTAAAATGTTGAGTAATGATGCAAATCTGGGTAAATGGTATTAACTTAGACAAATCATCTGGTTAGGCATATTCCTAAATCTTGAGGATGACCGAGACCTGTAGGTAAGAACTCAATAAGATATGCTTCTGTTTTATGAGTTAATTTAGGCATCTAGCAGTAAGTTGGAAGGCAGGATAAAATGGCCTCTGTTATGAATTTTAAGAGGCAGAAGTACAGATGGAGAACTGACTTTGCCCTCACAAAGTGCTCAAAATAGCTTTGAAGGGCATTGAAGTCTGCCATCCATGTCACAAAAGCTTAGTGCATGAGAAGCAGCGCCAAAGTGGCTTCCTGCGCGCCAAGCCGGTCCCTTGTCCTAGCAAACATGCCATACTTAGGCCTTCTCTGCCCACACACAGAGGCATGAAAACCAAAACTAGCTTGACAGTATTCAGCATGCTACAGAAGACTGACATTGTATTAATAGTAATTGATATGTTCATAAAAAGAGGGGGAAAGACTATTAAAAATTCTTCTGATCAATCTTAACCAGGAGCTGTCTCAAAAATTGTTTAAAGCATGCAACCATACAGGGACCACCACATGTTGATTGTGTTATACAAGAAATAAGATAAAATTCAAAAGACAACTCTACTTGTCTTTGGTATGGCAGGTGCAGAAAATGCACAGATACGTACCTGCTTATTTAAGTGGGAAATGTATTCTACTAGATGAGTTTTTTCTGTTTGTAATTTGTAATTTTCCCTTTGAACTTCACTAAGTTTTTCTGCTAAATTGCTTAGCTGTGCTTGAAGCAACTGCCCGTTATGATCCACAGACGTCCTTTCTTGCTGTAGATGAAGCACCTATTAACCAATGGTTTTTATTAGCATGTACTGTTTCATTAAAAGATGCACACAAAACATCACAGAATTCCTGTTTTTAGAATCAGGTAAGTTTGCTTAGATGTGCTATTCACAATTCACTTCTATTCAGTATTGCTTTTGAATGTGTTCCAGTTCCTGCTGAAACAACTTCATTATGACCAAAAATTATAGAAACACCACTGGGCAAGTCGGGACATGGCCGGTTTCATCATTATTGTGACTTATCAGATGTCCATCCCTTAAGAGGATTTGAACTCCTGGACTGATGCACAGAGATGTTGCATTATTTGGTGCATCAGTCCATTGAGCCACTAGGTATTATGTGTTAACACTTGGTCTCACTTAATATGAACAGCAGTCAATAGGCGGCAACCTTACTTCTGAAATATAGATAGTGCTATGAAAATATATTTGCCATGATCCTGATTTCTTCTATATATACTTGTCATACTTCACTCTTAGATTTTCAAACAAAATTTAATATGAAATAAAGACAACCTGAATTAAACACTGAATACAGCTTTCAAATGATCATTTCTATCCATTGAAGGAAAAAAGTTATCAAACACCTCTATGAAAAAGCAATGGCTCCCCTAAACTTAATACTTGGCGGTGCTATCTTTAGCAGTAACGATTACAACCAAATGCTTCCAATATTTGGAGAGCAGTCTTTCACATCATTGTGGAGAAATTTTAGCCCATTCTTCTTCCACGGCAGAGGGCTTTCATGCATGAACTCTAAGGTCCTGCCACAGCATCTCAAGTCAGGACTTTGACTAGGTCATTGCAAAATCATAATTTTGTGTCTTCCTCTTGTGCTTTGGATTGCTGGCTTGTTGCATAATCCTGTTGTGCTGGAGTTTCAGATCATGGACTGGTGATTCAACATTTTTCCTTCAGGGTTTTTTGACAGGGAGCAGAATTTATGGTTCCATCAATTATGGCAAGTCTCCCAGGCACTGAAACAGCAAAGTATCCCACATAATCATACTACCATGTTTGACTATGATTATCTTATGCCTGATACAAGAGTACCAATATTTTCCACAAAGTTCAACCTTTGACTCATCAATCCATAGAACATTATCCCAAAAGACTTGGAGTCATTAAGGTGTTTGAGATGAACCTTATGTTCCTCTTGATTACCAGTGGTTTTCACCTTACAAACTTGTATGGAAACCATTTTTTATAGAATTATAGAGTTGGAAGGGACCTCTAGGGTCATTGAGTCCAACCCCCTGCTCAATGCAGGATTCCTAAAACATCCCAGACAGATGTGGGTCCAGCCTCTGCTTGAAGACCAGTGAAGGAGAGAGTTCACTACCTCCCGTGGCAACCTATTCCATTTACTGATTGCCCTTGCTGTCAGGAGGTTTTTTCTAATATCTAATCTGTATTGACTCCCTTGAAATTTTTACTTTTGTTTCTAGTCCTTGCATCTTGTGTAAATGCGAATAGTGACAATCCCTCTGCCCTGTGACAGACCTTCAGATACTTGAAGACCGATATGTCTCCTCTCAGTCTTCTCTTCCTAGATCCTTCAACTGTTCCTCATAGGACCTGGTTTCCAGACCACTAACCATTTTAGTAGTCCTCTTTTGAACTTGCTCTAGTTTGTCAATCTCTTTTTTAAATTGGGGTGCCCAGAACTGGTGTCTTTCTAATGGAACCATGAATGCTGACTTTATCTGAGACAAGCAAAGCCTGCAATTCCTTAGATGTTCGTCTGGTTCTTTTGTGGCTTCCTGGATGCACTTTTGAAGCAGTTTTGGTAGGTCAGCCACTTTTGGGAAGATCCATCAATGTTCCAGGTTTCCTCCACTTGGATGCACTGGGCCTTTCTGCACTTGACTTCATACTGTGCATGTGGTATGCTCCCAGATGGAGCATCTGCACTTGAAGGGGCCGTTTCCAGCTCAGAAATGGCCTCTTCCATACAGGAACATGCTGCATGGAAACTATGTATGGAGCACGATTTTGTGCTTCACACAGAACTTACTCTTACCAGAAGAGACATCCTTTGCTGTCTCTGGCAAAGTCCAGTCACACCTCTATGGTGCTGGGCAGGTCATCTGAGGTGCCATGCAAGCACAATGGCACCTCAGATGACTCCAAACACGAGTGCACGTATGCAGCATATCACCATTGTCTCAGTGCCAGTGCACACACAGTCATGCCAGCCTCCAGGAAGAGGATTGCAGTGCCGGGACAAGCATCCGTATCTCAAGTAGGTGTGTGGACATGTGGCGGGAGGGATTGTATGCTAGTGGGTATGCACTATTCCTGTCCCCTGGATGGGGCAAAGTGCAAAAAGACCCACTGGCTCTCACTGGTTTGCCAGAGTCCCAAAAAACTTTAGAAATAGCTTTTTAACCTTTCCAAAACTGATATTTCAATAACTTTCTCATCTCTTCTTTAGATGAGAAAATTCTTTAGAATTTCTTTAGATAGCAGCAAAGTGTACTGCTTGTTGAGACCTTTTAGCCTATGCCATGATGCTGCAAATGTTTTATTTAAGGTTCCATCCAGACCTTGATAATTCTGTTTGAATATTCTGGAATTAAGCAGGGATATGTTGGAATATCCATGTTTTGTTCCAAAATATTCAAATATATATGAATAAGTAAGCCATGTCTGGAAGCAGCCCAACAATTGTATTCAACAGGGCTGGAGGTAATTAAGCCTGAATGTGGGTGCATCCCCATTTAAGTTTTAAAGAGCTTTGAATTTGTTTTCAAAGCTGGCTGTTCCCAAATGATAGGAAGCATCTGCAGTTTCTGAGAATTAAAGGTCCCAGAACACGGATTATCTTTATTTGAATCAAAAGAACTGCAGGATTTACAAATCTCTGTTGTCAATGGAAACTCAAGCGGTTTTTTTGGAGGCGTGGAAGCATGATTTAGGGTAATTCTCTTCACTTTCCCCTGAGCCAATAATAAGCCAGGATTCCCCCCCCCAATTCCCCCAGCTGTTTGCTAATGAAATCTGGCTGCATTGTGCCATTCAGTGCTCCATTTCAGCTATAGAAAAAAAAAATGAAGGAGGATGGGAGGAATCCTAGTGCCTTTTGGCTCCCACCTTAAGCTCAAATTGGCAGCTTCACTCCTTGGGGTTGTGAAAGAGTCAGCTCTTAAAAAGCTGCTTACTTTCAGCTTATCAGATCCTATGATAAGTTGCAATTACTTCCCTTTATGTCTCTCTCCCCATTACATGCTTGGCTGAAAGTGAGCAGCTTTGAATGTAACCAGAGATCAGACAATACATACTAGTAACATATTACACCATAGCCCTGCGAGAGTCTGATTTTACTTAGTCAGTGATCGGAAAAACTTCAAAATGCCTGCCATTTTGTGGTGCACCTATGATGCACAAAGCTGGTGCCTACTTTGTCTCTCTGATAGGCAAAGAGGGACTCTTCTTCCAGCGATTGTGATCCTGCTCCCCTCTCCTTCCATCCTTCCACCCATGCCTTTTGCCTCTCTGCTTCCCTATGGTGAACCCCAATTTTTCAAAGAGGGAGACTGGAGCTTTCCATCCTGCTGCACCACTCCTTCCTTCCATCCAGCCTTTTGCCTCCCTCTCTTCCCCATGGTGATCTGAATCAGGCTTATATAGGGGATGAAGTGCTGATCCTGCCCAGGGTTTGATGGAAAAGAGAGGGGGGAGGGAGTTTCTTCCCTGCAAATCCGCATCACAAGCTGCCAGTGGGAACAAGAAATTTCAAAGCTCACTACTGATTTTTTTTAAAAAAGGATTAAAACCCAGAGTAAATGGTACAGTGGAAACAAGCCCTCTGTCTAGTCCAAATGAACCCAGTTAGCAATCGAATTTAGTTCAGTGGTTGACTGACTAAAAGGACAATAGCTTTTTTCACATAAGTAATACTGGTTTTGAATATCTGTTTCCTTTCAATAAATGAAATGATGGTTTGAAAGCTGTATTGTGTTTTTACTCAGCTTGTCTTTTTCTCATATTGAATATTGTTTGAAAATCTGGAACAATTAAATGTGACATGTATACAAAGACAGAAGAAACCAGGAAGGGAACTAATGCTTTATTGTGGCACTGTGTTTGTGTAGGTATTGCTTAGTAAATAGAACCAATGGGTTAGCAAGATTCTCAACTGCCCTTGGAGAATTACTGAATGTGGCCTGAAGCATAATTTCAGTGCTTTTCCTACTCGTCCTAAGTGACACATCTTAATACTATAGAGTTAAGTGCTCTGTAGAGAAGTGTTGAATCAACTTCAAAACAAACCAGTGCTTTGAAAACATCAGGGCTCATAAAGCTTGCTACTCAATCAAAACCCACATAAAATTCAGGGTTTGATCTCTTATGTTCCCAGAGAACTGGTTTGGCCTCCTACTTCCACCCTCAACCACTGGCCATATGATCTTCTGGAGCATGGAATTTGAGATCTTCCAGGAACTAGACCACACACGTCCAGGCATTTGCCCTTCTGGAATAACTCGTAGTGCCATTGTCAGAAGGCACTAGTAGGTGCAAGGTACCTGTCTGCAGGTGGAGCTGAATTCTGGAGAACTGTACATGTAGATTTAAGATGCATAAGAAGCAAAGGGAGACTGTTGGTGCAAAGGATACTCATCAAACCCAACCTGGGGCTCTCTTTGGGATCATTATTCACCAAACTAAATTGGATTCTATACATCTGTTTTTGTGTTCATTTTATTATTAAAACATTTAAGTGCCTTTTTAATACCTTGATACTTTGCTCCCTTTGTTTCATAGTAGAGGGTCATGGGTTTTGTTATAGTTGTTTGGTCCCACTGAGTTGTGGCCAACTAGAGATTGGACAATACATACTAATGACAGAACATAGCCCTGTGAGAGTCTAATTTTACTTAGGCAGGATAGGAAAAACTTCAAAATGCCTGCCATTTTGTGGTGCGCCTATGATGCGTGAACATCTAGTGTCTGCATGAACATGCCTATACATTTTTCCTGTCAGATACACAAGTGGTTTGCTATTATCTTCTGGAGATATGCTGGAGATTGAACCTGCAATCTTTTCCAGGCAGTGATTCTACTTGTGAGCTGTAGCTGCTTTCAGTGATTCATGGGACTAAATCTCAGTCTCAAAATCTGGATTGCTTAGGATATCCTGATAACCACACAGATGTAGCAGGCTCTTCCTTTCATGCTAAAGATAGGTGAAAGTTTTACTGCGGCAGTATTTACATTCTTGCAAAACAGCTGATTTAAAATATAAGGATGTACTGTGACCTGCTGCTCGATTTTAAGAATTTTCCTCCTTTCATTCTTAAGTAACATCTTCAAGTCTGTGAGTTCCATTTCAAGTTGCTGTTCCTTCACTCTTGCTGATGCTAGCTCAGATGCTCTCCTTGAATGGTTGTTCTCCTCCTCTCTCAACTGTTTCTCCTATAGTTTGTACAAACACACTGTGTATGAGCGATGTCAGTCATGTAGTGAAGAAATTAGTAACCAGCTTCTCTTTCTCCCTCATTTTGCATGATTAGAAAAGCAAATGTGTAGCTTTTATTTTAAGCTAATCTTTGGGCCTCTTCACACTTCCCCTGTTCTGGCAAAACATCCCAGGGAGGTGAAGCTTCAGAATGGTTTGAGCATCAGCACTTTGGCACAACCCCACCATTTGAAAATTAGCCAGTGCTTGACTAGGCACCAATTAACTGAATTCCCTCCATGAAGGGTTAGGATTAGGGCAGTAGTGCCGATGCACATGTGTGATGTCACTGCCACGGTATGCCACATGCAACTGCATCTGTGGCACCCAGTCACACCTCTGTCAGCAGTTCTACCTGGAAGAGGTGCAGATGGAGCATGCAGGGCTTTCCCAGCCCTGCTGCTCAGGTCGTTTTAGAGCAGCTAAAACTGCTTTCCCGCCATATGAGCAGGGGGCATTTCTAGTATAGAAGCCACTCCACGTAATATGGATGCAACATGTGAGTGTTACAGGACTTCCCCACAAAGGCAAGTGTGAATTCGTTATTTGACATTGTTTGAAGGTGAGAGTACATAGTGTAGGCAGCTCCAGAAGCAGAACATGCCAACTTTCCTAACCTTCTAACTTAGGAGTGGAGGGACTTGCAGTCTTTCATATGCAGCTTTGCAGAATCCTACAGAATCCTTTCTGTGATTCTGAGCAGTTCAGCAGCCTACCAACTGGGATGGCAGGGGAACAGCAGAATTCAAAGCCTTGCTTTCATCCTGGGATAGTGTGAAGTAGATTGGACTCTGAATCATACTGCTGCACTGTCTGCCTCCTGGTTAGTCCCCATCTGTGGTTTGTGGGCTACAAGTATCTTGAATTTGTGCTTTATACAGGCATTGTTATGGGCACAACTTATGAGAGGGGACAAGCAGGCTGAAGGTAGCAAAGGAGCAATTGAGTTGTGTTTTCTTGAAATGTTTGTCAAATGCTTTAGATCAGGAACATTTAACAGTTTGGAATGTGGCTTTTCACCTCTTTTGCTCCAGCCCCATGATTCCAGTCTCTCCACCACAAAATAAAAATGGAGAAATCTTTGCTGTGTAGCACACTTCAGGTATGCTTCATTGCAATAGAAGAGTCTCCCTTCCTTGCCACACAGAAACCTGTCACCCAATTAAAGGTAGGCAAAGAAATAATTCATCCAACAAAGGTTAGCTGTCCCTACCCTGCCCTGTATATGTGTAACAAAATGCCTGTGTGAATGTGAGGAAGTGAAGGCATAGGGCATGTCCTGATAATTGCTTCCACTTTTCTGTTACAATTTCTCATTTAAAAGATGTGAAAGGCCTCATGTTTTGCATGCAAGAAGCTAGCATGGACCCTTACATTTTAAAGGTACTTCCTCTGTGCAGGTGATTTATTAGCAGCTTGAACTTGTTTATAGTAAGTGCCTCACTGGATGCAGTAATTTTATGTCAGTTATAAAAGCATAAATTAGTTGTCAAGTCATGTTCTAATCTTGTTAAAAATGCCTTGACTACAGGAGGAAAGTATAGTTTGCTGCTGCTGTTTCCCCCAACTCAACTGCATGGTGCATATTAACTGAGCACTGTGCTGGTTCAATCTGCAGGAACTAGTTTTCTTGACGCATTGACCCAGACACAAATTTGATTAGTTGCTGTCTTGGCCTGTTTCTGCAACCAAAGAAGTCTAGCAGAAACATTCAAATCAATCATTCTTTCA
The DNA here is from genome assembly GCA_023333525.1 of Aspidoscelis tigris stejnegeri. Lineage (NCBI taxonomy): Eukaryota > Metazoa > Chordata > Lepidosauria > Squamata > Teiidae > Aspidoscelis > Aspidoscelis tigris. The sequence continues at coordinate 34,730,892 of JALMGA010000004.1, read as the reverse complement.
AACACCTGTGTAGTGTAGTATTTGGCTGATAAAATAACAAAAGGATTCATAAAACAGAAGCTCAGAAAACCTGGTAAAATTGTAATATTAATCAGCTTTCCAGATGGCCTGGGATAGAAATACATCTCAAAAGTCTAAATGGAGATTAAAAACCTGAACAGATAGGTTTCTAGTGTTCTCAGTCCTTCATAGCATTTCTTGAACAGTTGAAAAACACATATGCCCACTGGAACCTTAGAACGGGTTCCTGCTGTTAGACTTATTGGGACTTATTGGAGGGCCTACTAACTAGTGACTAACTAGTGACTGCTGTTAGACTTATTGTTGGGACTTATTGGAGGGCCTACTAACTAGTGACAGCTCTGTAATGCAAAAACAAAAACAAAAAACCTTACTTTGCTTAATTGCCTGGTTGCTTCCAGCACCTGAGCGTGTAAGAGACCATTTTTCCGTGTCAGATGCGCACAGTCTTCTAACAACTTGTTCCGTAAGTATTTATCTTCATCAGCTGCGAGTTCTTTTTCTTTGAGGACTTGTCTCAATTTTTCAGTATTTTCACTAAAAAAATAAAAAATAAAAATCAGAACTGGACATGATAATTCTTGTTCTGTTGCCACACATCTCTGTGACTTGACAATTGTACCACAACTGCATATGCACTAGATATTTTAGTAACATTTATACAAAATAGTATATACTAGACATTCTTGGCTATAGATGGCAAGGAGGAGTTTATACCCATCCGATTTGTTTCCACATCTCGTATTAAAGTGAATCATGCAGTCCCTCATGTAATACTATTAGATTTCATAAACCACTATGCAACATAAAACTGTTTTATGGAAGAAATTGTCACCTATAGAAAAGTGGGAGTTTCGGGAACTGCAGGCTCTTGCTGTCAATGTAAATTAGTGGTGCCGCAGAGCCAAATTATGTTATTTTAAATTAAAGTGATCCCATTTAAAAAGGGAAGTCACATTTGTCATTTCCTAATCTGTAACATCCTAATGGTGCAATCAGAAACTGATTTTTTCAGTCATCCTCTTAAAATAGGTGTCCCATCCCCAAATGAACAAAAATAATTGCCATATTTTCTGAATGTCTGGTTAAGGATCTACCATTCCTGCCCTTCGGTCTTCATTGGCCTCAAGTCAGGCAACATCTATGTTGACTATGAGTACTACCCACTCTTTGGCCACTTGGTCGGAATCGCTGCCTCTTATGTGGTTTCCATTAGAGATTGCAACTCAATATACTTTCATGAGTGTATGAGGAAAAGTGTAGTGTCACTTTAAGATGGAATGTTGCAGTCAGTTAAGTCAGTTAATAAGCTGTTAGTCTTGCTTGTCCTCTTGAGTCAGTCATGTTTTAATCTATGTTTGCCACTGTATAGAGACTGTTATATGATGGAGGGACTAAATAAGCAGTGTGCGGCAGTAACACAATATTGTCATATTAAAGCAGTTTGACTACTAAATTGTAACCAGTTCTTTTCAAATGAAGCAAGTGCAACTAAGCAACATTAACTGAATCTGAGTAAAACAAGTTTTATGTTTTTATTCCTCCTTGGTGCTGCTCTCAGAGCCACTCACCTCAATCCATCAACAGTATGATTGTTTATTATTTTTCCCCCAAACCAAATTCACCACACACCCAACTGTTTCATGGCCATTCATTCTTAAAGAGATACCTTGAGATACCTTAAGAGTAAGGTGAATGCAGGGGGGAAATGTCTGTTGTTACAGACTCATATTCACCCAGAGGTGCCTCCTTAAGCCTGTCTGATTAATCCCTAACATTGCTGTACAAAACTAGGCTTTATAAGGGGACAGCAAACTCAAATTCTGAACAGCAAAATACTTCTCCATGCTTTACGGGTGTAAGAAGTTGTGAGGTGTATTTAATACAGACTCTTGGCCACTGACTGTAGGTGCCTCCAGACACGGGCAAAAGCTTCGCAGCTTCTGTGGACCCAGCAGACATGTGACTGGTCACGTGATCGATCAGCGGCAACAGCGCAGCAGCAGCGGCAGGGAAAGTGCACTGTAAAAAGGTACTGTTTAATTAGCAGCTTTTTCCTTTGAACTGTCCCTTGCCTGGAGGGAGGATACTGCAAAATATCCTCACTGTATATGTTCAGGAGGGTGGTGAAGACTGGCCTTTAGTTAAATGAGGATATATTCTCCCCACTTGCAGACACTGTTTTAATATATGCTTTTATCTGTTTTAATATGTTTGATTTTAAGTATTGTTACCTGCCCTGAGACCTTGGTGTATAGGGCAGGACAGAAATATAAATAAATGAATGAACTATCACTTGGCTTGTTTGGATGACGGCATGCAGCTCTGCAGGGGCTCTGCTCTCCCTCTGCAGCTTTCCCTTGTCCTGTCAGGCAGAGCCTTAAGCACATCTGGAGGCACTCTATGAATTGTAAATACAGAGCACTCTAGTTCCAGCAGCACTGAAGGTAATATTTATGCCTCTTTACCATAGTTCTTTAGCAACTGATTGTTGAATAAACTGGGAGCCAATAAGGAACTTTTCTTCTAGCTGGTGAAGTAAGGCCTGGAGCTGTAAGAATTCTGATCTGCTTTCGCTAAGTTTTCTTTCCATATCTTGGTGCTGCTGGGTCTGCTGCTGGATCTAAATAAAGCATATTGTGAAATGTTACTACACCATGCTTTTTTATTAAGCTTGATTAAATCTCCTGTGACTTGAGTCAAATACAGAAGCTCTCCATCAAAATACTAATAGCAAAATAATTAGATGTTGTCTTTTGGTTATCCAGATGGCAGCTTTATAAAATGCACATCAGCACATATTATTTTCCTAGCATTACCAGCATCAACATAAGAACATAAGAGAAGCCCTGCTGGATTCAAGCCACAACCCATCTAATCCAGCATTCCGTCACACAGACTGGCCCACCAATCGCCCATGGGCATCTCAAGCAGGGATAAGGGCAAACCTCCTGCTCTCAAATCCCAGCAAATGGCCTTAGAAGCATCCTGCTTGTACCCCCATCCTGAAAGATGTACTTAGATCAAGCCCTAGTGCTACTCAAAGACAAAAACTAGTAGGTATGTTTTCAGTGGTTCTGGCCTGAATTTTTTTTGGGGGGGGGATGTTAAGAGGTTTAATACCAAATCTTGTGAAGTTCAAAGGCTTCAGTTTGTTAACTGTGATTGACCTAAACAGCTGAAAACTCCCACCCTGTCACATTTATGGCCTTCCTCGTAGCACCTGAGGCCTTTTTTGTTTCTTCAAATGCTTCAATGCCTACTCTGAACACATCTACAGACTCTTCTCAACATGTGCTCTGTTTTCCCTTACTTTTTTTGCTGCCTGTTTCCAAGGTGACTGGGATTGGTCATGAGATTCTTTGGCAGACTAACTGGCCTGTTTGCCTGACCTGCCAGGCCTTCCAGAATGGAAAACCATGGATTTTCCCAGCAGGTCAAGCATATGGACAATTGGTCAAACTTGGTCAATCATGGCCAAGCCACACTTGCCCATTCCATAAAATGGTCCTCCACTGCATAAAATCTATTAGGTTGGAAAAGTAGGCTTATCAGCCTGCTGATGAATTGCATGATTGGTAGCAGGAGCCTAGCCTGGGCAATTTGAAAGATGGGGCATGAAAAGGTAAGGAGAGACTGCAGATGTGATGGGGAAGTTCATGATGCAACCAGGGTAGGCTGTGTATGCCAAAAACAGTAGAGGAAACCCAGAAATGTGATGATTCATAGAACTGATTCATTGAGGTTTAAGGCTTGATTAGAACCAGTTCCTCCAAGAAGTTACCAGTTCAACTTCTTTGTCTGAAACACATTGAGTTTGATTTAAACAAACCACCAGAAAGTGTCCATACACACTTCCAATCTCCACTCACTGCAAAATGTGCACCCAATCGGAATATGAAAGCTGCATCGACAAGACATATAATACGCTACTTATTCAGCAATATCTCACTGTAAGATGTAAGTACTCATACTTTCTGGGTATCTATTGGCTAATGTGTGGAGTGAATAATTATGCTATACTACTGCCCCATTTATGACTAAAGTAATTTCAGCACTTGAAATACGAATTCAGATTGCCAGTCTCTTAACAGCAGTGCTGGTTAGTCCTTGCCTTTTTTTTCTGTAGGCTTAATACAGATAATAAAAAATAAACATCCTGTCATTTTGTAATATCCTGAGATTTCTATATCATCAGATTTCTTGTTAGATGTAATTTTTTTTCCTGTGCACAATGTAATCTTATTCAGATGATCTGAAATGGCCTTAAGATAACAATTTCAATTTTAGGTAGGTTTCAGAATGAGCAGGAAAGACATTAATTTTCCAGTTAATCAGAGGTTTGGTGAGAAATGGAGTTCACCTATGAAAGCTGATCCAGTATTGGATCTCTTGGATCACTAATTCCTCTGTAAAGGATATTTCTGAAATCCTTTCTGATGAATTGGAACAACTTACCAGAACTTCTAAAAGATGGATATCATGGTCTTTTTCCTTCACTGAATTTACAGTCTGCTGGATTTCTTGCTGAATTTTTACCAGTTCAACTTCTTTGTCTGAAACATGTTGACTGGAGAGGTCAGCTAGTTTCTTCAACTTGGAAGCATCTTCAATTAATTCCAGTTTTTCTCTAGCATTTGAATCTGCAGAAAATAAATGTGTTCATGACCTTTATCTTTACTGTTCCACACTACAATCTCAATTACTTTACTTAGGGAATCTGAAGCTAGTAGTTCTACCAATACTCAACATATATTGATATGTAGCTCAGTCTCAACTGTAATAAGTTATGTACAAGCAATATTTTGGATAGGTGTGATTGAAATCACTCAACATTTTGATAAGCAAAGAAAATGTTGTTCATAACCTGTTCATGTCCTTACAAAGAAAAGTCATTTAGAAATTGAACTAGCTTTTTTCTAGCAATCCTGAAAGATAACAAGAAATCTTAATACAAAGGTTTGCAGACTAGTTCCTTTCTACTTGAATTAGCCTCAGATTAGTGGGGTTACCAGCTGCCAAAGGAAAGAAACTCACAACACTCAAGATGATGATGATGATTTATATCAGCTAGGGGGAAATTAGCAAGAAAACTATTTGAGTAATTTACTTTGGCATTGGAATATCATCAAAGCAATGTAAGGAATCAAATGTAAGAGCGATGATTCTACTAGAATATGCCAGCATTTGAATACATTTTAAAAATACAATATGGACAAGATAGCATCTATACCTAATCTACCTGAAATATGCTGATAGATCTGCTGCATCTTTATATGCATTTCTTTTGCAAATCACCTGGATGCTTCACCATGAGCACAAGCCATGACTTTTTATGGAACATAGCTTTACAGCCTCATTGATTGTATCATTGAAATAAATGAAGCCACCATAATATGCTTGAATTCTGATAATACTGATAGTTCCATTACACTCTGAGAGTCACGGGATGAAAGTACATCACAGAGCCTTCTTGATGGTTGCTTCTTCCCCTGGGCTGTGTATATTTTTCAGTATCTGGTTTTCATTCAGGACTTAAGTTTTTAAAAATCTCACTTCTATCCTGTTTGTGATGTACAGTATTTAGCTTTGAACTCTTGTTTTTAAATATGTTTTTAGGGTTTTTTAAAAAGCCATAAATACATAGTCTTTTAATAATCTATATCTATATAAATTGCTTTATTTAGGTTGGGAACCTTAAGGTAAAGGGAAAATATAAATTAAACAACTAATAAATGTATAATAATTGTTAAGAACACTTCATGGAACAGTTCTTTATTACCAGACTGTGTTTGAAGACATGTGTACATTGCTTGAATTTCAGTTTCAATTACTTTGGAAGTTCTTTCTTTCTTTCCAATTTGTATTTGAGCTGCATTTATTGTAGTTTCCAGTTCCTATAAAATAGAGAGTTTAGATTTGCTTTGTGTACATAAAAGTCATTCAGGCTGGAAGACACAGAATATGCTCAGATCAAAAGCAATCAGTATAAAAGTTGAATCCCAGTAGCTGCTGATGCTGGCTACACGTTTCTAGCTATATGAGATCTAACCCCAGTTATTAGATATCAAAATATAAATCTAAAGGTTTTGATGCATACTAGTTCTCTAAGGTATTAATAGTTCAGGGGAATCTGATAAGGTAAATAGAGATGAAATGTCCCAAATATTTAAAGAATTCTTGACTTGGGGAAATACCTGTGAAACTTGTGTGGTCCTTGTTCTACAAGTGAATGTTTACTTATTGTAATTTTTAGATGCCTTAGTGCTTTCCCTCCCTAGCTTAAATTAATACATCCCATGTTTTATTTTTAATGGTGGTGCTTCTCATCATGCGTGATCTGGGGACTTCTACTCAATCCAACCTACCATACACAGCTGTCAAATGGACACAATAGAAAGAAAAAATATCATTGACTACTTTCAGTGCTTTGGAAGAAATGTGGAATATATACAGTATGCAATATATAGTATATATTGAGCATCACCACAATGTTTCTCAAAGTGTGATATGTGAACCACTAATGGAGCCTACAATAATTTTTAGATAAATCATTTAAATAAATGCATCTAATTAAACTATTAGGTATCCAAAACTGTGAAAGTAATACATGAATTACTGAATCTAGGAAGTACTGTACTATAATTCCCCATAAACCATTATGCAAGTTCCTGTCACCTATAGAAAACAGGGTGGGATAGGCAGGGGAACAATGGAGACAACCAGTGTATATTAATGGTATCTCAAAGGTGATGCTCAGTCAACCAAATTCAGGAAATGTACACCAGTTCCACTGTGCAAGGGATGAACTAATGTTAAGTCAATGGTGCCTCAGAAAGAAATTCATGTTATTGAACATTTCCAGGATTGTATTAAATCAGCAAAGACTTGTATGAAACTGTGTTGTACAAAAGACAACTATATATAGATTTTTTATAGTTAGGCTGACTGGGAAAAGATTGAAGTCAAAACTGTACTAACACATACCTGAAATGTTTTTGTGTATAAACATGATAAAACATGAATTTGGAAATAAAATTAACAGATGCTGGTTGGGGCTTAAACCCCATAGCAGTGGCTTTCCAGAAGACATAAGGAACATCTATTGAAGAGGTTTCCAAAAGTCTTGGAAATAGGCCTCTTGACCTTATGATTAATGGACTGTAGTTAAAGACAGGATCATTGATTAAACGCAGAGGGGATTACCTTCATTTTTTGCAGTATTTTTTCAGCTTCTCTCGTAACTTTGGGCTGGAGGCTAGAGGCTTGCTTAGCCTTCTCTCTAGTTTATGATGAATAATTAAGGATCTGAAATATTTTTCATGTTAACAATCTTGTGCTGTCTGTAAATGTGATGTCCTCTTCTGATACTATTTCTAAAGCTTACAAAAAATATAAATAAATATGAAGCTCAGAAGGATGTAGTTGCTTTGCAATTAAATTTTTAACAAATTTGATGAGAAATAAGCATAACTCACATAAAATTAAAAATCACTAAGTGCCACCGAAGCCAATGGGAGACTGATCAATCTATCAGTCAGTCATCCTGGGTTGGCCCTTCTGCTTTTCTCCCTTTTCCAGGTCCTATACCTTTAACAGATGCCAACAAGACAATTCAGATCTCATTCAGATGTGGGCACCACTTGTATCTGTGGTGACCCCATCATAACCTTGCGTTTTTGCTCCTAAAAAGTGCTTTTAACTATGGCTGGGAAACCCTGTGCTGGTCTTGGTTTTTCCAGCAATAGTGCTATTTCTTACCTTGGGCGCAGGGTGGCCATCACTGCTTTGTCCAGTACACATGCATGGAGGACAAAAGAGACAGGCGCATATGTGGTGGTGGCGGGACACTTGCTTCAAGGTATTGAGCACTGACAGAATTCCTGGATGCATGTGTCACAAAAACATGGAAACACAGCTCCATGGCCAGTGCTGTCTAGCTAGCAAGTGATAATACTGGGGAGTCAAAACCCTGTATTATCACTTCCTAGTGGGATACCTGGCTGTCATCTAGAGGCAGCCTACATTTGCTTTCTCCCCTTATTAAACAAACTTGAACTGATGCTTTTACTTTCTTCTCTAGCCCCTACACCTTTAACGTTCTGATTACCCATCAAGCACGTAAGTGTAGATGAGAACTGAATATAGTAGACTTCAGGAGGAAGGGATAATGATTAAACACAAGACCTAAGCAATATTTAACATGACATTAGGTCCCACCAAACAATTGTATTTCTACTTGGTAGATATTGATTTCTTCTATTTTAACGCATTGCAAAGCCTTTTTTAAAGGCCTCAGGGTAAATAGTTAAGGGATGATATTGACTCATTAGTTTTATGTAGTCCATCCACACAGTCCAGTATAGGAAATATCTTCACAGCGTGTACTTATGGGCGTACATCCATGTAAAAGGTAATAGCTGAAAAGAATCTCAAAGATCAAGTCACACAAACAGCACAAATAAGAATATTGGGATTAGCAAGGGAACAGAAAAAGATCATTTTCCAGATTCCCTAAAGAATCCTGGACAATCATTGTACCAAACCCGTGAATAGATGTACGTACATATTCCACAGTTTCCATACAATGGGTTTGGCTGCCATTTTGACTCATGTACAATGAAGGTAAGTCACAAACCCTCTAAAATACGTGAAGCCTGCACATAAAAACCATCTGAGTGACAAGAAAAACACACAGCTAGGACTTAGATAAAGCACTCTCAAAAGAAGATCCAAATCTTTTCAAGGTGAGAACATTCCTCCAGTTGATTCAGAGCACAAAACAAGTCAAAATGTTATACTCTGGCATCCGAGGTTTTGAGTGTTTGTGTTTTAGAGAAAAGAAAACAGAGCAAAGATGTAAAAAAAATTGCACTTCTCAGTCTGCATCAACAGACTGAATTATTTGTGTGACTTATTTTTTTTCCATGGCAACAAGTATCTTGTGGGGATGAATTTCAGTCTCTTCTTTAGCTTTTTGGGACCATTAGAAATATGCTAATTCCCTGCATCTTTCAAAGAGAATAAAACTTTAAAAATCCCTGTTACATAAATGCAGTTCTACTTCATGGCTCTTCTGCACCAGGAGAAGTATTTCTGAGATGTGAATGTTACTACCCATCTATACTGTGCGCTGATAGTGGCGGATTTCTTATTCTCACTGAGGCTATGTTCATGCATAACTCAAAAATATCCTAGAAAAAAAAGTAGTATCTGGTATTCATCTTTTCATCCCACCTCCAGTCCACCTTTTCTAGCCTATTATATTGATAAGAATAGGGAGCAGCAGAACTAATGGGTGAATGATTCAGTCAGCAAACTATCTGGAAGGCTGTATTCAGACATAACGAAAGGGGCGCCTCAGGGATGCCTCAGAGACAGTGTGTGGCCCTTGTGCTCCCAACCTTTCTCTAATCCACCTTTGCTAGCACAGAATGTTCAGAAGGGTAGACTAGTGTTTGAACAATTCCATCTTGAAGCCCTCTCTGAGGTGCCTCAAAGGTGCTTTTTTTTTAATTGCTGTGTCAGATCTCAGTGTAAGTGGTCTCTAGGAAGTCTTAAGATGCTTTATTTTGAAACTGCATGTAAACATAGTCTTAGGCCGCAGTTACACATGACTGATTTAGTCTATCTTCAGGACGGACAAGGAAGGCAGCCATATTCAAGCTATTCTCAGCTTCGAACAGCCTGGCCACACCTACTTGCTGCTGTCGCTGCCATCTTCCACAAAGCCTTATTGGAAAGGCTTTGGAAAGGCCCTTTGGACTGCTAGTTAGGGAGCCAATCTCTTTGTCCGGGAATACTGGTTTCATTCCGCCCTCCTCCATGAAGCCGTTTGGGTGGCCTTGGGCCAGTCACAGCTGAGCTATCACAGCCCCACCTACCTCACAGGCTATTTGTGGGAGGGAGAAGAACAGAAGTAGTGAGGGGGTAGGAGAAATGCTCAGCTTATTGGGGAGGCATTTTGGGAGGATAAGAGGAGGGGGCTGACAGGTGGAGAGGTGCATTTATGCACAAGGAGAGTGTGGGTGGGTTTGCATGACAAGGTGATGGTGTTGCGGGAAGATGAGGGGCTGGTTAGGGAGGGTTAACAGGTTGGGGGCAGCAGGAGTCTCAGCAAGGCAGAGCGGGGCACTTGGGGATCAGAGCTGTGGCAGGGCAGGCGGAGCCTCAGGGAGAGGGATGGAAATTGGAGTCGCGCTGGGATAGAGGGAGTCTCGGCAAGGGGAAGGGAGATTGGAGCAGCAGTTGTGGGGTAGAGTGAGTCTTGATGTTGAGGAGGGGCAGCAGAGGGACAGGAATCAGAAAAGAGGATTGTCAAAGTTTGCCATTTTCTAGGTAGCAGTGGGAGCTGGGATGTGGGCCTCCTGTAGGGGTGTGCACAAGTGGTTTTTTTTTTTTGCATCTGAATTTGAGTCGAATTGAATGTCAAAACATTCAATTTCAATTCAAATGTTTAAAATCTGAATTCAAAAAAACCCAATTCGAATCTGTTACATTCAAATCTATTTGTTTGAATGTTAGATACAAATTTGAAGATGCAAATATCAACACAACATTCGTATGTGTTATAGGTATCTGTACTCCTTTCCTATGTATCCCGTTTTTGTTCCATATTATAAGCACAAATGTGTACAGATATGTATGATATTTGTACAGATACATATGTAATGCATATATATCTGTACATTTGAATGGTTCAAATGATTCAAATGAATGTTTTGGAACATTTGAAATTCATTTGAATGTCTAAATTCAAATGTTCACATTTGAACAAATTTGATCAGATTTTGAATGCTTAGAATATTCATGCCCATCCTTAGCCTACTGACTTCTGGGAGGGTCCAAGTTATTTCCCTTCACCTGCATCCATTCAGACTCAGTGCTGGGATAATCTGCATAGCGGATAGTCCAAATAAGGAAAGAAAAATCTGAATAAAAAATGGATGCAGATTTTCAAGTGTAATCTCTCAGAAGCCAGGATGGCCTCTATTAGGATAAAAGGTAAGGTGTAACTATGGCCTTAGACTGCAGTCACACGACCACAGAATAATCACTTTTAGGATGCAAGGCGGACTGGTAGCAGTTATGATGAGATCACATCTTTATGATTTTGTGCACACAGAGACCATTGTCTTTTATCCATACATTTCTATCTCCCAGTCAGATGACAAGGACATTTTACCCTCTACACTCTTCTTATCCTTCCTTTCCAGGTTCCTTCTGTGATTGGGAAGACTTCTGTCAATCACATTTTGGCTTCTCAGGGGATGCTACACCCAGCCCTCTCTGTCCCTTCAGCACCCTTGCCTATTGATCATCTAGTATCATGTCTTTCTACCTATCACACATATAAACACAGGCACACATGGAGAGGCAAGGAATTTACAGAAATCTTCCAGCCTGACAAGATTTCAGTTTGTTCTACACTTGATTTTAGCACTAATGAAATTAATACAGGGACTGGATAGAACATTGGCTATATTCTGACAGTCTTCTGCCCCTTTGATCTTTTTGTCTTGCTCCCTGTGGCCCTCCCTACCACATGGTCTCTTGTTCACCAACTTCCCTACAGTAGCAGGAGGCGCCCACACTGGTGAGTGCAAGGAACTGAAATGTTTTCTGTTTCTAGCCTTGTTTGCTTCTGAGTTTTATACAGTTGTGTAGTTCTGGTGCTCTGCTGAAATACTGGAAGCAGAAGAGGAAGCATTTCACTTTCGGGTGAACTTATGGCCCTCTGTTCCTAGTTAATGTCTCTTTAAACAAAGGCAACATCTGTGCAGAGACAGAAGTGCGTGCACCTGTGTGCATGCATACTGTATGTCTTTGTGATTCCTTTTGCATTTGCAATTCAGTTTGAAAAGGGGAAGGGAGGAGAGAGAGAAAAATACTCCTGTCAAGCACTTTTGCCTTTTAAGAGACTTGCTTCTCATCTGTGGGTACACACCTGTGCCATGTCTTTGCGATTCCCTCTGCGCCTACTGGCAATTCAGTTTGAAAAGGGAGAGGGTGAAAGAAAGAAAGAAAGAAAGTCTCTTGGGTCCTGGTCACTTCCCATGTCTTTCAAGACTCTTGCTAGTTTTCCCTCACAATCAAATTTGGAACAGGAGGTGAAGAAAAGGCAGGGGGTCTACAATGCCCACGTTGGCTGGACACAGACACCTGAACTCTCCCTCTGTCCAGTCAGGAAAATATGGCAAATGCTCCTAAAAGTCCTCTTTCATGTCCACACCCTTAAAATGTAAACAGGCTAAGGAGTAGGAACCTTTTCAGTGCTGTGATAATGTGGATACAAGAAAACCCTGAAGGGGATGGAATGGTGTGGAGAACAAGTCAGAACGACTTCTTTAATGTGATCCCTCGGAACCTGGGACAGTTCTTGAGGCAACAGCTTCCTTTCCACAGCCTGGCTGAAGCAGCTCACTGTCTCCTCTGCTGCTGTGGAGACAAATGGAGGTGCCTGTGTATAGAGGCTGAGATCAGTGGTCTCCTCATGCATAGTCACACTTAGTCACCTTTCTCTGTATCAGTGAAATGGGGCAAAGTGACAGAAGAGATTATTTATTGTTGGTATTTTTATCTCACCCTATACCCAAAGGATTAGGCTGTGAGGCAGTGGCTTCTACATTGAACTGAAGACCTCAAGTGCCTGCTTTTCACTGTTCCCTGTTCCCTCCCACACCATTTTCCTTTTGTTTCTTGTCTCTTTAGACTGTAAGCCTGAGGGCAGGGACCTGTCTAATACAATATTGTAACCCACCCTGAGACCTTCGGGTTTAGGGCGGGATAGAAAGACAAATAAATAATAAATAAATAAATAAATAAATTGTGCCTCACATAAGCCTTAAAACATCATTCCTAGGCCTTGGAGGCATTAGCACCTCTCCAAGGCACTCTGGGAGGGGGTGCTGGGAAGAGCACCTGTGCCGCATAATGGAAATACAGCCTTAGAAATGGGTCCGACAAGTGATACCAAGAATTCATTCTTCTTTCAGAATGATTAATGGGTAAAGTGCTTATTGTTGTTTCATACCACTGAGATGTGGTTGACCCCTGGTTGACTGCAGAGGAATTTCCATGAAGTTTTCTTAGAGATGCAGAAGTGCTTTGCCATGGACTACTTCTAGTGAGAGATTGAGGATTGAATCCTCAGTTACCTCAGAGTTGCCTCAGAGATGGGTTCTTTAAAGGGGGTTGTGTTTGATCACAGACTCTATGCTTTACAAAGTCCAATGTGAGGAAACCTGCACTGTCACCAGGGCTGTGGCTAAGGTTTAATCCAGCTTCAGTCCAACTTCAGAGTGACAGAACATATCAGCAAAGTGACCAGTAATTTTATTTCCACATTATCTATCCCAAAAGTGAATTTTCTGAGTTATTTAACACTGAAAGAAAACAGCTTGTCACTTTGGTGATGCATTCTCGCACTATGAAAGTGGGCGGAAGCTGGACTGAGCCTTAGGTGTGACCACAGCCCCATTTTTGCAACTGAGCCTCTATTCACTTGCTTTTTTGTTGTTCACAAAACATGTTACTTCCATACACCACTACACCTATTCCCAAGGGTTTTTCAGTGTGACACTAATCCCTGTTGATTTCAGAGATGATGTTTTGTGGGGGGGATTAGAAGTATGGAGGCCTGGGTTCAAGTGCTTACGAGTCCACATGCCTTTGAGGACAAATTTGTACTGTCCCAGGGAACTGAAGATGGAGAGCGTATTGGGTGTCCACACTTTGGAATGCTTGATGCATCCCAAACATATCCAGTACTTTCCCAAGTGCCGGGAGAGAATGCCACTTTACTAATGGCAGTTACATTGCTGCAGCAACGGCCCCAATGGACATGTGTACCACTGTTGCACTGCCCTATGCACCATTTACCTGGAAGAAGTGCATTTGGGGCTGTGCTAGCCATGCCACAGACATAGCTAGTGTAGCTGTGGAACACATTTTCATACTCCTCTGCTATTTGGGCCAGGGAATGGTCCAACACACACAAGATGGAAGTGTGTCTCTGTGCTGGGGCATACTTGGATTTCGGCTTTTTGCTAAGTGTGAAAAGGCCCTTAATTTACTCCCAGCCTATACTATCTAAGAGACATGTTTTTGGGTAAAACTTGGGTATGGTGACAGAACCATACTTGATACTTTGAGCTTCCAGGAGGAAAAGCAGAATATAAATGTTGCAAATAAATATTAAATAAAATACACAACATTTCTTCCTTGCTAAGCATATTACATTTGAAGCCAGGCAAAATAACTCCAGCATTTCAGCTAAATTACATAATAGGTGTGTGCTAATGATTTATATTTTCTAATAAGGTATCTTTCTTCCCGTAGACAATGAAACTGCTATTTTAATAGAGGCATGAAAACATCCTAAACATCCTACTACAAAGGAAACACAGAAGATACACAATATACTATCAGCAAAAAATGATTATATATCCATTATGTTTGGACAAGGAGAAAAGACTGTTGATTTATAGAATAAACAAAATCTGTGAGTTTTTCAAAAGCATATATCCTTGGCATTTCAGAATTTAAGTTCTCTAAACCTATCATTTAACATGCTAAAGAAGCACAACCGATTTCAGAGGGGTATGTAATAAAATACTTTAAAGGATATAGATATGATGTTTCGCATTCCAGCAAGCAGATTTGTTTCTCCAGGTTTTTAATGTACTCCACTTCAATAGACCGCAGAGGGTTCATTTTCCTGGATGGCGTGCGAGGCAGGGAGAGACGACAGATTTTAAAACATCTAAATAACATCTTCTACACAGATAATTATAAGAACATAAGAGGAGCCCTGCTGGATCAGACCATAGGACACCTAAGGCATTTCCGCACTGAATCGCGTTCGAAACCGAACGCGTTCAGGCGGAAAGCTTAAGCCAGCTTCGGGCGCTTTCCCCGTTCACACACAGACGCTCCGGAACGCGTTCCGGAGCGTCTGTGTGCGAATGGGGAAAGCGCCCGAAGCTGGCTTAGCCGGCAAACGCCGGCCAGGGGCGCGCCGGCGGCCGCCGAGGCAGATCGACAATCAGCTGTTTGAAAAACAGCTGATTGTCAAAGCCGCGCGGCGTCGGAGGCGAGCCGGCAGGCGATCGGGAGAAAGAAGCGGCGCGAACGCTTCTTCTCCCGAACGCCTGCGGACGGCTCGTCCGCGTTGGAACGCGTGTAGAGCACTTAGAAGTGCTCTACATTTCGAACGCGAAAAAGGCAGCTTTGGACACGTCGGGACGCAAGGCGCGCGCGGCCAATGCGGATGACGTGTCCACAGCTGCCTTTTTCGCGTTCCGTTTTCGCCCGTGCGAAAACGTCTCTAGTCTCTTAGGGTGACCCACTAATATTTCTGGGCTTCTCAAGCAGAAGACAAAAGCAAAACCTTCACTTACTCTCCGTTCCTGCAAAAGGCCTTTAAGGAACCCACTTGCACCGGAAATTAAGGGTAGTTTCTTCTAAATAAATATGCACAGGATTTTAAACGTACAAGCCTACTAGGGCGGAATGCGCCTTTCACGTTGTGAAAACGGAATCAGATTACTCTCCAAAGCGATTTAAACCTACAGCCTATACTGTCGGGAAGCCCACCGAGCACTTCTAGCTGCCAAGGTGAGTCACTGCACTTTTCCTCATGGCAATCTCGATCTTTCAGGATCCACTACAATATACGACCAATAGGTCGGATCTCGGCGACTGAAGCCAAGGAGAAAAGGGCCAGGGCCGGAGGAAGGATCCAGAGCTTCTGGGCTCTGTGATCGATCCCTGGAAACACGCCCAAGGTTATTACCCCTTGAGTCGGCCGCTTCTTCCTCCCAGAGTAATCCGCCCTAATTCCCTTCGGATTGATACCTGTCTGGCAGACGGACTAGTAGTTAACAACCGACTGGTTTACTCCGAAGAGGCGGAAGCGCCGCCGGGTGCCGGAGAAGGGCCGGTAGCAGGCCAGCCTTGTTTGCTTGGTTGGCTGTTATAGAAACCGGTTTTTATTTGTTCTTCGAAGGCCTTCGGGAGGAGGCGGAAAGGCGCCTTGCAAGGCAGCTCGAGAGGCTTTTCAGGCGCCTCCCTCGGTGGTCGCCTTTGCAACCCTCCGCTGATCGCGCAGAACTGGAAGCAACGCGCCCCTTCTTCAGAGCAAAGCGATTCCGTTGTTTATGGGAGCAAAGCAAATGACTCGTCAGCGCAAACCGAGCCGCAGATAAATAGGGGAAGAAGATTTATGCCCCAGGCAAGCATCCCTCGCCTCGATCCCTCTCAATCAGTTTCACTGTTTGGCGCTGCACGATTTAAAAAAGCATCCCAGGGGTAACTAACTTAAGTATGAGGCTTACTGTAGGGTGGGGAGATACGACAGCTCCTGCCCAAGTTTTCTAGTACCTTTGTAACCTGGCTAGTTAAGATCCTGCCGGGTGTATGATGTCCCTTTGTGGTTATTATCAGACGTATTTGACGGTGTTTCGGTTCCATCTGCCTCCGTGCGTGTTCTCGCCTGGGTTGGTATTGATTTGCACTGAGCGAATCGGCTTGCCTTGCCATCAAAAGTTTATTTAAATTTAAAAAGGGAGAAAACGGGAAGTAAAATAACGCCATGTACTTAACTGCGGGCCCGTAAAATTCTTCGAGTTCAAGCTATTTCGGGTGATAGAAATAGCCCCACAAAGCGCAAATAATATTATCATGGTAGTATTTTCTTTAGCGGTGATTTTGGCTGGAAAAGCTTATTTCTGCACCCTGAAGAGAACACAAGACACCAAGTAGGGGTTAAGGTCTCAACTTTATGGATTTAGGCTGGTGAATTTCTCCGATCTCCAGGGAAGGGCAAAACCACCCTTTGGCCCACAGACCGTCATAGGCTGCCACTTGCCTTACATGTATCTCACCCAAAGGTGAAGTGGAACTTACCAGTTACTAATTCTTCCTTTCTATAAATGGACAGTAGTAACAGCAAGGAACGGAACCGTCAACCATCAAAGTGAGAAGAGAAACCCAAGATATTCGTAAATCAGGCAGGAGTGGGATGTCTTTTATACACTGCCCACAATTGTAAGGTTTCCTCAACCAGATTTCTCCTGTTGTCAATTACTGTTGTGACAAAGTAAATGCATATTCAAAGAAACCTACTCCTAGCAGCACAGAGTGGATGAATTATGGGCATCCTTGCCACCACCGTCCCATAAGAGGAAACAGTGCCCAGGTATGGAGACTGGGCTGCTGTGCTGTCAACAAAAGAAGCCACGGTGGCCAGTGTAATCCCAGTCCCCTGCTCTTCAGCCCATTGCAGAGACTGCAGAATTCAAAAATTGGGAAACGGAAGGTCCAGAGCCCAACTCTGAAGACAAGTAGCCACTGGCTGAACTTGAACCAGTTCTCACTCACTAATCTGCCTCCCTTGGCCAGGTCCAGACTTGGGATAAAAAGGCAACCCCTGCATAGCCCTGTGATACCAGAGTGAAAGCTCATTGTATTTTATTTGGGGAAACCCAGACTCTGAATGAGTCTTTCCCCAAAATAGCATTATATCCTTCCTGCCTGAATGCTGCCACTGGAAGCCACCATCTTGAATGTGGCCATGGAACGCTGGTGGAGTTCAAAAAATTCAGCTGCACATGCACAGCGGTGACAATCATTCACCTCTGGATGTTTCATCTTGTCAAAATACCTCCGTATTAGGCATGACAACCAACCAACCCACACTGTTTAGGTAACAAGTGATTCTTCCGGAGGGGCTTTACCCTTGATTAACACTTAAAAGTGTCATTTTTGGGTGATGCCTGGAGGTGTCCTTGGTTTTTACTGCAAGAAGAGAAAGATGTTCTGTATGTTGCCTCATTGATCACAGTAGTGCTAAATACATCAAAGAGTCAAATTTTACATCTTCAGCCAGTCCTGTGGAATTCCTCACCACTTTCAGCTAGGTAAATATGTGAAGGATTATTCTGTCTCTCCCACTTCTTTAAAAATGGAACAAAGTGCCTGGAAATGTGCACTTCTATTTTAATCTGTATTTAAAATATAATGAAATGTAATATAAATGTATGCATGGGCATAGATGCACCAACCCTCCTGTTCAACTCCAAGTTACTGGAAACACAATCCATTAGAGTGGTCAGATGGATGTGAGCGTCAGGTTTGTGCATCTTTAATCATTTTACAGAAGAGAGAATTACAGCAGGTGTAGCTTGCATGACAAGCTGTGAACTTTTCTAGACAGGTATGAATGCGTCAGAAGCCTTGTCTCTTTTCTGTTTGTTCTGTATTCCACACATCTGAAGGAGTGAGATGTAGTCAACCAGATGTTATGCCTTTAAAGTCCTTTCTTCCCTTTAATACTATTTGTCGTATCCTGTTTACTTGATTAGCAACAACAGTTACAACTAATAATCTGAACTGTTTATATCTGGAATAAGGCTATGAAAGATCTTCATTTCTCTGAATGTAGCTGAAGGTGTTGGTGCTCCTTCAGATCTCTTTTGTTACAAGTGTTAATAAACATACAGGCACAAATGGAATACTTAAATGCTTAAAAAACTATATTTAAAACTATTTAATAATACCATTAATACAAGTAGACTTTCTCAGTTAATCGTATAAGCCAAGGGGCAGGCTTAGGGAATTTGTATGGGAAAGCCAGAAGGTGAAACAAGACTAAGTACCCTTCCACATACCTCTTTAGCTGGTCACTGTGACAGTTTCACCTTTGTGGTTCATGTTCTCTCACAGGTTGGTCCCTGAAGTGAAGATTAATTCCATTTCCATCATTACATTGTAGATATAGATTTCTAAAGTGTTTTCTAGCACATATCTGAAGTAATATGTTTCCCTTTTAACATTGTTCCTTATTGAACAGAAATTGTTTACAGCTCTCTTTCTAGTATGGTAAAAGGCAAAGAAACCCTCAGACTGAGTTCAAGGCCAGGCAGTTACATAGGCTGTGGGACCTCAGAAACGGTGGCATGTGACCCTCACATTCTCATCTCATCTCTAATCCACCTTTTCTATCCTAGAATGTTCATGAGAAGGAGGAAGGGTAGACAGTTGAAACATTTCAGACACTGCATCCAGACAAGAGATATACTGCTGTTTTAAGTGCCACAAGATTGGAAGAGTCCTGCTTGCTGCTTCAGAGGATATGGAGAACACGGGAACAATCTGTTCTTCCTGTGACATTCCTTTGTTTCACACTAAAGGCAAGTCTGGATTTTTAATTTATGTCTGGAGGCATCGAGTCACCCCAGAGGTGCTTTTTTAAAACTACAGGTGTATAAAGGCCCAGTGTAGCGTAGTGTAGAGGCTGAACCAGCTGCCTAGGCCCAGGGAGATTATAAGAACATAAGAAGAGTCCTGCTGAATCAGGCCTCAGTCCATCTAGTCCAACATCCTGTCCTACACAGTGGCCCACCAATGGCTTCTAGGCATCTCAAGCAGCAGGCAAAACCTTCACTTGCTCTCACTTCCCTGCAAAGGCCTTTAGAGGCATCCTGCTTATCTCTCCTATGTATGGAGGCATTACGCAGGCATCAGTTCTAATAGCCATTGATATACCTGTCCTCCATGAATTTGTCTAATCCTTTTTTAAAGCTCCAGGTTTAAATCCCCTCTGAGCCATGGAAGTTAGTTGGATGGCTTTAGGCTTGTCTCTGTATTAGCTTCAACTACCTCACACTAGCTGCAGTTCAAAATTTGCTTCAGCATTGTAGGCAGACTCGTTCCTCAGTTCTTTACTCACTTTTCTTACGTAATCCAAAATGTTTGTCCAGTTTGCACTCCTTGTTTACCTTTCTACCTTAGATCACAGTCCTCCTTTCTGTTTTCGCACATAATGACATTTTTCTAGATGTGGCACGTAACTTCTTGTGTTCTACATAAGATACAAAAATGACCAACAACAAAGGAGCAGTATTTACTGTGCTATGGCCACATTAGTTTTCTTCCTTAATTATTGACCTTCTTTCCATTTCATGACCTCAGGACCTTTTGGGGGACTGAAGTATGCACTCCTTCTAGAAGTTAATCCTTCTTTTTGTGTTCCATTTTTCTAAATTAGGTGGAAACATGTATTTCAAGCTGTGCGTTTATAAGAGTGGGACAAAATGAATGAGTCTTATTTACGCAAGAATTTATTGTTTTGTCAACTGCCTCATAAAACATTTTGATTTAAAGCTGGACAGTTAACAATACAGGATCACAGGATCATTTGCTTTACACTCTCGTTCTATAGCTAGATCCCAGAAATTGCAGAAGACGGCCAGTTCTACTGCTAGCATTTCCAGGGAAGGTTAGATTAGAGCTTACAGCTTTTGCCAGCCTTTGTGGCAAAACTAAGCTCAATGGACCACTGATGTGAGTTGCTATAAGGCAGACTTCTGCGTTAAATAGGCTCTGGGTGAAAGCAGAAATCTCCAATGGTTTAAAAACGTATTTGTTAATTCATAATCTGATAGAGGGCTGGTTTACAAAGGAGCTTTGTTGGCACTGAGCAAAGAGGCCCCTGTTTCCTATTGTCCTAGTGTAATCAAGTGCAAGAAGATACAGCGAGTGGGTTATATATAGTTCTCAGCAGCACGAGAGAGTAGGGCTGATCCCTCACAGGACGCTGCTTTGGCTGTGATAAAGCCTTAGAGAGGATTGGTCTGCCAAGCAGCAGTATTGTTTCTGTCATGTGCAAAAGTGAGCATTCCCATCTACTTTCTAAAGTGATTAATGGTTTAAATCCCAGTTCAGGTTACCTAACCCTTGCCCATGACCTCAGAGGTTGAGTGTGTGCTTCCCTGTCCCATTGTCTTTGTGTGATGCTTGGGAGACAGCTGTACTGAATTTCCCTGTGACATCTGCAGCTGTAACCCCTGCAGGGAAAATCTATTAATTCCTTCCATCTGTTTTGGTCAGCTACTATGGGCAGCCATATGACATTTCCAGAGAAGAGGATTTTGCCTTACTGGACACACCTGGGAATGTTCTAGTTATGGCTGTAAGAACTGATCTGTCAAAGAAACAACTCAACCAAACCCAAAAAAATCAACCAAGGCCGCCCCCAGGCAGCAAGGGGCAATGCAGGATCTAAAAAAGATCCCACTGTTTTCCTCTGCTTCTTCTCACCAGATGCAAGGAGCGGTTCCGTTGTATCTTTGTGTCTGCTGGCCCATTTTGTTATTGTTTTGCTTGGTGCTTTCCAGAAGTCAGCCAAACACCTAGTCACTTTCTTCTCCCTTCCCTCCCACCATTCTGCTGAATTCTAGTAGCACAAGTGAAATTGTGACAAAATGGGGCAGAGCTTGGACATGGTGGAGGAGTTCTGTCTGGAGTAATTAATACTGGCAGTATTGTCAGGAACATTGTTGGGGTGGAAGGAGAGTAAAAAATGGACACCAGAGAAACGGGGAGGTTATGTATGGGATGCAATGAGATTTTAAATATAGAATAATAATAGATTAAGGATGGAAGGGCAAAGATCAGGTGGAGATTTGAGAGGGAAATGAAAGGCTGTAGTTGAATATTTGGCAGAGGAAACAGGGAGCAACCAGGAGCCAATTTGAACTTGGCCTCATAGTAGGCAATGGGGAAGCTTCTGGTAAGGTGCATTTGTACTTGCAGGAAGCATTTTCAACCCAGAAATGCCCCCTGCCTTACCAGATGCTGCCCCAGTGTCTACTACAGTAGTGGTGGTGCACAAAATCATGCACCACATGCATCCTAATCCCTATCTAATCCCTACCTTTCCTGGCCAGAGGAACAACCATTCACACTTGTATCAGGATCAGGGCTGTCTAAGGTACCACATAAATGCACTGGCACCTCAAATGACTCCGAACATGACTGCACATGCACAGAGTGTCACTATTGCTGTGGTGCTGGTGCACACGCTGTCACACTGGGCTCTGCAAAGATGATGGCAGTGCCCAGACCTGTGCTGCTGGCGCCCAGACATGCACCCAGACCCAGGTAAGCCTCTGGGTGAGTGGGGATTGATTTGGAGTGTTCTAATGTTTCCACGTGTGAACTATAGTACGCATTAGTGGGTAATGCACTTTCCTGTCCAGTCAACAGGAAGCCAAGTGCAGAAACACCCCAGGAAAGAAATTAACACCTTGAATTGGGCTTGGCAGCGAATCGGCAGCCAGTGCAACTCTTTTAAGACTGGCATGATGTGCGTCTGGCCAGCTGTCCTGGTCAGCAGTCTGTCAGCTGTATTCTGCACTAGCTGCAGCTTCCGAACCGTCTTCAAGGGCAGTCCCACGTAGAGTGCATTACAATAGTCCTATCTGGAGGTTACCAGAGCATGGATAACTGTGGCCAAGTCATCTATGTCCAGAAAAGGCTTCAACTGGCACACAAGCTGTAGTTGGGAATAGGCACTCTTGGCCATGGCCTCCACCTGAGCTTCAAGTGTCAGCGCAGAGTCCAAAAGCACTGCCAAATTTCACACCTGTCCCTTCCAGTTTATTACATCCCCATCAAGGACAGGGTGTCTCCCAACTACACGGACCCGAGACCCTGTGACACACAGCACCTCTGTCCTATCACATGGTGAAGCAATGACCTCTTTGCCCTTATGATAATAGCAATCTGTCTTCCAGGTAGCTCTATGTGAGTGTATAATATTATGGCCAACAGACACCAGGTAAGCCTGTGATAGTCTCTTGCCTTTGCAGTCTAAAAGCACTCTTACTTTTTAAGCATTTTATTAAAAAAACCCTGCAAAGATACTTTCAACCACAGGATGGCAGTCTGTGGTCAAGAGCTGAACAAATAATTTAGCTGGATTTCTTTCCCTTTTTTCCCCATAGCCTTCAACACTTATCTGGATTTTAGTGAAATGTCCTGAATTCTGACCTCAAGAAATAAAATTTGGCAGTCCACAAATTCTTTAAAGTTTCTTTTAATTACTCTCTTTTCATGTTTTAAAATAAAATTTTAAACATGTCTCAGGCAAAACATTTGGGAATGCATTTTTTTAGGTATCATTGGGACCTTGGGTTTAGACACCATCCCCAGAATTATTTGGAGATCCTGAAAGTTAACCTGAAAAGATGAATCCGGGACTTTTGGCAATCAAAGCATATGCTTTACTGCTGAGCGAATAGCTCTATTGGATTGCAGCAGTTGACTGCACTTTCTCTTTCCTTGTACTCTTCCCTTTATAAAGGCCTAAGGAAAACTTGCCTAGATGTAGATTACTAAGGGACAAATAATTAACTTAGAGGAGCCAAAGGCTAAAATAAAAGTCTTATTGCCTCTTTATAAATCTCTGTTGTGGGCACATTTGGAATATTGTGTACAATTCTGGTCACACCTCAGGAGGTGTAATGTAGAACTGGAAAAAGGGCAGAAAAGGACAACCAGAATGATCAAGAGGCAGGTACACCTTGCTTACAAAAGCAGCTTGCTTCTAGGCCTTTTCAACCTTGAAAGGTGAAATTTAGGAGGTGACCTGACTGCATGATGTGGAAAAGTTGGATAGAGAAAATATTTTCTTTCTTGCACAACATAGAACCATACCACTAATGGGCAGGAGAGACTGACAAGGAGAAGTATTTTTTTAACGCAGAGGGTTATTGGTGTATGGAATTTACTACCAGAAGAGGTGGTGATAGCACCCAACCTGAATAGCTTAAGAAAGGATTAGATAAATTCATGGAGGACAGTTGAATCAATGGCTGCTAGAATGGACGCCTAGGTCTTGCCTCTGGGTTGGAGAGAGAGGCAGGGTTCTGCTTGAGATGGCCATAAGCAATTGGTGGGCCGCTTTGTGAGACAGGATATTGGACTAGATGGGTTGTGGCCTGATCCAAAAGGGCTCCTCTTATGTTTTCTTATGTTCTAATAGAGGTTCCAAAACTGTTTAGTTCCTGTAGCTATAGTGAACTTAATTTGTAGTGTAACTTTCTGATTACATATTTTGAATTAATCTTAAAAATATATGGGCAAATCACATTTCATTCAGGGTTTTTATTAAATATGAATGTATAACAGAATAAAAAGCTTTCTGTATGTCTACAGCTATATTTGTCAATTATTTGTCACTGATAGTACTATTAAGTAGTGTGCCACAAGGTTCTGACTAGATCTAACATTAATCTACTAGGAATGAAACCTGACCAATCTGGGTGTCTACACTTTCCCTGTGCATCTCTTTAAATACATCAACTAAAACTGGAAGAAAATAGGCTTGCAGAACCTGAAGTATTCATGTAATTCTTGACAACCAGAGTGTCTCCCATCCAGCTAAGAAAGGAAAAAAGATTGGAGGAACATTAACTAACAAAAGAAGGAATTTAAAAAGTGAATCTTCCATAAGTAATAATGAGCACAGAAATGTTTTGGGTTTTTTCTTTGTTGACAC
Source organism: Aspidoscelis tigris stejnegeri (assembly GCA_023333525.1). Lineage (NCBI taxonomy): Eukaryota > Metazoa > Chordata > Lepidosauria > Squamata > Teiidae > Aspidoscelis > Aspidoscelis tigris. Next base: position 34,706,525 of record JALMGA010000004.1, on the reverse strand, counting down.
GCTACAAAAACAGCAAAAACTGAACAGAACAGGCTACACTGAAATTTATACACAAAATCTTTTATTACACGAAATAGTTCAACATAGTTCATGGTAGCAAATCGAGTGCAGTTAGGTCGTGTTTGTGGACATCATAACAGTCTGAATAGTTTTGCAAGATGGCCAGTCTTGCAAATGATTCCAAGCAAGTGCAACTAATGGAGTAGCCATTAACATTAAAATACAGGTAAACAATGTTATTAAAGACTAGATAAGCAACAGCATTATTTGTTACATCCAGGCATCACAAAGAAGAGCTCACTGTCTGAAGACTATCACTAAAATGGATTTACAACATAACTAATCTATCTCCGTCAATCCATCTTCAAATCATATTTCTAGAGTAACTCATCCAATATTTGTTTGTCACCCCAGCAAAAAAGAAGACACTTCAAATTTTGCAAACATTATAAAAGAAAGAGGGGCATACAAAAATATGTAAACATGTTCCTTTTTAAAAATTATGTGTAAGGAGCAAGTCTGTCCAGGGCATACATTACATGCCACAAGAAAGTGCATTTATTTCTGGTGCAATCCATTAGGGCCAGCTTAAAACCGCAAATCCTACTAAATTCAATTTTCTGATTTACACAGGACTACAGATTTATCAATTTCTGGCATAAAATAGTTTATCGCATAGAGATTTTAAAATTAAACTAATAGGGAACACTTTTTGATTTCATAGAGGAGATGATAAAACACTAAAACACTTAACCATATGGACCTATTTTTAATATATATATATTTATTTATAATTTATATAGATGTACACATATATTATATACACAAACACACAATATACCAAAAGCTAGCAAAGCACTTTAAACAGTCTTCCCTCCCTTTCCAGGGTTTTGAAACCTGAACTAGTTTTATTTTTGCATTTACAGTTTGATAGGAATCCACAGAAGTAGTAATCAGAATATCTGTTATTTGGCTAAAAATTATATAAAAAGACAGAACATTTCTTTTCAAATAACCCTCTAAATATATATTAAAAGTGTCCAGTATTTCCGCTAGTGCCAAAATTGGAAGCTCTCTTTCAAATAGTTTATAAAGTGAATTTTCCCATATTAAACAGACAATAAAAGAAACTCTCCTTAAAGACAACTCACTCTCATTGCAATCTTTGGAAGGAGTTCCATTGATTCCAATAAAACTGAAACCCCAGAGACACTGTCAGTCTTTACAGGCTTTGACACGTTAAGAGTGTTTTTCATTTATTATTTTTTTGCAGCATTTCACCTAGCGTAGTTACCATCTGTGCCTGTCTAGAGGTAGGCTGCAGTTATTCCCCAGATAGATTCTTGCTTAATTCTAGTGAATACACTTTCCAGTCCCTGCTTCGAGGTAGGTTGAATCTAATCTGATCATAGCACAGGGTTAAAATGTTATATTTTGAATAAGCCCTCAGAGTGGTGTGGTAATGGCAGATATATCCATACACAGCCCCAGACGCAGCCCTTCTGAATCATGTTCGCAGGTACATTCTTCTTAATCTGCATAGGGCCCCAGATGTAAGGACATCACATGGTAATACATGGAATCACAGTAGACTAACAGACAATTACTCTGTTTAGTTTTCACTAAAATGTATACGTTAACTGGGCCATAAAGGCAGCTAGATCTCTGTGTATACTACAGTGTGACACAGCAGGATTTAAAAGCACTTTACAAGTACTAATGTAGCTTGAATAACATTATGATATAGTATTCATAACTTCTCATTTTGTGCTCCACTCTTTTCTAATTGCATATTAGAAATCTTGCATTTATCCCAGATGTTTACAGTATATTCTGGCATATAAGACTACTTTTTAACCCAGGAAAATCTTCTCAAAAGTCAAGGGTTGTCTTATACACCGGGTGTCATCTTATACAGCGAGTATATCCCAAACACTATATTTTAACTGGAAAAGTTGGGGGTTGTCTTATATGCCCAGTCATCTTATACACCGGAATATACAGGTAAATTAGCTTGTGATTTCTTTAAAAAATTGCTCCAACTGTATAGCTGTGTATGTTTAAATAGCTGCTCATAGGATCAAATAGTACAAAGCCTTATTTGAAAAGTACAAAGCATTTCCCCCCACAAAGGTTGAATTACCATTGCATGGTCTTACATAACTAAGTTGTTTAAATAGAAGGATTGGGCACAATCAATGAAAAATTAATCACACTCTTAAGATTGTGATTTACACACCTGACTTTCCTAGAGAAATCAATGGGACTTAAATACACCACATTTAAGTCTGATTCACAGATTTAGGTTGGACTTTGTCCATTATTTCTAGTTGGGTTACCAGTCTTTTTTTTTAAAAAAACTTTTTTTATGTAGACAATGCCTACTTTTATTCATTTGAGGGATTTAAAATATTTTAGCAGTCTATATTTTAAAACTCACCATGGCAGGATTTAAAAATCATAACATAGCCATTGGGAAGATTTTGAGTCAATGCAAAATGTGTTTTAATGAAATGCATAGTTAGCTGGTACAGTTACATTCATCCACCAAATTTCAAAAATCTTATTGAGAGGAAATATGCATTTACAGAAAATTTGCATTCTGAATTAAATATATAAAACAGTGACCAAACACTGCATACATTCTTCCTCTTAATTTAGAGCTATACCTTAGTTTAGAACCTAGACACTTTTTGTTGAGAATCTAGTAGATACTGGATGTTTTTTCCACTAGCACTAGAGTACCCATTAAGGACCTATTAAGGACCCATAATGGGTACTCTAGTGCTCAGTGGCAAAACACCCCAAAATAAGAGATAATCATAAAACCAGTTACAGATATTCCTGCTGAGGCCTTCTGTAGTAATTTTTAAATTAAAATGTAACTAGTTTCATAGGACTTTGCAAATAATTGACATCTAACAGTGCAAGCTAAAATCCCAGATCTGATAGGCAGTATGTTGCGTCATACTGGGAGATCTCTAATGTAGCTTTCCTGGGTCAAACAAAATGTCATTGCTGCTAATGGGTCCATAAACTTGGACACGATCACAGATGGATGGGTTGGCTTAGGTCAATAATCTGCATCAACCCACACCCTGTTTAGGTTAGCATTCTCTTCCTACCTGTGAGCAATATGATGCAAGATCAAGGAGGAGGAAATTGCCATCCTCTAGATGGATCTAAAGAAAGCTACCTGGACCACATGCTTCTTTGCATTTAGCAAAGTTACAAATATTATCAAAATGTTGGCAGGAAAGAGGATGGTATTAGCATTGTATCTCACATTTTTCTTCAGTCAAGCTGATTCTTGACATAGACATGCATATTAAGACATATTTTCTTGCTTAAGAAGCCTAGAATAAGCTTACCTGTGAAGCAAAATGGTGAAGCAAGAGGATCTTCTACAAGACATTAAGTAGCTCAAAGCTAAGCATGATATATGCCCTTCAACTTACGGACCCATAAAAAGACACTGTCCATTTGAATGTAGCTACTTCATATAGGCAGGCAGATGCACCAGAAGAAGCACATGACCTGAATAAGAAAAGGGAGGAAGAACCCACGCCAAGGGGGATAAACAACTAAAGAAAATTGCCCTTAATGATAGCATTCTTGTTCCTACCTTCCCCTGCCTCTCCTGAACATGACCTCTGGCTTGCACATTAAAGCATCTTCTGAATTTTGCTAAAGGACAAGGGAGAGAAAAGGCATGAAAGACATTATTATGAACACATCTTTCAGTCCCGTAGGTGTTGATTGTACCTCCTCTTATGTCTTCTGCCCATGTGATGTTCCCTTTTTCCCCAAGTGCAAGCCACTTTTCTGCAGGAAAAATCAGGGGCGTTTGGACCATGTGATAATGCACACTGAAGACATGAGAAAAAATAGCTCCAGCATTCAAGAGATAGATTACACATTTATAGCTTCATTTTATCTGTGGTTCCTTTATTCCATGCTATGCAGCTCACTGTATTTCCTGGGGAGCCTCAGTAAAACTCTTGAAAATATTTCAGATACAGTTGAGGTGTCCTAAATTGCACTGAAGTATTTATATGACGTCACCTTCTCAACACTGTGATACAACAATGCTTCTTCTTCCCAGTATCCTCTTTCTAATTGGTATTTAGAAAGTATTTGTGGTAAAGACAGGCCCTGAGGGAGAATGATAGGTTGTTCCATGCAAATCCAGCTGTCATTCATAGCCTTCTAAAATATGGTTAAGAAAGCTAGCAATTCTGGAGGTGGAGACAATGCAATAAATTGAGATTGCTTGTTTAGCAATCTCTGATTGCTACACTGTGAAGCATTCCAGCAGCAGTGGGCTTTCTGCATGCCTGCCACTGGTGATGAGAACATAGGAACTGGGGAACTTTTGTTCCTTGTTTCAATGTTTCCACCTGAGGCATTTTGCAGAGCAAAGGAAATGGTAGTGGAAGTCAGCCATTTTCCTGTGTTGTGTGAACAGGGCAGTGCTTAATACAGGTAAGTCCAAAGAGTGCTTGGGGAGAGAGAATGCAATAAGAAGCACTGTGAGAGCTCCTCCCATCCTTCTGCTGTTAGAACATTCACACAAGTGCAGTGACGGCTCCCAGACTGCAGGCCCATGTGCATCCTGCACTGCTGGGATACTCTTATGGTGCTACAGGGGCATATAGAACTACAGCCTCTGACTCATCAGGCTGATCCCGGATGATGACATTCCCAGCCAATGATACTGTGTTCAGTACTGAAGTATGTTCTAATGAAATAACCCAATTAAATCTTCCAGTCTACATCTAAACACTTTTCACTTTAATTTCAATACGATAAGAAAATTGAAAACTTGTAGGTAGAGCTGCTTTCAGTCAACATGGGGAAACACCAGCTCTTAAATGAACCTGGCATTTCCCCACAATGTGGGCTGCCAGACACGGAGCAACATTCTTTGGCACAGACTGAACTTCTGGAAACCTACCCAGCGGCCCCTCTGTTTCTTTTTGTTTGTTTGTTTGTTTACACAGTTGCATTATGGATGATTCTGCATTAGCCAAAACGTCAGAGCAGCGACGATACTCTGGGCCTCCCTTCTGCACATTGCTGAGGTTTAAGGGAGGTCCTACATGAGGAAGGGAGACTCTTCAACGTCCCACACACTGGCCAGTGCAGAATTGCCTGTTATCAGTGGAGCCCCACCAGAGACTCACTCATTCACCAATGAACGGTTAAAATTAATGCGAGAAATCTCACCCTATTTTAAATTTTGAGGGTGACTGGCGGTTTCCTGGCATAGTGCTAGAGAGCCAGTCAGCATTTTTAACACATCCTGCAGCTCCCTCAGGTTGCAGCTCCCAAGACTACTTTATTTTTTTTCTTGATTATATTAATATGTAAGACCAGATTAAAATGTCCTCTTAGCATGAAAAGCTCTGCTGCTTTTATCATGAAACCACCCCCACATGTTCCATTTAAAACGCCACACTGAATGCTAGCCTTTTTGTGTACATACCATCTTCTAAAAACTGAAAGGGTTTAAAGTAGGGATGCGTAAACTGTTTTGACATCAAAATGCTTCAACAGGCTGCTCCTGAGTACTCTGAGCTTTAAATGGAAAAACACACAGTAAAGGTCTGTAGTGAACTTGAAACAAAGCAACTCTGTTTTGAGTTTTGTTGTGACATTTCATACATCATTCTCCATCGCTGTTCCTTCTTGTTCAAGTATTTTAAGCAAGTCAGCTGATTTTTCTGAGTTTGAGGGGAAAATTCTTTCAGTTTTTTTGGGCCTAATTTTGCCAGTTGTGTAATGGGTAGCATTCATCATGCCTGACCATCCAGTGCACTTTGGTATCCTTAGAAGCTACCAAGGCAACAAAGGGATGCTGCTTTCCATTTTTTCCTGTGTCTGGAACCTCAGAATTAGTTTTGTTCAATGAGATGAGAACAAAATGCAAAAACTGTCTTGTGCATAATCCTATACTGAAGTATTATCACAGTATCCCATCACCAGTTTCTTTCTCTGGATAGGAATATTCCATTTGTGAATTCTAATCAGGCATTTGGATGGACTATCACCCTTCCTCAAGATGGGGCAAATCCTATGTTGTCTACAAAGATCGCCATAGTTTGCAAATGCTGCTTGGACTGATGTATAGAAAACTCATGCATTTTTCTGTGTTGACCATTTAGCAGGTATACATTCCTCTGTAACCTTGCAGGTAAAACCAGGCTCTGTTATACAAACAAATGCTGTTCAAATATTTCAATGGAAGCAATGGCAATGGATACTCAAATAGAAAACCAGGAGTTTTCACAGAATGAATTAAACCTGCATTGAGAGTATTACATTATACTCATTAAAAACCTTTATTCTGGTCAAGAGGCTACAGTAAAAAAAGAGACAGATTGGATTTCCACGAAAGCGAGTAAAATAAGGATGTATACTGACACCATATCTGTTTTAACTTGTACGCAGTATAATAAGAAATGCTGCCCTGAGAAGATGAGTGCAGCTTTAGGACAGGTGGAAGAAATATTAACAACTTAAGATATGCAGAGAACATCATTCTACTAAAAGAAAAAGTAGAAGATTTAAAGGCCTTACTAGCCAGAACCAAAGAAGAGTGGAAAGACAAAGCCATGTCATTGGGAGCAATCACAAATTTCCAACTGGAAGATCATAGAAGACTAATCTGCAGGAAATCAATCCATATTCTCACAAAGAGTTGTAATTACTAGAGGGCATCAAGCAAGTAAGCAGTGATGGGTAGCAGCACATGGGTCTACCATGGTCCTGCTCTAATTCTCCTTGTACTAACCACACTATCAGCCAGTTAGGGTCAGCGAACGTGCTGCTGGAAATGCCATCGAAACATGAGCTCTGCATTGGTAGCACATCTGCATCAATGAGCTAAACCAAATCCAATTCAACCCTGCAAATCTGGTGTCTGCACTGCATCATAATTCTATTATGTATTTATGTAGTGTTTTTTGCACCATTAAAAAAAGTGGGGTATTTTTCTGATTATCTAAACAGAAAACATTACTATATTTGGGAACTTAGTAGAAACATCTTAATTGAAGACTCTTTGATGTAGCAGATCAATCTGTCAACAGGACTGGTTCTCCATCATTCTGGTAGCCTCCAAGGAAATTCTGGGATGCAGGAAGCTGAAGTGGAGGAAGAAACCATTGGAAAATAACTTATGTAAGGTGAGCAGTAAGAATAAAAGGAGCTCAAAAATCACTTAGAAATGGTAACTGCTATAAGTTTAGTGTCCCATTGCCTTCTCTAATCCATATTACAGGCTAGAAAATGCACTTCCACAGTGCCTTTAATCTCCTCCAGGATCTCCTGTGTGATGATGTCACACACAGTGGAACAAAAGGGAGTGATGAGGAACCTGGTGCATACAATGCATCATTTCCCTTGCACTCAACCTGCCTTTGATGTTAAACAGGGCCAGCCTGCTAAGTAAAGCACCTAGGCAGGTCTTTCTCAGCAAACTGAAGTCTGGCACAAGCGTATTCTGGACCATCCCTGAGCTAAATTGAGGCTCCTTTAAAAAACAACAACTATGCGTAAATGCAGCCTGAATCTACCGGTTAGGTTTCAAAGTAACTTAAGTCTGGGTGTCAGCAGCAGGAAATAGGGAGGGATATTACTATAAAGGGGGAAATTCCACAAACTGCAAGTGAATTCAGATACCGCAAGATGGTGTATAAGTGGTCTATGACTACTACTGTGGGAAAACAGTGATTATGGCTGACGGCTACCTTCCCAAGTAGTGGTAGTGTGGTGAGATCACAATTACGTCCCCTGTCCATGACAAACATGTGGATTGAAAGTGCCTAAGAACAACAACAAAGCTTTAAACACAATAAGAGTTTGTCAGGTTGCACATAAGAGGACAACCTGCTCTTCCTGGGAACTTTAGCAACCTGACTTGGTAATGGAGTTCCAATAGCATTTTAAACGGTTGATATTTAAAGCCCCCAGTTCATGTATCCTGCACTCTGTGATTCATCTGGACTAAAACTGTTTACAAATACTAAGGTCCTTCCCCCTTGCCCACAGTGGTCTTCTTTCAAGTGAATACCAAATGGATAATAATGTTGAATGGTAGAGAACAGTAATTTGCTTGGTTGATCTTTAATCTCTGGTTAAACTTTGGGTTTTGGACAGCAAGAAAACACAAGAAAATGAAAATACATTCCCTAGATGTAAGAACAGAACTAACTCTTGTGACTAAAGATAAATAGAAGCTACTTGTAGGTGAGCTTTGAATGTTAAAATGCCAGAAATGGATAAAGCCTGGTTGATGCCATCTGGTACATAAATGTTTCAGGATTAGGAGACAATTAGAATTCCTTGGGTTTTTCCTGCACTGACGGTACGTTGATGATATTGCCTGTGTGTCGTCTGAATCTTTCTGTGCCAAGAAGCAGAAAGAGTAGACAAAGGCCCATATTTATTTTGGCAATGCTTCATTCAGAACCCCCTACTGTTTCTGAAAAGGCAACACACCTTAAGTAAGAGGGGGAGAGTCATTTGGCACAGCTCAAAATACAAAGCCTTCCTTTGGGGCTAAAATGTATAATGTAGCATGGCTGTGCTCCAGAGCACATCAGCATTTCCTTATATCCCCTTTTTGGGCAGAGAATATCAGTATGCAAATGCAATGAGAAACAAACTTAAGGAAAATCCCCTCTTTGAGAGGAAATTCTCAATTGGCACCCTTATTTAAATTTCTTTTAAAGAGAGACATCTTCAAGATGCCTCCACCAGTTACCTGGAAGCCAATTAGATTGGCTTTAAGGCTCTTTTTCACACTTGATGCAATATATGTACTTGCGCTTTTGGGCTTCATTTACCACAGTGGCTTATATTTTCCTCCTCCAAAGAGATAGCCCTTTGTTTTGAGTATAAAGTAATATTGCACAATTCAATAAGGCTACTGTCACTTGCTTACTGCTGCCTATCTCAGACGTAAAAGGACGGCCAGTATACCAGACCAGCAAGACTGCACGGCCAGTACACCAGACTAGAAATGTTACCAGCCCATTACAATACTCTTATAGTATGGGAGATCTAAATTCATAAGCCAGGACAGAGAAATGGGAGTGATCTGGCTGAAGCAGAGTCAGGATCAGGGGTATAATGACTTCTGAACAAGCCCAAGTTTTTGTCAGACCACCCCATGAAGAAAAAGTGACCCTTCTGGAGTACTGGGGTTGGTGCTGAGCTTGGATTTATTTATTACCCAATGCCTGCATGTTTTGGGTCTCAGTCTGCAGGGGATGATGGCTTGTTTCCTTTGCTAGAGATTTGATCCACTTTAGCAATGCCTCTGACCTAGATGACTGGAAGCATTTTTTAATTTTTTTTTCAATTGGACAGCCCATTCCAATTGTTTGTTAACAAACTCCTGGTCTTTGGCAAAGCAGGGAACCTATGACTTGCCAAAGTTTTAGCAGGACCTGTGCAAACTTCACACTGTAAATCAGCACTAGCAAATAAACTTTCTGAAAGCTTGTCTGGTTATGACATTTTAGTTTGAAGCAAACAGGCTTCCTGGGAACATGCTTACCAAGCAGATCTGGGATATATGGAACCACATGTCTGCTTCTGCCTCTAACTTTAGCCAGCCTGTAGTACAACCAATAGTAGCACCAGGAGAAGGAATCATACTAGCCTTAAGATTCAGGTATTTGGAAGAATGGATCTATACAAAACCAGCATAACATCATCATCATATGTATGACTGGGACTCTACAGACACAAAGCACTGTCTTTTAGAGTGATTCCGCACTGGACAGCACGTGGCACCTCAGTTCTGGCCAATTTCAGAATCTTGCACGTTTAGCTGGAAAAGGTTTTGAGAGTTATTTGTACTTAGAAAGCAAGAAAATAACTTATATGAATGAGTCTGGTATTTTACACAAAAAAAGAGTTATTTTGCTGATTTGAAAAGAACACAACAGAAGCACACTTAAATGAAAATGCTTGATAAGGCTCAGGTTAAATGTTCACATCGGAACCCACACATGAAACTCCCAGGTTTTCAGTTCTGCTCAACCTGGCATCTCTCTGAATCTGCTACCCCCATGAGTCTTGAAAAACAAGAGAGGCCTAGAAGTAGATTCCAAACTACAATATGAGTGAGAAAAATATTAAATTTCTCTTTTGGAAGAAAACTTGAGGATGTTCTGGAATCCATTACACCTGAAGGGAAATTACTACCTTCACTGGCTCCAAGTTAACATGACTCATAGGTTGCACCCACATGGCTTCTTTTTAGAGGCCTCTGGGCATTTGGAAGATAGGTAGACAAATGCTTCTGCTCCTATTTTGTCCCTCTGGCTATCCCTGACAAATCAAATCTGATTGAAATATTCTGAGGTTGTCTTATTGGATGGAGGCGGCTCCTAGTCTGGAAATTCACAAGCCCGAGGATTTGACTTGACAGCTGAAGATGTCCCTGGAACGTCCGTTGGGGATCAATAAAATGTAGTGATTTTGAATGCATATTGGTAGCTGCTATGGACTGTGTTCTGTTCTGGGGCAGTGCCTGGTGGGGACCGCACACCATCACCTTCAGAGCAGCAGATCTGCACCAAGTCCCAACCCTAGCTGGATGGTATGATCGTTAACACTGTCTAAAATAAAATATTAACTGAGTAGCAATTCTATTACTTTGGTAGCATGATTGTACATAGAAAAGTTAAGTTCTTAGATCCTTTTATATAATTCCTATTATGTCAACCACCCATTCAGTTCGATGACCTTGAAAGTTAATTCATAGTAGAAGTTAACATAGCCTTTCAAAATCTACCTCTTTCTGAATATATACTAGACATAAAACAGTTATGTCTACTCTTAATATTGCAAGGGAACTTTTTTCCTAATTTTATTGAATAACTTTGGTTCTAAAATAAAACTTCTTAAAATCTCTTTGTGCTCTACCAATTATATTTTAAGCAAAACTATATTGCCATTCTCTTTATTTTCCATCCCTGAGGAAAAATAATTTATTTACATAATTTTGAAAGTTGGGGGGACCCGTTCCTCCATATTTAAATAATATGAAATATTCCAATAAAATACTTTTGTTCACACATATTAAAACCTCTGAAAAAACACAGGGTGAGGCAAATGGGCATTCCATTGGTTGGAAACCAAATGTCTGAGATAGAATTTTAACTGGATCTAGCAAAGTTCTAAGGTCTTCTAAAATTAAAAATTCAGTTATTAGTTTTCTACAGATTATGACACAGGAAGGAAATAATTTCCAAAGTTTATTAGCACATGGAGTAGCTTCCTACATTGTTTGATATTTATTAATTTTTTTTTATTTCTCTTTTCCTTTCTTCCCACCTTCCTTCATATATGGCCCATATACAATCAGTATCATGACAATTTTTTCCCAATTTTTGTCAGCATGACAATAAACAGATGAACCGCATACAACATTTTCAGCTTATTCTGGAGTTAGTGGAAAGGATCTAAAAATCAATAAAATGGTTCCTGAAGGAGTCTTTTTTTTCCTTTGAAAAGATTGATTTTTCTCCTACAATGCTAACTTGCCACATGCCAATCTTTTTGGCATAAGACAACCGCCACCCAAAGGAAACAGCAAAACCTCTGAGTTCCCCCAAATGTATTTTTCATCAGAAAGAAAATCATCATACGGAGCACCAGCAGCAAGCAAATTTCACAAAGATGCATGTTTCTTGCATCAAGAATCAATCCTATAAAACAAAAGCGCTGTGCCTTTTATGACAAACTCTAACATAATGATAAACCTTAACAGTTTTTGCTGGAAATTTAACCATGAATTAGCTTTACCAGGTATTTTAATACAGTAAAAATTAATCTGTGGATTTCTCAGCACAAGGACTTAGTATTATGTTTCATGCCGTTATAGTAAGTAACTTATAAATAAACGAGAATAAAAATACTAGGAGCAGTGCTGAGCCACACTTGGAGAGGAAATCTTTTAACTTACATTCTTACCTCCTAAGAATGGTGACATCATTTTTGGTAATCTGATTGGATCAAATTACCATGAGATCAACCCCTGGGGTCATCACAAGTGCAACATGATCACATCCCACAGAACAAGATGAGTCAGGCAAGGAGACAATAACACTGTGCTGGAGGCATCAGCTGAATAAAGCTCAGAACACCCCAGAATATACTTGGAGATAAATTATTAGTTAAAGAACAAATGGGGCAGAAATGTCAAAACTCAACCCTCCATACTCAATTTCATGTTGAAATTGTTCTGAACAATGGGATATTTTAAAATTTGGAACGTGTTTTTATTAAAGGAACCTGTGTTGTCTTCACTGTAGCTCCCTGTGGTTTAATTTAGCATTGGTTTTATATGGCAACAGCTCAATTACAGTTCTGGCTAATGACCTACTTTCTGTGGTTTTCCTGTGTTTCAAAACCCTATTGAAAATCTACAACAATTAAAAGATCTGTTATGTTATAAGCAGTTTTTGAACAAGCACTTACTATGTACAACAAGGCAAAATCAGCAGTTCCATCTTCACAGCATCGATCTGTTAGAGCAACCTTAAAATCTGCTCAATCCGCGAGTAAACAACAAAATCCAAGAACGATAATTTGGCCATAAGCTTATTTATGGCAAATACCAGTTTGAAAAAGGCTGTTTCAGTATTACTACATGAAACACATTCACAGGAGAAAATCTAAACACATACTATACAAGCTTGGGAGAATAGAGAAATGAAGGTGAGAGAAAACAATGGAAATATGCTAATTTTTTCCTGAAGAGTGTATCTCAAGACAAACAGTGCTGGGCAGTATTTCTTGGGCAGGCACTATTCTGGAATTTCCATGTTTTGAATAAATTTCTAGCCCTCATGAGTTACAAGCTGAGTTGGAAAATGTATGACAAAAATTATCAAATGTCAAACGCTGGTATTAAATTCTGTTCAATCCAAAGCCCAGATATTAAGATCTATGAACAGCTGAATCCACCTCTGAACATTTGTAAGCACCAATAATAATTCAGCATTTGCTAATATAATAATGCGACATATATCTTATTTTCAAAACTTGATTTGCAATCATATTCTTGTAGCCACATAAAGCATGCAAATCAGCTGCAGACATCTGGTTCATTATATATTTTCCGTAATGCCCACCCCTAATTAGGTATTTGGCCATTTCTGTCTCCATACTTCCAGACTTTATGGCTGTCCTTCTCCATTTTTGTAACCTGTATACCCATATTATCCATCCTGTGAAAACAGACATAAAATAGGACAGAACTGGAATAAGTTCACATAAAGTCCAATTGGAACACCTGTTCAAATGAGAAAACACTGGTTAATCTGTACAAAACAGAATTTTTTCATAATTCACACTGCAGAATACTCAGAACTTTCTAGGTGTTTTCATTCCTCATTCAAGACAGGTATCCTGATTTTAGCAGCTTTATGCCCAACTAAGCAACTTTTCCCCAAAGCCAGTACTACACATTTCAAATGGCAACAGCATCCCAAGACCTTGTGCAGAGGTCTTTTGTTACTCTGCAGTGGTGGAGTGTTTAATGTGAATGCCAAGAATTTAACAGTCTTTCAGCAAGTAACGTCTGTACTTTTAGAAATTTTCCTGTACAAAATTATTAACAGTCAATATTTCTGTGCCTTACTCTATTCTCCTTTAAATCTGAAAGGAGAGGACGAATGTGTGTTTCATTTCCCAAGCAGTCAGCCGAAACAGAGCTTATTGTGTGCACAATTCTCACTGGGGGACCCCCACACATTGCCCAGAGACGTTGTAACACAAAAGAATGCTTGCAACCTAACGAAACAAAAGTGGATTTTAGGCTGTGATTACCAAATTAAACATACAGTGTTGGAACTAGCCACTAGCTACCTTGGTCATGTAAACATAATGCTCTGGAGGCCAAAGACAGCTAACAGCTGAATAATCAACCCAAAGTATGAACTCTGTTATTTTACTCCCAAGTCTCTGGAGAGACCCGTTTCTTAATCCTTAGTTGTTAAAGTCTGGTTGCTTTGGTCCACGACAGATCCACAGAACTGCTTTCTTTGGAAGTGTTAAGAGAAAATTAGATGACAGTATATTAAGAGGACTCAGGTCAGAAGGAACTCAGTCAATACTGTTGAGATTTCTAAGAAAACTTACTTTACGCCTACCTGTACAGAAATACTACAGAGGAAGAAGTGGTCTAGCATTAAAGCTTATTTAAGTGCTTCGCTTGTGGAGCTGAAAGTTTTGTGCTCCTCCCCACTTCTTGTTTGTAGGTAGACAGTGATTCTAGAATGAAGACAACTGATGATAGTCATTTCAACAAGAAAAAAAGCCTGTTATCATAGAAAATATCTGGGCTCAGCATCCACATGGGCTCCCATTTTTGCTTTTGTTTTTCCAGCTTGGGATACCACTCTAATCCTGCTGGAGTAAATATCACCCACTGGAACATTCTTGAGCCCAAGCCCCATTGGACGTATCTTACAGCTTTCTTGCATGACCTCTGTTATTTTGATATGTCATCTATAGATAATTTGTCCAGTATACCTGTGCTGAGAATTCTACAAACTTATCAAAGTGAAAGCCGATGTGGAGGCCTTTTATTTTTGACCTTGAAATTTCTTTAACACTGATGGACTTTTTACATGCATACATCTGCTTTGCTGCATTCATATCTCAACTTGTTTGAAAGCTGTTAATGGAACTTTCAGGTAGTTTCTTCATGTAGCTTTTACCTCCAGAAATAAACCACTGCCTTTTAAAGAGAATTTCTCTGGAATTTATCATAAAAAGCAAGGAAAGAAGCTGCTGGTCTGGATCACAATGCTGAATAAATGGTTACAAAGTCCATGTGGCAGCTCTCAAGTGATTATTTTTGAACACACTGTTTAGTGCTGTGAGTTGCATGAAGAGTTTCCCCATAAATGCTTCTAGAAAGAAATTCTGGAACTTGTGTTTTTCTTCATCTAGTTCCAAATTCACTGGAAGTCAAGCTTCTGTCACGTTTGTTGTCATATGAGTAATTCTGGTCTGCTGGTGAATTTCTTGCATGCTCTATAAGTCGGGAAATAATTTCTTTCTAAGACTTTGGGTGACAAATCTCAGACCACTCTTACAATCCTCTCTGCAAGGCTGTTTTTTTTTCTGCTAGCAAAATAGTAGCTCAGTATTTGTAAAAGACAAGTCCCAAACTCTAAAGCAAAAGCCCTCATGTTTAAAATTATTTATGACACCTGGGAGAGCTGCTCCGGAGAACACTGTAGCTTATATATTTGTAAGGTATGGTGTAGAAACCCTCCTTTTGTGTGTGTATACCTCTTGTAAAAAAAAATAGTTCAGGAAAAGAAACATCACTTCCCACCCACCCTGGTCCCAACTCCAGAAGTTCACAACACAAATAATAATGTGGTGTGAAAAACACGTAGTCCCAGCAGGCAAAATGTGTTCAAAATCATTTCTAAAAGAGTTTTGTTTTTTGTTTTAAAAAACCATTTAGCTGCTCCTGATTCAAAAACTTTCTGAAGGTATTATTAGTTTCTCCTATATTGCTGCACATAGGATCCTTGCAACATCCTTCTCCTCAGATGCAACTACCTTGCTTTGAAGCAGAATTCTTCTGTAGAAGCCAGCCATGAAGGAGATAAGGGGAAAAAGCTGCACAGCTCAGCTGCAAGAAAACCTTGCTATTTGCTATTCCATACCCAACATCTTTCTGCGCTTCAATCAATGAATCTCTGGCAGGCCTTCTTCCATCGGCAGGCAGTACACCACATATCTCGGTTTTCCATCCCATATACTTTGCGACATTTCTTGCCCTCTCCTCTAGGCTTTCTGCCAGAATAAGACAAGATGGTTAGCAAGAAGCTTTTAGTTATCTTTCCTAACATGTGTCTAAGGCCCATTCTGCACTGGTCCTTATTCCAGCTTCTATCATGGAATTGGGTCATGCCATCTACACCAGCATGTGGAAGGCAGGTCTCTATTCCAGGAAATTATCTAGAATAAAGCCCAGTTTAGAAAGGACCCAGGATAGTTCATTGACATAGATTCTACTTCACATGCAAAAGGTCCCTGTCATCTCCCTCAAGCAGGGAATGGTAAACCAAAATCACCTTTATGACGTTTTCAAGAAAAATGTACTGGCATGTCCACGCAGTTAGCAAGTGTTGAGTTTGATGCGAGAAACCCTTAAATTCACCAGTCAAAAAAAATGAAGCAGGAAATCTTGGAATAGTGATCAGACATCTAAATATTGGAGTGAGCTAAATTACCTCAGGTTGGAGACAAAAAATAGCATGCACACATTTCAGAGATGGGAAGGGGTACTAAGAAACTGGATATGGAGTTAAGATTTTATTTTGGGGAAGCTGATATAGGAAGTTTTAATAAATCAAAAACTTGTTCAATGAATGAAGGAAGCCTGCATTTCTATCTTTAGTACCATCTTTTCAGGCATATAAGATGACTTTTTAACCCCAAAAAATCTTCTGAAAAGTTGGGGGTCGTCTTATACACCAGTAATACCCTCACCCGGGTCCTGCGGGCCACAGCTGCCAGCACAAAACTGGGGTGCAGCCTAAACCGAGCCTCGGACTTGGGGAGAGACAGCAGCCTTACCTGCTAATCCCAATAATGTGGCTTCTAGCTTTCCTTCTGGCGCTAAACGGGTGTTCCACGAGCGAAATATGAATAATCCTGCCCTCATTTTCTCTTCTCTGCTTTAGAGGAGTCTGCCGCTCTAGCGCGACATTCGTCTATGACCCAGTAGAGGAGGGGTTGAAAGCAGAGAGGCTTTTGAAGAGAAAATGATGGCAGGATTCTTCATATTTCGCTTGGTGGAACACCCCCTCCCCTACACGATCATAGACGAATCGCGCTAGGGAGGCAGACTCCAAAGCTGCATTGCAGCCACAGATCTTTATGAGAGCAAGGTTTTTCCCTCTGTCAGCGCCAGAAGGAAAGCTACAAGCCACATTCTTGGGATTAGCAGGTAAGGCTGCCATCTCTCCCCAAGTCTGAGGCTCGGTTTAGGCTGGACCAAAGTTTTGCAAAATCTCCATTTTAAGTAGAAAAATTGGGGGTCATCTTATACACCCAGTCGCCTTATACGCTGGAAAATACGGTAATATGTTAAAGCAATGCATAATTGTCACCAGGAGTTAATACAATAAGTACAATCTGCTATATAACTATTTCCTGTTTTTTTTAAAGTTTTTTTTTTTTAAAAAGAGGCCATTTATTCAACTATTCCTACAATCTTAGCTTCACTCTTCCAGAAGTAGTTGTTACTGAGCATTTTACGGGAGCAGGCATGATTAGAATGCTCAGTGGCAGTGCTAATCTATCAGCACTGTACACACACCAGAAAGTGAGATTTATTTATTTATGTTTATATTTCATTTACTACATTTGCATCCTGGCCTTTACCAGAAGATCCCACAGCAGGTTAGAGCATGTGAATTCAATGTGCTTCATTTCTAGATAACTGCCTGTAAGGATGGCTGGCCAAACCATAGTCTTCCTCATTATCCTGAATTTCCTTTACAGCCATAATTTACCCCTGGCTTCACTGGTTGGGGTTTCATGGAAGCTGGTATTCCCCAGACTATGCAGCCACATGGTGCCCTTCTGGGGCCTGGCAGTAGCACAGTTTTCATGTGTCCTATTGGATATCAGTTCCAGCTTCTCTGCCATCCATGCAAAAAGTGCAATACTGCAGCAACATTAGGAGAGAACATAATTTGGTCAGTCCTTGACCACAGGATTCAAAATTAAATGTTTATTATATGTAATTAGCAACTATTCTTCCACATCTGATACTACTAAAATGACACATTTAATTAAAAGGAACCCTCTTTTATCTATCTCCTTGCACACACTCTATTTTGTGTGTGTGTTTTGAAGAAGAAGGGTTGGCTTTTCTACCCTGCTTTTCTCACCCATTTAAGAGGACTCAAAGCAGCTGACAAAGCTTTCTATTCTTCTCCCCACAACAGACACCCTGTGAGGTAGGTGGGGCTGTGAGAACTGAGAAGAGAGCTGTGGGTAGCCCAAGGTCACCCAGCTGGCTTTGTGGGGGAGGGAGAAATTGAACCCGGTATTCCTAGATAAGAGTCTGGCTCTCTAACCACTAGGGATTTTGTAGTTTCACCCCTCTTCCTCCCCTTCTCAGCTCCTCTTGTTTGCATTCCCTAAATGGGGATGGGTGGAATTAGTGAGCATGTGAGTTTGCACATGTTGGCTTTTGGTTCCTTTACACTCCAGAGAAAACCATGATGGGTATTAAAAAACAAACAAATCAGAACAAAAATATGCTTTTCAGTATGATTTTTCTAATAAGCTCTGCTGAAAATAACTTCACCTAAGCAAGTGTAGCATGTGAAGCAAACCATTTACACACCTAAGTTTATCCCACTGGCAGAAGTAATATGCCTCCTACCTTAGGCCAACCGATACTCTAGGCGGTGAAGACAGGACAGTTTGGATCTGTGGCTTTTGTTCTCCACTCCCTGTAGGACGTGTGTGAGTTGGGGAAACCTAACAAGGAGGATAGAAAATCCATTCTGATTTCACTTGGCATTAGCACTACTGACCAGAGAGTTAAATTAGTTGTCCTCAAACAGAACGCCAATGTGCTGTTTCATAGCATTAGCCAATTCCATCCTTCTACTGTCACCAGCAGACTGTGACACTTAAGACATGCATGGTTAAGTAAGGGCATCATGGAGTTATTTTCTGTGCTGAAAAAGTGTAGTTTCTCCCCAGCACAGATCCAGAACATCTTATTTGTAAGAAAAACAATGCAATGATGCAGCACTTCTCCTGTACACCAGAAGTAGAATATCTTCACACATGCCCTACTGAATGTCTGTCCAAGCACCCCCATGGGTAGCACCCCCCATCTCTTGATGTTCCTTTGACACATCTAGTATGACAAGATGACAAAAAGTGAGAAGAAAAAGAGACTGGAACACTAAACACACAAAGGCAGCAACAACTCCAAGGACATTCTACCAAATGTTGCACTTTAGATGAGGTAACACTACATTATTCATTAGTGATCCCTATTTGGATGTTTTCAGAGGAAGAGTTCATGACAATCTTTCTGTGGAAGCATCAACCAAGTATTTCTTGACTAGATTTAGTTTGAATCCAGCTTCCTCACATTTAAAACCTTAGCTCCTTAATCCATTGAAGCAACATGGTCTTTAAACCTTCTTGCAGTATACTGTACTTGTAACCTTTCACATTTGATTTTATTTCCAAGGACATTCCAGTTTGTCGTGTGAGAAGAGCAAGCTATTTGACACATAATAAACAAGGAAGCTACTACTTGAATATCAGATTACTTAAGAGCCATCTCAGAGGAGAGCCTGAACAGCCGAATCAAGAAATTTATCATATCTGCATCTTACTTTGGACAACACAGTGAAAAGTACAGATATCTGGACTAATTAATTTTAATGCATGTGGCAAGGAAATTGTTTAACTGCTGTCACTCTGATGTGTTAACTTACGGCAAAAAACTCCAAAAACTACACAAAGGGGAGCTACTCTAGAAAAGTCACTGGAAATATGTCCAAGAGAAACACAGAATTAATGTTTTATTCATTTCCCCCCTGCAGACTGGTACTTTGTAGACTGGACTTATGTGGAGACTTGAGAAAGTTGTTCCAAACACTGTTCTAGCCAACAACACCTAGAGTGCCTCCTGACATGTGCCCTGTGAATCTCTCAGCACTCTTTTTTGGAATGGCAGACATAACTGCAACATTTCTAATATAATCCCAGGTAGTGAAGCGATAACCTAAAATGTTGCTATTGCAAGATATAGACCAATAATGCATCTGATGCATCTTCAACAGATATGGTTTTAAAAGAAATTTCTAACTATAACAATTGTGGAGACTAGCAGATTGTATCCTCACACCACAACATGTGGATTGAAAGCAGATTAGAGATGATAGCATCTATATACTAATGGCTCTAATCCATATTAAAAGCCAGAAAAGGTATTTTAAAGGTCTTTATTATGCACACTACTATCTGCATGTTATCACTTCTAGAGTGCTTTCAAACCACCTTTCTCATGGGTGCAGGTGCAGTCTAGACCCGTCTACAAAAAACTTCACCGTTCAAATCATGCTGGATGTTGGCACATATACTATTTTATTCATTCCACTGAAACTGCTTAGTGTTAATTAGGTTTGCTTCTAGAACAGTGATAAAACAATGATTGATTGAAGCATCAATGTTCCTACTACTGCTGCTTCTTGCTGCCAAAATAACATAAAGATGAGTATTTAAGCAGAGTTCTAGTCTTTTGAGAAATGGCCAAAGTATTACAGGGCTTAGGTCCAATACCTTTTTTAGCAGTTAAGCCAAAACAGAAGCATAGATTTATTAAATAGAACATAGCTAAGATGTGACTCTGCAGTTGTTTTGGGTATCAAGGCTTACCAAATTCAGCTAGCAGGGCCACTAGTCAAGGGTATGAAAATTGCTAAAAAAAAGAAAAAACTCTGAAGGGATATTTACAGTGTTTTTTTATCCTCAGTCCAACCACATTTCAGACAGACTGGAAGTGCAATATTATCAAAAGGGCTTATGTAGCGCTGATACAGTTAGGTGGTTAGGTACATGTTTCTATGTGTATTCTAATATAAGGGTGCTTGTAATGAGCCCTTAGCAAGGTAAGTTGTTAAAGAGTATTCGTTAAGCATAAGTTAGTTGAGATATCAGCTGAAGGGGGTGTGGCTTATTGCATCCTGGCAGGGAGGGGGGTAAGTTAACCCAGAGTCAGCCAATGGGCATCTGATGCCAGGAGAGAGAACTCTATAAAAGGACATGTCCAGGGAAAGAAAAGGTCTTTGTCCAATCATCTCACAGGGTTGTGGGTGGGACAGGGCCGGGTCCTTATCTGCCTGATGGGATTTGATAGGTTAGGATCCTGAGTATTAGCATAAGTGCTTAAACAAGTGAAAGTGTTGAACATGAAGTAACCGTATTCTTAAGCTGTTCAATATATGAAGGAGTTGTAAACAATAAAGCAAGCTATCTTGTTTTGTTTCAAGTGAGCCTGACTGAAATCTGTCAGTAGGAAATGTAAGAAATATAAGAACGAAAATAGTGTACTGTCGCTTTACAAAGGAAAAGTAAAGCCGACAGAGTACCGCGGTTGGCGGCAGGGAATGTCTCTCCATTTAAAGCAGTAAACTAAATGGAGAGAGTGTGTGTGTCATGGAGGGGAGTGCTTGCTGGCACGGAAACAAGGCTTTTGAAGTTGTTTTAATTCTTAATAAAAGAGAGTGAGCTTACAAAGGGCCAGGCGAGGCTGAGGTTGAACCCCAGCCGCAACAGCGCTGAACCTGCAGCATCACAGCTTTCATAGTGGGGCATCTCAGGATTATGGGTTTAGATACCAGGCATATAAATAGTGCCTGGAGTGGTGGTGGCAACAAGTGTAGCAAACTGTGACTGAAGAGGCTGAGGAGAATCTGAACCCACCTAAAAGCTGGATTTGCTGTGGTCAACACACGCCAGAGGATCTCATAGATGCTTCATCCTTGCTGGGCATCCAAGCTAGAGCAATTCTGCACTGGCCGGCATACTGGCCCAACAAGTGTACTAGGAACCTCCCCTTCTGTATGCTGGTGTGGCCCCAGAGGACTGCCCTAGGAAATTTTCTCTGCAGTGTGTCATGTCCTGCAGTCATCTGCTGAGCTACACTTTGAGTATGCCTGCTCTAATGGCAACCTTACAAGCAATACAAAAAAAAAAAAAAAGGAAAATACATTAAAGGTGTATTAGCATTTCCCAATTTTTGAACTGAAAATACCAAAACGAATGGTACACTTCTGCCTTACCAAAGAGTGATGTGATCTGTGTTGGGAATTATTAGCTATTATGGAATGAAAGATCAATGGCATTGCTCAAGCTGTTCTGGATACCCACCTTCCCAATCCCATTACCTTCAGTGTCTAGTTTACAGACTGACTAATGAGATTCTTGGATTTACTTGTGCCAATTTTCTGCAGCACCCTGGAGAACAAGCCACCTTTATAATTATTCTAGATCAACTGTATTGTCATGAAATCAAATTCTGGGAGCATTTTACGCGCAGCATGTTATGTTAAGAGTCTCTTGTTCAAATTGCTGCCAGCATGATGCCTTTCACTACTGGCTGTTCCTTGATGGAATTTAATAAATATTCATCGGCAGAATGCAATGTAATTGATTCAGCTACTTTCATTTTTATCAGCTCAGCAGGAGACCACAGACTCTACAGAAAGCCTCCAAGACATGCCAAAGGTTGACAGTAAGAGGCTTTTGTGATTCACTTGGTGAAGAGGGAAGAAGCGAGCAGTATCTTATCAGTGTCTAATTCACACTGTCAGTAAGCAGAGGTTTTGTATAACCAGCATGAAGGGGTGAGAAATGAAAATTTTGAATGCGTAGCCCTCGGTAAAATGCTTTGATATAAAAGACTTATGCTCTGATGGATATCATTTAAATGCTAGAACTATAATTTTAATAATAAGAAGTAGACTGCTAATTTCCTTACCAAAATCATTGTGCAGATGAATTGTTAAGGCAAAGGGTGACAAACAAAAGGAATACAAGCAAGGATAAGCAACCTGGCAGAAGAATGAATGACCGAGAGATGAGATTTCAATGGATTGCTAGTCAACAAAGGCAACAGGTGGGGAGGAGAGAAGAAAGACGAAACCTGTCAAGTCTGTGCCTCATGGGTATGATAGTCAAATGGACTGGAGAACCCTCCAAACCAATTGTTAGAACTCTAGGAATATCACCAAAGGGCAACACTTTGATACTGCATGTTAGAGTAAGAAGCACCAATGTCAGAAGCAAGACAAAAGAGGTTGGCAGACACCAGTTGATTCACAGCTGGTTGTTCGTTTGTTGGCATTTTAACTTTTAAGTGCACCTCTGTTCTAACTTATACAGAGGTTCTTAACCTTTTCTATGGCATGGATCCCTTTAAGAGCCTGATGGAAATTGGGGACACTCCCTCCCCCTAGAAAAATGTTTTTGAATTTGATGTATTTTCATTTTTAAGTTTTATTTAGTTGGTTTTATTTTCAAAATCATGCCCTGTGCACCCCTTAAGATCATCCACAGACCCTCAAGGGGTCTATGAAACCTAGATTAGCAAATTCTGAACTAGATTTTCTGATGCAAACAATGCATCTACAAGCAGAGGATCAGGGGACAGGAACAAGAAAAAGGCACATTTTTGCAGAGGAATTTTGTGCTGGACAATAGTCAAGGATTTATGTTTTCACTTGGGCAGGTACCACAGTATAAAGAACACCCCCCCACACACACACACACAGATACTGTTTATTTGTTGGTTCTCTACTTACTGGAACGCCAGTGAAGGTAACAGGGGGTGATTGCCAAGAGATGCTAAAGCTATTTCCATTGGGCGTGAACTTGGTTGACCCTGGAATGTTCACAGGAGCTGTGGCCTGTTTCAAAAAACATCAGTCGGTTAAGGCTGAGAATGCTACTTTAGAATATGGTCAAAGTTGTGCCCTGCTGATGCTGTTGGAAGCTATAGCCCTGTACAGACTAGATTGCAACCTACTGACTATTCCTGTTTTTGGTAACTCATTATTCAGATATCATGAAGTGGTCTTAAATGGTTGGAAAGTTCTTACTTTGAACTGGTTTAATGCATTTTTCAGAAGGTTAGGAAGGATGACTATCGATGCCTACTACAAATACATTTATAAAGGCACTCACTAGAATTTATGGGGGAGAAAAATCCCATAGAATTTTGTAATACATGAGATCTAATAAAGGAGATTTATAAGCCTGGATCTTGTAACAGCAGCACTTTTAGGGGATCACATATAGAAGATAACTTAAAAGGTAGTTATTTATTAGTATCTGCCAGCAACTATCATGGAATGTTGTAGAGAGATTTAATGAACATGAGCAAACAGTATGGATGTAACTATTGCTGCCATCACTCTTAAGTAACTAAAAACTTGCATCTATGAAACTCAATTAACCATATGAAAAAATATGGAGCAATTGCAACACAAAAAAATGAAACAATAAAAAAGGGTGTGAGACATGGAAGCATAAGATACTGTTTTTTTATTTCAGTTTCTGAGGTATGTGAGAAGTTGCTGAATTAAACCTATACTAATACAATATTTCACTTATTTTGTGACAGGTTACAATCTGTGTTATATAAGACCTCGGCAGCAATAGGAAACTATTATTTGCTGATGTGATGAAGGACAGTGTTTCTCTGTATATAGAAAGTATGGATTTTTTTAGGTTAGCAGTATTCGATCAAAAGCAAGCCATCGCTACTGGTTAACCAACCTTATGAATATTAATCTACACCATTACAGATGAAGAGCTTTTCTGCACTGGTCTGCGACTAGAATTAGTGGGTCTGGAATAGCCAGGCCTACTGATTCTGCCCACAAAAAGGTGGAAGTTCCTAGCCTCAGAACCTCTGTGGGCATATTTCTGCGTGTACTTTAAATGTGACTCCTGTTGGTTGCGATCAGGGGCTCCCTGTGTGATTATTCTGTCCAAAGCAGCTGAAGCTGATCAGCACAGGGCATGGCCTCATAGATCCACATTAACATGAGGATTTATGAGGTTAGACTGCATCCAGACACATTCTATGCTATGGAGGGAATGCAAAATCCCGACTGTCCAGTCACACAGGATGATTGAGTTTCCGTTTTCCCACCGTTGTATAAAACTCTTAAGGATTACTTAACTTTAATTAGCACAGTGTCTAATTAAATCGGAGTATCATCCAATCCAGGCGGAATGACAAAAAGCACCCACAAGAGGCTGCCTAACAAGGAAATGCAGACCAAAACTTGATTGGCTGCCTGAACCCACGTGACGTCCAAACTCTCATAGCTCTGACAGGGCTGAGTTTTAGTAGAGACGACCTGTTCTCCCTGTATTGTGAATGTACTGCAATTTTTCATCTGACAGCTTAGTCTGGAGGCAACCCTAGATGGGAGCCCTTACACGGAATTAAGGGTCCATGCAGAAAGGGTTAAAGTTTTCTTTTTTTGCAATTTTGTGGACATTGGACTTGCTATTTTCTGGCTGTTTCTGATGATGTGTTGTTTTGAGGCTGGTTGTATACACACACACACAGATAATTCAATACATTTTAAGCTGCTCTAAGCGATCTTGAACTATAGACTATTTTGTATAAATATATGAAAAGTAAATCACTTTCCTATTTAAAACATTATGTGAAAGGAAGCCAGTTTAAAAGGCTACAGTTCCCCAAAATCAGAGTGAGCTTATCTGAAGTAGGGATTGCACGAATATTCAAAAATCCAATTCGAATCCAACAAATATCAACATTCAAATTTGAATTGGATTTAATAACATTTGAATTTAGACACTGAAATGGATTTCGGATTTTCCAAAACATTTGAATGATTTAAATGTACAGATTCATATGTATTACATATGTATCTGTGCGAATATCATGTATATTTGTGCTTATAAGCGGGATGAAAACAGGATGCATACAGAATGTGCACAGATACGTAGAACAGATACTAATGTTATCGACATTTGTATCTTTAAATAGATTTGAATGTTGCAGATATGAATCTGATTTTTGGACATTTGGATTTTCAACATTCAATTTGCACATTCAATTTGACTCAAATTCAAATGCAAAAAAAAAAAAAAATCATGCACACCCCTAATCTGAAGTCTACTGCATGTGGCAAACCTCTTGTTGATCTGGCCCAATTTGAGCTGGATCACAGAGAGATTTACTGCCAGGCAGTTTAGGGCACTACCAAAGGGAATAGGAAATAGGAAAAGATAAGAACAGAAGCCCAAACCCCACTGTGGTTTGGTCATATGGTGAGTTCATCATTGTATCTGAATTTATCTAGTGGCTCTTGTGGCTTTCATTCTTTCTTTGTTTTTCAAAAAATAATACCTGGTACGCATGGTCAGAGTGAACGAGGTAGAGGTTGGTAGGAGCTGAACGGCTTAGAGGTGTCATCGCTTTACCATCTGTTTTGGCACATGACAGCTCACTTTTGTTCACATCTTGGGATGGGAAAGAAGGAGGAGATGCTATAGATGGGGAGATGGGAGATAAACTACTCAATCCATCTGCTACTGAATCAGTGTTGAGACGTATCTCTGTGTAGTAAAAATCTTCCTCTCCATCGCTGTAGTCAGATTCTCCTACACGCCTAAAGTAAGGGAGGAGTAGATAATTATTTCTAGCAGATTAAACAAATTGCAATAAAGGAGAACTGCGATGGAAAAATGGAGGCTTCCATGGTTGATCTTCATCTCATCTTTCTAGTTGCAGTTTTGGGGGCTTCCATAGTTCTGCTTTGAACCTTCTGAATGTGAGTATGATACCAGTCTCCAGGGTCAAACGCTAGAAGTGTCAAATGCAACTGATGTTCTCGTGGACCTTGTCACTTGAGTAATGAGGTCCATGAGACCATCAGTTGCATTAGACACATATGGAAGCACATCCAGCTACTTGACCAACCAGAGGAACAAATGCATTTCATGGGCAGGAAATGCCTGTTCTGAGGATGGTTAGATCACAGCTAGAAGCAGCACTGGCCTGAGGCACTAAAATCCACTCTTTTGTGATAAAATAGACCTATGAAAGGAATAGGATTTTAGCAAACTTTAGACAGAAAAAACTGCTTTGAGCATGAATAGCAGAAAATGGTCCTCTGGTTTACTGTTTTGACCCAGGAAATGCACTGGCTCAGTTATGTCCCAACCCTAACCTGTAGGTAACCAATAGCTATGATCTTATCCAACAGCTTCACAGTCTATGATTTCATCTTTATGCATTCCAACAGATTTTCTCAAATCTAGACATATAAACAAAATCCAGTCTCTTGAAGTACTTGAACCTATCCATTCCTGTCATGCTGAACAATGGATTTGTATGAGGCCTGAATCACCTCTATCTGTTAAGTTCTCTGAATCACAGCTGCAATACAGGTAAAAAAAATCACTCCAGTATAATGTTGAAAGTGGGAATGTTTCATGAAAATCTTATCAGTTTAATGGTAAGAAAACAAGCATGTAATTGAGATTCCACCAGTAACTGTAAGAAGATTTTCAGCATCCTAATCTATAAATTCCAGTGAAATCAACTAATTTTTTTAAAAAAGAGTTTTCTCAAAGAGCTCTTACCCAAGGTGAATGGTCCGAATGTGTTTCTGAATACCAACAGCTGTGCTTAGAACCTTTCCACAATTCTTCCAAAGACATTTAAACATCACCTTCATGGAATTCTGAAAAATTCAATGACAGGGAATCCACACATTAATTAAATTATCTACTGTATTTTCTGGCGTATAAGACTACTTTTTAACCCAGGAAAATCTTCTCAAAAGTCGGGGGTCGTCTTATACACCGGGTGTTGTCTTCTTATATGGCGAGTATATCCCAAACTTTATATTTTAACTGGAAAGTTAGGGGTCGTCTTATACGACCAGTCGTCTTATACACCGGAAAGTACGGGTATATTTTTGGGTATATTTTGTGGGTCCTAAATTGTAACATTCTGCTTACAATTGACCCCAAGCACTTTCAAATTAAAGTTGCAAGCCAAAACACATAGAAGAAAAATCTGCCTGAATATAGGTGGTGTTCTCACTTTACAGACATGTAAAGGGCCTTTTCTACGGTGGCCCCCAGACTTTTGTAACAGTCCACCTCTGGAGCTGCACCACTTGACAACACTGTGGGTACATCCTGACTCGTTAATAGTGTGCAGTGGGATGTGCAGTGCCTGTGGGGGTGTCACACATGACGATCGATGGATTGTCGTGGTGATGCATTATCCCATAGCTACTGTATGTTTACGTTAATGCTGATTTAACAGCACTCGCAGCGCAGTATTAAGAAACTTCAATTTTCCCCTTAACTGCAGATTTATCCCACTAGTCTGGAAGGGGCCTATATGTCTTTCAGCGCCTGGTTAAAACAGCTCTTCACCCAAGGCTTTGGATACTTAAGAGTGTTTTTCCATGGTCACTTAGTACCCATTTTAGCACCCATTAAGGACCCATTTGGGTGAGCGCCAGATGACCCCATTTCCACCACGGCACCCATTAGGGACACATTTGTTTCCACCACGTGCCAGGAAATCCGGATCATATGGGTACTTTTTGGCCTTTAATCCGGATTTTCTGTAGACCCATTAATGGGGTCTACAATGGGATCTTCAGCCAGAAAATCTGGATTAAAGGGAGCCTGTATCCACGTTAGTTTGGCAATGGGGTCTAGAGGAAGCTAGGGGGAGGGAGCACCCTTGGGGGGGAGCCCCAAAACCTAAGCTTCGAAGTCATTTCAAAGTCACTTCGAAGTTTACTCTGAAGATCAGCACAGACTTAAGACGCTTCAGAGCTATTTTGCATAGACTTTGAAGTGACTTTGGAGCCGCTTCAGGGATTGCACCCCGTCCACCCAAACACCTGGGGTGACAGGCAGACCCCTCGTGGGTAGATCCGGATTTCCAAATGGGTGCTCCGGTGTTTCTACGGCAGGGAGGCTAGCACCCATTGCTTTAATCTGCCAGGGAGGAAGGTTTATAATAAATGAGCTTGGAGTTCAGATTCACAATTCTAACAGAACTGTCCTAATGTAATTTAATTTGCAAACCTGTAGCAAATTAGGAAATGGTAGTGAGAAAATTAGGGCTCTTTTCACATTGAGCTTTATTTTGAACTATGTCTTGGAATAAGGTCCAGGGCGGCAAGGGCCTAAATTATTCCATGATGAGTTTACACTGAAGATACGACAAGTAGTATGGCTTACATTTCAGTTTGCTGACTGAGCACTCCATACATACTCAAACATTCTACTTATCCAGGGGTTTCTTATTGTATCTCTTAGAAGAAATGAACAAAAGAACCCCAACCCCTCCCCTAAAAAGGACAATGCAAAATGCTGCAAGTGGATCTCAATCAAAGGTTTTCCTTGAATTTAGTTGCATTAAACTAATTATTATGCACATATTTATAAATGGACATGAATGAGATTATAGTCTGAAGGCATGAAAGACCAGCATCTTGATAAAGCTGAACAGATAATGGGTGAAATCTCAGAAACACAACCCTTGTACCACTGAGAGAAGCAAGAGTCAAGGGCCTACACGCGAGACTTCTGTCTTGGCCTAAGTAGTCTTAGGGCTGCCTCTGCCCAAAAGGCTAAATCTCCTCTAAATGCAGCACTAGACCCACCTTTCTTTTTCTAGGAATGGGCTCATCAAAGAGGAGACTGCTTGTTTCTGCCTCATCAATGCCATCATCCATTTGTGAGGGCAACCGAAATGGTTTGAAGCTATCAGCAGAGAGAGGTGGTGAAGGGGTGGACGGGTTTGACTGATCACTTGGAGCGCTCCAACTCCAGTATCCACTACTGCTGGTACTTGAAGGCACAAATCCTCCTTCTTTCCAAGAACCATTTAAGGATTCTAGAAATTAAGAACATTTTTGAAAAAGGAAAGAAGTTAGTTCAACAATATTAAGACAATTAAAACTTACCTACCAGGACTCTGCTTTAATAAGAAAATCTAGACAAAGATCCTGAAACTATACATTTGTGAAGATTCCCAAGTCTAATGGGTCACCCATAGTTAAGGATGAAATAAACTGTGCACTAACTATTCATTTGTTAAACTTAATGGGATTTGTTTCCTGCCTTCTAAAGAGTTCAGAGTTCCACAAATGTGAGCCAGTTTGGTCTAGTGGTTAGGGAGCTGGACTCTTACATGGGAATACTGGGTTTGCATTTTCTGGCCTTTAATGCAGATTAAGTCACTAGCTTGTGGGTAGATCTGGCTGTAAACCACTTTCTTGTGGTCTAGTCGTTAGGGAGCCGGACTCCCCCACAAAGCCAGCTGGCTGACCTTGGGCTAGTCACAGCTCTCTTTTGAGCTCTCACAGCCCCACCTACTTCATAGGGTCCTGTTGACAGGAGAAGAACAGAAAACTTTTGTCAGCTGCTTTGAGTTCCCTTAAATCGGTGGGGAAAGCAGTGTAGAAAAGCCAACTCATCTCCTTCACTTTCTTTTCTTCTCCTTTTTTATATCGTAACAGCCTTATGAGAAAGATGAAGCTGAGAACCAGTATGATCCCATGCCTGGCTGAGGTTTCAAATTTGATGCTATGTAAAATCTGTGTATTTGGTTACAAGAAGGTTCAACTTGTAGAATCACAAAGTACTTCTGGACAAATACCTCCTTATACAGTGTAAGGATCTGCAGAACTGAAGTTTGTTGAACACGAACAGCTTAAAGATGGTGAGGGATAATTTTCATTCCACCCTACAACTTCATGCCTGTTAGAAAAGGTGCATCACACCCCTGGTGCACACCAAGCACCAGTTTAGTTGGTGCCACCAACTCCAAACAGGAAGTGTAATAAAAACTCTCTCCAGTGTGTGGCTATGGGTTTTTACTGGCATTTCTGTTCTTCTTCAATCACAGTTTGACCTTCAATCCAGATGTCTGCTCCAGAAATTTCAGTTTCTGCTAGTTCCCACTCAATACAGTGATATCTAAGTCCCTATTTTCAGACACACCTCTGTATCATGGTAGACTTTTGGGGTAGTAGAAAACTGAGTATATCCACTGGCAATAGGTTGCGTAGCATTTGCCCAATATTTACATAAACCATACCAGATGTTCACACTTAGCTGCATGCACCTGATGGCGCATAACACAAATGGTGAGAGATTTCATGCCAGGCATTTTGTAACATGAAAAGGGTCTATGCAATATTCCTATTTGAGGGAATTAGGAAATGCTTTTACATATTTTTCTTACTTGAAAGCTAAGTCTGAACAGCTCCTAAGTAAGAGATTTAAGTTTGCTTGTTTTTTGTTAAGTAACAATATCCAATGGGGATTCAACAGTTTAACTGCAAGAAAAATCTAATAATTTAAAAATACATCTGTAATAAAGTTGGTCTTTGACAAAATACTCTGGAAAGTCACTAGCTGTGTGCAACAAAGCTATTATTTTGCATCATTAGTCAGGAGTGGGGAAAACCAACTTAAAAGAGCTTTTGATAGTCAAACTGCTTTTAGCTGGCAACCAGAACGAATCTCCTTAGCAGTCGCTCAGAGAAGCTGCTTACATGAGATAGAAGTGACCCAGGGCAATATATTATTTATAAAACTAGACCAACTATTACTACCCAGATAAACATATCATTGGGAACATTTACAAAACATCAAGCTCAAGTCCAAACATTATGTCCAGAGATTTTAATTATTTTGTTTGGGTGTACCCATTTGGGGTGGTTGAGGATGCAGCACCATGAGAGTTTCAATTGGTCATGCTCCATCACGCTGCTGAGCCTGCCGCAGGAAGTGGCAGGAATATGTGAAGCACAGAAAGGAGAAGGGCCCAATGCCTCTGTGAAACTGCCATGACTAGGCTGAGTTGGGTATGTTGCTTTGTTCATGGAGGCAGCCAGTGGGGAGGCAACACTGCCACAGGTTCCAGTTGGCCATCCTCCACCATACTGCCAAACCTGTTACTGGGGAGCATGGGCTCATACGGAGGAGAGTGTGTGGTCTGTTTTCACTGGGCTCCCCACATCATCTTCCTGCTCCCATGATCTGCTTACATCCCTTCTCTTTCCAGTTTTCTACTAACATGTTGCACCAGAACTAATTAATAAAGAACCCACTCCATAAGATGCCCACAACAATCCCAAAATAATGAGAATACCGTGGCAAAATCCCAGTGGGATAAAGTGCTCCAAATACAGGTTATCCTGCATAGTAATATAACTTACTGTGTCTAGCACTTGCATCCAGGGGTGAGTGCTTGTGCAGTTCTGGTTTACTTTGGAAGCATCACTGGCTAAAGTGCCAGAACAGCTAGAATGGTAAAGGCCTATGCTTACCCTGGGATATTGCCCTGCCATCTGGCAGGGCCATTGAGAGTCAGTTGCAGGATCTAACACTTTGTTTCCATTGCTGCTCCCATAATCTTTCTCCTGCCATGATTGACTTCCTCCCATTTCTTTTCAGTCTCCCCCACCTCGGCCTGTGCCAGTGTCGTTGCTTTCCTTCTGCAATCTCCAGCCCCCTCATGTACTGATTTTTGCCCTAGAACAAAGGTGGGAAGGAACTGTAGGAAGGATCTACATGGATCCCCTGGAGCCAGAGAAAACTTTGAGAAGAAAGTGAAGTGTGATAGGCTGTTTGAGCACACACCCTTGATCCAAATACTCTTTTGTGTGATGACGGCTAAGAAGACTCAAATATGAGTCCAAATTCACTTACTTCAGGTCAGTCCTATTTGGAATGCTCTCAGTTTTGATCCTGGCACACAGATAAGCACTTACCACACAGCCACTCTGCCCATCCCTCCTGTGAAAATTCTAAGCTAGAAAAATGATGATATTTAGGGTGTTTTGCACTTACCTTAGATCTGGAGTCCCTAAGAATGCCCCTTCAACACTACTGGCCATTCAAGGAAAATCCTGACTGTTAGAGCCTTTGGAGTCAGCACAGGGGACTTGGCCAGAACAGCCATCCAAATATGGACAGCTTTGTTCCTATTCAGGGAAGGATCCATCCACACATAGGGCAAGTTTCTTGACCTGAACCAGAGTGGAATGCTCTAATCTGGATTAAGTAAATTAAGTGTGGCTATGCCCATAAATTCAAGCTCCCTACTCTTTCTTCTAATCACTTCCATGTGAACACAGATGCGTACTTACCATTGGGTCGGACAGGAGGGCTGCGGACCAAAGGACTGGTTGATAAACTGGTTAGTACCATAGCTGCTGTGACTTTATCCATATCTACTTCCTCTGAAGATTTTCTGAAATAAAACACAAGAAACAAATCAACAAACAAAACCAGTGGGAAAAAGAGGCAGGGCTATGAAGCCACAGAACTACTGAAATTCCAAGTTCTTCTTGTTCTAAAAAACTTTGCAAAGGCACCATACACTAGGCCCAGTCAATTCAGTACTGAGACCGCAAACACACATTGAGTGTTCTTAACCAATTTGTAACAGATAACCACTATCACATTCCCTCCTTTTACACCTTACAAAGTATTTCAGCCTTCCTTACCCTGATGTCTTGCACATATTGTTGCTCAGAACTCCCACTGGCTCCTGCTAACTAGGCAGTGCTGACTAGAGATGTGATTTTTAGTCTAGACCTTCTGAAAAGACTGCGTTCACACGCAGCAAGTATACAAGCCCCAAAGAATCTGGAAATAATGTTCTTGATCCATCTTCAATCTCCTTTTAATGTGCTTTGGAAGTGCTTTTTCTGGCTAATGTGCATTAGAGGTCAGGTGAGCACACTGGTGGATGACAGTATAATCTCTGAACACTGAGGTGTCTTTGAGGGTTTTTTTACTGCATGGAGATGCAGCCAAAATGAGGCAAGGTTTATTATGTTTCTAGTAATCAAAACCAACAAGTTCAGTTCATATCTGAACTGGCTGAACCAGGTTGGTTTGGAGACCAACTGAACTGCTAGAGGTAGTTTCTGTGCATCCTGTTTGTCAAAGTTTACAAAGAGGCTTTTGTTTGCTTTTTATATGAATTTGTGCTAACTACTTGAACAATGCTGATTTTATTATATAACTACCACCCGTAAATTGCCCTAAAACAAAGGTGGTATAGAAATATAACAGAAGCAAGCCACTATTAAGATTTGAATGCTGCATCAGCCATACTCCCAAGATTTACAGAGTTTAAGTTAAAAAGGTAATCCTACTTTTAAAAACAAGCCATTCAATAAAACAGGAAAAAATACACCAAATCCTCCTTTTTGAACCATGTGTTCACATAAAGTAATTTTGATCTTCAAAGATAGAGACAAAATCTTCTAGTTCTGACATATACATTCAAGTTCCAGAAGTTGCAGAGCATTGAACATTTTGCACCAGAACTCAGATCAGGGTTAGATGGGCTTAAAAATGGGTTTCTATGTTTTATGTTTTAGCAAACAGAAAGTGAAGTCTGGGAGACCAACTTACTGTGATCATACTTAAGGTTTAATCCAGCTTCAGTCCACTTTCAGAGTGAGAGAATACCTCAGCAAAGTGACTAGCTGTTTTCTTTTAGTGTTAACTAACTCAGAAAATTCACCTTTAGGATAGATAAAGTAGAAAGAAAATTACTAAGATTGCCAAGCAATGATTTGGCTCAGCGGGCTCTGTAATGGAAGGTCTAACAAAGATGGCACCACCAATGGTAGATTAGGTTGGTACTCAAAGGGTGAATTCCCACTACAAGCTTAAAACGGTTTCAAAACAGTTTCGATCCTCGCAGTCCCCACATCAGGTTGGCTTAACATGCTTTCCGCGTGTTAAATCGCCCCAAAGCGTTGTAAATGTTAACACTCATTTCAACAGGTCTCACTCCGATTTATGCATTTGAAACATTTTACATTTCTTACTGTGGGAACTGTACCATTTTAGTAGGATGAGAATGAATGTTTAGGGTCTCCCTCCCCCAATAGCTTGCTTCCAAAGATAGTGATTTTACTGTAAAAATCCACCCCTTACAGCAGCCACTACACTGCAGCAATCTACTCACTTCACACCTGATAACAATTCTGAAAGTTCTGAAAGTTCTGACCTTTAGAAAGGGAAAAGAAAGGGAAACGTGTGAATGTTTTTAAGGCTGGGGCGGTGAGCGGGTGAAGGGGGCTTGAGTTGCCACTGCTGCTGTGCACCCTGGGCAATGGGGAGAGGAGAGAAAAGAATTGCTGGCTGCCCGGTGCTGTTTTTCCTCCATCCAGGCAAGTGGCAGCCACCCAGCTAGGCTCCGTGAAGGGGTCTGTTATGTTCATGCCAGGAGGAAGAGGGCAGGGCAGCCCCGAAAAGTGGCTTTTAGAAAGGAGCCACTTGAGTCCCCCCTTGAATCACGTACGCCACGTACGATCCTCAGAATCCGGATCGAATGCGATTAAGTTGAAAGTAACGGGATCAGGCAAATTCGCGTTTGCATCCAGTTCTATTATTTCGGTTTAGGGAAACCATATTAAGCTTGTAATGGGAATGTGGCCAAATATTATTCAGTCTGAACTATCAAACAGAGAAACAGCCAGCACCTCGGTTAAGAAGAAACTACATGATATATGCGAATCATCATGAATCATATTTTGTTTTTAAATATACTGAGATGTGTATTATTTTAGATCTATCATTTTAGATGTATCATTTTAGATCTGGGTTAAGGAGCCTCTTAATCTGGATCATGGGCACCCCATCTGTGGAGAGATGTGGATCAAGAAGGCCCTGACCCCATTAGTCCTGCTTCATTCATAGAGCCATGGTGCATTGCCAAAGAACACCCTTCCAAGCCCTGAGGCTAGAAACTTTTGTTCCTAGACACTGGGGGTAGAGGAGCGGCTGTGAAGCTAGTGGGATGTGCCCATGTGGTCAGTCTTACTATGCTTTAATACAAGGTTGGATACATTATTCTGAGGTCTGAATTTTCTTAATACATATACTCTATAGTTCCTTTTGTGGATTCTTTGTTGAGGTTTGATTCCCCCTGCCCTATATTTGTTATTTTGGGGGATTTTATGTGCATACTGTATATTGTTTTTCAACTCATCCACGCCCTTGCTCTTGAAAACCACTGGGACATTTTAAAGTGAGTGGGTAGGCAGGTGACATGGTAGATGAGCTGGTGGAAGGAAGGGCAAGACAAGTAGAGAGAACAGTAGGCCTTGCTGTGCCCCAAAGAAGAAATCTTGATTCAACCTTATAATAATTTCATTTTTAATTAGTGCCTTCCATCTGAATGATTTGTAAGTAAGTGACAATCAAATTAAAATAGAACTTTGATGTAAGCACATATTCATGAAAACTCTCAAGGAAACATACAAACCCTAACTGAAAGTTAATAGTAAAAGCATTTGTTCTTTTTTTTTTTGCTGAAGAGCTTTTTCCCCACTTTAAGTTTATAAAAACACAATCTCATGATTTCCCATGCAGCTAATTAGACAAAGTAGCCTCCAGGCAAACACAGTGCACTTTAACAGGGAGTCAACTAATGAATGGTAATATTAATCTTAAGCATCAGGTAGAAAAGATCATTACAGAGTTAAAATGTACCAAGCCCTCTATGCTTCCAAAGCATGAAAATTCATTCAATGACAGATTTCGAAGAGGCTAATGGACTTCAGAAGCAATGTTCAATAATGTACTTAAGCAAATGTTGATGGTTGCTTCTCAGCGCGCCTTCTCATGTAACATTTATTGAATTATCAGTACCAACTCCTACCACTAATGTAGCATATGCTGTGTGTGACCTACACACACACACACAAATAAGGGAACTGAGTGAAATTGGTTATAATTTGCATTACAGCTGAAGTTTTACTACTGTAAATTGCTGTATTCAAACTGCAATTTACAGTAGTAAATTCAAAGAAGAAAGAAGAAGAAGAAGAAGAGGTGGCTTTTCTACCCCGCTTTTCTCACCCATTTAAGCGGACTCAAAGTGGCTGACAAAGCTTCCTATTCTTTTCCCAACAGAACACCCTGTGAGGTAGGTTGGGCTATGAGAACTCAGAAGAGAGCTGTGACTAGCCCAAGGTCACCCAGCTGGCTTCATGTAGGAGTCACCTTTGCTGTTTCACAAGGTCCCTGAGAATTAGAACGTTGTTTCCCATTCCTCTTTCAGTGACCTTTTTCTAATTTTCCAAGGTTGCCTACATGTATCATGAAAGCTGGGAGGAATGCTGAGAGCTACCTTCTTGGCCCTGAATGCTTAGAAACAAAGAGATGTAAAGCAAAGGTTTTCTGCCCACTCTGTATTTGTTTGTCACTAATATTTGGCTTCTGAAATGAACTCCAAAAAAACCTTGAGCTCTAAAAAGATCTTTCACCAGGCATGAGAGTGGTCCACTTCTACAAGGACAATATTACAGTCATGTGTTGCTACCAGCGTCCCTCGCCTCTTCAGCAAAAAGGGACATTCTTTTGGGGGGGCTTGATCATGTATGTTTTACCACCCAAAGCTTTGGAATTTTTAAAATCAAATTTAACACTGGGCAGCTCCATTAACACACAAACATCTGGGCATGGGAGGGTATGGGTCCCCCCCCCCCAAATGGTTCTTAAAGTTCTTCAAAGACAAAGAAGTTTTTCAGGGCATCCCATCCAGTATCAAGCACCAAATGCCTTTTATAGACATTTACTTGTTTGTTTGTACTTCTTCTCCACCCTGAACCCAAAGGTGAGTCACAATAAAATGACTATACAAACAGATAAAATAGATTATCTAAAGCAATAACAATGCCTGCATGGGGAAGGGATAGTGTTCCCTCAGGCAAAGTCCAGGGTACAGAGATGTCTTCACCAGGCATCTAAATACAAACAGTGAGGGTACCTGATACATCTCTGGCATGTGCCTGGGGGCTACTATGGAAAATGCCCTCTTACATGTCCTCATCCCCTTAACCTATGTGGATAGGTTGTATGTGGCAAAACTGCCTAAGTACCACTCTGTAACTGCTTTTATTATTACATGGGGATGTACCCTCTTTCCTATTCTTTAGAGCAGTGGTTCTCAACCTTCCTAATGCTGCGATCCTTTAATACAGTTCTTCATATTGTGGTGACCACCAACCTAACCCTAACCCTAACCCCAATCATAAAATTATTTTTGTTGCTACTTCATAACTGTAATTTTGCTACTGTTATGAATCGTAATGTAAATATCTCATATGCAGGATGCATTTTCATTGTTACAAATTAAACATAATTAAAGCATAGTATTCACATCAACCACAGCTGAATATAAAAGTTACCTCCAATAACTGCTGCTTTCTACACAGTAGCTGCTCTCTACTCTATTTGTATGGGGTGTATGTGATGAGGTTGGCGTGATGTCATCATGTCAGGTACTTGTATATGGGCGTATCTGCATGTGGAGACAGATAGAGGAGCAGTGTCTTGGTTCCTATGTGTTTTCTGAGGGTCTTAGACAACCCCTGTGAAAGAGTAGACTGACTCCCAAAGGGTCGCGACCCACAGGTTGGGAACCACTCCTTTAGAGTGTATTTTCAAAGGGGTCTCTTTCACTTCCAAATACTACTCTAGTTTCTTCTATTGTCCTCGTTGCTTTCCCTAAGTATCTGAATATTCTCTTTTCTCTCTCATTTTTTCCTTGATAATTTTTCATGCATCCACACTACATTACTTTCCACTAGACTATTTCCAGAATCATGACACATTTATTCCAACCAACGGACCTATATCTACTCTCTACCTCCCTAGATTTACAGGTTATAAAATCCGCACCCTCTCTCTCTCTATCATCATCTCTAGTTTTAAAAGAAAAGAAGTAGCAACAGAAGAGGATATTTTTTATGTCAAGGCAGATATTACCCAAATTAGGAGTCGGGGTTAAAGTTTGATTCTCTGTGTGAAATTCTGTTTTGTGTATTTTTGGAAAGCAGTCACTCCCCCCATCCATTTTTCGATTAGCATGTGGATTCTGCACTGTTTTCAAAATGAAGTCTTTTCTGTAGATTTTAAATCATTTATGGTGCAGCATCCTCTTCTCCTCCTCTCTGCTCGGCTGGTGATCACAGAGAATGCTAATCACAACAGGCCGGAATCGGCACGGCTGCAAATCACAGAGGCCCCTCCCCGATGAGATCA
This sequence comes from Aspidoscelis tigris stejnegeri, assembly GCA_023333525.1. Taxonomy (NCBI): domain Eukaryota; kingdom Metazoa; phylum Chordata; class Lepidosauria; order Squamata; family Teiidae; genus Aspidoscelis; species Aspidoscelis tigris. The sequence goes on along the minus strand of JALMGA010000004.1, from coordinate 34,667,819 downwards.
TCGGCAAGCAGGGCAAACGAGGATGACATAATGCTCCTCCGAATCCTGACAGACGCAAGACTCGTTCCTCAAACTGCAGCACCACTTTCCCTTTCACACAGCTCCTTCAATCCTGAATATCCATTTTGGGGAGGGCATGGCATGCTGTACAGAAAAATAAAATAAAAACCTAATGCAGCACTTCACCATCAGGAGGTGTGTCTGTTTGTGCCTCCATTTGCTGTTCTGGCCAGCAAGACCATCGGTCCTTCCGCTGTAATACAAACTGAAACTATGGGTTTCACAACAAAGGACGGGACTGGAGAAACAAAGGCTTTGGACAGGGAATGCACTTGCTTTATTTAAGCTCTGTTTACCTACTCCCTGTTAAATATCACAGCTTCCTTAGATTTTTAAAATTATTATTATTATTAGTCCCCATGTTTATAGTACACAGAACTGCTTGACACTGAAGCATCCGAATAAGTGCTATTGAAATAATGTAAACTTTAAGCAGAAAATAATGAATTCGTTTACATTCTGAGCACATACAGAATTGAGAAAATGCAAAGCTATATGGACAGAAACATACAAGCAGAAGTTTTTTAAAAGAAAGAAACTCAATTAAAAATTATTATTTCTGCCTTCCTATCCCTGGATGCAACACATTATCACTAAGGCTGTGTTCAGACATAATTGAAGGGGTATCTTGGAGGTGCCTTAGAGAGACAGTGTGAGGTCCTTTTTCTAGAACGTTCATGGGAGGGGAGGAGGCAGACTGGTATGTGAACAATCCCACCTCAAAACCTTCTCTAATCCATCCTGGAATCACCTCAGAAGTGGGGTTTTTTTTAAATTTTTCTTTTGCTGTGTGTGAACACAGCCGAAGAGTTGTATGTTGTTATTGTCTAAACAGTTGTTCAAGATTGCAGCATGTAGAAAATTTAACCGATTGTGTTTTTCAGGCCGCAATTGTAATTCCTCATGCACTGTGGTCTTGAAAGGCTGTTATTTTTAACTGAAGAACAATTGGTGCAGCTGTTAGTGCCAATTCCAGTGATAAGAGTTCTTTGGAGTTGGCAAAGGCCAAAATGCTACTGTGGTATGGTATGTACTCCCCAAGGATGGGCACTCCAGAAGCCCAATATGAAAACAGCATTTCCAGTACAGGGAATTTTTAAAAATGTAGCCAGAGATACATTGCAGCCGCTAGACAAATGAAGAACAAGAAGAGCTGGTTTTTCTACCCTGCTTTTCTCACCCATTTAAGGGGACAAAGCGGCTGACAAAGCTTCCTGTTCTCACCACACCAGAACACCCTGTGAGGTGGGTGGGGCTGCGAGAGCTCAGAAGAGAGCTGTGACTAGCCCACGGTCACCCAGCTGGCTTCATGGAGGAGAACGGAATCAAACCCAGTATTCCCAGATAAAGAGTCTGGCTCCTTAACCACTCGACCAAACTGGCTCATCCCTAGGCTATATAAAGGCTGCTCTCTCTACGTGCTCTCCCACAGGTGATCAAACACTTGGGTGGCTAGGGGAACATCTTTCGGTTGTCCAGAGCACCCTTTGCCAGCCCAGAGTCATGTATGAAGGATAGGTTGGGAGCATCCATTTTGAACTGTCCAGGGCAGCTGAAAGGAAGTCTTCTCCACTGCCCTGGACAGTAACTTCTCCACTCCCTCATGCTCTCCAGGGCAGTGGAAAGCAGTATTTTTTTCTTTATATGTGGTTCTGTAAGGGAAAGGAGATCAGTCACTTCCTGAGCAATCTTTGCAGCTCTGCCCTGAGCTGTGTGCAACATGGTATTGATGACTGGCAATGTGGTACTGATGCTGGTGGAACTCTCCAAAGCCAATTGTGGCTTTCTTGAGATTTGGCAATAGCAGGGCCTTCTCTGCTGAGAACTTCCAGGGTAATGAGAACAGGACACCTCTTTACTTCATGGACTGACTCTATGACACTAAGCACTTCTATCTTGTCTGGATTTAGCTTCAATTCATTGGTCACCATCCAGCTCACTAGTGCCTTCAAGCATCTGTCAAACACCTCAACTTATTCTGATGGCACAGAGAGAGAGAGCTGGGTGTCATGTGCCAACGGATGGCATCTCATCCCAAATTTCCTGATGACCTCTCCCAGTGGCTTCATATAAATATTAAAGAGCACAGGAGATAAGACTGATCCTTGAGGAATCCCACAAGTGAATATCCAGAGCACTGAGCAAGAATTTCACACAATCACTTTCTGGTATCAACCTTGGAAACAGGAACAAAACCATTGTAATCCAGTGCTTCAAACACTCAGGACACGTCCAGACTGGGATAGAAGCAGCAAAGGATGGCATTCTTTGCCCCCACCCCATGAAGTAAAAAGATGCTGGATAATCAGCATCTTTTTACTGCGCACTTACTGTTATTTCCTACTGCCAGCAATGGAGTTTCCCATCTGGCTGATGGGAAGCAGCTATGCCAGAAATTTGAAGCTTTAGTTCCTCTAGTTTGGAGGACTAGAAGCAGCTCCACCTTAAGAGTGAAACTTCTGATCCTCCAGTTTGGAGGACCAGAAGAAGCTTCACATTTAAGGCATAGCAAGGGACATGTCTGGAGGCCCTGTCAAACTCTATAGCCTCAACAAACAAACAAAAAGTGATATTAATTGTGATAAATAAACTGGAGAAATAGAGTCTGGATGACAGTGTTTACAACCACTTTGTGAGGATGGAGTCAGAGTTCTGTATCATGCTCACATCCCTTGAGCTCCCAAAGCTGGAACTCTTTCTACCCACACCCAGAAATATTGTTCGCCATAGATGTTCAAGATCTTTGATAAGTAAGGTGATGGTTTTGCCTTTGTCTTCTGGTTGGGAATGCCGAGAAGCAATTGGTGGGCCACAGTGTGAGACAGGATGCTGGAATAGATGGGCTGTGGAATGATCCAGCAGAATTACTCCTATGTTCTTAACCTTGTCCATGACCTTGGACTCCGTCAACTCATCCATCAAACTAGATAACACAGAACTCCAGAAACATCTATAAATTCTAAATTAAGAAGTCAGGTTATTGCTGGATGCAAATCATTTTATCATCAAAGTGTCTTGCAAACTAATTACAATACAATAATTTCTAAATTAAGGAGTGAAGTTATAACTTGCACTGTAAACTAATTACAATGTATTTTCATAATATCTAGCATACATTTGTAAAGCACTTACAGTGTAAGGTGCCACTGTGAGGAGATGTAAGGTTTTTCTCCTGATGTTTATTTTATTTTATTTCACTGGGCTTTCCTTCTCTGGAGGAGAGACACCTTCCATCAGTGGCAACTCATAGCTCTAAGGGTGTGTTATCGCAGGAGCAGGCTGGCTGATCGCTGATTGTGAAAACATGTGCTGTTCCCTGGGTGGCTCTTGTATCAGTACACCAAGAAATAGAAGAGGTGGCTTTTATACCCCACATTTCTCACCCATTTAAGGGGACTCAAAGAAGCTGACAAAGCTTTCTATGAGGTAGGTGGAGCTGTGAGAACTCAGAAGAGAGCTGTGACTCACCCAAGGTCACCCAGCTGCTTTGTAGAGGACAGAGGAATCAAACCCGGTGCCTACAGGAAAAGCGTCCGGCTCCCTAACCACATAACCAGTGATTTCTTGGCCCACGCCCACAGTCACCCAGCCTTAGATGCAAGCTGCCACTGCCTTCTGCTATTCAGTTATTTGGTGGGTCCTACTTTGAGCCTGAAGCTAAAAGGTTCTGTTGTGTACAATGTTTTACACATAGTAGTTTTAGACGTATGGTGCTCTGCTAACCACAATGACTTCCTTTGCCATCCAGAAATGCTGAATTACCATTCCTATTTTTCTTGACTTATGGTCATAGTCACTGAGGCCAGTGGGAGTTCTATTCTAAATACTCGAGGGGCAACAGGTTGAGGGACTGACTCTAAAATCAATACATGACAATTTCTGTCACAACTAGAGTTTTTGTGTTTTCGGTTTTTTTGGTATTGATTTCAACTATAAAAGATCAGTTAGGATATCCCTCTTGATTTTTTTTTAATTGTATACTGTGATTTTTTGGGAAAACCTAATTAACAACTTAGAGATAATGCCAGTTTTCTCACATCTTGCTTTAGTAAGTACACTTGTCTGGCACCTCTAACAGATATTTTTATATGTTATTTAAAACCAGTCTCAAAGAAGCATCTTGTACAAAGCATCCTGCCTACAGTTTGACAATATCCCAAAATTGCTCAGCAACTTCTTCAGGCTTTTAGGCTAGAAAATAAGCCATCTACAGTATTCCTTGATTAAAAGATCACATTACCAACAAGGGGTGTTTTTCCACTGTCACTAGAAGTACCCATTAAGTACCCACTGAGGATCCTTCTGCAAAATCACTCCATATTAGCTGTAAAATAAATCAGTAACTTTATCAGTTCATTGCTAGGAAAACATAAATCCCTATCATGCACTACCCAAGACAATTACAACTCATATAACGTTCATCCAGCATTCAGAATGATAACCGATTGCATTTACATCCAACTTCTGTCCAGAGGTGAGGATGGTGCCACCTTATCCTCTCCACCTGCATTTTTACCTTTCCAATAACCCTGTGAAGCAGGTTATGTTGACTGGCAATCAATTGCCAAAGTCAACTACTGAACTTTCCTTGTTGAATGGGGACTTGAACTCAGAGACTCCCAAACTCTAGCCTAGCTTTCTAGCATTATACTGCACCAGCTCTAATTGCCTTCCTTTAAAAAAAAAGGGAAGAAACTTGATAGCAAAGCTCCCTATATGTTTTCCCCAGTGCTTTTCAACCAGTACTGCCTGAACACTGTGATAATAGCATTCTTTCAAAATGTTTTATACCATGGTCTGTATACAACTGCCACAAAAATGCCATCAGGTATCTTCAGGGTGTCAAAGTATTCAGAAGTACCAGACACATATGTGTGTTTTTTCTGAGAAACTATGTCTCTCTATATTTCTACCAGGAAACAGAGAGGGAAAAAATGATTTAGATACTGCTCCACGTATCGATTCTCTAGGTTTGACAATATCTCATCAATTATTCACAATATCCTGAATCCTGATTTGATAAATTTAAGCATATTTTCCTGAAAAATTCAGATAGCTAGGAGGGGCTCAGTGCTCCTTAGAGTATTAACATGCACTGATATATAATTTGGCAACCAACATCTGGGTGAAATAAAATTTAAAAAATACGATGCAGCATGATTTTAAGATCTTTTTTTTTTAAAGAAGAGTATAAAATGGCAAAAACTCCCTAAACCCACCAATTTGGACATCCAAATGAATTTTCAAAGCAGTAGGCAGAGCCTATTACTGCAAATCTGTCCAAATCATATATTATTTGCATGTAAATGAATGTGTCAGGAAAGCTAGGGTCCAGCTGAGTGATATGACTAAAAGGGTGAATTTAGTATCAACTATTGGGGCATTTGATTGATACTGTGAAAAATAACATGACTAGACTGGCTGATCTACCAAATTTCCTTAAAACTTTTACCATCTATATTCTTTTATGCAGGAGAAAAAAATGAGACAACTGCAGAATTACATATTCTTTGCATGCTTTATTATCTTTTTCAACCAAGCATTTATTCAGTCATTAATTTTATCATGGCCACAGCTTTATTTGCTAAATAAGCAAGGTAGATGTTATATATTGTCAGTATCTAAAATCTGAAAATACTACACATATTCTCACAAAGTCTATAAGAATACCTCTTGAAACTTGGCATGTAAACAAACACAACACAATAGTGTTATATATGAGTGGCCCACCATTTACTTCTGGGCATTTTCAAGCAGAAGACGAAGACAAAACCCTCACCTGCTCCCACCACCATGCAAGTGGCCATTAGAGGTATCCTGCCTGTTTCTCCAACCTGGAGATAGTACCTACTAGCTAGTGATATATCTGCCCTCCATAAATTTGTCCAACATCTTTGTAAAGCTTTCCATGCTAGTTGTTATCATCAACTCTTCTGGTAGTAAAAGGCAAAGACCAATGACTTATTGGTTGAAAAAATATTTCCCCTTTTCAGCCCTAACTACTCGACCTATCAGCTTCATAGAGTGACTTCTGGTTCTAGTGCTGTTCAATAGAGAAAATATTTTTCTCTATCCACATTTTCCATACTAGGAATGATTTTATAAACTTCACACCCCTAGGAATGATTTTATAAACTTCACACCCCTCTTAAACTCTGTCAAGGCTGAATTGCAGCATGATCTCATAAAAGAGATGTTCCAATCTCCTGATCATTCTTGTTTTCCATTTTTACACTTTTTTCAGTTGCACAATAGCCTCAGAGGTGTGGTTACCAGAATTCTACACACTTTTCCAAATGTGGTGTAACAGCAGGGCTCTGACGAGCAAGGCTTCCCCTACCAAAAATCACTGGTTTCAGGTTGCACATAAAACCAGAACAAATGTAGAATAATTTGGCTTATTAATTCACCATGCAGAACATGGGGTTCATCTTTGTGGTTCCAGAAATATCCAAAAAGTCATAAAGTTATTCCACTGCAGCAATATATCAGAGCAAAGGATTGAGGTCAAAGATGAAGCTGAGCTTGAGAATAAGCTAGAGAATGAGCTAGAGAGTAATAAAGCTAGTATAGGCATAACTACAACCTAAATCACAAGTGTATCAGACGATACATATTAACCAATAAAATGCCCACAAATTTAGAATTTTCTGGAGAATGGGTGAGTAACCCCTCCCATCAGGTGATGTGAACAGTTACTCTTCCCATTACTAAAGCCAATTAGTGTTATTTCCCAAGGAGCTAGATCCCAGCTGCAACTGGTTGTGGATGGTACAATTTCAAGTTTACGTACTTCCTGTTTCTTTAGAATTTGCAGAGACACCTGTTTTCTCATTGGAAGATGAGATACTAAACCTTACTTTTGAGATGTTAACCCTTACACTCAAAGATGGAGTCAGTCAGGTCTCTTCTGTTACATGTAGCCTCACTGTAGATTTATTAAGGGGTAGTGTTATACTATGTGCTTTTAAATTCAGATTAAGCTACCCTGGTACATAAGGTATGGCACTGCTTTGTGTAAGGAAAAGGTAAATTATGATCAATATGAATCATTGCAGGTTCAGGGCATGGGCCATGGTGCATAGGAGCCCTATACCAAGACAAACTGAACTCCATTTTAAAACAGGAAAATTCAATTTTGGTAGTATGTGCTGGAGTTTTGCCTGTAACCCCCTTCCTTTCTCCCAAAAGAAAGTGATCTGCACTGAAGCAATCAATGCTTTAAATGCCTTGGTTACCAAGCTGAATGGCAATCCTTGCAAAACCAGCTAGAACTGGTGCATTCCAGTCAGGATCTCAAAAGATATTAATCTGCACCCAGACTATCACTGAGAAATGTCTCAAAATGTCCTGTATGTACGGATGAGAATCATTAGCACAAACAACAGGAATGTCATTCTATAGTAATATGGTTTGGACAAAGGGACTCTGTATCAACATCTGTAACGCACATTGTAATGCAACAAAGTAATGCACATGGGGGGGGGGCAAGAATCCAAATTATGTCTATAAACTGATGGGGTCTGAGCTTTCTGCATCACACCAGGAAAGGGATCTCAGGGTTTTGGTGGACAGTTCAATGAAGGTGTCAACCTAGTGCGCGGCAGCAGCGAAAAAAGCTAATTCAATGCTGGGAATAATTAGGAAGGGAATAGAAAATAAGTCAGCAAGTGTCATTTTGCCCCTTTATAAATCTATGTACTGTTCTAAATTTGCTAACTTTTAAGTGTTTTTAATCTGTATTTAATGCCTATATTGTTTTAAATCTACTTTTCATTTTTAATTGTATCTTGTGATTAATTTTCTCTTACCCGCCCAGAGACCTTAGGGTATGGGGCGGGATAGAAATCTAAACAAACAAATAAAAATAAATAAATAAAATAAATAAATGGTGAGGCCACATTTAGAATATTGTGTACAATTCTGGTCACCACACCTCAAAAAGGATATTGTGGAACTAGAGAAGGTTCAGAGAAGGGCAACCAGAATGATTAAGGGGCTGGAACACCTCCCTTACAAAACCAGGCTGCAACGTCTAGGCCTCTTCAGTCTGGAGAGACAGCGTTTAAGAGGGGACCTGATTGAAGTATATAAAATTATTCATGGTATAGAAAAGTTGGATAGAGAAAATTTCTTTTCTCTATCACACAATACTAGAACCAGGGGGCACTCTATGAAGCTGATGGGTAGGAGAGTCAGATCTGACAAAGGGAAGTATTTCTTCACCCAGAGGGTCACTGGCTTATGGAATGTGCTGCCGGAAGAGGTGGTGACAGCTACCAGTCTGGATGGATTTAAGGTAGGGTTAGACAAATTTATGGATGACAGATGTATCAATGGCTACTAGAACGAATGCCTAGGTGCATCTTTCAGGCTGGGGGGAGGGGGAGGAACTGGGGCGCTTCTAAGGCCATCTGCTGGGACTCGAGAGCAGGAGGTTTGTCCTTGTCTCTGCTTGAGATGCCCATGAGCATTTGGTGGGCCACTGTGTGCAATAGGATGCTGGACTAGATGGGCTGTGGCCTAATCCAGCAAGGCTTCTCTTATGTTCTTATGTTCTTATCTGGTAAGCTTTTCTCAGTAAGTGCTACTCTATTTTCCCCCTCTGTTAGGACTATCAAACAGTCCTTATCATATATATACAGTCACTTAGAGGTGCATTCTGCAGCTGGCACACACATAGCTATACCTTTGGCCACATCCTGAAAGTTTTCACCCAGCACACAGACTCCGAGTTTAACTGAGATTCCTTTTAGTTGTCAGAACTTGGTGCGCCCCTCCGTTTAGCTAACAACCATATTTTTAGTGAAAACAGCTTCCATTACTTTCCTTCACTGCAAACGGGAATTAACTTGTTTAAGACATAATAGCACAGGAAGTCAGTAGAGAGTTTCAGTAGATACATTATAACTGCTGCTTCCTATTGTGGCTGTCCTGAGAGCTTGGCTTACCAAGAGTTTTGACAATCAGCTGTTCAGGCTGTTTTCTTATTGAAGTCTGGATTTTCTTTGCTTTTTGCTGGTTTTTTTTTAAAATAAAGTGACTTTTTTTAATTTGGAACTTGATGTGTTTTGAGCGTGTTTTTCCACTTTCCTTTTCCTGACGGCCACATGTTAGTTAACTTGTCTGTGATACCAACCTATTAGCTTGTAAGGTCCTGTGCCTAAGAGAGCTATTTCCCCCAGACTGGCAAATCCCAGGTCACCTTTCTTATCAGCACAATATTTCCTGATTTCTTCCCAATTATCTCGCATTGAATTTGCCTTAAAAAAACAAAAAAACCTCCTATTGCACATTGGGTCAACGCTTTCATTGTGCTGTCCACCAGAACCCCAAGAGCTCTTTCCTGGTCCACCACAGAAAGCCCAGACCCCATCAATTTATAGGTGTAACTGAGATTTTTCTTTTCTCCAATGGGCATCACTTTACACTTTGCCACTTCGTTGCCCACTCACTCAACCTCAAAAGGTCCCTATGGAGCTATTCACAATCTCTTTCACTGTGTACTACCCTGAATAATTTAGTGCCATCAGCAAACGTTGCTGTCTTGCTTCTTCTAGATTTTATATCAAAAGCACAGGTTCCTACGCTGAACCTTGGGGGACTCCACTTATGCCAATGCACTCTGAGAATTGTCTATTTATTATCACCCTCTGTTTCTTGTCCTTTAGCCAGTTACCAATCCACGACCAGTTCTCTTATTCTACAACTGATGATTCTATTCCAGAGCTTTTGATGAAAGAGTTTTGTCCAAGGCCTTCTGGAATTCCATAGATAATGTCAACTGGATTACCTTTATCTACATGTTTAGTAACATTCTCAAAAAAATTCTAGCAAGTTAGTAAGCATCCTTTTACCTGTTAATTTTCTATTTTTAAAGGACTGGTCTTAAAGCACTGCTTGTAGCAATTTAACCCTGACAATTTTCAGGGTTTTTTTTTATACCAGAGGCAAAGTGGGTTGTATGATTTTGCCAGTTTCAGAAGTTTCTTTCCTTCTCACATCACAGCATACCACATGCACACTCGAGAGTGAATATAGGTGGCCCTGTGAGCATTTAATAATCCATTCATGAGTAAATCCTACAGAGTCTCAAAGCTGAGAACAACAGAACAATATTGCTTATCACTTCACTGCTGCTTACTCACTTCTCCCTGCTTTTCTTTATTACACCCACTACTCTTTCCTGTATTTTCTTTTGTCATATTGATGCTTCTTGCTTCTGAATTGCTTTTAAGCTTATGCATACACATAGACAATAAAATAAATCAACTAAGGCTCATATGATTGCTCACTTAAAATTTAACCGGACTGTAGTCTTCATTTTAAAGCTACTAGGTGTTCTTGTTTCTGTAATTATGTCTATTACAGCAGAAGATCTTCAGTAACTTATGACACAAATTTAAGTTGTAGAACAATTGTTCTTGCAAACTATGTGCACCTTACTTGAATAATAATGTGAAATAATATGCCGTAACATTTTATTTTCCATTTCTCCTGAATTTGTAAGTGTGACAAATTACCTAAGAAGACAGATTCAAGTGAAGAAATTAATTTTGAAAAATACGTGTAAGAACTGACAATCTAATAGCAATAATTTTCCATGAACTAATATTTATTTGGATTTTTATCTCAGCCCAATACCCTTATGGCCCAAAGTCTAAGGGTATTACAAGAAACAATGAAAACAAATTTTCTGACTATAGTTTGCCTCTTCCCAGGGCCGGCCGTAGTCTGCACCAGCATGTGGATGAGAGCCCTCTAATCAAAGATATAACCTGGGGTGCTCTTGGACTCTGCACTGATGCTTGAAGCTCAGGTAGAGACGGTGGCCACGTGTGCTTGTTTCAGTTACAATCTGCTAGCTATAGCTCCTTCTGGACAGAAATAACCTGGCCACAGCAATCCATGCATTGGTAACTTCTAGACTGACTAGTGTAATGCACTTTACGTGGGGCGGCCCTTGAAGACTATTGGAAGCTACAGCTGGTGCAGAATGCAGCAGCTAGACCGCTGACTCAAAAGGCTGGCCAAGTGCACATTATGCCAATTTTAGAAGAGCAGCACTAGCTACCAATTTGTTACAAAACCCAATTCAAGGTATTAATCTTACGCTAGATGGCCCTAAGTGGCCAGGCCCCCAAATATCTAAAGGAACACCTTTTCCCATATCAACTTGCCCACGCCTTAAGATTTGCAGGGAAGACCCTCCTAGTTATATCACTACCTCCAGTAGTTAAAGTGGTGGAGATAGTGCAATAGTCTCCCTCTTGAGTAAATCAGGTACCCTCACTTCAGGAAATCTGGGAAGACCAAGTATTTACCCAGCCTTTAACTAAGGAACAACTTCCCCTCCCTTCTTTCAAGCACTGTTATTGTTTTTGTTGTCCATTTTATATTTTGTTTTTCAGGAAGTTCACACTTTGCTTCCTGTTCCTGGATAATGATCTATTGTGCAGCCAAAATGGATCTTGTGGAGATGTCCGAGGTCCACATCTTATGTTCCTGGCTGTTGGGGTGGGCCAGTGCAGGGGATGGACCTGAGCAGCCCCTGCCTGAACTGGACCCACACAAGCTAATGTGGTTCCACCTCCCCCACCAATATCCAAATAAACATCAAGGGCACCGGCATATTTCCTTATTTCATACACATTATTATTTCAGGAGACATCTTTTAGATATGTTGGAAGAGAAATTATAACATGTATATTTATGTCCCTGCACTCACAATGAGAATGAGGCCTGTGCCCATTTAATACAGAAAAAAAAATCTCATGGCATTAAGTGCTTTATTGTCATGCGTTAGTTTTGCTTCAATAATTGAAGGGATCATCCTCAGTGTGCATAATTCACATCACTTTCTTTCTACACAGGTTCTCATTCTTATTTCCACATCAACCATTAGTGGTTGACAATGATTGTTATAAAATCTAAGTGAAATAGACAAGTCTAGTCACAACACCATGTTGGAGAACTGATTTGACTGTGGAGAGAACTGGGCCAGTTATTGTAAAGATAAACTAATGGAAGTATTCTCATGCACACAAAGTATACTATTGAATGGACAATCAGAACGCAAGACTTTTCAAACTGCAACATTTCTTTAGTCCCAGCTATATTTCACTAGCTGTTAAAGACGTAGTTGTTGTTAATACATTATTTATATTAAGATCGTCATCTTCACCACTGCACAAGGTTTATGATGAGTCTGGTGCACTAACAACTGAATACTTTCCAAGGTCTTTAGACCCTTTCGGCTCTGGGCCTTATTCTGGATTATATCTCGGAATAGGAGCCTACCATCTGGATGCTAATACAGACCACACAGCACGTCCTCGCTGGAACTTGCCATAGTCCACACTGGTATGCAGACGGCAGGTCCCTATTATGGGATAAAATCCACCATACAAATTTTATTTCATTACTTTAATAACTGGCCATTACACAACACTACAGAACAGCATACAAAATTAAAACTTAAAAGGGAACTTTAGGAACAAAATAAAATACAAAGCAGCACCAATAAAACAAAGTTCTTTAGTGACTTCTTTCCACAAAACTAATACAAATGCTTTGAGCTGCTAAATCAGAGTTACTCCTTGGGATACTTCTGAGTCATAATCTGATAGAAGAAATTTTGTTTTTTGTCTCGTCTGGAGAGAACTGTGAAACTTCCTATTTCTTCCTAAAATATTTTTCTCTAGCGGAGGTATATAAAGGGCTATGTAAAAGACAATGAGGAAGATTGTCAGTTTGCTCTTGAGATCAAGGATGTATTCTCTTTATAACTGGAATATATTGATATCTACCAGATGGCACTGCAGAGGGCATTGTTTGGCACCTCAGGGCTGTAAATACCCAAGGTGTTTTGTAAAATCAAATCTCTACTAAATGCTATGCTCTCTGGCATTCAGATTTAACAAGGTGGACCCAGAGGGAGAACTCAGACGTTCTAATCAGTTCCAAGTTATTATTAACCTATTGATACATCAGCTTATCCAGTTTATGTTTCTCAGTAGGGACATTTGTTAAGCTAAGCACCCATTTCTCCCAATCTGATTCCACTATTTGGCATGTTAAAGCATTTTTAAAATGACCAAATACCTGGGATCTCTTATTGAAACACATTTAGCATACGTTATTATTGATTTATCAATCTGGTCTTTGCAGGGATTCCCAATTTAGCTCTGGCAAGGTAAGCTAAGGCTGTACTGGGAAGTCATAGATTGGTGAGTGTGGGTCCTTTTTTTGAGAGAGTTGGAGCAGAAACCAACATTGCACCTCTCTCTTGATATTTCTGAGTTTTTAAATCTGCACTATTTTGGCAGAACTTAACCCAATTGATTTTCAACTGTCTCAGATGCTTTAGAAGTGCCAAAACTGTCAGTGCTACAGCTCACAACCAAAGGCAACAGGGCTGCATCTCAGAAGCATCTGAGCATGTAATTGTAAAAAGTGCCAGAACTTCCAACAGGTCAAAGTGAGTTGTTCCATGTACCACACGTACCTAAGGCATTAAGCTCTAGATTAATAGATAAGGGTTTCTTTACTTAAACAGTTCTTTATTCCAATAGGCCATATTAAAAACAGACATCTAGTAACAGACTTACTTTCAACCCCCGCAGGTAAATGTCTAGTGGCTCAGGACTGTATTCATTATTTAAGAGTCCTGTATTACAAGAACTGGAGCACTAAGGCACTAAGGAAACTAACACAATTTAAATCACTCAATAGACAGCCCAAGAGCATACTGTCAGGAATAATTACGGAAATTCATAATATTTTACTAGATACCCAATCCACTCATTTCATTAAAACTAGTCTTTTGGAACTACCAAGGCCACTGACAAACACAGACTGGCTAAAGATAATACAGCACAAACCATGCTCACTGGCTTCAAATATCAATGAAACCAATCTAAAATTACTGCACAAATAGTATAGTAGGCCTGTCTCCATCTCTTTCAGTCTAACTCTCCATTATGTTGGCACTGTAAGACTGCAAAAGGATTGTTATGATATGTGGTGGAGCTGTGAAATAATTTACAAATTCTGGAATTCAGTAAAACTAGAAATCACAGCAATTATTAAGATTGACAGAGTTATGCCTATTATATCTAGGGCCTGGAGGCCTTCTTCTCAGTGCCACACATAGACTATTGGACTTTCTTTTTTCTGTAGAGCAACAAGTCAGGGCTGGAAGGACCTTATCCTATTAATGGTTCATCGCTGGTATACATGCCCCTGTCATGCTGCCAGATTGGAACACATTGCGTGCCCTTATGCAAAAATGCAGGGCCAGCTAATGGAAACTGACTATTACACCATCTGGCCACCTTGTATTACTAATGCACCTGGGTTGTTCAGATTCTGCAATCCCGTTTAGTCTGCAACCCCTCTATATTTATCTTTTCGTGTTATGTGATTTTCTATTTTTCTTTTGCTACCACAACCACATTTACTGTTTATTGTCAATATTCTTGATGTCATTTCATTTTCTTTGTAATAAATTATTTAAATAATAAAAAAGTGAGCTGTTCCAACCCCCATTCCACCTGAATAAAACTGTGTGAAGTGCCAGTCTTCAGACTCAGAAAAACACACATCGTAGATACCCAAACTCTTCACCATTCTGCAGCTGCTGATACATAAATGTTATGGATATTACCACTGAGACTAAGAAAGGATGATGGTACTTAGTTTGAAGTAACTACAATTTTAAGGTATTTCTTAAGCTACAATAGATGCTGCCAAGTTTCACAATTTTAAAAAAATGGGCACCATCTTTTCAGAACTTAAAAGTCATTTACTCCAACCCCCCAAATGCCCAGGTGCCAGGGCAAGTCCAAGATCATCCAGCTGACTATGAATTTGAACACTGAACTCCTGGTCCAGCATTTTAGACATTATACTAAAATGACTACCTTAAATTACAATGAAACAATGTAAACGTAAATGCTGCTATCATTTGTCAGGAAATGGAAAGATGTGATGAATGAATATTCAATATCAAAGCTATCAGCTTCTGGAACTTAGGTGCACTAACTATGGGCATTTCCATCTGCTGAATAGGGAAAGTGCATTGCCTACTAACGAGTACTTGTGTTTGTGCTTGGGAATGCTAGTACATACCGAATCAAGCTCCATGCACCAGGAGACTTACATGTGTTGGGGAGCATGTCCAATTGCCACCATTTTCTTTGTACTAGCTGGCACTACAGGGCGTGTGTCATTGCTGTGGCAGGTCTGGGGTCATCTCAAGTGCCAGCATGCTTGCACGGCACCTCAGATGACCCCTAGCACTGGAAATGGTGCCAGTGGTCATGGCGCTGGATGTGACAGTTAAACAATGGGTAAGGGTTGGGAGGCATGTGGTGCATGATTTCATGCACCACTGCTAATAGATGACAGGGTAACATCTGGTAAGACAGGAGGTGTTTCTAGGTTGAAAAGACCTCCCGCAAGCAGAGGCACCTTACCAGATGTTACTCTATCATGTACTATGGAACCAAGTGTGGATTGGTCTTGTATTTCACTTGGGCTGCCCTTAAGACAACAAGAGGCACTGCAGGATCTAAAGAATTCCCCATGATTGCCTCTTGCTGCTTCTTGGCAGATGTGAAGATTAGTCCTAATCCTGCCTTTGCATCTGCTGGCAGCTTCTGCAATCACATTCTACAATGCCCATTTTTTTATTTCTCCAGTGATTGGCTGGCTCCCAGAAGTACCATAAGCTGTGATTGCAGAAGCCGCTGAAAGACATGAAAGCTTAGCGTCACTACTATGGGAAACCTAGCACTGTTGCTGAATTATTCATAACAGCATTATGGGTTTTCTGCACATTATAGCAGCACTATATCAGGAATGCCAGGGTGTGCGTGTGTGGCATTCCTAATACAGCGCTGAGACAATTGTGGACTTTGTCACAAGTCTGGAGGTACCTTTCTACCTGTGGGACCCACATTTTTGATTAGTAGATGATCAGAAATCTGGTGGACCTCTTGGTGAAGGGTGAGTAAAAAAGTGTAGAAAAAAAGCATGGGTAGGCATATACATCAACCTATTGTGTGTCAAATCTTAAATGCCAACATTTAAAATGAAACAATTCCACAACTTTAAACATTAACAAGAAAGAAACAAATAAGAAACAATGTGCTACTTTTGTTTTTATATTTGGGCTTTATTTTCATAAAAATGTTTCCCCTAAAATCAGATCTGGAGCCCAATTAAATCTTTATTTCATAAATCTGACTGAAGAACAGTCTAATACGTTATTTAAAGGGATTGATAATTTCAGCAATGGTAGGGGCAACTAGCTGTCTCATTAGTCTATACATACTGGCTATTTAAGTAGAAACAACTTGTTTAAAAATTACAGCTGTGGCTCTTGTTTTTCTCAGGAACCATTTGCTGAACACCCCATAAACTACAAGAAAGGCATAGCGCCGCTAGGAACTGGTGGGAAAATAAACTTAGTGGGGTGTAAAGAAAGCTGAGGCTACCAATCTTATTTTCTTCAGCAACAGAATATTTCAGAAGTACTCCTCCATTATTTATTTTATATTTCTACCTCCAAGGAGATCTCTGTTCTCCTTGTCTCCATTTTATCCTTGCAATAACACCACAAGATAGGGTAGGTTGAAAGAGCAAAGACCATCCAGTGAGCTTCATGGCTGAATGCTAATTTGAATTTTTGCCTCTTTTGTCTCTTGCCTCTTTTGTGACTCTAGTCACTGCACTGTATTTATTCTGAACTTAACTTCTTTCAGTTTTCTTTGGCTAACCTTTATTTCCACTGAGTGTGTTTTAGCTACATTGTTTGCACAGAAAACAGCTGACTGAGAAGCGCATGGCCATGTTTTTGCATACAGCTCTTAGCGATCCAGTTCTGTCTGCACAGAAGTTGCATCACACTGGTGTTGCTTGTTTAATATCACTGTATGGGTGCATCTTCATGGCATAGTTATCTCGAATTCAAAACGTTTTGAGTTTGCGCAGTTCAGACGGCACTTCGGATTAACACGGTATTTTCGTGTTAAAGGACGTTATCCCGATTAGAAATAAATCCTGATCTCAACAGGTCTCACTCCGGATCGTGCGTCGATACGTGTTTCCTTTTTAACTGTGTGGACAGTATCGTTCCGGGATGAGATTCAGTGTTAAGGCTGTCCCGCCCCCCCAATCGCACTGTAACCAATGGCTGAACGTATTAGAAGCACGTCATGTTTAGGGTTTCCTTCATTGAAAAAATCCACCCTCAAAAACCCACTATAAACCTCCAGTCCTTAAAGCTGAAACACTGTATCAATCTAAGCACTTCACACCTTTAAAACAATGTTGCAATTTTGCGCAATTTCAGACCTTTGAAGGTTCGGAACAGTTGCTTTCAGCCCCCTTAAGCTTGTCAGCCACTTAGTCCCCTGAAGGGTGAAAACAGAATGTCAACCGCTTTGAGCCCCCTCTAGGCTACTTTGCTTCTGCCTGTGGTCACACCTAAGGTTTAATCCAGTTTCAGTTCACTTTCAGAGTGAGAGAATACACCAGCAAACTGACAAGCTGGTTTTCTTTCAGGGTTAATAACTCAGAAAATCCACCTTTAGACTAGATAATGTGGAAAGAAAACTACTGGTCACTTTGCTGATGTGTTCTCTCACTCTGAAGGTGGAGTGAAGCTAGATTAAACCTTAGGTGTGACCACAAGCCAAGGTTTTAATCCAGCTTCGGTCCCTGTGAGGTGGGGGGGCGGAGTTCCCTCCCGGCCACGGGGGGAAGAGCAAGCGAGGAGTCCCCTTCGCCCTCTTGTCCACCCCTTGGCTCTCCTCCTCTGCGGGGCAAAGTGGCCGCAAAGCGGGGGGAAAGCGGCGGCGGAGCCCCAGGGAGAAGCCGCTAGCGCCGCAGCGCCGCAGCGCCTGGATGGATGGATGGATGGATGGATGGATGGATGGATGGATGGATGGATGGATGCCACCGCTGCCGCCTGGAAGGAAGGAAGGAAGGAAGGAAGGAAGGAAGGAAGGAAGGAAGGAAGGAAGGAAGGAAGGAAGGAAGGAAGGAAGGAAGGAAGGAAGGAAGGAAGGAAGGAAGGAAGGAAGGAAGGAAGGAAGGAAGGATGCACTTGCTGAAGTTCCATGCTTTGCACAACTGTTAAAAAAAGATAGGAACCTTGACTTGGATTTCTATACCTCTTTATAATAATGCTACCCCATACCAAACCTCCCAGAAGGAGGAGAAGGAATTGGCATTTCTCACCCATTTAAGGTGACTCAAAGAGGCTGACAAAGCTTCCATTCTTCACCCCACAACAGATGCCCTGTAAGAGCTGTGACTAGCCCAAGGCCACTGAGCTGGCTTCAGGGAGGAGGAGGAAGAAGAGTTGGCTTTTTTACCCCACTTTTCTCACCCATTTAAGGAGGCTCAAAGCTGCTGACAAACCTTCTGTTCTCCTCCCCACACCCTGTGAGAGCTCAGAAGAGAGCCATGACTAGCCCACAGTCACCCAGCTGGGTTCATGGAGGAGGGTGGAATCAAACCTGATATTCCCAGATAAGAGCCTGGCTGCTAACCACTAGACTAAACAACACTTCTGCTTGACTAAATGGCCAAGCACCAGAGCATGAGAGTGTTTTAAAGATTTCATGTGGGCAGCATTTTCATACAGTTAAAAAAAGAAGTGTCTTTTTTTGCCTTCTGCCCCAGATTGGGCATCCTTTGTTTGGGGGTGGCAGTGCCATGCAAGCCCAGGAGGAGTGGGTGGTGATGCAATGGGAGGCCAGGGGCAGCCTGCTTCAGGATGGGAAGTGGAATCTAATCTGGAATTCCCAGATAAGATTCCAGTTGCCAGGATATTAGGGCAAAGCGGACCATGGATAGGTGACCACTAGGAAATCCAATAGGGCAGGATCAATCATGTCCCAAAATCCTGCACCGCACTACCAGGCCTGGCCATGGGTCAATAAAGTTCTGTGCATGGGGAAAGTTCTGATCTCTGTTACTTTCAGAATGAGAGAATATGTGGTCACACGTAAGGTTTAATCCACTTTCAGTCCACTTTCAGAGTGAGAGAATATATCAGCAAAGTGGCAAGCTGTTTTCTTTTAGGGTAAAATTCACCTCTGGGAGAGATAATGTGGAAAGAAAATTACTGGTCACTTTGCTCATGTTTTCTCGCTCTGAGGGTGGACTAAAGAAACAGCTTTTTCCTCCCCACGTTCAGGCAAAGTTATGGCTTTAATATGTTTAATACGAACACATTAAAACCAATGTGTTGTGACCCGCACTGAGAGCCTTGTGTATAGAGTGGGATAAAAATATGAATGAATGACACCCCACCCTATGCCTCTTTAATGTTTAAAGCCCCGGTCCTTTGATACAGAGCTGTATTGAAATTGCGGAAATTTGCAACATTGATAATCAGGAGTGTACCATATACACCGGCTTCGGGAGGGCGGGAGACGTGAGATGCTCATGCAATGTCTCCCACCCCCCAGATACCCCCCCTTCCTCTCTCTCTTTGGGAAAGGGGGGGCTTCTTAGGAACCCCTCCCTCTCTCCTCTCTCTTTTTGGGAAAGGGGGGCTTCTCAGATACCCCTCCTTCCTTCCTTCCTCCCTCTCTCTTTTTGGGAAAGGGGGGCTTCTCTCACTTTAGAATCCCGTCTGTGCAAGGACGACACCCCCCCTTTGCTAGTCCCCCCCAAGACTCTTTTCCTTGGTGCCTTAGCAATGCCTCCCTTCCCCTCCCCACCCCCACCCAGCTGCTGCTGCCCCCTCTCCCCCCATCCTCATCTTCCTCATGCCGCAGCGCCTGGATGGATGGATGGATGGATGGATGGATGGATGGATGGATGGATGGATGGATGGATGGATGGATGGATGGATGGATGGATGGATGGATGGATGGATGATGCTGCTGCTGCTGCTGGGAAGGGGGAGGGTGGATTGGGCAGGAAATTCCCGGCGGAGCGTGACGCAAAGAGAAGGGAGGGTGGGATCCTGGCAGGGAAAACCAATCACAGGAGAGAGTGTGGGCAATGGGCAGGAGTACAATGCTGCCATGTGGACTCCGAGTATTGATCCCGCGTTAAGGCTGCCATCGGAACCGGATCAACTTGCAAGTCGTCTGGACAGCTTTGTTCCGTTTCTTTTATTTCGAATTCTTTAAACTGAAATAACACATGCCATGAAGACGCGCCCTATGTGGACTGAATTGGCCATTCTCCAGAAACAAAATGGGAGCAGCCACATGAAATAAGAAAAGATGTGAGTCACTAGTGCCACAAGGGTCCCCTGAAGTCAGCAACCACTCCTTCCCTCCAAAGACTTTATCAGACAGAAAGATACAACAATTTCTGTGCTTGTTGCTGTTGTGAGAGGTGCCTGGTCAAACCAGCCTGTTAAAGCATGGGAGGTTCATCTTCAAATGCAAGTCAAACCTATGTTTCTTTGGGCCTTTCTGCACTTGGCTTTATTCTGGAATACATCCCAGAATAAGGACCTGCTATCTGCATGCTAGCGCAACTATGGCAGGCCCCAAGTGAGGCCTGCCATAGTCTGCATTAGCCTGTGGCTAGCATACCACTATCCCAAGATATATTCCAGGATAAGGCCAAGTGTAGAAAGGGCCCTGGGCTTGTCTCAGCTCACTGTGGGCCAGAATAAGCTTTTGGTGAGATCACACGCAGCAGGAAAAAAAAAAAAAAGGCACATCTGTGAGGTGCTTTTGAAATGGGATTGTTCACACACCAGTCTGCCCCTGCCCCCTTATGAGCATTCTGTGCTAGAAAAGGTGGATTACAGATGGGCTGGGAACACAAAAACCTCTGAGGCACCTCTTAATTTGTTCATGAGTCAGCTCATTCAGAGGTTTTTCAGTACGTCCATGCAGCAACCACACCAGAGAAACTGGTGTACAATGTACATACTCTTCAGTACACTCTAAAGAAGAAAAATGAGGAACCAAGAGAAGGATGTTGTATTTTTACTACGTCATCCCCCAACCAGTTCCAAACTAACACTTTTTTCTCTTATATTCTAGTTTATACATATCAACCACCTGAGATGTCAGTTCATGCATTCCGAAGAAGTAGGATTTAATCCAAGGGTGCTACACTTCCCATTTTTCTGTCAACTGGCATGGAATATTGGGAGTTGTAGTTTGGAGAGACCAAGGAACTACAGTTGAGCATCCCACATTTAGACCATAATAAAGGATACTGCCATTTTAAAAACTTAGGATATTTCTTTTTTATCACAACACACTAAGGCAGCATTAAAAGAATGGCTCAAAGGTGGCTAGAGGTGGTAGGACATGGACATCAGAATTCCATCCTACTTCTGTTCCACATAGATAGCAAGAAAATGATGTCGGAATGAGGATTAGAGGAGGGATGGGAACTCGAGCATGTGAATGCTTCCATCTCTCAGTCACTTGTGAGCAAAGTGAATGTTGCCTAGGATAGACACCCCTCTATACACCCCTCTTAAAAACAACCACGTTTAACCCCCTCCAAGAGATCCAGCACAGTCAACCAGATTTTCAAATGCTTATTTCAATATGATTAGAAGGGGAGTGTTTCTAAAGGGCCTTTCTGCGCTTACCTTGCCATGATCTGGGCTACTGGGTCTGGATCACGTGAGGTCCTCTGGTCTAGATCATAGCAAGTCTTGGTCTGGAACAGTGCCATCTGCACAGTGACTCTGTTCCAGCCCAGTCACCACATCTGCCTTGAAGCTTGCATGAGCCTTCAGAGCCAGCCTTCAAGCATTCTGATGGCTAAGAACACAAGTTCCTAGCCTTGGAGCCCCAGGGGGACCCATTTTGGCAGCACTCTTTGATGTGCTACCAAAATGGGTTCCCAGTATTCCACAAAATGAAGATGTGCTTTCTGCATGCTTCTATGACCCAGACTGGTCTAAGGTAATATGCCAGTAATTCTTGATGTTAAGGACTCTCAGGAATCCAGATCAGGAATCTTCTGATCTGGATTATGCTCCGTCTACACAGGCAGTGTGCAGAGCATCTTGGTCCATTTCAGCACCCAGATAGAAGAGGCCCTGAAAAAGACTACAAGGGACTGTAAGCCACATCAAAGCTAAGTGGAAAAAGGTCCTTAGATCTGGCAACCTTTAGGAACTAAAAAATATCTATCTAAAATACTGGTCAGGTATAAACAGCTTCCAGGCACACAGTGATTCTCCTCTGAGCTACAACTGCAGAAATAAAAGCAAACAGAATTTAAAGTAATTTTTTTAGACCATGAGATTTTCATCCCCCTCTCTTTTTTAAAAACAGTTATTAGTAATACAAGAAACAAGATTTCACTTCGTGAAACATTTTTATTCTATTTTAAAGGCTATCTGCACTGGATGAGAAATCCATACTGTCCATAAGTGCTCCTTTGGTTTGGTTTTGGTTGTTAATGCTGCAAGAACTTCCAAAAATGCCCATTAGTATTTTACTGGGAGATATATTTGAAAACAAAAAATCCTGCAAACCAGTAACAAAGGAAGTAAGGAAGAACATATTTTGACAACAGGAAGATTCCTCATACTTCAAAAATAATCTTTTTGTAAAAAAATAGTGAATTTTAAAGGAAAGGGAAAAGAGGAAACACAAATCTTTAATCCAGGAATACTCTTATAGCTCTTAGTCAAAACTAATAGGAATTTGTTTTCCAAATTAGCTCTTTCATCACTATATATTCCCTGTATTTCCTGTGATTATGTTGATAGGCTCCCTAACCTATTCTACACAGTTGCCCTTTCTTTACCTTACCTAAGATGACTTTATAAAGCAGTTCCAGACCTGAAAGAGAGCAAATTGAGCCCAGTAATTCAAACCACTAATTATAATTATTATGTAATTAGAATAAAGTCTGCTTTTTATTTTGTGGAACCATTTACCTTAATCCCTCATGTTCAAACTGTAAGCACTCTACACTGCCATCCAGTGGCCCTGATGTAAACTTTCCATCAAGTGTTAAGGTCATCAGTAACTCTATGAAACTAGCAAGGTTAAATTGTAAGCTTTCTTTTTTGCCTTAAATAACTCTCCCAGATTAAGGCCAATTAAATAATTGTTGTCAGCTTAATTAATGCTTTGTACTAGGGATGTTCACAAATGCATTCTTTGCATTCAAATTCGAGTCAATTCAAATATTCTAATCGATTCGAAAATCCAGATTTTCGGAAATCCAATTCAAATCCGGATTAACTGAACCCGTATTTTCAAAAATATGATTAGAATCAAATGATATGAATGCTGGCAACATTCGTATCTGATTTCTGAATTCGCGCGCATTCCATTTTCGTCCCATTTGCATCCCGTTGTCATCCTGTATTATAAGTGCAAATAGACCTGATATTTGGATGGGATATAAACAGATTTATTCAGTTGAATTATATGAAAATCCGCATTGGATTTTTGAAAATCTGAAATCCGTTTGAATTCAGAAATTCTGATTTTCGAATATCCGTACACCTCCCTACTTTGTACTATGTTTGTGTTTTATGTTAAATCATCCATATTGGCTGTTCTGATGAGGTTAGTGGCAATTTTTTGAGTGTGTGAAATGTGTTTTTTAAACCTTCATATCTATTTTTGCTTCACACCATTTCTCTTTCCAGTGCTCTGTTAAGTTTATATATTTTCAGTGAGGAAGCAAGGTATTATTTTTATTCACCCACAAACATAAATGATATGCCTGCATTGTAAAAATCAAACACCCAAAGACAAGAACAGGCTATGCGTAGCAGTCTTAAGAAGAAAACTCAACAGGATGTATCACAGATTTTAGTGATTATTAAATGAAAGATACCAATCAAATAGGGGTCTAACAGATTGGGTGATGTGAATCTGAGAGATTCAGATTTCAGGCAACATCAGGTCATCACCACTGAAATACCACATTTTCTCCATCCAGAGGCGTTTCTGCACTTAGCTTCCCATCCGCTGGACGGGAAAAGTACATTTCCCACTAGGGTGTACTACCATTCGCGCTTGGGAATGCTAGTGTTTGCCAAACCAAGCCTCACATGCCCAAAGACTTACCTGGATCTGGGCGCCACCATCTTCTGTGTGGAGTCTGGTGCGACTGTGCATGCACCATCACCGTGGCAATGGTGACCCTCTGCACATGCACAGTTGCATTTGGGATCATCTGAGGTGCCAGTGCACTTGCACAGCAGAGGGGCAAATGGTTGCTCCTCTGGCCGGGAAAGGTAGTGATTAGTATCCGTGTGGTGCATGATTTCATGCACCACTGTTAGCAGATGTTGGGGTAGTGTCTGGTAAGGCAGGAGGTATTTCTGGGTTGAAAACGCCTCCTGGAAGTGCAGATGCTCCTTACAAGAAGCTACCCCATCTACTATGAGACCAAATGCGAATTGGCCTCAGATATCCTGCTAAACAGACTATTAGCTACGGTTTGCTGCCATCTTTCCATGCTGTTGATGATAAATGTAATCACAGTTTGGTCTAGTGGTTGGGGAGCCAGACTCTAATCTGGAAATAATGGGTTTGATTCCACCCTCCTCCATGAAGCCAGCTGGGTGACCTTGGGCGAGTCACAGCTCTCTTCTGAGCTATCACAGCCCCACCCACCTCACAGGGTGTTCTGCTGTGGGAAGAAGAATAGAAAGCGTTGTCAGTCACTTTCAGTCCCCTTAAATGGGTGAGAAAAGTAGGGTAGAGAAGCCAACTCTTCTTCCAATCCAGAGATGGTCACTAGAGCAAGAGGAGATAAGGAAGGCGATCTCACTTTCAGTAGGATAGTATAGGAAATTTAAATAGAGCACAGCTGCTGAAAGATAATGACAACTGAAAATCGTTTCTGAATTCTGAAATGTATTTCTAATTTTATATATACCAGTGGGTTTTACACTGGTTTATTTTTATCATGCAACAAAGGAGTGATTTGGATTAAATGTGACCATTCCCTCCCCCCCCCCCAGCTGTAGATATTAGTATTTTAATATTTAAAATACATTTTTAAATATGCTGAATTTTTCATTTGTTTGTTTGCTTGTTGGTTTGTAAGTGTTTCTATGGATATTACTGTTTTAACCTGCTGTTTTAAAACTTATAACCTGCCCTGACACCTACGGATATAGGGTGGGATATAAACACAAATAATAATAATAATAATAATAATAATAATAATAATAATAATAATAATAATAATAATAATAATAATAATAATAATAATAATAATAATAATAATAATAATAATAATAATAATAATAATAATAATAATAATAATAATATGTTCTATGGAATACATGCGTTTTATCAATTTCTTGTCATCTAGAAATTCAGACCTGTTACGCTTCCAAACTATACTCTGGACGCTCCTGTCAAATACTGCTTGAGGAGCTGTGATGGTGGAACCTCAGCCATGCATAGCTGAAATGGGCCTACTTCTTCCATGCCTCCACCTCACCTTGGTTGCTGGAGTCAGTGCCAAAAACAATGGCTGCTCCCAGAAGCTAAAGCACCAACAGAAAGGCTTAAAAGATGATGAAGCTGTACTGGTGATGCTGGGCCATGTGTTCTGGCTCTTTGTAGTGGTCCATCCCCTTCAGCACTGGCTGAAAGAGTGTGTGAGAACATGTAGGAGGGCATTCTCAGCGATAGCCCTCAGACTATGAAACAGTCTAGCCTCTGAGGTGTATCAGATACCTCTTTATATGTATTTAGATGACAGCAGAAGATGCACCTGTTTAGCCTGCCCTTTGGCTGAGGGACCAGCAGCCCTTCCCAATGCAGGCACTGTCACCATTTTAACTAACTCTTTTTATCTGCTTTTATGTGGCCTTTACTGTGACCTCCAGGAATAGGGAAGGGCAGAAGTATAAACAAACAAACATTTACACATTAGCACCGGAGACCAATACTTTTGCACAGGTTGGGTGTGTGCGTTGTATTAAACCTGCTAATTTTAGTCAGTATACTGGTGATTTTGGTACTTCTGAGAGATCCTTGTGGCCTTGTGAGCTATTAAAAGGAAACGATATCTTTTCTCATTTTGTTTTTATAGCATTTTCGGAAGCAACTTCTCCCCTAACCTTCATTTTCTCACAGACACCATGATTTTATATTTGTGAATTTGAAACTGATGAGGTTTTCCAGGAACCTGACCTTGGTGAATGACAGGGAACTAGTGTATGTTGCTTTGCTTCTACTACAGAAGGAACCTGGAAGGGAAGGAACACACAGAAGCACTTGAGAATGTTAAATAAAGGTCCCCTGCTGGAATTAAAAAGGTGAGTCCCAGGTCTGAAAGGCAGAACCGTTATTTTATTATTCTACTCTCTTTTTCTTCAGAGCTCCCGACATTCCAAGCATGAGGCAACAGGTCATCTGGCTACAAGAAATGATGCAATCTTTCAGGATGCTTACGTTAGGACCCTTGTCAAATGTAATTTACCATGGCTGGTTAGACTGAAAATTAGCCTTGTGCTTCTATCACTGTATTAGACAACCGTGACTGTGAACACAATTGTCTAGTTTGCTTACTTACATAAAAATGGGCTGCTCTATTCTCAAGGTTTGCTTGCATTGTCAAAGAAACACTGGTGCCAGAAAGTTTCTTTATTACCATAGGGACTGGGCTGCCACTATGAACATGCACAATTGATCACAACACAGCACCTCATTCTGTGCTGCTGAGGTAGGGTCAAGTGCCAATGCAAAAAAACAAATCTTAACAACATCCAGAAATTCCACACAAAGCTTCCAGCTACGGTTCTGTGAATGGCTTCTAAGAGCTATGGACATGCTGTTCTGTTCAGCAATAGCTAGAATTCACTTTGCTAAATGAATACCGAAGAATAAGCTGTTACTGTCCCAGTCTAATAATTCCTAAAAACAGCATGCATATACATTATATTTTTACCTTTCCTTATGACTTCAGCTCTCTTTCTCCCTTTCCTTGCTGTTTCCTTGCAAATTCACTAATGGATGCCACAGCACTAGCCAATTAGTGACTGGCCATGAAAGTTTTAAGTTTTTTTCTCCAAAAAGGTTTTCAAATAATTCATTTAATTTTTAGAGAGCAGGAGAGACAGAATCCTATTAACAACTTCCAACACCAGCTACAGAACAGAATCAAGGGTGCCAACTATGTCAAACTCTTGGGAGAAGTAATAGAGCACTATACAGTATTTCATAATTTGTGGTCTACTACAAACACATTAAACAGAATAACTCCCACATTAACGCAAATGCACTTACAGGAAATATACCTTTTATGAGTCCTTTGCTAATGCCCAAGGCAAAAAGTAGTGGCGAAGAACATACAATCCTACCATAGATCACGTGGCAAAGAAGAATGGGCGCCCAAACAAAATCTTGGAACAGGCAGTATTACTTACAGTATAAGAAAAGATGCAAGGACTGGTGGCATAAGATGTTCCACCAGGTATTATATTCCCTAGTGAATGACAGAAAGCATCTACCTCATGTTCTCTGTTTGACAACTCATACTAATTCATTTCCCATTTACTTTAAATTCTAAGGTGTACATTTTTACTGGAAGGCAACAGAATGAAACCATGATTTGCATAAAATACAAATACTCTTCAATTGTTTTAACACAAAAAAGGTAACCACAACAGCATATAGTTTTATCATTTTATCATGAAAGGGCTCATACTGGCCATATAATGATAATATAATTTCTACTGATCTTGTATTTTATGTATCATATAGTTTTATCAATGAAGAACATTGCTGATAGTATTTTTCGCCTGCCCGTGAAAACAAATGTGAGAACATCTTTTGTGAAAAATTTTTTTTTACACAAAAACACAACTCAGTCATACAATGATACAGGGGCTAAACATATATGAACAGATGAAACTTGACAGCCACATCAAGCAAGGAACCTTTCTCCATTTATCTGTAAATATCCAAAACAGACAACCTGGATCACTCAATCCATCTCTCTGTACTTCATAACAGCGAAGCTCATCCTGTCTGGCCTCCACAGTGGTCCAGAAGTTCGCATTAGCTTCCTGGCCTCAAGCCCCTAGAGTATCCATTTCAGCAACACAATATGGTTAGCCACCAAAATGGTTCCCCCATTAATCCAGAATACAGAGGCATATGCTTCTGCCTGCCTCCATGATCCGGATTTACTGCCGCTAGTATGGTAGCGGACCTGATAAATCAAGTCCACCAGCAATCTCGATCAGGAGCTTCAGAATCGGATCATGCTCCATCCTGTGTGGACAGAGCATACTAGCGGTGGACCAGGCCTCCTGCATTCTGCACTAACATGTAGAAGGAAGGACCTTGGTACACTTGCTGGTGCGGAACATCAAGTGCAGAAAAGCCCATTCTTTGCTTCAGCCAGTAGCCAGGAGGGCAGCAATTGGCTCCCCGTCACTTGTGTGCTGAAGTGCACTTTTGATCTTCTGTGGACCACTGTAAGGTCTAGCATGACCAGCATGCCAGTCACTGCTCCTCTCTGCACTTTACAGGCTTGTCTGCAGTAGTTCAATCTGGTACTCTCCAGACATTTTGGACTCACTACGTTGGCTGGGACTGATGGAAGCAGGAATCGGAAACAAAGGAAGAGCGCTAGGCTGGGAGAAGATCATAGCAAAAGATCTCTAAGATCTCTCATCCCAGCTATAAAAAAGGAACCATTTACCAAGATTTAGGCAGCATCTTTGTGACATGTAAAGGCTAATCCTCAAGCATCCCTGGGGCTTCAGTGGGCAACAAGCTGTCCTGGAGCTGCAGAAACTATCTGCACAGTTGTCCTAGCTATAAGACTGGATTCCTAGAACTACCCGCTTCCTCCTCCTTTGTGTGGAGTGATGAAGGAGAAAAAAGGCATGTCTCATTTACACTCAGTTCCATGGCCAGAACGCTTGCCTTTGCCAATATGATTTGCAGATGTTTTTGTCTACAACCACCAACAACCCTGTTATATTTGCTGAGGCTACTAAGGATCTCCAAAACATCTGGAAAAATGAAGCCTGCCTCTAGACTTTAGTTATGTATTCTGCTACAGTTGGATATTCTGGAACAAAGCATGGATATTCCAGAATATCCATGCTTTATTCTGAAATGTCAAATATAGCTGCCCAAACAATACATTGCATCAGGAAGCTAAGTGGTATATCCATCACTACCAGTTAACAAGATCAAGACATGAATGATAGATGTATTCCAAAAACCTCTGGAGATTATAGGTCCCACCTACCTGGTCATTGGACTAGCTTGCCTGACCACAGGTGTAATATATTCCTTGCTTGGAGGATTCATGAATAATTTCTGTTTTTACTCATCAGTTACTTATGACAAAGAATCCACAGTAGGCTGTTGAAATCTGTTCAGTAGGCATGAGATTTAACAAATCAATGTTACTCATGGACAGAGGGGCTAGACATGGAGGTAAGGAGGGTAACAGAAAATGAGTGTGGGAGGCAGGGATACAGCAATACTAATATGAGCGGGTGGGTAAGAAGATAAATGGAGGTAATGCAGAAGAAAGGATGGTAGCGGCAGTGGATGCAAAGAACCTTTGAGGCTAATGGAGTTTCAGGTTTAATGGGAAAAGGATCCTGTCCTTATACTCCATTCAAAAACAACTCTGCATTTATTCTAAAACTCTGTTTTAGAGATACGGCGGAGGGATCCCGACGGACAGCCACTTGCCACGGCCCTTCAATGAATTCACAAATAATCTGGGCTTCCAATGTTCAGGTTGACCACTACTCTCTGCTCTCAACTTGGGGGATGCATTGTACAGTACACTAATCCTGCACTATCCAGATTTTTAGTTACAGTACTGAATATGGTGTGTGATCCAGGAAAGTGTGTGAGGGGGGGAACCTCTTGTCTCCAGTCACAGACCTTAAAACTGAAAATTTTGGTTTGGATAAGGAAATGTGGAAAGCACATGGGCTGGGTTAATTAACTCTTAAACTTTTATTTTATACATACAGTGATTGTTACTCGTTCTATTCCTAACACTTGGATATTTAGAGAAATTTTAAAGTGAACCTGAAATGGGCTTGAATGAAATCAGAATTCTTCCCATTTAGATTACTGGAAGAACTCTTTTTGTTATCAGCATTTTTACTATAATGTCTTTTTCAGGAACAAAGGCCACTTGCAGGAATTTGAGAGCAGGTGATTGTTTGTCCTTTTGCCTTCCGCTTTAGATGCCCTGAAGCAATTGGTGGGCCACTGTGGGAGACAGGATGCTGGACTAGGTGGTCTGTGACCTAATCCAGCACAAAATTGGTACAAAGAAAGAAATATTAGTATTATGGTATCTCTTACACTTCAAGGAAAAGGTCCCACATTACTGAGCAGAAAAAGCTTCCAATTTTTTTCGTCCCTTTCCTACTTGCAGGCTTCCCTACCTGGCAGGAGGCACATCGATATTTGAAGACACAACTTTGCGCTTCTGCTCAAGAAGACAGACGGAGCGAGTACTTTCTTTTTCGTGCTGCTCATAGACTCTGCTGGATTTTTTGCAGTCTGCTGTTTTTGAGTCCTCTTTTCTCACTGCCAGCAGAAAGAACTGTTGGTCTGATAGTTTTTGATTCAAATCACTTTTTAGGTCCTCCTGCTGAAATGCTGTGAAGGTCATTTCACGCTTTATGCTGGTTGCCTAAAAAAATTAAAAGGGATTATTAGATTTCTCGCAATTCATTTTAAAAGAGGGGGCAGACATAGCCTCCAGGAATCCAATTCTATTTAGCAACTCTTCACATTACTACCATTTTTCCTTTATAGGCATCAGACAGAAACCGCTTCATTTCCCGTTCCAGAAATATGGGGAAATTGCTAAGAGTGCCCTACTGAGAGTGATTCCCATCCGTCAAATAAGAATAGCGGGGGCATGGAAAAAACAGCAGCACCCCGGGACTTCTATGTTGTTTGAGGAATCTATAGTGTTCAGGATGCAGTTACAACCCCCATCACTCATAATATTAATCACTGGCCATGCTGGCTGTTCCAGATAAGATCTACAAGGACACAGATTTCCTATCCCAGAATTATTTCTCAGCCATAAACATACTAATGCATCTTCAGATCTTTGCAAACGTGAAATTTTAACAGATGCTTTTTCATTCTACCTAACTCTTTCGTCTCCAATGTGGTGCCTTCCTCCTGTTCTATGAAACGGGCTATGCACCTACATGCACCTAAAAGGACGGTCCTCAGTTGCTCAGGGATCGATGCAGGTAAAAGACAACTGGATTTTCTGCTTCTGCAGATAGCACCCTGCCTCTGTTTTGTTATGGGAAAAGCTGATGTGAGGCTCATGTACCTGGCAGAGGTTTTCGCATCAGAAGCACTGTCAGTCACAAGCCACGCAACTGTAGCTTAAGTGAGGTAGCCAAAAGTTACTGCAGGGCACTAGGTTAGCAAAGCCTGAGCTACAATACAAATTAATACAGCATTTAATGACACTGGCCAGCTAGTTGTCTCCTAAGATGACTGTAAGTAGGATATAAACAAAGTCTGGCTCAAAATGTGTACCAGGAATATAAATTTTAACTGTTTTAACACTTTGTAAAAGGCATACCTCTTACGGTAAAGAATTCCAAATGATATCTGCTGAACCTGGACTCATTTTCATGTGTTTCTGAACCTATGGGGGATTAACTCTACTCAGTATACCCAAACAAGTTTATCCAAAGGAAAACCCAGTACACCAGCTCAAACGAACACACAAATGTTCCCATCCACTTTTCCAGATTGGCTGTACATTGCAAATGAAGGCCTGCAGGGAGATGTTACCTGCACACCCCTCTTTGTACTCAGCATAGAAAAGGCTTAGAAAAGAGGACACCGGCTGCTTCTGTACTTACCTCTCTTGGAATTGTTTAATTAGTTTGCTGCTCCAGCCTACCCTAGTCTAAGTCCGGCAGGTGCTGTTTGCATTACAAGGGCTCAAACACCTTTGTCCAGGCCCAACACTGGCAGCAATGCGGATGGCACCTTCCCTGTTCTGCTACTCTTTCCCCTGCTCCAACATCACTTTTGATGCATGAGGGCAGAGCTAAACTACCTTCATGTTTGGATTTCAAAGATGATCTTTGAAGCCTGCATAAGGAACAACGGGAAATGACGCAATCCCATCTTTGAAGCATACGCAAGGCTTGAAGATGGGGCTGCAGTGTTTTCCTTGTTCCAGACCAGGTACAGAAGCATCAACACCTGGGAAAGGACAGATGGTATTAATAGGCTTGCAGACCTTTTCAAACAGGTCCACCACTAAACCAAGATAGGGGCCCCGTCACATGGTTCTCGATCAGAATGGTGCTAGTTCTGTGCAGACAGCAAACAGCTTGTTCTGACAGACCAGGCAAGTGTGGAAAGGCCTATGGTGTCAGCATGGAAAGGAACCTTAAGGATCAACTAACACTAAGCCCTGGACAGACTTGAGGTTTTCTTCCAAATGTTTGTCTGTATCCTTTCATTTCTTAATTATCTACAAGTCTCATATGCAGGGTGTGTGTGTAAGATTCATGACCCTTTGGGCCCACATGTAATTCTGAGTACACAGTTCTACTGAATACAGAGTATAACCCAAATGTTGGGTTAAAAATGGTCCCTCTTCCTCCATACCTCAGGCATTAAAATTTGCAAATTAAAATGAAGGTACGCAATAAAAGGAAGAATAATTTGTGTAGAAGCTGAAACATGGGGAGGTAACACTCTAAGCATGGACAGAAGAAATCCTCACTGGCCATTTCCTACTTTACTTTGGCAGCAACTGAGGAAACAATTCAGCCTGGCTTCTAGCAACATCCAGACTTCAGGTTCTAATGCACTGCCTGCTAACAAGCCAGGATTTGCAAGTCAACGACAAAGCTAAAGTCAAGATTCAGGCTTTGCTTCACTTGGTTGAGCCAAAAGAGGAGTAAAATGGAAGCAACTGGCCAATGTGTGTAAACACACTAATCCCTCCTGATAATCCATAAAAAAGCCAGCACTTCAGTTACACATTCTGGTGAAAAAAGACTATTCAGAGACGGATCAAAATACACCCAGTCAGAGAGAATGGGTGATTCTATGTTGCCCTGTATACCAGATCTCCAAGAGCAACCCTTTCACATGTGCCTCTCTTAGACCGTCCCAGTGTGTGGAAGGGTGGGTCCTAATGCACTTGCTGGTCTGGTATATCAACTGGCTAGTGGTACAGTCTGCTCTAATCTAAGCAATTCCCTGGAAAGATGTCCCATTCACAAACGGGCAACTGGAGTCCTGAAAATGTTTTATACAGCACCCAAGTTTCCTATAATACCTTGAGATTTTTCAGGTTTGCTCTAAAATAAAGCTGCTTATAATAATTTAAACAAACAAACAAATCAGGATGTATAAAAACTGATAGCAAACTGTGCCTAGTTTTTTTTAGGGGGGGTTGTTTGTTTGTTTTAAGAACATAAATGGTCTCCAAGCTGAAAGCATTAGTCATATAACACTTCTTGACCTGCAGCCAGATGACAGACTAGCCAGCAAACATGTTTCCCCACCAAAAGGCAAACAAAAGAAAAACCCCTCACAACACAAGTCATAACTACACTACTTCCAAAAGGAGACTTAGGAGAGAAGCAGATTTTCAACAAATCAACCTATAAAGAAATCATATGATAATTCTAAGACAATTCATGATAGCTGGCATGCTACCGGCAATAAAGGATGGGTTTTCTTGACATCAGTGAAGACAGATTTTTTTTGCCCTATGTGCAATGCTATGAAACTGGAGTTCACAGTGTGGAAGCAAGAAACAGCTGCTGGCTACAGGAAGAAAATTAATATATACAGTTCTCCCTCATCTACATAGTTTATATTACACAGTTTTGCTCTTAGCACAGGATGCAGCTACACACAGTATAAGATCTGGTTTAAAACCAGGTAAAACCGCACCCTGCCTCAGGAATAGGGATGTGCACAAATGTTTTGTTTTTCTGTTTTGCATTTGATTTCGAGTCGAATCAAATGTCAAAACATTCCATTCGATTTGAATGTTTAGAATCCAAATGCAACAAAAACAGATTCGAAGCCAATACATTCAAATCTATTCATTTGAATGTTAGATATGAATTTGAAGATACAAATGTTGACAACTTTCGTATGTGTTATACGTATCTGTGCGCATTTCATACGCATCCCGTTTCTGTTCCATACTATAAGCGCAGATGCATACAGATACGTATAATATTTGTACAGATACGTATGTAATACATATTCAAATGATTCGAACAAATGTTTTGGAACATCCAAAATTCGTTCAAATGTTTAAATTCAAATGTGGAGACATTCTCTTAAAATTCAAATGTCCACAACTGATCGAATTCGACTGAATTTCGAACGTTTAGAACATCTGTGCACATCCCTACTCAGGAACGTTCACAAACAGTGCTGTACCTCATTAGCACATTTTCCCTGACAGCTTGAAACTACAACTTAAAATACTGGGTAAAGCAATTAAAAGAGAGAGAAAAGAACTCTTTCTTCACCGTCAGTCTCCTTGCCAAGCTTCTCTGGGTTTCCCAGCTGACTGCAAGGTTGGTTCTTCCTGCCATGACTGCCACTGCAGCAGGAGATTCCCACTGGCTTTACCTTATCCTGTAAAAATAAGTTCCTTGGGGAAAATAAACATATGCATGTTCTCAATTTGGGGCACAAACTTCTCTTGCATAGTACTTTTTTTGCAAGATGATTCTACTTTTACAAAGATGTAAATGTAACTTTTCCCATTTAATAGAATCTGCAATAATGTGATCTGACCCACTGTTCCCCTCTACACTATACACACCTATTTGGAAGAAAGGTTCTCCTCTCTGCAGCTACATTGACCTGGGGCCTATTCGCACTTGGCTTTATTTTGGAATATATCCTGGAATAGGGACTTGCTGTCCATATGCTAGTGCAGGCTTCAGCAGGCCCAAAGTGAGGTCTGCCAGAGTCTGCATTAGCATGAGGACCACAGACCCCTATCCTGAGATATACTCCAAAAAAAGGCCAAGTGCGAATAGGCCCCTGGATTGGCAGACTGCAGTCTCCCCCATGGTTCCATTGACTGAGGACCCTTCTGCAATATCTGGCTGTGATCCAAACCACTGGGTATGGATCACAAAGGCCCTTTGACTCAAATCACTTAATGAAGTGATCTGGAACATTACTAGACTGACGGCACGGAAAGAATTCTCAGGCATTTCCGCACTGCAACGCGTTCCAAACGGAACGCGTTCAGGCGGAAAGCTTAAGACAGCTCCGGGCGCTTTCCCCGTTCACACACAGACGCGCCAGAACGCGTGTAAACGCGTTCCGGAGCGTCTGTGTGCGAAGGCTCAAAGCGCCGGGAGCTGTCTTAGCCGGCAAATGCCGGCCAGGGGCGCGGAGACAGCCGCGGAGGCAGATCGACAATCAGCTGATTGTCAAACAGCTGATTGTCGATGCCGCGCCGGCGTCGGAGGCGAGCCCGCAGCTGTTCGGGAGACAGAAGCAGGCGCGAACGCTTCTCCTCCCGAACGCCTGCGGGCAGCTCGTCCGCGTTGGAACGCATGTAGAGCACTTTAAAGTGCTCTACATTTCGAACGCGGAAAAGACAGCTGCGGACACGTCGGAGCGCAAGCCGCGCTCGGGCAATGCGGATGACGTGTCCGCAGCTGTCTTTTTCGCGTTCCGTTCAGCCCCGTGCGAAAACGTCTCTTTTCTCTCTCTTTTAACTGCATGGTAATACCAGTCCAGTTCAGTCCCTGCACTGGTCCAGAAGCTCACACAAGATTTGGGGTTGGCCTATGAACAAAAAATCTTAGTCTTGGAGCCCCTGGAGAACCCATTTCAGTGGTGTGCTTTGGTAGCCCACCTAAATGGGTCCTCTGGTAGCCCCCAAAACTGAGGCATGCCTTCTGCATGCCTATGTGATCTGGACTGGACTGAACTAATATGTCAGTACTTCTCGATGTTTTGGACTATCAGTAATCCAGATCAGGGGTTTCCTGCTCTGGCCTATGTTCCATTCTGTGCAGTCGGAGCATACCAACAGCAGGCAGGACCTCCCATGTTCTCCACAAACATGCAGAAAGAAGACCCTTAATGTACTTGCTGGTGTTCTTGCAGAAATGTTCCAACATTGGTAATATGGGCCGCTGTAAATCCCTCTAACCTCCATTTTTTTTTTTTACAGAAGGCAATTATATGCATAACCTGGTTTTGGCCTTCACAAAGAATTGTGGAAATCAAACCAAAACATTATATGAGGGAAGGGACTATATACAAATATTTTCCAACTGTTGTATACACACAGACTTTTTGCACTGCTCTGATTTCACCAACAGATGCCAGTCTTCTGAATGTTGATTATTACAGTTAAAACAAAACAAACAAAAATCTGTTGTAATGCAAGAAGCCATAAGCTGTTGTGTTGTTGTTGTTTTTACAACCCTGGTGTGTTAAACATTCCTGCAGTGACTAATAAGCCTTGACAGTACAAAGTTCTTCACATGCAGTGTCCCAGTAATGTTCCTTAGAACAGCTGCTACCAAAAGACGCCACACAGTGATGCTAAGTCTGCTTAAGTGGGAACAGTGGTGATTCACACAGCAAAAGCCGCCAGCGGTGGAGAGAGAGGAGAGTTTCCAACAGGAGCCTTACCTTTGATCTTCCTGAACCAGGGTAGATCAAAATCAGTTTGGAGAGATCAAAGGTAAGGCTCTGATTGGATCCTTGCTCTGGAATAGAACAGCTGAAGCACCAATGGCAGCTATTAAGCAATTAACCTCTGTGAAAAGATGTACATTGTCAAATAATTACCAAACAGGAACCAAAAACCTTTTAGGTCCTCTTGCTAAAATGCTGAGAAAGAAAGCCCAACCCCTGCCTGGGAAGAAAAGGAAGAGAATAGGCGAGTGTTGCCTTTAATAGGCTTCCACATGCAATTTTCACTCTGGCTGCTCTGTTTCCCCTTCATCTGACTGCTGCAGGTATAGGGCTGAATTCCTTAAATTCCATACCTTCTTGGAGAGGGGGGTTCAAACAGAACTTCAACATAAGCCTAGGGTTTGGGTAAAGAAGTGCGTCTTCACCACGCAGCACCTAAATGTGGGACAGATAGATGCACTCAAAAAGAGATCATTCCATGGCTGGAAAGTTTTCTTCACTTGTGTGAAGCAAAACAAGAGACACATTCATTATGAGGTGAAGATGTGTTTATCTGAATGTGGTCAACGAGATAGTGACTTAGGAGAAGCTCAGCCCTGAAAGCAATTTCAACATGAAACTGAATGGATGCTGGTTTAAGACACCAATGAGAGACCCGCACAGAAGTATCAGAAAGGCAGTTGACAACACAAGGATGAGATGGGAAGTGGAAGAAAACAGCACAATTTGCAACAGCACAAATTCCCTTTCAAAACTGAGTCTGACAGCTCTCACGGAGAGGTGAGATAGAGGCTATTCTCCCTTTCAGTTTTCCTCTGTAAAATGCAGACTCTCGGCTGATCTACCCCTGCTGTGCCAGCCTTGCAACAATTATCGTTTGAAGCTTGAGTTTTTAAAAAACCTTTCCTGCTGCCAAATCCCTTCTAATCGCAAGAATTTCCTAGCTACAATTGTATCTTTTGAGGCTGGCTGGTGCTTTAATTTTTTTTTCCTTTCTCCTCTTGTCATGGTATTCACAGCATGAATGGCATGGGGAGGGGGAAGACCTTCGCAGCTGTGAAATCCCACCCACATCTGGCAGACATCGGCCAGAAGGATAGATCCCTGCCTCAAATAGTTTGCTAGCATTACCAAAGGCAAAAAAATAATGCGGGCTGGGCTCTAAAAGGGGACTGAGAACAGTTTTTGCGAGGACTTTTTTTCCCTGCAGATTTTTGCACGGCAGTCCTCAAAGTCTGGGAATAAAAAAATAAATTGGATCTCTTGATCCCAAAAACAATTTGATTCGGATTTAAACTTGTATGGGGACACACCTTTAGAGAGCAAAATATTTCTATAGCTTCCACTAGATACAATAAACCCTTTCAGCAGGGGAATTCTGCACTGGATGATCCACTAGACCAGCAAGTATACAGAGCCTCCCTTCCCTACCAAATGCTGGTAAGGTCTAGTTGAGGGTCCACCCCTCAGACTACCCGCTTGAAAGCAGGGCCTCCCTTAGCCCACAGCAGTATCCAGTACACCAGCCAGTGAGGAATACACAACAAATAAAAGATTACTTAAAAGCAAAGGCAACAGTTCTGGGCATTCTTAAACACAACTTCAATTTTCCTTTTTTTAAAAAAATATTTTTTCTTTTCTCATTTTGTTTTCATGCCAGCCTGAGAATGCACTTGTTTAGAAAAGAGGAATTATACTGTACGGTCTATTCAGCAAAAGACAACCCTATTCACAGAGAAGCACAATGAGGTAAGACATTCTCTTTAACAATGCTCAAAAAAGGATGCTGCTCTGAATTTTAATGTTATTACTACATTTTAGGCTAGTTTTAACATTTATTTACTCACCTTGCCAATGGCAGCTTATTATTCACCAGCTATGCCAGTTAAGCCTAATCAAGTCAAAGCATCTTGGAAGAGCTTTAGTGAAAAGCACAACATGAACAGCTGCATTAGAAGAACCATGATAAATGTTCTTCTTCAGAGCCAACAGTTGCTGTTTTTAGTGAACTGATCATAATGCAATGGCTTTGCTGTACCAATCAGTAGTGTCAGTGTGCCACAAATGCCAGTGGTTATAAATGTAGAAGCTTTTCTTATACAGTCAAACTACTTTAAATTACTTTGTAAAGGAGAGTATATAAAAATATGAGAACTTAAGAGAAGCCCTGCTGGATCAAATCATAGTCACAACTCTGACAGTTGCCCACCATTTCTTCTGGGCAGAAGTTGAGGGCAAAACCATCACCTACTCTTGACTACTTGCAAATGGCCCTCAGAAGCATCCTGCCTACCTCTCCAAGCGTAGTTACTGATACACCTGTCCTCCATGAATTTATCTAATCCTTTCTTAAAACTATCCAAGCTGGTTCCTGTCACCACCTCTCTTCTGGTGGTAAATTTCATTAGGTTCTTTTTTTGTTCTGCTTTTCTCTTCCATCTGTGTAAGATCCAGATGCAATACAACTAAAATTGACCCATGCAATTAAAAATTAGTAATTTGAAGAAACGTGTGTTGTATTTAAGAGGACTCAGAATCCTCAGAATCATCTCTTGGTAAAAAGGAAAACAGCCTTATAGCTTTATAACAAAGGAGACAGTGAGCAGGCAACCACTCAAAGGCTAAAGATGTTAAGCACACCATGTGAGAAACGGCACTCAAAAACATCTTGGCAGCTGGGCTACTAGCTTCATGAGTAGTAGGAGCAGAGAGGCAACATGGCACCAAGCTCAGGGGGATGCAGAGCAGTCTGGCCCTGCCTTGCTTATAGGCCAGACTTCATGACTCCCCCAGCAAGGTGGGTGCACAGTTTGTCCTACTCTGTGATAGCCCCATGCCCTACTCTCTAGCCAAATCCTACAAAAGTACTGAAGGATCAGTACCCCCACCTCCTTTGCTTCAGGCACCTGATCTGCTAGAGTCTCTGGGAGCACATCTCATGTTCTGAACATGTTCTCATGTTCTTTTCACTGAGAGGGTAATCAGTCTATGGGGTTTGCTGCCAGAAGAGGCAGCATGGACGGCTTGAAGAAGGGGTTAGACAAATTTATGGATGAGCCTGGGCCTCTTCCTTGCTACTCAGTCTTCTGGCCAACTCCTTCAGGTCTCCATTCCTAACATTCCAAGGGGTACCATCTCTTTGGGGCCACCAGGTGGACTGAGGGTTTTCAACAAGTTCCTCTAGAATTGTCATTCAACCCATGCTAATCATCAACAGTACAGTCAGAGCAGGCTACATGTGCAAATACAGTGGTTAGTCCTGCTTTCTTCAAGTTCTCAGGCTGCAATGTAGTGTCCTGTAGAATTCTGAATGCTGGCTAACAAGGTGGCCAGTTCGGGCGACACTTGCCTAGTTATGCTTCCCTGTGACTGTCTGACCAATTAATAGCCAGACTGGAAGTATGGTTAGTCAACGTATAAATTTTCATTGTCTGGTTCATCCCTCAAACCAAATGCAAGAATGTAGCCACTACAATTGTCACTTCCACTCCTATGACCACTAATCAGAACTGCCTTACCACTGAGGAACCTAACAGCTGCTGCTCACAGGGCCTCTGCTTGGACCAGGGAGGGGGGTCATGTCATGGCTGCTTGATCCAACAAAGCCACAGCCACTAGCAGTTTGAAAGAGAAACCACATAAAGAGATCGAGCCTGAGCCCAAACAACCTATTGCTGTGGCCTCTGAATGACCCCTAAAGATCAGTCACCCATGCCACTAGCACAGCCTACCTCCCCAGTTCTGGAAAAAAGACAGATGGACAGGACCTTATCATAGGATGCTCCACAATGAATATGGGCACACTGCTCAAACATCTGGTTCTTTCCATCCATAGCACAATCCTAGGACTGGAAGAGTTTGAAGGAAAAGCTTTAGTAGAAGTGTGACTGAGATCATGCCCAACCTTTCTATCATGAAGCTGGCTGATCCCATTGTTTTTGTAACTTTTGAGGGCTCAGATCTGGCATGGTAATTTACATTCCAAACGGTACCTTTTGCTTCAACAGGACCAGGAAGTGACTCACTTAGTCCCTCTGCTTTTATATATCATCAGTTGATCCATTCCAAACAGAATTATGAAAAATGGTATCCTGAGTTGCTGAACGTTAAATATTGTTCATCTTCCTGCAGACAATACTTTGAAGGTGCACAAAATCCCTCCAAGGTCAGGGCTCATAAAAATTTACAGGTCTTGCAAACACCACACAAACTTTTTTCTCAAATAGCTGCATTGGGCTGAATTCTTAACTCACTTTGGCTTCACACTCAAGTACATCAAGGGGGAAAGAATAATACGTCCAATACTCTCTCCCCCAAGCCACAAGATCATGCCTGATATCATGCTGCCTCCTCAGTCTTATCCCCATGACATCTTGGTCTGGCAGCCATTGCTCTGGACATTAGGAACCTGCTGAAGGCTGACCTGGCTGCACACCTCTCTGCAGATGATTGGATTCGGAGTCAATCCTGTTTTTGCATTTGCTGATGGACTGCAGCACCAGCCTAACCAATGGATGTCAATGTGAAATGCAGCAGATCACAGACCTCTCAAGGTCTAGTTGAGATCTGCTAGGAATATCCTTAAGCTCCCTTACTGGTATAGGGCTATCCTACTATCAAAAATGCAAGGGAATCATCTTTCAGAAACAGAACTTGAATTTAGTGAAAGGCTTGTGTTCAGACATAACAGAAGAGGCAGCTTGGAGATACCTGCTCTAATCCACTTTTTCTAGCACATAATGTTTATGGGAGGTGGCAGACGCAGACTGATGTGTGAACATCCCCACCTCTAAGCTGCTTTTGAGATACCTCTGTGAGGCTTTTTTCTGTGAATGATCACAGCCAAATTCTTGACTGCACCATTAGAGACAGCAACCTGTTGCCCGGAGCTTCACGAACAAATGCAGTACATGTCCCTTTCATTCTGGTGATGAGACAATGTAATTTATCCTACTCTCATTCAATCACCTTGGAGACATGGCTTTGGGTCCAAAGATCTGCTCCATAGTAGGCAATTCTCTCAAGATTTACTCTAAATCACTCTGGTATGTGTGATGAGAAAAAAAACCCTGTGGTAATCTAAAGCTAGCAAAATGCCACTGATGTCTCTCACAGACCCAGGACTACCCACCTGTGTGTTCTATTCTCCAGCCAAGAACAGGAGTGCCACACACTCCAAGATGCTTTCAAGTCACACAGGTATGGCTGAAGAAAAGGTAATTCATCGTGTGAAGCAGCAGTGTGGATTCAAACAGCACTGGTTACTTTGCTATACGCTTGGAAGAGACTCATTTTAGCTTTCCCAGTATCACGTCTACAAAAGGACGCCTCTGCCAGTCTGCACTTGGTAATTCTGCAAAAACATCCTATCACCAAATCATGGTGTGAGCCTACAGTAAGGCAGGCATTTTCCAAACATGACAGTA
This sequence comes from Aspidoscelis tigris stejnegeri, assembly GCA_023333525.1. Taxonomy (NCBI): domain Eukaryota; kingdom Metazoa; phylum Chordata; class Lepidosauria; order Squamata; family Teiidae; genus Aspidoscelis; species Aspidoscelis tigris. Next base: position 34,625,695 of record JALMGA010000004.1, on the reverse strand, counting down.
AGCCCTGTGTATCCCTCACGGAGGAACTGAGACTGTTGCAGCTGCATAGCAAAGCTGGATTTTTTTTTAAAGAAGAAGCTAAACCAATGCTTTGGTAACCAAGAAGAAAATAGTGGTGATCCTTTTTTGCTAACCTGGCAGGCACTGGAGATGCTGATCTCCTCTGCTCAGTAAGCCCTCAAGAACAAAAAGAAAAAAAGCGCCCAAATGCATCACTCAGGGCCTTTCTGCATTTGCTTGGTGTTCCTCCCCAACAAGTGCCCTAAGGGCCTCTGGGAGGCCCTACTCTCCACTGATCTGCTCCATCTGAACAGAGCATAATCCAGATCTGGATTGCCAACAGACCGTGATTTTGAGATCTTCCAACATACCAGCAGGGCCAGATCTGGAAGTGCCACAGCTCTTCCTAGGAGCTGAAAGTAGAGTAGGGGATGCTTATTCCACCCCAGCATTCCAGCTGTGCCACATCTTCTTCTTACCCCATCATGCCTCCACAAGGGACGGGAAGTCTAGCCGTTCAATGATGTGCAGTCAGGGATCCCTACTCATGGGCAGGTATGGTACTGGGAGGGGGTCTTATGAGAGGAATTCAGTGAGACACATATGTACTTGCTGCCCTCCTAACCTCTGTCCCATATATACATGACAGTAACGGGATCGCTAACCCCTCTTCTGCCTTGCTGTTGTGTAATGCCAGATCTATCAATAACAAGGTTGCAATAATGTGCGACCTAGTTCTCGACCATTGGATAGATCTGGCCTGTCTGACCAAAACCTGGGTTAGGAAGGGGGATACTGTAGCCCTCTCCCAAATAACTCCTCCAGACTTTTTGGTCCACAAACAAGGCAGAAGGGGTGGGGCGGAGGCAATAATGGCCTGGAAGGTTCTCTCCCCCAGAACTTTATCAGTTCCAGGAATTCCCAGCATGGAATGCATGGGCCTAGTCTTGGGTTCTTTGGAAAGACTGGCTATCCTGGTTGCCTAGTGCACTGGTGGATAGTCTTCTGCGACTCCTGGATGTGATGCTGGACTGGGCATTGAGGTTCCCCAACCTTATTGTGCTAGGGGACTTCAATGTCCAGGCCGATGCTGCCTCTCCTCGGGCTGCAGAGCTGGTCTTGACCATGGCGGCACTAGGCCTCTCTTTACTTGGGACCAGTCCAATGCATTTGGTGGGTCATACTTTAGATCTTGTTTTCTGGTCTGGCATTGAAGTGCCCTTAACTGGTCTTGAACCAGTTCCATGGTCTGACCATTTTATCCTGAGGGCTGTATCCAGTTTTCTCCCTGCCCCCTGAGCTAGATTCCAGACTGATTTTTGTCTGCTCACGAGGCTGCATGGATCCAATTAGTTTCCAGAACGCCCTGCAGGATCCTGTTCCTATTGATGGCTCTGTCAATGATCGGTTAAGAGCTGGAATACCAGACTCTCCTCAGCCATTGACAGGATTGCCCCCAAGTGGTCTCTCAGGCCCCATAAGCAGCTCTCTCCGTGGTTCACTGGGGAGTTGCAAGTCCTCAAACAGTACGTGAGATTTATCTCAGGGAGAGTTTAGAGGCAATCCCACGATGAGGCATCAAGAACATCATATTGCAGGCTAAAGAAAGCCTATGAGATGGCGACTAAGAATGCGAAGAGAGATTATCTCTCTGCAGAGATCACATCCGCACAGTCGCGCCTGGCACATTTATTTAAAACAATTAGGCAATTAACCTCCCTTCTGGGAAATCAAAAATTTTCAAATTCAGCAATTAGTTGGGAGGCTTTTGCAACCTTTTTTGTGGATAAATTCTCGAAGCTCCACCTTGATCTCTCTCCAACGGTCCATTGACCATTTCCAGGTCCCGTGTTGGACCGCTTCAATCTACTTGACCAGATAGAAGTGGAGAAGGCATTTGAAAAGGTAAGACCTACCACTTGTCCTCTTGACCTGTGTCCTTCATAGTTGGTCAAGACCAGCAGTGAGACACTGGGTACTCATCTGCTGGAGATCATCAACTCCTCTCTTGAGCAAAGAGTGTTCCCAGATGGGTTAAAAGAAGCTGTAGTCCATCCCCTCTTAAAAAGACCTAGTTTAGATCCTTGTGATCTGGCCAACTACCACCCACTATCAAATCTCCCATTCCTGGACAAGGTAATTGAGAGAGTGGTGGTGGAACAGTTACAAGTGTTCTTATATGATGATGTTGTTCTGGACCCTTACCAATCTGGCTTTAGGCCGGGTTACAGGACTGAATCCACTCTCCTAGCTATCACAGATGATATCCAGAGGCAAACTGACTGAGGTGGTTTGGTGCTGCTGATACTTTTGGATCTATCAGCAGCATTTGACGTTGTGGACCATGACATCTTGGTCCACCACCTTGAAGAGGCTAGAGTTCAAGGAATGGTTCTCTCTTGGTTCTCTTTGTTCCTCCAGTTCCAAGGACAGCGGGTAGCTTCTGGAGGTCAGAGCTCCCAGCGGTCCCCACTTCAGTGTGGGGTTCCCAGGGAACATTGCTCTCCCCTATGCTCTTTAATATCTTTATGCGCCCCTTGGTTCAGTTAATCCGGAATCATGGACTGATCTGCCAGTCAGTACGCTGATAATACTCAGCTCCTCCTGCTGATGGAGGGTCAGTCGGCTTCTGTCCCGGATGTTCTCTCCCATTGCCTGGAAGCCATTGCAAACTGGTTAAGAGGTAGTAGGATGAAATTAAATGCATCAAAGACGGAGGTCCTCTGACTGGGCCGTGGGGCTGAGCCCAGTGACCTCCAGCTGCTTCTTTTCGGGGAGAGTCCCCTATGTATTCTCCCCATCGTCAAAAGCTTGGGTGTCCACCTGGACTCCAATCTTTCTATGGAGACAAAGGTTGTGCACTCAGCTCAGACAGCCTTCTTCTATCTGAGGCAAGCTCGGCAGCTGGTCCCCTACCTATCCCACTGTGATCCATGCAACAGTTACCTTCCAGGCTAGATTACTGCAACTCTCTCTGCGCTTGCCTTCCCCAGGGCCTGATCCGGAAGTTGAAATTGGTCCAGAACGCAGCCACCTGTTTTATTAATGGGTACCCCACATCTCCCCTATCTTACGGGAACTGCACTGGTTGCTGATTGAGTTCCGCATCTAGTTCAAGGTGTTGGTCTTGACCTTTAAAGCCTTACATGGCTTGAGGCCCTCATATCTGCGGGATCATCTTGCCCTCTATATGCCCAGGAGAATATTAAGATAATCTGCAGACTTTTATTGGTTACAGGTCCCTGGCGTCAGTGAGGCCTGCCTTTCGGCCACCAAAAACAAGGCATTCTCCTGTGTCGCCCCTACCTGGTGGAACACTCTGCATGCAAGTACTCGAGCAATCCAAGAACTATCTAGTTTTCGGAGAGCTTGCAAGGCAGAGTTGTTCCGCCAGGCTTCTGGCTAGCTTCAGGCTGGCCTTGCTCTTTCTGTAGTCCCGGTGGATGTGAATTTGTTTGCATTGGAGCTGTGCTGCTATTGCATGTTTGTTGTGTGCTAATCTATTCTCTGCCACTGGGGGGGGGGATAGCTGGGGTTTGTGACTGTTTAAATTGCTTAAATATTCTTTTGATTTTATATAATTCATGTTGTATGCTGTACTGCATTATCCTGTATTTATATTTTGTTTTGTGTATTGCCCAGAGCCCACTTGTGGGGTGGACGGGGTATAAATCAAAGAGTAAGTAAAGTGTGCACCTTCCTGCGCAACTGAAATGGGTCCCCCAAGGCCTCCCAGGCCAGGAACATTTTATTTCTGGCCATCAGACATCACACAAGCTTTGGAGCTGGGCTGGTACATGCCACTGCTGTCCAGATGTTCCAGGACAGAGCAATCTGCCTCGGCCTCAGAACAAATCACTCTGTTCTTGCCCTTCCATTCCTGACCGGAAAAGCCAAATGCAGAAAGGCCCCTTGGCTGTTCTTAGTTCGACTGTGGTCACACCTTTCCTTTAAGACGATTTCAGGTTGTCCTCAGGTTGTGTTACATTATTTTTATTCAATTTGTTTTCCAAGCTGGTCTATCCCCGTTAGGTCACTCTAATGGGAATCCTCTTTTCCAGAGGACTTAGCCCACCCTGGCATTCTAGGCCGTCTTCTCTCCCTCAGCGTGAGTGGGAGCCCGAACTGTGCTGTGGTGGTTGTGGTCCAGTCTTTCCTTTCGGCCAGTGTTCTCGGGGAGCGTAGCATGCACAGAGTTTGTGTGTATGATTCCTCTATCTAGTGTTTTTACGCAAATTTAATTATTATTTTAAAAATTAATCACATGGAGAAGGAAAGCACATAAAAAAGCGATGGGGGCATGGAAGTGATGGAGCAGGCTTTAAAAAGAACTGCAAATACACAACCTTGCCTCCCTTGAGTGAAAGATCAACATCCAATAAGAAAGGAAGTAAATATGATGTAACAAAAGGGGTGGAGAGCCAAGAGTTGAGGCTCAGGTCGATCGTGGAAAAAGGTGTGAGCGATGCAGCCCAAAGCAAGGATGGCCTGCAGATGACTATCATAGGTGTGAACAGAGCTGGTATGCCCTCAGTTGGAATTATGAACCGGGGAGTTCTGTCTCATATAGGTGTGGCCAGGGCCAGAGTGTATTGTAATAATATTCTGAGTAGGACCAGTCTAGACAACTACCTCATAGCATCAGCTTAATGCAGACCTGGGGGAAACTTATTTTCCTCAAGATTTCCTTTTTTGGTTGGGGAGGTTTTTATATTTCTGCATTGAGGTACAAAGGGATCCTAATTCTAGCAGTGACAATACTAAGAAACTGTGGACTACTCAGTATCCACATACAAGATCTAAAGAATCCCTCAAAGGGCAGATGGGATTGAATTTTTTTAAAAAAGATGAATTATTTGATGCACTGAAAAAGCCTTCTTTGTGACTCTGGATGCAAGGTTTGTTCCATTATCTAATGCAAGGTTAGTGATAACCAGGGAACAGGTTCCTGATAGTAGTGACCCTTCAGTGTGGAGTATTCTTCTCCAAGCAAGATAAAAATTAAGTCCTTGTTCTTTCAGGCAAAGGTCTTTTTATTTTTTCAGGTCTTTTTAATACAATCTTAGTTCTGTTCTTTCAAGTAGGCATTTAAGATCTTGATATCTATTAGAATGTGCTTTTCTGTTTCTCTGGATCAAGTTTAATTAGGAATATTTTTCTATTGCTCTTCTATTTAAAATTTAAAACAACCCACAAACTACTGTTTTTAAAAGCCCAAAATGATTGTCTTCTCTCTATCCCAGGGCTGAGCACCAGACTGATCCCTCTGTCTTATTTCCAAAGGGCCTTATTTGGGCAGGGGCAGGGGCAGGATTAGGTTGAAAACATTCTCATTTCCCCCTCTCCTAGTAGATCATCTTTGCCAGAAGTCCACACCAGTCTGATGGCTTGCAGAGGGAGCTTTGAAATTGCACTAAGAGCTTTGTAAGTTTAGGCTGGGGTTGTAAGTTGCCGATCTCTGCTTTTCTGTAGTCCATCACAATGTTCAAGATCAACAAATAGCACCCTGCAAAATCAAATCAAATTAGCCACATCAAACATGCCGGCTGCAGGAGTCGCACAGGGCAACTGCTCTCCTGGTCTATGGTGCTCTGACCACACATTAATCCCCTGGTTCAAGCAATCTGTGCCTTAAGTGTGGTGGGAAGCAAACTTGGAAGAAGCCAGCTTATTTCAATTTGCGCCAACCACTTTTCTAATATAGTGACCCATTATTCTACTTGCTGAGTGCTCCAGACTCACCCCCAGACACTTAATATCTCTCTGGCTTCCTTTACTGGAACAGCTTTGCCTCATTAAGCTTTACTATTATTCCCGGTGACACTGCTGCAGCCAACCCAACTTTATTTCTTCGCAGCAAGGATCAGATGCATGCGTTTCAAAGCCTGGGCGCATCTTAGCACCCAGCTACTTTGATCATTATACGCAGCGGTCACTTCAATATTGCCCTCTGCCGTCACAGGGCTTTCGTGTGGCTCCTTTTATTACAACAGGGAGGCGATAATCCAGTCGCCGCAAAAAGTTTTCCGATCGAGCACAACACACCATGTTAAAGGGTCGCAGATTTAAATTGTAAACAACAGCCATCTTTATTTACAGTATGAGATAACTGTCTGAGGCGGGGAAAGGAACCAGTGGTTTAATACTCCCGCATTCCGTTGTTTAAATCCATCTTGATACACACATCACAGTTTTGAGTCATAATACGACACAGGCTGCACCCCCCCCAATCCCACCCCCCCGTCTACACAAGACGCGAGAAACGCAGCACATGGAGCCTTTTATACTGCAACCATAAATGCACCCCGATTTCTGCTCAAAGGGCAGGCAGATTCCCTTCTCAAAAACAAACAGGTTAGTGTGATGATGCCTCGTGTGTGCGGGGAGGGGGTTACGCAGAGGCTCGCGGACACAGCCCGGCAAGGAACGGCAGGTGGCCAGGACCAGCGATCCCCACTCTCTTACTGGGAAGGCGCTCTGACTATGCTCTGAGACCTCTTCTCCTTCGTTCTAAGGCGGAAACTGGGGTATTCAAACCGGGTTCTCCAGCGGCCCGCGCCCTACCTGTCCGTCTCCCGCTCCTAACAGGTTGCCCTATGAATGACCTGCCTGCCTACAGTCCCCCCATCGAAACACACACGCCGCCCCGCCCCGCCCCTGCGGAGGGCGCCCTCGAGAGCGCTGCCTCGCCGCTCCAAGACGCCACGGCCGGAGGAGCCGCCCGCCTCGAGTTGCCCGCGCCTGCCCGCCCTCCCTCGACAGACCCGGCCAGGAGGCACCTTCGACGGCACGCGGGGCGACGAACCTTGAGGCCGCCTCGGACGCCGGGGTGGCCCTTGCTCGGCCCGGCGGCGAGTTCCAGCGGAGGGCTTCCCACGCCTCCCGCCTCCGCCTCGTCGCCCTCGTCCTCTTCCTCCACGTCGACCACCACGTCCTCCTCCTCGTCCTCCTCCTCGAGGGCGGCCGTCGAGCCCTCCCGCCGGGGCGGCCTCCAGGAGTTCTCGCCTTTCGGCACACTGCGGGCGCCCGGCTCGGCGGCGGCGGCGGCGGGCGTCGTCGTCAAGCGCCGGCTGCCCAGGCTGGAGCGCTTCGCCAGACGCCGCGCTTGCATGGCCGCGCCCAGCTCAGGCTTAGCGCGCTGCGCGGAGCAATTGCGAGCGGGCTGGGCTCGGCTGGGCTGGGCGGCTCGGCTGAGCTAGGGAGGCGGCGGCGGCGGGTGCTGCAGCGGCGGCGGCGCTCACGACGAGGCGGCCGAAGCGCTGCAACAGCCGCGGCGACGAGGTAAGGCGCTGGCCAGCAAGGCCGAGCGCGCTGCAGCCATGGGAGCAGCCGGTTCGCCGCCAACGGCTCAGGGACCCCCGGCTGGCTGCTTTCCCGCAGGCCCAGCGCCGCTCCCCAGCTGTTGGCGGGCGGGAGGCGGGCACGGAGGGAGGCGGCGGCTGGACCGAGCGGAGGGGGGGCGTTGCTAGTCCTATGGCTCCCTCGTCTCCCGCCTCAAAACCCGGACTGGAGTCTCCTTCCTGCAGGCAAGGAAGAGGGAAGCTCTCGTCGGCTGCAGCTCCTCCGCCTTCCTGAGGCAGCAGGCGGAGGCTTGCGCTCTTCGTGGCTTTAGGTTTGGGGAAGCGTCTCTCTCTTCGGAGGGCGCTCTTTTAGTGACGCCAAACCCGGGCCGGCGATAAGCGGAGGTTGTCATGGTCACCGCGTTGTCTGGAAGGTGTTCTTGCAGAAGCAAACTGGGGGAGCCCCGTGCCAAGAGATGCTGCATGTGCAAGCACACTGCCAGCAGGGTTGGGAAGTGGCGTGATAAAAGTGCCACTTGTGTCATTCCTGGCCACTGGCTTTACTGGCGGAGGGTGAGGGCAGTTAAGGCCCACTGTTGCCTGACGCTTTACCAGGAAGGGCCACTGCTGTGGGGTGGAACACACGAACATAGCCTGTGGGCATGTGTGATCCAAGGGCACTGTGGCGCCATCTCTACAGGTGACGGTCAGGGATGGAGCAGGGAGCTACTGCAGGGATGGAGGGTGGGGAGGGTAGGTGTGCTTCCCAGGGACTAGAAGCGCAAGCAGAGGTCTGCCACGTTCTTCACCCCCTGCAGCAATTACGTCCACTTTCCCAGCCTTACAGTCAGCTCCTGGCCACCACATGAGTTGACCCCAGCCACAAGGGCGGCCAGAGAATAGTTAAATCAGGCTTTACCTTTAAGTCCTCTCTCGTCACTCTTCTGGAGTCTCGGGTCCAATGAGGATGGAAGCATTTGCCCTTCCATCCCTCCCCCTAGACACCTGGAGGATCCTAATTTTTGGCTGTGTAAATGCGGCTCTGTGACCACCACAGTTATAGGAGGTGCCAAGCCTCTAAAAGTCAGCAGCTGATTGGCTTGGACAAACTGGGAGATAGAGGACAGGGGGTCCGGTGCATTAAGGTTGATGGGCTCACAAAGAGGTGGACACTATTTCATCACTGAACAACAACAGACTGAGCAGAGTATATTATTGTCCTCATACCCTCTACCTGGTTTCCAGTGCAGTTTGGTGGCTATACAGAGAATTGGCTGTTGGACTAGATGGATCCAGCAGGACGTCCTTTATGATCTTCCACACCACTTCTCAAATAGGGAACCATCCAGAGTTGCTGAAAGGCAATGACAATGTTAAGCTGCCGTCACTTATTTTGGCAGCAGCAAAAGGCAAATGATAGCAAAAAACAGAACAGTTATTTCGGACAGCTAAGTATATTTCTTGTCTTAGCCCTAAATGGAGGATGCACATTATCTTCTCAGTTTGTCAGATCCATCACCTTATGGAACCTGGTGGGGTATTGGCCCCTTTCCTCAGCTAATCTGCATGCACACACATGTGATGGAGCAGTCACAAGTGACCCCAAGTGAAAAAAGACAGCTTTCATACAGATCCTGTGCAATAGTAGTCCAGAGGCCAAACATTGGTAATGGGGCTTATACTGTAAAGTAGGACTTGGGTGGAATTGTGTGGGGAATGGTCATAAGTTGAATACCTGGGAAGGTAGTATTGGCAATGTGCACCCTGAAATGTGGTTGTTCAGTTAGGTGAATCAGTTTGGTATAAGTCCATTTCTCATATTGAAAGCCTAATCCATGTGTCTGCATTAGAAGATCACTGTATGCTGTAGCTCAGTGGTAGAGCAAACTGCCTGCAAAGCAGAGGGGTGCCACTTCCATCACCAACCTCTCTCCAGAAGCAGATAATGCCAAACCTCTTCTGTATCTCTGCCAAGAAAACTGCAAAGAGGTGCCCATGGATGTACCTATGCAGTCAATCAGGAGTTAGCCAGAACTCAATGGTACTCAACAGCAATTAAAAAAAAATACCTCAAAACATATATTAATACTATAGTTAGATGGGCGTTAATTGTTCTTCTACTCTGAAATACCTTTCAGTCTTTGCCCAGTGAGCAATAACTGTTGATATTGGAATTACTTCATTTTGTACTGGTTTGCATTTATATTTCTCACTGTACATTTGATAATTAGCTTATTGTTTAGTGTTCTCTTGCATGATATTATATTGTATTGAAGTATTGCAATAAAGACTTTTTTTTGTTTTAAAAAACCTAATTCTATGTGGAGAATGGCTGTAACTCAGTAGCAGAGCAAACAACCTGGAAAGCGGAAGGTCAGGGGTTCATTCCGAGCCTTTTCCCAGATGCAGACAGTGACAAACTATTTCTGTATCTTTGTGAGAAGACTATTGACCTGTCCCACTGGAGATGCCCATGTAGGCAACCAAAGAGTGTTGAAACTGCTCAGTAATGACAATCCTTTGCTAACTTAACTCTTCTAAAAAACATTTGAAATTGGTGGGTTTCAACAAAGCCAACTCTGCATTTATTTTGTACAGTAATAAATGTATTCTCCCTTTGTTTCACTGTCCCATTTTGAAGTCTGTCTTTGTTTTTATTCAAATTCGCACCATATTGCTTTTTGATGCCTATTGCTTTAATTGCTGCTAAAATTACTCCTTGCAGTTATTTATAGAACAGTGAACTATCTAGCATTTCAAAGCCTTAAGCTCTGTCAACATGCAATTGTTTATTATTTTTAATAATTAATGGTTTCAGTGCCCCTTTGAAAAATGAACAATGCAATAATGTAGAATTTAAAATAACATAGGCTTAAAATGAAACAGAAACGCACGCAAACATTCTATCCGTTTTGTGATGGGGCATATTTTTTCCCTTCATAAAAAAAAACAAAAACAAATGCATAACATAGTGGAGAATCATAGACATCCAAAATAGTGCTGTAGCAATTTTGGGGTAGTAATGTGAAAGTGCAGTCCAGGAAAAATAGCCACGAGCTAAGGCCAAAATAAGCCTTCCTACTATGCTTTTAACTTGTCTTCTGTGCTTAATAATGAATAAAGAAAACATGAACAAAAGAAAAGGGGCAACAGGTTAAAATGTAAACTGTGAGTAGAGTAAAGCTGTGTTTGCAACCCCATAGGTCATACATTAATCCAGAAGCTTTAATTGGTTTCTTTCTATTGAAGACACTATGCTTACCAGTGTGGAATAAATAAAAGAGTCCTAAGTGTCCAATCCTGAACTATCTACTGAATGTTTTTATGGGTAATTGAGATTCCTTATGCCTAACATTTGTGGGCAGAGGTGTGATTCATGGCTTACCTGTTTTTAGCCCATCCTGGCTCTAATTTTTTTGTAGGATATACTGCATAAATTGGCATTGAATCAGAGCTATGATTTCCATGCTTGCTTTCATAGTGCTTAAGCTGTTGTCTGTCTCTTTCCCTTATATCTAAGTTTGCTTTTACTTAAGCATTAGAATACCAAAAGAACCTGGGGAAATACATACTGTAGAGATATCTCCTTGGTTTTTGAACTATTTGATTCTTCAGCCCTTAATGAAGGCAGAAGATAATAACAGAGACGGTTTCATGCAAGTATAGGAACCTATGCTTTTGGAACAATGACTTATAAAATGAATTTAAAATGAATATTTCTATCCCACCATATACCCAATAAAACCACTATAAATACAGGTAAAATAGATTGGCTAAATCAGTAACAGTACTTGCATGAGGATGGGATGCTGTTCACTCAGCCAAAGGCCAGGGTAAAGAGTTGTACGAACCTGAAGATGGCCATTTGGGTTACATTAAGCTACATTACAACATTGGTGAGCCCATCAAGGAGGATTCTCAAGCTACATTCCCAACTCAGGTTTTGCCCAAAAAGCATTGCTGCCTCTCAGTGCTTGCTACCCTTCTTCCTTGCCCTGAGCTTACCTGCTGGACCTTTTAGTGTCTCCTTCCCTTGCCCCATGTCTACCTGCTGTACCTCATCCTGCCTCCTCCATTTGGGTCTTGCTGTCCCTGGGCCTAAAAATAGGCTGGCTGGCTGGGTGTTTTCCTTCTTATTGCTGGTCCCAGAAGTCTAGCAAGAAGCACAGAGACCTTCTTGGAAGTAATGCCACACCCATGAGGAGCACAATGTTATGGAACTTATATCTCCAGTATGCAAAGGTGCCATGTGGTGCTACTTCTGGGTAGACCTCTAATGCAGATGGTCACATTGTGGCCAGGAAGCAGCCCCTTCTCATGGTGACCTGTCCTGGTTATGGACTTGGAGTAGACAATTGTGGAAGCCAACCTGGGAGTGACACCTTTTCATGCTTGTGCTACAGGTCATAGCAGGCTGCTCTGCTTGAGTGTATCCTATACCCAGTGTTCCTGATGCGCAAACCACCGCTTACCTCAAGGCACATTGTCAGAGGGAAACAATACCTGTAAATACAGGTGGCCTTTGTATAATGTGGTGGCTTAGGTCATTTCTGCACTAGGCCCTCAGGGACGCTCCATCACAGAGCATCTGCACACCTTGGAGCAGCTTCCAACTTGGAGGGGCTCCGGGTGTATGAAGCTGTGCCAAGGCTACATGGGGGTGGGACAGAATGGCTGTGGCTGTAGGTGCACAGTGGCAATTGCATTGCCTGATTGCCGTAGTGAAGGTCAGCCATGAATGGCCGTTACTATAGCAAAGCGGATGCTGCCAGATGGCAGCATTCACACTTACCTTGCTACTTGGTAAGATTCAGATAGGTTTCACATTGTGAATGCTGGTCCCTGTCACTGATCTTAACTGTGCCGGGAAAGTTAAGGACAAATTTTCCCCCTGTCACATTTTGCAAATTTCTGGGACTGCATTTAAAATGTCTGCAGGAGATAGATAGCAGTCTTGAATAAAGAAATACTAGTCCCAGTGTGGAGTAATTAATAGTTAAAAGCTGCTGAACGAAGTGTTATTCATACACATCCTGCTTGCAGGATTCCTGTTTAGATCATTACTGGAACTAGGCTGGGTTTGCACTTGCTGGAACACTGGACCGGCAAATTAAGAGCTTGCCTGACACAGTAGAGGGTTTGGAAGGGAGACTCCTAGTATGTTTGCTGATGCAGTATGCCAGCCAGTGTAGAATTGCCCTTAAAAAAGGATATGCTGGACCAGATCTGCCCACCATCTGGTTAGAGGCCAGCAGTGACATGCTTTATATGCCATGGATGTGGTCAGCTGCAGGGCAGACAGTCTACATGAGGGTCCAGGTTGGAAGACAGGCATGATGGCCTCTAAGGGCCGTTTGCAGGGAGTTGAGAGCAGAGGAAGTTTTTGCCTTCATCATCTGCTTGAGAGTTGATAGGCCACTGCATGAATAGAATGCTTGACTAGCTGGATTGTGGCCTGATCCAGCAGGGCTCCTCTTGCTGCAGCCAGCCTTGATTCCAGTTAAAATGATGGAAAAAGGCTTCCCTGACATTCCTAACTCCAAAACTGGATTTTTATTTTTGCCTGGCAGGCTCTAATCAAGACCCCAGGCAGGAAGTGCCACAAGAACATAAAAAAACTTTCTTCCTTTCTCCTGGGCTAATTTAGGGGCTTTCCCCATATTGAGATTTGGCAGGGTTTCCCTTATCCCCTATCACCTTATTTTAGCAATGCTGTTGGAAAAAAGAAAGCATATTAAAGAAAGGCTGCAGCTAATGTAATAGATTTCCTCAGAATTTGATTTTGGTGAGACCATGCAGTGAGTTACAGTCTTTAATACCTATGTAGCCTTGTGCTGCTAAAAGGGCAACTGGAGGCTGTAATTTCCTGCTTAAAAAGTAAAAAAGAAGAAGTACTATTTCCCAGGGCAAAGCCACGCCAGATTCCAGCCAGATTCAATTCTAAACCTTTTTTGTTCTAGCTATGCACCGGTTTCCTGCTCTGTGCTGGCCAACTGTGCGGTTTATTCCAAAGGAGTGAATGGTAACCCAACCTCTTGCTAAGAATCTGTCCCAGCTTTTCCTTCCGACTGTTCCTCCTACCGGCAGAATGCAGTCTGTAAACATGTGTGGCTCTGTTACAAAGTCAGCAGCTCATTGGTAGAATTACTCTGAGCTTCCACTAAGCTACACATCTGAGCTGTCAGTTACTTTACAGTGTGTGCACTAGATTTTGGCGCCACAGCTGGGAGTGAGGTTTTTGTTCCATAACAAAACATGAGCCTGAGTGGCAGGATGCGGATGAAAAAGGAGCATCTTCTTGGCCAATGTTTGGAGAAAGAAAGGAACTCGCAGGCTTTTGGAGAATGTTGCACATTCAGAAGCATGTGTTGGAAAGTATATTGAGAGTACACTATATATGCCTCTGCATCACTGAGTGTTAAAAAAAAAAAGGTAGCCTAGAATGCTGAGAAATCTTAGGCTGTTTTTGCATGTACCTCCTTTAATCTGCATTTAGAAGATCCAGATCTTTAATATCCAGTCCTCGTTTAATCCAGTCCTTGGAAATTTAGCAATGAGTGCTAAACGGGGCTGCTGTGTGGCTGCTGTACCAACCCATCCTGGGGCTCTGATTAGGTCCAATCAGGCCAGAGCAGGATGGTTTGCCAGTAGCACGGTGTGATTGGCCCAGGTAGCTGCCAATCAGGGGTAACTTCTGGTTACAGTGGGTGCGGCGTAGAGACATGGCTTCGTAGCTGCCTACGTAGGTGCTACGAAGCCTTTGCTCAGCTTTGTGGACCACTGGTGAAGGATGTACCGGCCTATGTAGTGTATGTGTTGAGGGGCGGAGCTGGAGCCATCCGGCTGCAAATGGCAGCCTCTAAGACTGCCCCGGGACCCCATTGCCTCGGTAGACGTGTGGACGCATGGCCTCTGATCCAGTCTGGAAGACCAGATTGACAACACCATTAAAGGGTTCTATCGTTAATCTGGATTTAAGGGCCTGAAGACCCCATTAAATCTGGATTTCACTGGCATTCGTGGGTACAGCACATTCAGAATGGGACCTAATGAGGTCCTTAAAGGGTCTTGCGTGCGGATGGTACGTAACAGATCCGTACCAATCGAATACCTGTCGGGGTCCTAATGGGGTCTTCATTGTTAGTGTAAAAACAGCCTTAGGATTGAAATGATTCTCCAATTAGCTGAAAAATATTAATTAAAAATTAAGTATACAAATTCATGCAAATATACCATTTTGGGGGCAACACATGAGGGTGTTCCAGTGTATCTAGAGGCCAGCTGGTAGCCACTGGTAATTTAAAGGCCTAATAAATTTAAGACTCTGTTTATAACAACCCATGTAATATTGGGCCCATTTAAACCACTATGTTGATTTCCAGCGTTCTTCAGGGTTTCATCTGGATGCATACTTTAGAAAAGTGATGGAAATAAGACAGTCATTAGCTCTAATAGGACCTAATAGGACCTGCTCCAGTCTGGGAAGCTGAGTTCCTAGTTTTGGAACGCTGTACTACAGATTCCGTTCTTGGGAATAAATTCTATTGAATTACATGAGAATTCGGTGCAATTTGACTCACGGCCTTTGTCTGGGTCCATGCCTTATTACAACATCAGTATGACTCCAATATCACATCATCGTGACAACTTTTTGTTCCGATAAATAGTGCTTGCTTCAATGTAGGAGCAGCATGGAGGGCCCACGTGTCCTGGCCTGTGCAAAGTTTGAAAGGTTTAGTGGACCCATGACCACAGTTTTATCCTTCAGTCTTCTCTAAGAATCATACAAGAAAATGAGCTTTAACTTTCCTTTGCATTTTAGCTTCCTCATAGTGCATGGGATAAGATGCCTTGCTCTATCAATGTTATTTCTGCAGCTTTATAGAAGTCTGCTGTTAATCTGAGGTTGAAAAACCTGATCAGTAGTTTGGTTGGTTTGAAGATGCATTTCACAGGGATTTTTCAATTCTATTCCACAATGAAGGCCTGGATTTTCCAGTTGGCATCAATTCACTTTGGAAGCAGCACTGGCTGTGTTCACTGGCTGGAATCCACAGAGCTGTAACTTTTAAACACAGCATTTATTTATTTTTTCTTGCAATTCACAGAGAGTGAATCTCTGGTTGCCTTTTACTCTCAGCTTGGCCACGGAGACTGGCTGATTTAAGTGGTGCCAGTTTACTCAGTATAGTTGTTCCTAAACTCAAAAGTTATTTGCGACAATGAATATACACGGCAGACTTAATTTGGCTTCTCCTGAAAATAAGGCAGTGATTTACACAGTCTTGGAATCTCAGTGACAATATCATTTGGTAGCACTGTATTTTAAAAGCATTACCTCACATAGCAGATGATATTTATAGTTCTCCCAGTCTTGGTTATCCATCCATTTTAAATTTGCATCCAGTGAGTAAATGATGACATATGGCACAAGATGCAATTGTAGTTCTGTATGGCAGCAGTTTAGCTGGTTTGTTTCTGTACATCATAGAGCACTACCATTATGATTTGGATGAGGGAATGAAGATAAGTGAAACTGATTCCTACATTAATCTGAGGCCATGTCCCCATGCAAGCGATTTGGTGTGATTTGGGTTCATTTTTTAACAGGTGCAGGACCAAAATTGAATCTGCCTGTCCCCATGCCATGACTGATAAAGCAGACTGTATACAGATACAGCCATCCCCATGCAAACCGCACTAAAACCTGGCACGGGGGAACAGCGCCATCTCCTCTTCATCCCCTCTCCCCTGATTGGAAGCCGGATTGACATCACCCCCACCCCTGTGTCATCCCCTGCAGCGATTACTGGGAAATGCCACCAAGTGCCACATCCCCCCCCCCTTAGCAACACAGATAAGCTAGGATTGAATGGCAATAATAATAATAATAATAATAATAATAATAATAATAATAATAATAATAATAATAATAATAATAATAATAATAATAATAATAATAATAATAATAATAATAATAATAATAATAATAATAATAATAATAATCCAGTCTAATCAGAGGCAGTTCTACCAGAGCCTGCATGAGCAAGTAGACAAGAAAATTGAAAAGCCAGAGAAAGAAGCAACAACCAACTTCTGGAAAGATCTCTGGGAGGCTGAAAAAGAATACAACAAAACTGCTAGGTGGATAAAGAATTTCGAAAAGAAATTCTCCAAGAACAAAATGCGGCAGCTGGAAATAACACCTGAAATGGTCACGAAAAGAGTGAAGAAAGTGAAGAACTGGACATCCCCTGGCACTGATCTGTTGCATGGCTTCTGGCTCAAATACCTGACCAGCCTGCATGCAAAAATGGCTGAACTGTTTAATGAAATGCTGCAAACAGGAAACATCAGTGAATGGCTAATAACTGGCAAAACATACTTAATACAGAAAGATGCAGCAAACAGAGCCACACCAGGAAACTACAGGCCAATAACTTGTCTACCTACTATGCTCAAGCTGCTGACAGGCATAATAGCAGACAGGATTCAAGACTACCTCGAAGACAACAACATCATGCCAGTAGAGCAAAAAGGAAAAAAACAGAGAAGAAGGGGCACAAAAGACCAGCTACTGATTGACAAAATGATTCTGGAGAACTGCAAAAGCCGAAAAACAAACCTGCATATGACTTGGATCGACTATAAAAAAGCTTTTGATTCACTGCCATATGGTTGGATCACAAAGTGCCTGGAAATCATCGGGATCAGTCAGAACATCACAAAATTTATAGAAGGTGTGATGAAATGCTGGAAGACTGAGCTTTTTGTTGGAAATGAAAGCTACGGACTGATCAACATCAAAAGGGGCATCTTCCAGGCGGACTCATTGTCCCCACTGCTTTTCATCATCGCTATGATCTCTCTGTCACTCATCCTACAGAAAACAAACCTGGGCTATCAAACTGCCAGGAATTCACAGAAAATTTCACATCTACTGTACATGGATGACTTGAAGCTTTATGGAAAATCTGAAATCGAGATCCAGTCATTGACCAACACAGTGCGAATATTCAGCAGCGACATCAGTATGGAGTTTGGCCTGGACAAATGTGCCACAGTGGCACTGAAGAAGGGGAAGATTACTGAAAGTGAAGGCATTGAAATGCCAAATGGTCAAGTCATCAGGTCCCACCAGTCAGAAGCCTACAAATACCTGGGCATCCTGCAACTGGATAACATTAAGCATGGCCATGTGAAATCTGTGGTCAGTAAAGAGTACATCCAAAGGACTAGAAAAATCTTGAAAAGTAAACTGAATGTCGGTAACACCATTAAGGCCATAAACACCTGGGCCATACCAGTTATTAGATACACTGCAGGAATTGTGAACTGGACTCAGCAGGAGTTGGACAACTTAGACAGAAAAACCAGAAAACTGATGACGATCCACCATGCACTACATCCTCGTAGTGATGTCGACAGGCTGTACTTGCCCAGGAAAGCAGGCGGTAGAGGACTTTTGCAAGTGAAGCAAACAGTGGAAGAAGAGAAGCATGCATTAGCAGATTATGTGGCAGAAAGCAAAGAATCAGCTTTGATTGAAGTCAACAACCAGAAGCTTCTCAAAGTGCAGCAAACCAAGAACCAGTACCGGAAAACTGCAATTCAACGCCGAACTGACACCTGGTGCAATAAAACACTGCATGGACAGTTCTTGGAGAACATCGAAGGCAAAGTAGACATGGGAAAGACCAGGTCTTGGCTTACAAATGGAACATTGAAAAAGGAAACAGAAGGACTGATTCTTGCTGCACAAGAACAAGCAATAAGAACAAATGCCATCAAAGCCAGAATTGAAAAATCAGGAGAAGATCAAAAGTGCCGACTCTGCAAAAAAGTGGATGAAACAATCAACCATATACTCAGCTGCTGCAAGAAGATCGCACAAACTGATTACAAGCAGAGACACAATGCTGTAGCACAAATGATCCACTGGAACTTGTGCCAAAAGTATCATCTGCCAGTGGCAAAGAACTGGTGGGATCACAAGCCAGAAAAAGTTGTTGAAAATGAACAGGCAAAACTACTTTGGGACTTCAGGCTTCAGACTGACTGAAAATTGGAGCATAACACTCCTGATATTACAATTGTTGAGAAAGAGAAGGTGTGGATCATTGATGTTGCTATTCCAGGTGACAGCAGAATTGAGGAGAAACAGTTGGAGAAGCTCACCAGATACGAAGACCTGAGAATTGAACTACAGCGACTCTGGCGAAAACCAGTGAAAGTGGTCCTAGTCATCCTCGGCACACTGGGCGCGGTGCCAAAAGATCTCAGTGGGCACCTAAAAACCATTGGCATTGACAAAATATCCATCTGCCAACTACAAAAAGCCACTTTACTGGGGTCTGCTCGCATAATTCGCCGATACATCACGCAGTCCTAGGTACTTGGGAAGTGCCCGACTAGTGATATAATATGAAATCCAGCATAGTGATCTAACAACAACAACAACAACAACAACCCAACTCTTTGGCCAAAGCTGCTACTGCTACGAGGTTTGGCATCAGTTTAGCAGTTTTGCACACCTCCGTATCACCGCGAGAACACCTGGGAACCACGATCAGGGACAAAAATCAAGCCAGGAACAAGCCATCATGCCTGTCTTGATGATCAGGGAAGGGGGTTGGAATACTTGTCATGGAAAGGGAGAAAATTCAAGCTATTATCATGCCTATCTTGGTGATACTTGTTGCGTAAAAGAGTCTTGTGGGTCAGCAAAGGCAGTTGTGATCTTCAATGCACAGGGCAGGAACGGCAAGCACGGGACATGAAACCCCACCTCCCGGTGACGCAAGCGCTAATCTCCTCCCCATATAGCCCGGGACTATCCCCATGAGCAGGCTCAGCTCCCAAAACAATGCGTGCTCAGCCACCAAACCGCAGTGAGAACAGTTTTTTCCAGGACCAAATTTGGTATGGGCTTGGGTGATTTGGTCTGTGGAAATCGGACCAAATCGATTTTGCATGGGGGCAGACCTTCCCAAATCCAATTTCGATTTGGACCAAAATGTGGATGGGGATGCAGCCTGATTGATTTTTCTTCAGTCGATCATTGCAGACAATGATTAGCAGGAAAATGTGTGGACTGAATCCTCTACTGAAAAGCAGAAATAGAGTAGGATGATCTCTTCTGGAAATGAAATAGAGGCAAAGATGGAGGGAGCTCCCAGACTGTGCATCCATACTTGGATAGCCTGTTTTATGACAGGCCTTGTGCCACTCCAAAGCTCATGCAACCTTTGGATCCTGCCATGATGGATCCAACACCTAGGAACATTGTGTGTAGGGAAAGAGAGGAGGAGGAAAGTTATAAGTTAGTAGGCCTTTTTAATTTCTATATTCGAATATGTTCAGATGTAGCTGAAATCAAGGCCATCAGTTTATGTTTATGTGTATCCCAAGCTACGTTGTCTGTGCTGTGACATCTTTGTCATTGTCTTTCCTTGAGCCTTGGTCATTCGGAGTATAGAGAATAGGGTTTCTTAGATAAAGCTGACCAAAGAATAATAACAAAAGATAATAACAATGGTAATAATTATCCTCTGTATAGCCACAACTCAAAAGAACCAACTTTGGTACTGTTGTGGTCTTACTCCTTTTATTTTTACCTCAATGTAATCTTGATTGTCCTTGAAGATGCCTGTAATCTAGTAGAAATCTCTCCAAGTGGCATGCTTCCTGACCTCCCATTTATAAATTCATGTTTGAGCCTCTGAGCTCTTCCTGACCAGGGAAACTGAACAGTAGGGGCGTGCACGAATATTCGAAGGTATTTGAAATTCGATTGAATTCATCCAGATTTCAACATTTGAATTTGAATTGAATGTCCATAATTTTGAATTTAAAAATTTGAATGAATTTCAAATATTAGATCTATTTGTTTGAATTATCTGGACATTTGAATGTGTACAGGGTTGTACACAATGTGTACTTGCACATATTCATCTTTGCTGCATCCGTATGCATTTGTACAGATTTGTATGGGATGAAAATGGGTTGCATACAGGATGACCACGGGATGCAAATGGATGTGTGTGGGATGCGTAACGATGCATACAAGCACATACAAATGTTGTCGACATTGCTTAATTTGAATCTAATTTAGTTAAATTCAAATTTTAAAGATTCAAATTGAATTGAATTTTTGGATATTTGATTTTAATCTAAATCGAATCCTCAAAATTGCATTTGTGCTCACCCCTACTGAGTAGCCTTGATGATGTGGTCACTTCAGCCAATGGAAATGGGACTGCTGGAATCTTAAAGTGTGTGTGAACAGGCATTCTCTCTGAAGAGGCAAAAAGAAGCCCACATAGGCAGAAGAAATGGTGGTGTTTACATTGGTAAGGAACAGATGAGTTGTGTTGTGGGTATTGTGGCACTTACCTGTTCCTCAATAGCCCTTGTGTGCCAAGGAGTGCCCAGGACTACTAGATCTTTCACCTAACAATCCCAGGCCTCTTTACAGGCCCCATAAACAGGTTTGAATGCCTGTTCACGCAAGCCATTGGGTAGATATTTTTTTAAAAAAATAAAAGATGCAGTCCTTCAAATTACCTAACGGTGAGTTGATTAATGGATTGATACTACTAAAAATACTAAATCGCCATTACAATTAGTAGAGTTTTCACTTTATTTCTGCATTTTTATTTGTGGCTACTCATTACTAGGGCAATATCCATATCCATTTTTTAAAAAAAGTGGTTTTAAAGCAGCTTAGGGATGGTAGCATGTGGCAACTACTGTTCCCATCCCATGTCTAATCTGTATTAAAGGCCAAAAGTGAGCTTGCATTTTCTGACCTTTAATATGGACTGAATTAGAATAGGAAAAGTACCTGGCACATGCTACCATCTCTAAGCCAATTTTGAGCAACATTTGCTCCTTTGCTTTACTGTGTCTGGATCTGTCTCTTGTAATTGCCAGATGCAACTACAGGAATGTTTTGTACTGTCCCTCCTGATTCTTGTAACATTCATCTATTCTAATCTCTACCATGTAAATAAAAAAGGTTTGGGAGCCCCTTTAGTGTAATGTGTTTCTATTGAGGGTCAAAAGGCGTGTGTGAGTAGTTGATAGGTGCAAAGAAATCACGCTCCCCAGGATTCTCTTTCCAGTCCTCTCTGGAGCTTTCAAATACAAATACACCCATTCTGCCTAGTGTAGAAGAAGAGGAGGCTGGTTTTTTGCCAGGCACTTTTCACTGTGGAAGCTCAAAGAATTTGCTGCTCTTCACAAAGTGCCAAGTGAATTTGTAAAAAGGGAATCAGGGTTTAGAGCTTTGCTTGTACAATAAAACTCTTATTTCGGAACGTCAAACAGATGGCAGACACTTTGGCACAATCAGAATGCCCAAAATACGAGGCTCTTAAGCTGCCTATTTATGCAATTACTCATCAGAATCTTTTTTTAAAAAAGTATGAAGACCTAAAGAAGAAACTTGTTAGTTCAATTTGTGGAACTTTTTTTAAAAATGTGCTTTTGTCTGTTGCCTCAAAACCATGATTCATAATTCTAATCTCACATTAATTTATTATTATTTATACAGTTTTCATCCTAAGAAACTATGATGCAAAAATGCTTTAGAGGAACCTCGTAGCCATTGCATCATAGATCATGTTCATGAGATGTACATACATAGAATCATAGAGTTGGAAGGGACCTCCAGGGTCATTGAGTCCAGCCCGCTGCTCAATCCTGGCTTAACTAAACCATGCCAGACAGATGCCAGTCCTGCCTCTGCTGGAACACCTCCAGTGAAGGAGAACTTACCACATCCTGTAGCAACCAATTTTAGCCACTGATTAATCTTACTGTAGTTTCCCCCCCTAATATCTAATCTGTATTGACTCCTGTGATGGTTTCAGGGTACAGGCTGCAAACTGCTTTGCTTTCTGGCCTTGCAGGCTTCTTGCAAGCTGCAATAGCCAGCCTTGTTGCAAACAGTTTGTTGCAAACCCTGGGATTTGGGCTGCAAAAAGAGCGGGAAATCCTGTGCGGGCCCTGTTGCAGTGATTGGCTGGAGTAAGGTTTTGGAGGGAAAAGCTGTCTGGGGATCTGAGTGCTGGAGGGGCTAGAGAAGGAGTTCCCACCAATCAGGCTGGAGGGAGAGCAACCTTTGTTAGGAATCTCCAGCAGCATTTTATTGCGGTTACAGCCAATCAGGGTCAGAGATGTGTGTATAAAGGAACTGAGAACACAGCAGACTATGTCTTCATGCTGGGACAAGAGCTGAAAGGAAAAGAGCTGAACCTGAGGGAGCTGGAACCAGTAGCTGACCAGGGGTCTTCATGCTGGGAGAAGAGCTGAAGGGAACAGAAGAAGAGCTGAATCCTGAGGGAGCTGGACCAGCAGCTGACCATTGGTCTTTTGGGCTGAGTGATTTCTGAAGGAGACAATCGGGTGGATTGTGGCTCTGAGGGAGACTTCACTAGCAACTGACCAGGCTAGATGATCGGTCAAGCAAGGATGGGACGGGCCTTGTGATCATCTAGAGCCACGTTCTAGTATCCTGGCTGGGCTTGGGCTGTGGCCGAGTTAGTCAGGAGGGAGGAGGAACGTGTGGAGGCTTGTCTTTTAAAAGGTGAACTATTTTCCTGTAGAGGAAAGGGTTAGCTCCTAGCTTTAAGAGACTTGCAAATTTAAACCAACAACTACCTGAACCTTATTATCTTCTAGTATTGCTTGTGTATAATAATAAACTTGTTTTAGTTTACTGTTGAAACGCTTGCTACCAGTGTTTTGTGTCCACACTGTAGTATTCACTTGGCCGTTGCACGAACCCAGCATCCAAACAGGGCCAAGCTACTCCCAGAGAGGGCAGGCACTAACTGGAACGCTGGGCATCGTGGCAATTTGGTGGCAGCTCGGGACGAATCTTGATTCAGTCCGCTTTGGCCAGAATACTACAGTAGCAAGCAATACTGTGTGTGATTGAGAAGGGCAGCCAGAGTTCGGCTCCTTTTTTTGAATGAGTCTGGTGTCTGGACACAGAGCTCTACGGTAGTGCCTGTGGGTCAGAACTCCTCCATCCCTGAAGTGTGTGTGTGCTAGACATCAGGGAGGGCTAGTAGGTACGGGCAAGCAGGCACAGGTCCTGAGGTAAAGGCTTTGGGTACTTTGTAAGGACCTGTTGTGCTGTGAGCCCTAGCAGTTGGGTGAGCCTAGTCACAGTGAAGTGGGGTCAGTAGGTTTGGTGGCCGGAGGTAATTGCTTAAGGTAAAGAGTACGGTCACCAGCCGGACGCTGAACCACGTGGCTTCACCCAAATAAGCCTGGTTCCGGAGGTAATCTGCCTGGGTAAAGTACAGAACCAGGGAGGGAATTACGTTCCCTGTGTGTTGGCTACAAATATCAGCAGCCAGCACGGTAGATCAAGTGGTGGGGAGTCCCACACTTGATGCTAACTCGAAAAGGGGCTAAAACTGTTCCAAAGGGTCCAGGGGGACTGCCAGCTAGGCGTGTTAGTGGCAAGGGTCCCAGAGCCAAACCAGGGAAAGCTATTATGGAGTCTGTGGTGGAACAGGAGGTTTCAACCCCAGAGCCAAGTGTGGGTGCAGGCCCAGGGACTCCTGAAGCTGTGCCAGGAGTGGCACAGGACAGAGGGCTCGCTGAGCTCAAACTTAAGCTTGAGTTCGAGCGGGAAATGAAGATAAGGGAAATGGAGATGAAAAAATTGGAAAAGGAAATGGATATGGCTAGGGAAAGGGAGGCCAGGGCTCATGAGCTGGCTGTCCTACAGTTAAAAGCTAGCCAAGGGCAGGGTGCCCAAGGGGCAGTTCCTGGACAGG
The DNA here is from genome assembly GCA_023333525.1 of Aspidoscelis tigris stejnegeri. Taxonomy (NCBI): domain Eukaryota; kingdom Metazoa; phylum Chordata; class Lepidosauria; order Squamata; family Teiidae; genus Aspidoscelis; species Aspidoscelis tigris. The sequence continues at coordinate 34,601,616 of JALMGA010000004.1, read as the reverse complement.
GTGAGGGTGGAGCCCCTAACCCCATGAAAATAGACATCAAAAGGTTTCCTTTATATACAAAAGGGGATGATGTCGAGTCTTTTCTCAGGGCTTTTGATCGGGCGTGCTCAGAATTTGAAATCCCACAAGAACATAGGATGATGTACTTGAGATCACGAATTAGCGGTGATCTTTTGGACCTTTATGCCGCCCTTTCAGATGAGGAAGCCCGGGACTATAAGGTGTTCCAGGAGCGGGTTAAGCAACGCTTTAACCTAACAGCAGAACACTATAGGCAAACCTTCCGGAGTGTTGAGAAGAAGGAGGGGGAAACCTATATGCAAGTTGCAGCCCGCATGGTGCGGCACTTATGGGATTGGGTGAAAGAATCCCGGGTCAATACCATTGACCAGTTTGCAGAATTGATATTAAAGGAGCAATTCATGCAGCTGTTGCCCAACCACATCCGTTGGATTGTGGAGGACAAGGAATGTGTCACAGTGCAAGATGCAGCCCATTGTGCTGACCGGTTAGTGGTGACCAGAGGGAGTGGCAACGTGAAGCAGGCAGATGGGGCAGGGAGGTCATCATCTGTTAGGAACAGTTCCTCTGGTCATGCTAACTCAGGTAATGGAGAAAGGGCACAGTCCAGAGTGCCGGACAAGGCCAGGACCTGCTTCCTATGCGGCAGTTTGACACATCTGAAGGCCCAGTGCCCTAAGGCAAGAGCATCTGGGCAGGAGAAAGCAGAAGCACATCATTCTTACTGTGTGCGAGCCCCAGAACAGCAGCACGAGAGTGAGGATGATGGTGCTAGACAGGGACAAGTGGGACATTCCCTGCCAGAGCCTGAGAGTTTTGTAATGATGAACGCTGAGCACCCCCCAGATGCGGAATACATCTGGAAGGTCTGGATTCATGGGCGAGCAGTTAATGCCATAAGGGATTCAGGCTCTGCAGTAAGTGTGATTAAGCCACAGTTGGTACAGGAGGGTGATTATGTACCGGGAAAGAAGATCAAACTGAAGGGGATTGGTGGCAGTTCCTTCAGGGCTCAAGTTGCAAGGGTCCCAGTACAGATAGGGGCAAGGTACTTGGAACATGACTTTGCAGTGACCAACAGCATCCCTGTGCCACTGCTGGTTGGCAATGATTTGGCCAGGCGTGCAAGACCTAGGGTGGGTAGCAGTTGCCCAGCCCAGGCCCTCAGCACAAGTGTAAAAGATCTGCAGGAGACAGTGGGGAAGCTGAGGGAAGAGACAACATCCCTGAAGGCAGAGATTGCACTTTTAAAACAAGAAAGTGTGAGCAAACAGCTCACTGAACCCAAAATTGAACCAGCTGGGTTGGGGGAAGTGACCAAGGCAGAGGGCCAGGAACTTTCACAGGGTTCAGGTGAACTGGACAAGGCAAGTGGTGTCTCTCCAGTAAAAATGAAGATAAGGGAAGCTGAGACCAAACAGCTTCAGCTAGGCAGCCAGATAAAAAGACTGGGAAAGCTGTTAGCTGGAATTGCTTGTGCAATTAAAGGAACCCTTAGGAGCCTAGGACTCCAAATCCTCCTGTGGGTGAGCCATGTGATGAGTGTCGAGTTGTGGTCAACACTGGAAGGGATCCAGGAAGCTGGTGCCAGGTCGGAAGGGCCAAGGCCTAGAGCATCCAACGCCAGGACCGGGGAGACCAACAGGATGACATCTCCAGGCAACAAGGTCAGCCAGAAGCCGGATCCCACAGCAGGACCACCGCCAGATGGGACCAGCACCACAAATGACCAGCACTGGAGTGGATCAAGCAGGCGACCTAGCGCCAAGGACCCAGCTGACCAGTGTTGCGGAAGGAAGACCAGCAAAGAGCCAGACTTTGATCTTGGACTCAGACAACTATTTGAGTGACTTTGGGACACTGTGTTTGGTTGAAATTTAGGTAGTTAAGGAAAACCTGTTATAGAGACTTTGGACTTTTATAGAGTGTGTTTATTAGATAGTTAGTATGTAAAGTTACACTCCTCCTAGGGAGACAAATGTCCATGGGACAGTTGTGCCCCAGGTACATTTGTCTTTTTTGGGGAAGGGAGGGGTTGTGACGGTTTCAGGGTACAGGCTGCAAACTGCTTTGCTTTCTGGCCTTGCAGGCTTCTTGCAAGCTGCAATAGCCAGCCTTGTTGCAAACAGTTTGTTGCAAACCCTGGGATTTTGGGCTGCAAAAAGAGCGGGAAATCCTGTGCGGGCCCTGTTGCAGTGATTGGCTGGAGTAAGGTTTTGGAGGGAAAAGCTGTCCGGGGATCTGAGTGCTGGAGGGGCTAGAGAAGGAGTTCCCACCAATCAGGCTGGAGGGACAGCAACCTTTGTTAGGAATCTCCAGCAGCATTTTATTGCGGTTACAGCCAATCAGGGTCAGGGATGTGTGTATAAAGGAACTGAGAACACAGCAGACTATGTCTTCATGCTGGGACTAGAGCTGAAAGGAAAAGAGCTGAACCTGAGGGAGCTGGAACCAGTAGCTGACCAGGGGTCTTCATGCTGAGAGAAGAGCTGAAGGGAACAGAAGAAGAGCTGAATCCTGAGGGAGCTGGACCAGCAGCTGACCATTGGTCTTTTGGGCTGAGTGATTTCTGAAGGAGACAATCGGGTGGATTGTGGCTCTGAGAGAGACTTCACTAGCAACTGACCAGGCTAGATGATCGGTCAAGCAAGGATGGGACGGGCCTTGTGATCATCTAGAGCCACGTTCTAGTATCCTGGCTGGGCTTGGGCTGTGGCCGAGTTAGTCAGGAGGGAGGAGGAACGTGTGGAGGCTTGTCTTTTAAAAGGTGAACTATTTTCCTGCAGAGGAAAGGGTTAGCTCCTAGCTTTAAGAGACTTGCAAATTTAAACCAACAACTACCTGAACCTTATTATCTTCTAGTATTGCTTGTGTATAATAATAAACTTGTTTTAGTTTACTGTTGAAACGCTTGCTACCAGTGTTTTGTGTCCACACTGTAGTATTCACTTGGCCGTTGCACGAACCCAGCATCCAAACAGGGCCAAGCTACTCCCAGAGAGGGCAGGCACTAACTGGAACGCTGGGCATCGTGGCAACTCCCCTGCAGTTTCATATCATTTTTTCTAGTCGTTCCTTCTTGGGCAAGTTAGGCTGTGGTCACACTTAAGGTTTAATATGGCTTCAGTCCACTTTCACAGTGAGAGAGTACAACAGCAAAGTGAGAAGCTGTTTTCTTTCAGTGCTAAATAACTCAGAAAATTCACCTTTGAGATAGATAATGTGAAAAGAAAATTATTGATCACTTTGCTGATGTGTTCTTTTGCTCTGAAGGTAGACTGAAGCTGGATTAAACCTTAGGTGAGACCACAGCCTGAGAATAGGGCTGATCTGTCTGCACTGTGACAGCGTGTCAGGTACTTGAAAACAGCTATCATGTCTCCTCTCAGTCTTCTCTTCTGCAGACCAAACATTCCTAGATCTTTTAACAGTTCCCATCGGACATGGTTAGCAGACCACTCACCTCTAAACATGTGATTACATGTCGAGACGGAGCTCTTAGATTTCTGATGCCACTGATTTGTGCACAAATTACTGCTCTGTCCATGGCATTTTTCTTGGTTTATTCCAGATGGCACCATAGTGCAATACACAGATACAGAATAGTGTGTTATCATGGAATGCTGGGAATCATAGTAAAGGAGCATCTGAAGAGCTGAAGTTAAGCATCCCTGCTTCAGGACTGTGGTGACTGGTAGAACACTTCTGTGAGGATGACGGGACTAGTATAAAGCTCCAGTTGGATACCTAATGCTGATGAAGGGAGAAATGATAGCGGAGGCTAGGCATAGCATTGTCCCAGCCCTGCTCTCCATACATCCAGCTGTGAGAGGGTTTGTTTTGCATCTGGCAGCTGCTGCTTATGTTTCTTTTTAGTTATAGTGGTTCAGAAATAAAAAGAGCCTGCTAGAGCACAGACATGCAACAATACTAATACATGACCAGCTTGTGGATTATGGCTGGTCTCCACTTGAGAAAGCAGATGGCTTCTCCATGGATGCCTGGGGGTAGGTATCATGATCGCTGCAGGAACTGATGCCTCACCTCCGTTTCAGAGCATGGAGACATCAACTGAAGCAGTTATCTGAAGTACTGGTTCTTTGGATGGTAGTTGTGCCTGAAAATAGAGCACCAGACATGCCACAGGGTGCCTTTGCCACTGTGAGCGGATGTGTGGCAGCAGAAGACAAATTCCCAGGTCTCTTTCTGTAACTGGAGACACAGCCTACAGTTTGCAATTTGCTAGATAATACTCTCTGGTTTTTAAATAACATGCAAGCAATGATTACTAATGTCTTGACAAGTGAACATTTTCAGCATTAGGTGCATGATTCAATATTAGGAATCAGAATGTTTTTGATCACATTAAAAAAAATAGAAGTAAAGTGATTTGACAACTGAATTTCTAATTTCTTAGTTTACTGCATTGGCCCAAAACCAGTTCTAGATATGAGATAGGCAGACTTTGATGTCCCACCCAGGTGTTTTGAATGCTTGTGTGGAGATGCAGCCTTGATTAATCCTTGAGACTTCCAAAAAACCTAGACTCCTGTCCACCACAGTCTGATTGCTACATCTGCTTGAATCTGGCTGTCCTTCAAAATGTTTGCCCTTCTCTATGCCAGATACCAAAAACATCCTCGTTTGTATCTGAATCTCTCTTGGACTTGGTCTCACCTAAGAGATGGCAAAATAGGAAAGAGGCTGTACCTTTATGTTTGAGTAGACGTGTGAAATTACAAAGTTCATAACTGCATTAGTTGAATATTGACGTGAGTAATGGGTTCAAACAAGACAGGCATAATTTTGGTCTACCACCAGGAAGACTAGTTCTATTATGTTTATCATAGGTTGCTTTTATTATCAGAAATACCAAAATCATGTGTTCTAAGAAATGCACTCATGAAAATTTTCTTGTTAATTGTTGGATTCATGAAGAATTTTTAATGTTTCATGGTTTTTAAAAGATGTGTAGTTCATACAAAACCTTTATGATTTTAACAGTGGATTGTTTAGGAAGTCGGTCTTATCATGATCTGTCTTTGAATGAAAAGTAAAGAATATGGAAGGATTTCTCCATGGGTGGGCGGTCTGTGTGTGTGTGTGTGTAAGTATCGCAGTAGATAAATAAACCTTGTTTTATATCAATGGAGTACATTTTTAAAGCAACACTTTCTACAACTCTCCAATGCTGTTACATAAAAGTTGTATACATTTACAATAAGTGTAATTGTCTATTGTGCTTTGATTAGCCAAATGCTAGACATATTCAATGAACAGAATTAGAAAAGCAGGATCTCTAAATCACATTTGCCTGTATGTACAATCACAAGAAATATTGATGGGATTTTCACTACATGTATTCACTAATATAACCATGTCTTAGTCATAATAATGAATTAATATTAAAAATAGAACAACACCTGGAATGAGAACAAAACTGCAATTTATGGTTCACAATTTCAGAAAGTGATACAGCCTTACTGCCTGTCAGTGTATAAAACTCTATAGATTATAAAACCATAACCAGATTGTTTAAAAAAGCCTCACCTGTTGTATAAGAAATTTTATAGCAGTAGAAATGAGTGGTTTATAATTCCAGCATAAATGATATGCCCTTTGTGTATATGCAAAAACAAATGCCTTCCCTTCGTTTCATTGGAGGGAGCTGGACTGATGTTCATTCCTTTGGGATGTAATTTTCTGTTTTATTCCTTATATTGAATAGTAGTCTGCATGCATGGATAAAAAAGAGAGAGTGGTGTTGTGGAAAGAGAGAGAGGTAGATCAGAATTTCTTCATTGATCAGGTCAGACCTTGCTGGAGAATCATTTTTACTGAAACTGGTTGCTGTATTCTGCAGAAGAATTTGTTACTTCAGATGTACAAGACACATCATCTTAAAAGTATCTGCAAATGTCCAGAAACTTTTAAAAGCAAAGAGCATAAAAGTATTTCCAAGGCATCTGTTCATTATGTATTATTTACAACCTACAAAAAGCCTTGGGAAACGTGTGCATGCATAGAAGTCCTTACTGACATTTAGTGAGAAGATCTTCAGCTGATTAGGCCTATTGTTAGTATTTAAGTTATTTTAGAACTGATTCTCAGAGGCGACAAAATTCTAATGGATACATCACAGCTGTGCTGGGTTTGGTGTCAAACTCTCTTTATAGATCATGGGCAAGTAAGAATACTGCTTTTATGCACTCAGGATACCTGCTCATGATGCTGCACCTTCCAATCCTAAAAGGTCAGTTTGAAGGCAGACTGAAAATAGAAATGCCAAATGATCCGGCCTTGATGCTATATCTTTGATAGAAACTTAGGCCCTGTCCAAATGGGAGGAGGGGGATATAGCGCCATTATGGTGCCACTATTGTAGATACCAGTAGATAAAATACCTCAGTTAATAGGCACAATGATTCGACACATGCAATTTTACTGTCTTTGCAGATCATAGTATCATTTTGTAACCTCTAATTGCAAGCATTGATGGTAAGCGATGATGGTAGGATCCAACAACATAGATGTCCAAAATACTTTTATTTGGAATGTTTCATGTTCAAAATGGGACACTTCGAGGATTCTGGACATGGAATGAAGTGCTGTTTCAAAAAAGGATCTATTACATATTGGGGACAGACTTTCATTAGATCATCCAGAGTTCTGAAGAAATCGGACATTTTGGTTTGGAGCTCTGCAGCTCTTTCTTTGGGTTCTTTTGAAGCCTGTAGATTTTTATGGTGTGCTGTGATACCGCTGCCACAATTCTCCCTTATTGTCCAATTGGAGGAATTTCTAAAAATAAATAAATACCCAATTGGCCATATATTCTGTGGCATAGGTGATAGCTGCCACCCTTTGCACCCTACTGCCCAGCCCATATAGGAGTCCTCAGGACCAGCCCATAGGGCATGTGACTTGAAGTGGCTTATCCATGGTTCTCTGTGAGCTTCTGGATAACATCTAACCTCTGTGCAGTAATTCTCAATGTTTTCCCCACCCCCAGGTTTTCAGGTCTTCACCTGTCTTTTCAACAGTTATATAGTATAAAAGAGATTTTAAAAAACTTTTTAAAAAATTGCCTTTAAATAAGCCACTTGATTTTGTCTGCCTTTTCTGACATGATCTAGCACATTTCTTAATGCACTGCAAAAAAAAGACAGAGAATGAAAGGTTACCTGCCTGAAATTTAATACACTGGGGTATAATTTCCAGTAAGGCTACAAAATAATGATCCCAGAGGGCCCGTGATCCATCTTGCTATAAGGTGAACCTGGTAGGAGATTATGCAATCTCTGCACAATGTTGAGGAAAAATAATAGTAATCAAATCAAGGAGGAAAAAAAGGCAAAGTTAAGTAAAGACAAGAGAATCTACTGTTCATCTGTGAACAATCAGCAATCCCATTCATATCTATGTGCTTAAAGGTTATAGTACTGAATAAGGGAAATATCACTTGTGGGATTTCCATGTATTAAGACTTGATCTTGCATCCAGATATTGTCAGTTTAAGTGTGTGATATTATTTCTTTCACCATATCATTCTAGATTTTCTTCCAGTGCATTCCACTTTTCAAGTTAAATTGCTTCTGCTAGATAAAAAAAATGATATGGGACATGACTTCTCAGTTAGACAACTAATACAACATTTGCAGCTGTGCCAGTTGAGTAGTTTCCCTGTGCTTCTTCCATTTCCTTTGCATGTGGATCATTTGGGTCACAGTATGCACCTGAATTATGTAGCAATTTCTAAATTTATATATTAGCTGCATGTATAAAGTAGCATATACTGGCATTTAGATTTGTCTCATTTTTTGATAAATAAGCAAGTAAGCACCATTACATGAAGTGTTGATTCCTCCGATAGCCATCCGAGATGTCAAGATATTTCTTAGAGAGTTATTGGGGTAAGATCTGCATGGTGCTCTTGTGGCATCATGCATGTGCAATGAGTCTGAAAGGGGCGCATTGGAAAAATGCCTCTTTGAGCAGAGCTCATTGGAGCACTCTAAAGGTAGCGTGAGAGGACACCCTGTGACAGTTCTTAGTCCTGGTTTTTCATTGATGCTTGTCATGTAACTCTAAGGAGAGTGCTACAAAAGTAGAGCTGTTAAGAGTGCTGCTCATGGACCTCCTCCTGATTCTCCCAATGATTATCCAGATATATTTCTTCAGGATCATATTTCTGGGAGCAAAGTGTGGCAAGCACAAGTATGAACTCAGCTGAGTACATCAACTAAAATGGATGATAGGCATTTCCCTGCACACACAGGTTGGCTCAAAGCAAAAATAAAGTCTTCATTTTTAAAAAAGCTAAGGTCATATATGTGCTTGATTTATCATTCCTTTATATACAAGACATTACTGTATTTGATAAAATATATGCATGTAATGACATATTTCTAAGCAGATTGTATAGAACAATCCTACATATAAAGGAGAGACAATACAGTTTTTAGCATAAAAGATCACCACACTTGAAGTCAGTCATTCTGCATTTCTTGCCATGGGACCTGGTTCCTTTAAAAGGATGCTGTTCTAAAATGGAATAGCTAAAGAGAAATAGCTGTTCCTTCTAGGGGAGTGGAACACCTTAGCTTCAGAAGCACACATTTAAAAATTAGCTTTTCAAGAATAAAGCATCATAGGGGAAAAAACAGGAAAAAGCACCACGTTTGTTGATGAACCATGATTGGAAACCACCCACATTGCTGAGAGGCTCCATAGAAAGTGGAGTTCTAAAGGCACAGTATTTTATGTCCTGATAAGCAAGATAGCCACTGCACGTGTAACTGCTGTCAAAAAAGGTCAGCCTTAACAAATGAACTATGAATCTTGTTGCCTGATCATTACAATCCCTGCAGCATAGCATAAGGTGTCACTCTGTGCCATAGTGTGACGAGACTAATACAAAGTGGCATGTATCCTAGCATCAGCCCATTACTCAGATTTCACTGTCAGGGTTTGTTGGCTGTTTTGGTTTGATGGCACTAAAGGAAGAACCTGAATCTATTCTCTTTTGGATCTTTTATTTTATTTAGAAACTGAGGCAATGTCCACATGGTCCGTTCAGACTACATCCGTTGTGTGGCGAAAATGCCAGATCTGCAAATCAGCACATTCCTTGAGAGGCTGTATGGGCCTGTCATCTGTAGTGCTCCTGGAGGCAAAACCCACACCCAGCAGCACTCCTAAGTCTTCCTGGGCTGTGTTCCATTCAAGCCACTACCATGTTTTCAGATGATAGTAGCTAGAGTGGGCGATGTGCTATTCTGGACCTGGTGATGTTTTCTGAGGCTCCAGAAATAGCTCAGAAGGAACTTGTCTCAGCCTGCAATGTTAAACTAGGGAACTTTCATTCCCCCGCTCTGAAGGTAGGTTGTGATGGGGCTGCCAACATGCAGAAGACCATGTCATGATCTGCTTCACTCCACTCTGTTCCTGGCATGAATGCTGAGGAGAACCTGCCACTGGTGCATATCACAGCAAGCCATGTGGAAGTTGTCTGAGATTCTTAAATGTGCTGAAATGCTTTAACACTCAGTTAGGAGCATATTCCTAACCCAGTGCTTGTGCACTTGCTATTTCAAGTCCTGTGTTAAGAGACCAACAGATGTGAGAAATGGCATGCCACTACAGCTGATATTCATGGAGAGTTTACACACTGCTAGCAAGTGGTAAGTAATATCTGTCATGAGCCTGGTCTCCCTAGTAAGCCATCCACTTTTTAACCTTTGCTTGGTGGGTTCTAATTAGATCATTTCGTATAGGAGCTTATTTACAAGTTCAAGCTAAGGCAACCAAGCTATGTTACTGTTTGAATTTATGCCATAGCCTAAATAAAACTGCAAAAGTGCTAGAAGCTGTCTTCTGGAAACCTAAAGACTCTAGTGGTATAAAACAATCCAGAGAAAAAAATTTGCACGCTTTTTATAGTCTCTGGAAACATTAGCCAGTTAGGGCTACTTTGCAATTCACCCTTAACAACAGCTCCCTAGAGCATACGTACTACGTATTTCTGAACGTTTGGGAAGATGCAACTGTCTGTCACACTTTTACAATACTTAGCCCTACAAATACTGGTAATAAGTCTTTAATAGGTACATCTTTTGAAAGCTGTGAATAAAGGGAGAGAATGCTGTGTAGAATCACATTGTTACAACTGTGGTTTGATGTCAGAGAGGCAGGAGGTCATCCAGCATAAAATTGAGTTTTATGGGTGGAAATATGGATCCAAAGCATGTATTGTCATCACAGGCATCTCACATGCATTTTCCCCCCTACGTTGATCTAACAGAATCCATCGCTATGTACAGAGTACTCTGTGTGAAAAATCACGATTTGTAGGAACATGCAAAATGCAACTTTTAGTGCTTTACAAAGCATTTGAAATGCTCACACCACTCTTATATGAAGGCTGAATCGGCCCTGGCTGTTCTAGGTTCTGAAAACAACCAGGAAGGGCAGTGTTGAGGTAAATGCCCACCTTCCTCTAGGCTTGGGCTTGCTGGGTGGTCCTCAGGTAAGGGGACTGTGTGCAACTGAAATGGTGTTTCAAACACCTACTTTTTTCAATTGTGCATAATTAACAGCCAAACAACATGGACATCTTTGTATGTGCTGTTATGTCTGCTGGTTCAGAAATATGTGTAGCTGGTTATAAGGTTCATAAGAAATTAATGAGACCCTGGGAACCCATATTAAGTGGACCCCAGAAACATGCATTCTTTGAATATTCAAAGACCAGAAGGTGGATGGAAAAGATATATATATATATTGATTAGTCAACTTCAAATTGCAATCTCAAAAGTGGAACCATGAAATAAAATAAGCAATTAATCTGATCCTTTGAGAAGACAAATGAATGTTGTATTCCTTAAGGTCCATCCTGGTGCAGGAAGGTTATGAGGGAGTTTTGATAAAAAGAGATGGTATGGGAAACAACTTGGTAGTTGCTTATATGTGTATAATGATGTAATTTGTTTGTGTATGTATATATTATTACTTTAAAATTTATATATATAATTTAAAAGTAATAATAATATAATTTAAAAAGGAAGGAGGTTCATTGACAGCAAGAAGTTTGCTTAATCTTGAAATTGGATTAGAGACTGTTACGGCTATCTACAGAAATACTCAGAATGATAAAAATGTACCTGATAGAGAACAATTTCTTTGTTGGTTAGATTGATTTTCCTTCTGTGCATTAATTTTCACTTTTTAAAAGAAATATTACATTACAGTCTGCTTTAAAACACTATTTTTACGGAAATGTTAATCTTAATCTTTTTAAAAATGTTAATACTGTATGGGAAATGTTCCTGATTCAAAAATGGGATATGTTACATTTATTTAACACTGTAGTGTAATAAACCCAACAACCTTCTAACAATAGCATGTGGTAATGTATTAAATACTAATTCTCTAAACATAAGGGCAATCTCTGTTAAGAACAATGGAGACTTGACTTACAATAGGTCATAATATACCTTTTGCATGAGATGAGAAATGGATTCTGAAAGTTTAGGTCATGAGTTGCAGTATTTCTTCAATTGTGGATGATGTCTGTCTATAGATAAAGAATAGTTAATGTGTATTGGTGTAAACAGTATCAGGAATGATGGAAATTAGAATTCTGCAATATCTGGACAACAGAGAAACCCAAACTGAAAGCTAATTACAACCAAGGTCCTTTCTTTATGGGTCCTTATTCTAGATTATATCACAGAATAGGGATTTGCTATCTGCATGCCTCACTAACATGCACATGGCAGGGTCCTGTTCCAGGATATAATATGTGCAGAAAGGTCCCACGATGTGAGAAAAACTGAAACATGTATCAGAGAACAGATGGTTGCTTATTTATCTTTGAACTGGTACTGCATTAAGCCTGTTGCTACAAGTGCTCACTTTGGGCAAACTATTGATGGAAAACACTTTAAAGAGACAATGTGTATGAAATGGTAGCAAGAATCCTGAAAAAATACAAGTGTAACAGACTTTAATACTTTTTGATAAATTAATTTTTAAGGAGAATGAAAAACCCACATTTTAATGGGCCCCTCTCTACATATGTGACAAGCATGGCACCCTTTATGAAAACTTTTTCCAGAACCTTCCATGCCAGTTTTACTCTGAATAAGCTTCTTTTATTGTAGTGACCATCACCTACAATAGCAGACAATCAGCATTGTTCATCCTGGCAAAGATTCTTCCAGGATGGTGTCTCTGTGTTCTTCCCGAGGATTAGTAACTCTTTTGCTGTTCCCAAAGGAGGGGTTACATCTACAAAACGATTCACATGTGAAGCAGCCACCAGTGATCAAAGATTTTAGACCAAGCTTTTTTGGCTCCTGGATGTCTTCAAATGAAAACCAGTGGAGATGACTTTGTGTGTTTGGCTCCCAAGTCAGGTTTGTAAGTGAGAAGACATTGAGTAAATCCAGCTTGAGTCTCCTCAAACACAGTACATTGATTCCCAGAGCCTAGTATGAAACAACTAAAGTCTGGTGATCTCCTTATTTTGCTGCAAGTCTCCAATACACTCATAGTCATTTTCCTGTGGGAGGACTGACTGGCAATTGACTGATACCAAAACATCTCTATCTTCTTCATGGTTTACAGTCTGAATTGCTTCATAATCTGGTTCTAATTCCCCATTTAGTCTGTCTCCTGATAGAGGCATGGTGGTAAGGTTTGAAAGGTTTTCCAAGTCTTTTACACTGGCATAGAGGCCACTGCAAACAGAAGGTGACTTCTGAGGTACAATTTCTGGAATACAAGTGTATGTAGACTCCATCCCTTTAGGGGCCTGTCCCGGCTTATTTACAGAAGAGTACATTGCTGAAATCTGGAAGACAGGGGGAAAGGGACAGAGTAAGTAAAGAACAACTGAGCAAAGAACTGTAAGCAAAGAACTGTAAATATTTTCCATGCGGTTATATTATTAATTGGGAATATGGCTGTAATCATATGCACTCAAAAAAGCACCTCTGACCATGGGACCATTCACACACCACTTTGTTCACCTGCCTCTTAAGAACATTTTAGGATAGAAAGGTCAATTATGGGGGGTTTTCCACTAGCACTAAGTACCCATTAAGTACCCATGAGGGACCCATGAGGCTCAGAGCAGGAAGACCCCATTTCTACTGCAGACCCCATTAGAGGAACATTTGTTTCCACCTGTACTAGGGAAATCCAAATTAAATGGGTCCTTTAGGATCTATAATCCGGATTTCCTGTAGACCCCATTAAAGGAGTCTACAATCCGGTCTTTGACCATGAAATCTTGATTATATGGTGCACATTCGCACTGCGATTGGGCAGTGAGGTCTAGGGACAACCATGCTAGGTACCCTGAAACCCAAAGCTTCAAAGCCAGTGCCTAATCTCCAAGGATGGCTCTGAAGATGGTCCAAAGAAAACTCCAGAGAATGGCACAGACTTCAGAGCTTAGGCCATTTCTACGGGGCAAGCTCCAGAGAATCTCCAGAGTGATTTGTCTCAATCTTTCAAGATTCTCCGGAGCAGCTATGGAGTTCCTTCCCCCCCCCATGCATCACCCCCAAAAGACATGGGGTGACGGACAGGCCCAACATGGGTAGGGTTGGAATCATCACATGGGTGCTCTGATGTTCTCACTGTGAACATGCCTAGCACCCATTGGTATTGGGAGCTGCACCACCCATGGAGCTGCATCGGGTCCAGATTAGTTGATGATATTAGATCCAGATCATCTTAGATCTGGATTAAGAGAGGTAAGTGGTGTTGGATCTGATTAGATCTGTAGATTAGATCTGTGTGCAGAGTGGTTACCTGATTGCTAAATCTTCTCCTTTGGCTCCTTGCTTCTCCGGCAGAATCTCTTGGCACAGCTCCCAGCTTACAGCATTCCAGCATTCAATTAAGAATCACGGCAGTTCCAGAGTTAAGTCTAACTCTCTATGTTTATTGCAAGTAAGGATTACACAGGCTTATAGCAAAGCAAATACAGGCATTTAGCCTGGCGGATCTCCAATCCATTCCATGGTTATCAGCTTACATACTTGGCTAGCAGCAAGCAAAAACAGCAAGCGACAGATAGATCGGCTAACAGAGTAAAAAACTAATACGGAAGCCTTTTACATGCTAGCACCCGGACGTTGTATTATGACAACTTCCGAGGCTCTGTCCCCCCTCCCAAGTGGCTACGTGCTTGAAAACACTTGTCGACCTTGCAGCGTATCTGCTTGCAGCTCGTTCCCAGGAGAGAGGCAGACACACTATCAGTGTTTTGAAAAATCTTTCCGTACATCCGAGCTGTGTTTCCCTCACACTTTCTCACAGCCAACATGCCCCTCCAAACACAGTTTGGATGTACGCAATGTTTACAATTTAGTTCACAGTGTCATGCCTAACAGGCTTGCCAATTGCTCATGTTTACCTGTTGGCAGTGGTTTTGTGAGAATGTCAGCAATGTTGTCTTCAGACCCAATGTACTCCAGTCTTACGACTTTGTCTTGCACCATCTCACGTACATTCTGATATCTGACCCCTATGTACTTGGTTCGACACTTAAGATTCTCAGCTTCAGCCATAGCAATGCAGGTCTGTGAATCTTCACGAACTGTAATAGGCTGGTCCACTGTCTCCCCCAAATCAATGAGCAATTGCTTGATCCACTGGATCTCAGCCAAGAGTTCAGATAAAGCTGCAAACTCTGCTTCTGAACTGCTTAAAGCAACACAACTCTGCTTCCTGCTGTGCCAAACAATTGGACTTCCAGCAAATTTGATAAGCAATCCAGACACTGACTTTCGGTCATTCTCCTCAGATGCAAAAGAGCTATCAGCATAACAATCTAAACCTTGTTGATTGCCTTGGATCTCCAACTTTCTGTGTTGTGTACCCTTGAGATACCTTAACACATGCTTCATTCTGACCCAATCTTGAACAGTAGGCCCATTTGCCTTTCTGCTAAGCAGAGCTACTACAAAACTGATGTCTGGCCTAGTGTGCGAGCTTATGTACAATAAGCTTCCCAAAACACTTTGAAACAACTTTGGATTCTCAAACTGTTTCACTGAGTCTTCATTAGAAGTTCCAGTGAGCATTGGACTCTTCACTACCTTTGCGTTCTGCAAACCACACTTTTCAATCAGTTTCTCAATTTTTTTCTGCTGGCTCAACAAGCACTTGCCATCCTGAGTCCACTGTACCTCGATCCCAAGGTAAAACTTCAGATTTCCCAGGTCTTTGAGCTTGAACTTCTGAGACAACTCCTTCTGCACTAAAGCAACTTCCTTATCAGTTTTAGCGATCACGCAGAGATCGTCAACGTAGATAGCAAGGATTATCTCATTTTTCGTGTATACGCAAGCATCAGCAATGCTGCGTTTGTACCCCAACTTGACCAACTCCTCATGAATGCAAAGATTCCAGCAACGAGCACTCTGCTTCAAGCCATACAGTGCCCTCTTCAACTGAAAAACCTTCTGCTGCTTACACTGATCAAAACCTTCAGGTTGCTCCATGAACACTAGTTCATCAAGGGGAGCGTTCAGGTAGGCAGTCTCAAAATCAAAGTGTCTCACTGCAAACTGCTTTCTAGCTGCAAGAGCTAAAATCAGCCTCAGGCTTTCTGCCTTTGCAGTAGGTGCAAAGGTTTTGTCAAAACTCTCAAACCTCTGCTGTGAGTAACCTTTAGCAACCAATCTAGCTTTGTACTTCTGGGTTCCATCAGGCAACTCCTTGTGCTTGAAAACCCACTTACAGCCTATAACCTTCTGGTTCTCAGGCCTATCAACAACTTCAAACACCTGTTTGTCTACCAAAGACGAGTACTCTTGCTCCATGGCTTCAAACCACTTTTGCTGCTCTTCTTCAGGAAAAGAGAGTAGCTCTTGAAAGTTTTCTGGTTCAGCCACCACTGAAAAAGCTTTTCCACCTTGCACAACAAACCTATCTGGAGGTTTCCGGACTCTATGAGTCCGCCTAGGTATGATCACCTTGACTCTACCTTTCTCATCTTCTGAACTGTCTGAGGTCTGAGCCTCAGTGGCAGGGTGTGTTTGTGTATGGTGTTGTGTAGAAGTACTGGGTTGAGGCCCTGCAGAAGCATCCTGCTTCACTACCCCTCCATTTCCAGCACTTGCAACACTTTGCCCCAGCTTGAGAAAAACTTCTTGGTTGGCATGAAGCCTGTCCCATCCAGAATGTTTCTCAAAGTTGGCACTTCTGGACAGCAACACTTCCCCATGGCCCAGGTAGAACTTGTAGCTGTTACCAGAATAACCCACAAACATCAGTCGCCTCCATTTGGGATCACCTTTCTTCCTAAAGTTTGCTGGAACATACACATTAGCGTACTGTCCAAAAACTCTTAGGTATTTCAGATTAGGTGGTCTCCCAAACAGCATGTGGTATGGAGTGGTTTTTACAAAGGAATTCCAAGTGCGGTTAGCTATATGATTGGCAGTCAGTATAGCCTCCCCCCAGAGCTGTTCCGGAGCCTGTGAATCGAGAATTAGGCAGTCCTTTATCTGCTTTAGGACCCCAATTCTTCGCTCAGCGAGGCCGTCCTCCTGTGGAACTGCTGGGTTTGTTGTCTCATGCTGAATCCCTTTTACCTTTAACCAGTTTTTCAGATCATTAGACAGAAACTCACCCCCTCTGTCTGTAACCAAGAACCCAACCTTGTACTCAAACTGTCTTTCAACCATGTTGACCCAGTTTTTGAGAAGTTGAGCAGCCTCACTCTTCTCTTTCATGAGCAGTACATATGAATACCTTGTGTGGCGATCCACAATTACCAAAAAGTACTTGTTCCCACCAAAAGTTTTGCTCATGGGACCTGCCAAATCTGCATGGATTACTTCAAAAGGCCGTTGCGTGGTTCGTTTACTACGTTTCGCAACTGGAAAAGCTTTCAGCTTGGCCTGGCTGCACACTGTACAGGATAAAAAAGAATCACATGCATGGATTTTGAGGTCAGGACACACCTGTGTCAATTTTTGCAGATTTGTGAAACTAGTGTGACCCAAGACCCTATGGTAGTAATGGGCACATTCCTCGTGTAAAGGCTCATTCCAAACCTGTGAGCAGTGCTCTTCCACTTCTTTGTCAACCAAAAAATACATTTTGTCCCTCTTGACAGCCTTTGCACACACCTGGCCATTCAGGCTAATGTTACATTCATTCCCTGTGAAAACCAGAGTGTAGCCACTAGATGTCAGTGCAGAAACACTGATGAGACAATTCTGTAATCCAGGCACACATAGTACTTTGCAAAAATTTGTCCCAAAACTTGGCACATAAACAGTACCCATTTGTTTCACCATTCTTGCCCTCCCATCAGCTAAGGCAACAGAATGTATATCAGGTTTTATGACCTCTTTTAGGAGCTTTTCACTGTTAACCATATGAGTAGAGGCACCAGAATCTAGAACCCAGGTATCTGCATTAGAATACACTTCTTTCACAATAGACACCGACCCACCATGTTTCTGGCCCCGGCTCGCAGCCCCTTTACCAGCCCCTTTACCAGCTGTTGGATGTTTACAATCCTTTAGCACATGTCCTTTTTGCCCGCAAGCCCAGCAGCGTTTCTCCCTAGAAACAGCTGCCTTTTCTTGCTGAAGGCCTTTGAAGTCTTCGGGCAGATTAGACAGATTAGTAGAGTGTCTCTGTGCTGCATGCGGCTGTCTCTGGAGCCCTGCTTCGTCCTTCCGACGCTGGCTCTCCTCCAAGACACGCGCTGCAACCAGTTCTGGAGTAAGCTGCCTTTCATCAACACTTTGCAGGCTCCACAGAATGTTTTCATACTCATCTGCTAGACTCCCAAGAAGGATGTAGGACCGTTGAAGGTTCGAGATTTCGATCCCGCGACTTTGGACTTGATTGAACAAATCAGTCATCCGTTCCAAGTGAGCTGCTGGATCTGTTCCCTTTTTCATCTTGCAGGAATACAGTCTCCGGCACCAAAGCATTTTAGATAAAGCTGACTGCGATTGATGCACCGCTTTCAAAGAGTCCCATGTGTCCTTAGCTGAAAGTTTATCTCTCACATGCGAAAGTTGCGAGGGAGAGATTGTAAGCAAGATAGTGGCTCTGGCTTTCCGGTCCTGTTCCGCAGTCGCTTGGGTTGGCCCGTTCTGAACAACATCCCAGAGGTTCTCTCTTATCAGCAATGCCTCACAATACGTCTGCCAGCTGGCATAATTAGAATTCTCTAATTTCGGAAACCTTGCTTGCTCCATCATTAAACAGCTTACAGACAGGATCTTGGCAGTTTTCCCAGCTTTTGCTGTCAGCTATGATAAGACACAGACGCTCCGTCTTGCTCAGTCTCACCAATCAGCCCAGACAGCTTTTCTCAGCTTCAGGGTAAAAGCCTTTCTCCCAGTCTCAGCAAAAAAGTTTCATCAGATAGCAATCAGATAAGAGCTGATAACGATCTGGGCCCATAACCCTTGTTGGATCTGATTAGATCTGTAGATTAGATCTGTGTGCAGAGTGGTTACCTGATTGCTAAATCTTCTCCTTTGGCTCCTTGCTTCTCCGGCAGAATCTCTTGGCACAGCTCCCAGCTTACAGCATTCCAGCATTCAATTAAGAATCACGGCAGTTCCAGAGTTAAGTCTAACTCTCTATGTTTATTGCAAGTAAGGATTACACAGGCTTATAGCAAAGCAAATACAGGCATTTAGCCTGGCGGATCTCCAATCCATTCCATGGTTATCAGCTTACATACTTGGCTAGCAGCAAGCAAAAACAGCAAGCGATAGATAGATCGGCTAACAGAGTAAAAAACTAATACGGAAGCCTTTTACATGCTAGCACCCGGACGTTGTATTATGACAACTTCCGAGGCTCTGTCCCCCCTCCCAAGTGGCTACGTGCTTGAAAACACTTGTCGACCTTGCAGCGTATCTGCTTGCAGCTCGTTCCCAGGAGAGAGGCAGACACACTATCAGTGTTTTGAAAAATCTTTCCGTACATCCGAGCTGTGTTTCCCTCACACTTTCTCACAGCCAACAAGTGGAAACACCACCACCACCCCTTATAAATGGAATAAGAACATAAGAGCCACATGCTACAGTCTTTGAGGCAGTTTGAGCCAGTTTGGTAAGTGAACCAGTTTAGCATAGTGGTTAAAAAGCCGGACTCTTATCTGGGTTTTATCAATACCAGGTTTGATTCCACCACCAGCTGGGTAACCTTGGGTTGGTCACAGCCCTCTTCTGAGCTCTCATAGCCCCACCTACCTCACAGGGTGTTCTATTGTGGGGAGAAGAACAGAAAGCTTTGTCAGCTGCTTTGAGTCCCCTTAAATGGGTGAGAAAAGTGGGGTAGAAAAACCAACTCTTCTTCTGAGCTGCGTTTTTGTTAAACATGATCATAGCTAGACTTTCCCCCCACATAGACCTCTTTTTACATAACAATTTTAGTTCTGTGTCCCTCCATTTCGGCCATCATTTCATGGCAAAAACTAAGCACAGGAAACTGTGCTTTAACAAAGCCTGAGAGTTTTCCATTATGGCATTTGAGAAAAGAGACTGTGAGAGAAGGGAGTATGCAGTTAGAATTAGGGATATGCATGAACCTAATTTTTGCAGTCTGATTCAGTATGAACTTCAAACAGCAAGTACCTGGTTCAAACCAGTTCAGCAGTTCATTGAATCAGTTCATTGCTTTAAAATTGGTTTTAAAAGTCTGTTAAAAGAGGCGAAACTACTGCTGAACCAGTTCAATTCAGAGCCAGTTCCAGTTTGAACAGAGGTGGTTTGTGGGATTCTGTTCTAATCCAGTCAAAATAATATTTGATGTTTGTGAACACCTTTCTAAAATTAATTAAGCAACCAGGCCAATTTACAGTTGGAAGAAGAACTGCATGGATGAATATTGGTACCCACCTCTTCTTCTGTAAGGGATGGGTCCTCCTCCCGAGATTTGTAAGACAATGAACTAAGCCTCTGAAAAAGACCATAAAATATAGCATCGTAGGGTTATATTTTGTCTATACTGTGGACTCAAAATGCGATCTAAAGTATCCAGATGGGGTAAAGTGTAAAAGATGGTATCTCAGTTGTTCCCTGTACAAAAGAGTGGTTTGATTTTAGCAAACCACTGCATTATACAAACACCATTTCTCCCAGCATTATAGTTCTAGGAAAGTGTGGTATGCAAATAAACATTTACGGATATATTCACATATTGGCAAGCACATACAAATATGTAGCTAATGATGGATTATCTAGTTTATTAGTAAATCACAAGCTTTTAGACGGCCTTCTCAGAATCTTTACAGATATCACACTTATTTCTGATAAAGTCCAGCATCTAGTTTCACACAGTGGCTCACCAACTGCTTTGGGGAATTCTTAAGCAGAAAACTGCTGAGACTAAGCCAAACAAAAAAAAACAAAAAAACAAACATGGGAATTTGCTAAAATAATTTGGAAAAATGGCTGCAGGGCTGTGGTAAGTTTGTGAGTCAAGTCCTCTGGATTTTGGTCAGAGTTCTGTGGAAGCAGGTTCAGATATTTGTAGGTGAGTTTCAGAAAAGTTCTAGGTGAGTTTAGAAATTTCTGGGAGACCACATGGTCTAAATTTTTGGTGACTCGAAGAAGGAAACAAAGAAAAATTAGCATAGGAGATTAAAATGTTAGCCATTTCTGAGCTGGGAGAAGGAGCAAAGGTCAATTGGGAATTTGCTAAAATAATTTGGAAAAAATTGCTGCTGGCCTGTCACACAACACTAGAACCAGGGCTATGAACCTGATGGGCAGGAGAGTCAGATCAGACAAGAGGTAGTATTTCTTTACCCAGAGGGTCATCGGTCTATGGAATTTGCTGCCAGAAGAGGTGGTATCAGCAACCAGCCTAGATGGCTTTAAAGAAGGGTTCGGCAAATTTGTTTATGACAAATATATCAACGGCTACTAGAATAGATGCCTACGTACATCTTTCAGGCTGAGGGGACAGGCAGGATGCCTTTAAGGCCATTTTCTGGGATTCGAGAGCAGGAGAAGGTCTGACCTTGTCTCTGCTTGAAATGCCCATGGGCAATTGGTGGGTCACTGTGTGAGACAGGATGCTGGACTAGATGGGCTGTGGCCTGAGGCCTGATCCAGTAGGGCTCCTCTTATGTTCTTACCTGCTCTCAACCCGCTGCAGATGACCTTGAGAGGCAGTCTGCCGGTCTCTGCAACTTGGAGGCAGTACCTAGGCATCCATTCTAGTAGCCATCAATACACCAGACCTCTTTGAATTTGTCTAATCCTTATTTAAAGCAGGCTGGTTGCTGTCACCACTTCTAGTATTAGCTTGCACAAGGAAAGCCTGTCAATAGCACTTCTGACTGTGTGTGGCCAAAGCCTTGTATGGTAGACAATAGTGTATTCTTCTGTAAGTTGTTAAACAACATAAGCTGTACCTTGTCGGGCTCACTAGGCCCTTCAGTCACTTCTTCTTTGGCTCCCTTCTCCTGAACATTCTCATTTTCATCAAGGAGTTTCACCGGTACAGGAGGTGGAACTTCATCTTCAACTGTAGGGTTGTTCACAGGACTTTCTGAATTTGCACTCTGACGGCTTTTTTTGTTTCTGTCAACGGAGGCATATTCAGCTGATTCAGGCTTATGCTCAAGAACATGGTTTAGATTTTCATTAACTATACCAGTAGTTTCTGGTTTGCTGCTTCTGCTCTTCTCAGGGTTGGAGGTTGCTCCCAACTCCTTGATTTCCTTAACAGTTTCATATAAGGAGTCCTCAACTATATTTTCTTGGGAGGAACTGTCCTTCAGAACTTCATATGGCCCTTCCACTCCTCGACTCTGGTCATTTTCTGCATTTCTTGTAGACAGAATGGTTTCTATGGTATTATTTGGTGGGATTCTGGGTAACTCCCTGCTTTGATGGCATTTTAAGGACCTTGCGAGGTTATCCTGTTGATCCAGGAGATCGGTTACAGAATTCTGTACTTCTTCATAAGGCTGGATGCAAGCAGTTGTGCTGTCTTCTGAGAGGACTAGGAGAAAGACACAAAGAGAACATGTATCATTTGTGTAGGCACATAATCCATTTTCCACAACAGAAACCAGGATCACATCTGAAAAACACACACAGATATTTGACAGGGAGAGCTTTATGTAGAGCATTTCCCACATTGACTTGATCGTGTATCATTACACTGTAATCTCATCACTTTGCCAATGTGTTTTCTCACTTTTACCAATGGGGGATTAAAACTCAGGTGTAGCTGGGTGCTTTTTAAGGACAAGATGAATTTATCAGCTATACTGGGTATGACTGCTGCTTCTGGATCAACTTCAACAGAATAGGTCCCTTTAGAATACATTATATTTATAAAGTTTAATTCCTCCGACACATGTATTAGATAATGCCTTGAGCAACTAAAGATGGTGATTTTCTTGTCAAGAAAAATCCACAGAGAAAAAGAGAAGGTGAAACTGCAGTAACACCCCTTTCTAAAATCTTGATTGTCCTCAAGGCTTTGCTATAGATACCCTTGGCAAGAAGTGTGCATAAAATTGTCAAAACACAGTGGTTTGTTAGGTAGATAATAGGATCTTTGATTTTACACACTGCAAAACTTCAGAGTTCGTGTAATATCATGGTATGATGGGGCATACTCTGACAATTAATTTTGCTCACAACTTATAGAAACTTCCCCTATGGTACTAGTATCTCACTAATTATGTTCAGGCAGCAATAAAACAACAAATGTCCAACCCTTTTAACAGGCAACCTTTGGAAAAATATGAACCATTGTTTTAATTATGACCTGTTCTGTCTTGAGACACATCTGCCTTTAGAGGGCAGGAAAAAACTGTAGTCAGGTATTTTCTTAGGCATACTTAGGTAATTATGTGCCTTCTTTATAAACTTTACTACCAGATGACAATTCTTTGCCATGGCCTTCCTTTGTCACAACCTTTTTCAAACTTAACTTTGCTATTAATAGTTGATTTGGTTCTCTTTTATTTCACTCATATTGATTTTATATCCTGCCTCCATCTCAAAAACTATGGCTTTGATAGAAAACTATGGTTCATGGATAGAAAGAACCCATACACAACTGTGGATATCTGTATGGATATGTACGAGATGCATATGGAATTCGTATGTGGTGCATATCATTGGATATGTATCAAATATTTGAACAAATACATATGAATGTATTTGTATCAAATGTCCAGACATTCATTTTTCCTTATTTGGACAAATTCATTTTTAATATTTGATTCATTATGAATGTCGAAAATCGCATTTGTGTACACCCCTGTTCCATAAGGCCCATGTATTATGGGTAAACAACTGAACTGGGGAAGTAGAAGAAGCTCCTTTTATTTTAGATTCCCAGTGGCCTGTCTCATTCTGGGGCTCCAGCAGTCACAAACTAGCTAAAACGTTATCTCTCTTTCTCAAAACTAAAGCTTAGTGCTTTTAGTTTGACAAGACCTGTGCGTGCCACGGCTTCACTTTCTGCCAACTGTTCTCCTGCTTGCCCCCTTCCATTCCCCCCCCCCCCATATCTTTAAAATTTAAGTTGGAAGGGACACGTGCCATTGTGCTGAGCTGCAGAAAGCACGGAACAAGCATGTGCTTATTTTTAGTTTGTAGTGGGTAAAAGCTTTCAGGGTTGTTTCAAATAGTTAGTGTCATTTCAAATGTTTATCCAAGCAGGAAGACTTACTTACTTTTCAATTAACTTCACAACGGCTGAAAGGAATCATTAATGACTTTTATTGCCAGACAGTTTACTGAGAATATGTGCTCATTTCTTTCAGCAGTCTCTTTGCATTAACTCCTGCTTCAGTCTGGCGGGGGTGGTGGTGGTGGTGGGTGCGTACAAACTTGCCACCCTGGGGCAGGTGCCCATCACCAAAGGACCTTTTTGCCTTTAGGAAGCTGCCACTGAGGACAACAAGAGTCATTAGCATTGCTCCATGTGTGTGACTACACTTGATCAGGGCTACTACCCATTGCTCTACAGCCATACTTGTATACCTAAGAGTAGCTAAATTTCCCATAGGCATTGGGAGAAACCCCAGTTTCTGTAATCATGGGCAGAGGAAAGGATGGTTTTAGATTCAAGGGGAGATGGCCCTGGGGAGTGACTGTTAGATATTTAATAGATATCTAGCTGGAGAGGTCTAGTGCTGGGGTCCTTCAGGATTTTAATTGTTAAAGCGATATTAGCTGGGATCGTTCAGGACTTTATAGTTTCCATGACACCTATAGGGCTATCTCAAAATGATCTAACACAACTGGACAGATGATGTAGACACAGTGTTGGTTATTGATCAGAGTGAAGGTGGAAGTATTTTCTTTGTGCACTGTGTCATGGATAGACCCTCCAACATTTTAGATTTAAGGTCTCTGTTGCTTGCTCTGTGGTGGGATTGGGAACTATTTAGAATTTCCAATCCTGGAGACTACCGGATCCAGCTGGTTTCTAGCGTACTCCATTTGGTATGATCCCCTTTCCCTTTGTGCAGTTTGTTTGGCTCTGTGGTCTACTACACCAAAGCTGAAGTTGAAGAAACAAATAGGCAGCCAGAACACACATGGAGGAAGGATTCTGATGAACTCATCTAAAACCTGGTTGCCTCCAGACTTGTGGAATAAATCCAAAGTTAGAAGTAAAAGTGCAGCTCTCCTGCTGCACAATGACTGGCTGTCCTGACTAAAAAGCAGCTCCGTAGGTTCCTCCTTGGAAGCTGCGAGAGCTGAGTTGGTGCATGAGGTCACATGGGCTGAGGCAGCCAATCAGAACTGAGCTGCCCTTCTTACTCTTCATCTCTTTTTACTGCTTGAATCTTCTTTATACTGTGCAAAAGTGTTCTCTTACCAGCATTAAGGTAAGCATGCAGTAGCGATCCAATAATGTGCCGCAACGACAGTTCATGGATTGTCGTGTGTGACACCTGGATCGCGACTGCGCATTCCGTTGCGCAGTATAAACAAGTCTCGGCACAACCTCTGTTGTGGTGGAAGCAACAGAGAGTAATTTATATTATATCCCTTCTACACCCTGTGATTTTCTAAGTTGTTCAGAGTCTCTTACCAAAATCACCTTGCTCTTATGGGTTAGCTTCTCTGGATGCAGATCTCCCCCTTGGCAGTGGGACCCATAATTTGGCTCAGCAGTCATTACTGCTGCCACTGACCTTGGCAGAAGAGGTGTGTTGGGGTCATGAAGGGAGTACATTAAATAAGGTCAGCATTCCAACCAATACTGAGAGCAGTAATCCAGCCAATACAACTACCAGTAAATCTGTACCACTGGAAGAGTTGTCACAGGTACATATTTCCCATTCTTAGAGGCAGAGAGGCAGTAGCTCCACTGAGCTGGATAGCTTGAGACTTTGCATGTGGGGACAGGTCAACTCTCATTCACACCACAGGATTGCCAAGCAATGAGAAATAAAATCTTACCATCACCATTGCCAAGACCTCCATTTTGTTCACTGCTGGCAAGTGGATCTGTACCCAGACTCGTAACAGAATGGCTAAAAGCTTCCTTATCTGAAGGCTGCAAAACAAATGCACGAAAAACTTATTATTTGAACACGTCGAGAATAAGTTACTAGTCGACAATAATAATTATGGCTGAAGGCTTATTTTGCAGTCGTAATTGCACCTGCATGTAATGTAGTGCAAATAAATACTCCTGGTTTATAAGGCAGGATATATCCATGCCCTAATGTTTATGGTGCATGTGGGTCTGCTGGCATGTAAAATGTAGAATGAACAAGTATTCTATGTTCAGTTGCCCAGTTGCACTAAAAATCTCTTTAAAAGATAAACCAATGAATAACGAGAATGAGAATGGGAGTCAATATGGCATGGCAGGAGTTAGACTAGAACCTGAACAGGATTGAAATTCTAATTTCGACGTGAAACTGTCTAAGCAACCTTGGGCCAATCAATGATAGAGTGGTTGTGATAATAAAGTTAGAAGGAAAACAATGCCCGTTGCTATGAGCTTCTTGGAGGAATGGCAAGATATGAGTGAAATGATGAATAATAAATATAAATATACGGGTGTTTTACCACATTCATCAGATTTTCATGGTCCCCATTCTGGTGTTTGGGCCTCTTCTCCCTTTAATGCAAATAAACATGTAGCTTCATTGTTAAGATGATTATGACTCAATATCAATCTACAGTTTACATCTCAATTAATAATATTGAGAATTCTGAACTCAGACCAACTAAAATGCCTTTGAAATTAGCTGGACATTCTATACATAAATTGACCCAATATTTACAGAAGGATTCAAACGTTACTAACTTGATGTCTGGGCTACAAAAACAAATGTTTAACCTTAGAGTTCCATTTTGTCCTGTTGATCAAAAGAGGATTTCAGGAACCCAAAGGATTAAGGGAGACATTGTATCCAGCTTGTGGAAGCTTATCTATGCGTCTATATCAAAATTCCATTCTCATGGCACTTTTGAGATTCCCAAAAGAATCTCAAAATTAGTTTTTCTTTGTTTTTGTTTTAAACCCTAAGTGGACAGTAGGGGAAGATAAAGAATGCCAGCACAAATAGGGAATTGAATGCTTTATTTATGGCAGAACTACATTCTTTAATTTTTTTTCTTAACCGTTCAGTTGTTCTCTTGCTTTCAAGGTTTGATATATACCTTTTCAAATGTTTGTTTAATGGAACAACTGAAGTTTTGAATTAGAACTTTTTTGCTGTCTAATGGCAGTGTCTCACTATTTGAAATTGTTTATTATAGGGCTACACATCTCTAGCCATAAAAATCCTTGTAAACACACACAAACTGCATGGACGGTTCCCTGATATCTTAAAGAAACTTAATACATTTGCAAAGCTGCCTCCCTTTTGCCTCCAGAATTATACACAGCCTTTTTAGTCTTAAAATGGCACAGTCTTGACCCACTTATTCCTAGTGACTTAGGGCAGCATGGGTCTGGGAGTGGTGGTAGAAGGAAGGCTGAGGGAACCCCACTTTTCTTACGCATTTAAGGGGACTCAAAGCGGCTGACAAAGCTTTCTGTTCTTCTACCCACAAAAGAACACCTGTGAGGTAGGTGGGGTCGTGAGAACTCAGAAGAGCTGTGACTAGCCCAAGGTCACCCAGCTGGCCTCATGGAGGAGGGTGGAATCAAACCTGGCATTCCCAAATAAGGGTCTGGCTCCCTAACCACTAGAGACATAGTTATTGTTTTAGCTAATTTACTTCCATCTGTTTCATATCAATTTTATTGTGACCCCTTCTGAGATCTTCAGGTATAGGATGGGAGAGAAATATAAATAAATGAAACATGGTTAGCTTCCACCTTGCTGTAAATCTCCTTTTGATATCCCACTTGTGGAGTTTTGGTGGCCATGTGGATATCTGGTGTTAATTCCCAGGAAACGGACATATAGAAGGCTAAGAATACTTTCTCCTCAAATCCTCTTCAGCCTGGAACTTGGGTTGGGTACTGCCAGCAGCGTGGTGCCTAATAATAATTAGCACCCTTGCTCAAAAAGAATACACAACTACATTTTGGAGTGAAGTTCCTGGTAAGAAATGTTTTGCAAATGTTCTTACAAATTTACAAGTAAAAAGATGTTTAGCCTTCAGTGATATGTGCATTTTACCAAAACCAGTAGAAAAGATGTCTCTGGATTGCTTCCATAAAAGCAAACATTCCCCTCTATGGAATGAAGAAGGAGAATTCATACAGCAAGATGAGTGATTAATCCTAAGGCTAGCTGCACCAACAAATATGTACTTTGTTTGTGCCCACATCATTGTACAACTGTAGTGCCGTTCTCAACGGAATACCATATAAGCGACAAGCTATTACAAATATACAGAGGCACCAGAGTCCCTTTCATGAGACAGGATATTTACATTTTTACACTTCAGTTGAAATCAGTGGCAAATCCCACATCAGCTGTAGCTGTACTTTTAAAAATGCATTTCACTGAGAGCAGACTAATTATGCCATTTGAAGCTTATGATGCTGTCCATGCAATACACAATATGGTTCATGTTGGCAGTTACTAATTTGCTCCCTGGAGCTTTTTCTGGACAAAGCATCTGTTTTTTAATGTCATCAATTATTATATCAAGAACATTTTTGTGTCTCTTCTAGGAAGGAAGGGATTTAGTTTAATTATGTTTCTCAGCAAGTACCTACTGGATGAATACTCTGATACCTCATCTAGCTTAACAATATGCTTAATTATTAAAGTATGATTGTCAGGTAATGTCTGGCATTAGAATTTGGCATAGCTTGTTAAAAATACCCAGCAGACTGATTTGTAGAAAAGTTCTTCACTTGCCTCTTTTTGGAAATGTCTTAGAGACTACAGGGATGCAAAATGCAAAAACAACAACAAACCTTGTTTAAGACATATAATATCTGACACAGATCCAATTTAGCTCATGCTTCATATCCTTTCCTTTACAGAAATTTGTAAAGCTGCATAGATTTAAGGATAAGTGCGAAGCTATTCACAGTACAGATTTGATCTAATCAGACATAGGTTTTCTTCTTTGAATCATAAACAATGCAAAGTGGGGGCATTATTAATATGTATCAAGCATCTATAGGCTAGTCACGTTCAAAAGAAAATTGATTAATGCTATTTTTGTTTTTATGATGGAATGTCTATACTGCCTTCACCATATTTCAGGGTGTACAAGATAAAACAAAAAAACACAGAGTAGAATGATCAGAAACAAAATAAAACAATAAAATAACTAAAATTACAAGAATGAATGCAATAAAACAGTAACAAAGATACTAAGTGACATACAGTATATTCTGGCGTATAAGGGTGTTTTTCCACTGTCACTAGAAGTACCCATTAAGTACCCATTAATGGGTACAAAAATGCCATTTCGTACCCATTAATGGGTACTTAATGGGTACTTTTAGTGACAGTGGAAAAACACCCTAAGACTACTTTTTAACCCAGGAAAATCCTCTCAAAAGTCAGGGGTCATCTTATATCCCAAACTCTATATTTTAGCTGGAAAAGTTGGGGTTGTCTTATACGCCCAGTCGTCTTATATGCCGGAATATACGGGTAATTTCTAAATATTGGGGTGATGAAATTAATTCTACCAGGCACCTAAAAATGTCAGGAGAGGAACTCGTAAAGCTTCCCTGAGAGGTTGTTCCATAGAAGGGGGGTCATTACTGAGGCTGTGATCAGACACAGCAAAAAAGGTACCCCTGAGGTGGGATTGTTCACACATGAGGCTGTTCCCCCCCCCCCCATCCAGGTCCTAAACATTATGTGCTAGAAAATGTGGATAATAGAAGGCTTGGGAATATGAGGACCATACACAGTCTCTCTGAAGCAACTCTGAGGCACACCTTTTGTTACATCTGAACACAGCCTAAGAAAGCACTTTTCCAAGCAACTAGGAGTATAGCTAGAAGGGCTTCTCCTGATGATCTCAGCAGGCTGGTCTATATGGGAGGAGAAACAGAAATTAAAACTAAAGTATATTCTAC
Organism: Aspidoscelis tigris stejnegeri; assembly: GCA_023333525.1. Taxonomy (NCBI): domain Eukaryota; kingdom Metazoa; phylum Chordata; class Lepidosauria; order Squamata; family Teiidae; genus Aspidoscelis; species Aspidoscelis tigris. The sequence continues at coordinate 34,572,084 of JALMGA010000004.1, read as the reverse complement.
TATAAAATATAATGATCTTTCCATCAGTATAGAAGGGTAGGGGATGCGTGACCCTCTAAAACTGCTGAACTGCGGCTTTCAATAACTTTAGCAGGCATGATTAGTAGTAAGGGATCCGGCCTGTAGCCAGCTGCACAGGGTCTACAGTTTTGGGAGTGAATGAGTAATATGTCACATTGGTGGATTAAAAATTCTGAAGGGGACAAAAAATTTGGGGGGACTGTCCCCTCTGTGCTCCCTGTCTATGGGCCTGCAAGGGATGGTGGGACTTGTAGTTCAGTAGTATCTAGAAGAATGTATTACCTACAGTAGCACTAGTGTTTTTCAAATTTTTTAATTGAAATGATTCTATTACACACATTTGTGAGGAAATAGACAGGATTTTTTCCACCTCCTCACTATTATTGCTTCTAACAGAACTCATATAGTTTATTTATTTGTATTTCTATTCCACTGAAGGCAGGTTACAAAACCAAATTCTCTTGAGATAATTTTTTCTCAGCCATTGATGCAGACAACTTCTCTAAGTGTAGCAAAATGCAGACCAGAAACTACAGCCAATGTGAAGGAGTATAATCTTTAGATGACACAGTAAGTAGAGTCCAAGAGACAAAACTGACATCAAAATCTATGTTGTCTTATCCTGAAACAATACAGGAAATCTAGCACTGCAGGACATTTTATATGTATCTATTTAGCCTTTCTTTATACATCTCTGAGGAATCTAACTTCTGCATTCTATTTAAGGGTTTTTTCCCCACTAACACGAAGTACCCATTGGGCTCAGAGCAGGAAGACCCCATTTCCACGACAGACCCCATTAGAGCCACATTTGTTTCCACCTGTTCTATGGAAATCCAGATTAAATGGTCCTGTAGACCCCATTAAAGGGGTCTACAATGGTGTCTTCAAGCACCAAATCCGGATTATACGGAGTGCATTTCCACCACAATTGGGCAATGGGGTTTGGGGGTGCCTCGAAACCTGAAGCTCTGAAGCTTGTACGTAATCTCCAAAGGTGACTCCGAAGGAAACTCTGGAGAATGGCACAGGCTTCGAAGATGACCCGTCAGAGCAATGCCATTTCTACAGATTTTGTCGAAAGCTCCAGAGAATCTCTGGAGCGATGCCACAATCTTAGAAGATTCTTCAGCACTGCTCCAGAGGATCTTTGAAGAATCACTGGAGCGTCTACAGAGTTTGCACCCCCCCCCGTGGCGTCCCCCCAAAAACATGGCGTGACAGGCAGGCCCCATGGGAGTAGATTTAGATTCACCACATGGGTGTTCCAGCATTTCCACTATGAGCATGCTAACACCCATTGCTATTGGGTGCTACACCACCCGTGGAGACGCATCAGGTACCTCCTTAGATCTGGATCTACTAAATCCGGATTAGTTGAAGCACCTTCCTTAGATCCAGATCATCATAGATCTGGATTAAGGGAGGTAAGTAGACCACCCCACCCCCATGATAACATTCTACATTCTTGTGACTTTGGATGGCAACCTGAGAGGTCCAACAGCATATTGCATGCCTTTGTTTTCATTGCATTCTTACTGACTAATATCTTACCTATCGCAGCTAGAGCAGAAAAAGATGAGAAAACTGAAGAGCAAAAGCATTGTTATGGTTGTTAAGCCACCCCATATGATGACATGAAGGAGTCCTGCACTCAGGAAGTTCCCATCAGGTGTCATGTTGGAAGCAGAAGGTGAAGTTGCTGCTGCTGCTAAGACTTGGAGCAGTCAGTCCCCACAAGATGTTGGCATTGAGGTTTTCTACCTGTGGGAGAAAAGGAGAAATCAGGCACACATTTCTATAAAGACTATTTTATTTGTGTGAAAGTAGAACTTTAATCTTATTGAAATGTTATTAACATTTCAGCTGAGTTATGACTAGACAACAGAAAGCTTTAGCTCAAGATCTGAGCTGAGCATCATGGAATCAAGTGGTAATAATTACAGTCTCTTTATGATTTCACAGTATTGAGAGAATGGCACTGCTTCCCATAGTCTTAGGGCTTTTAAAATTATTATTATTCAACAATGAGCTCCAGAACTATCAAACTTAGGAAAAGCATAACATACTGTGGTGTCTTCAATCACTGCCTAGAAGCAAGTATTCAATGTATAGTACTAGGAGAGGATAGATTCTTAAAGAAATCCACCAGTACTGTCTCTGGCCTGAACTATACCAATTTGGCATCTCTCACCAGTCCTTATAAGCCATGTGGCCTAGTTGAAAATGAGCAGTCTGTCAAAAAACTCTAGCTCACTTTGGTAGTCCATTCACAGGCCATAAGACTGGATTCTGTGCAATATTCAAAGAAAGATCTAAGCTTTCCCCTGCTTTTATTATTAATTATTATTATTAAAATAATTCCTCCAAACAGCCCAGTTAGCATAATCCTGGGATCCAGCAATACGCAGGACTTGGGACCTATGAATCCATTCCTGGGAATCAGGGGCTACTGGATCTGAAATGGGCAGGCAATGCTCCATTGAGCAAAATACCAATGATCTGGGGCCAAACCTTCACAAGGGCCTTTCTCTGAGTTTGAGAAATCAATAGCTCAGGGATCACATGAGGCAGGCTGCAAAGCATTAAGAGAATGGTCTATACTTAGGAACTGGCTTTTGAAGAGATTCAGCTGTCCAAAAAGAGGATACAACTAAGATATCTGAATTCTCCTATAGAAGGTGGCTTGCCACTGAAAGCTAGCCACTGGAAGATTGTGATCAAAGCATGTTGTTGAGCTCATGTCCTGCTCATGTGAGAACAGGCTGCTGACTAGGGTGTCTCCTGACATGATTCTCCCATTATATTGGGAATGTCACACATCTCTCACTTTCCCAATACAGTCCCAGGTTAGTAGACCAAAAATCCAATCTATTGGTATTATGGGAAATCCGGAAGCAATGCTGGATTTCCCATACTCCTGATTGTTTACCTCCATCTACTGGCTCCTTGTGTTCTTCCTGCTCCTGAATGTTAGCAAAACACAGGAACAAAACAAAGGGAAGTTGGTGGGTGCTTAGCTAGCATCTAGTGTGTGGAATAGGAACAGCAATGCAAGGAGTTGGCAGACAGAGATTGCTTACTCCCACCTGGCAGGGGCAGTGAGAGGCAATTTCAGGACCTAAAGAAGGCCCCACAATTACCTCCTGCTGTCTGGAGCCCCCCTAGGCAAGCCAGTGATAGGATCCTGCAGATTGTCTCTTACGTTCTCAACTTCTCAAGACTCAATGGATGCTCCAGCTCATTTTCTCACTTAGAACTCTCCAAGGTGCTGCAACACTGGAACTGTTTTCAGATACAATACCAGCAGGAGGCAAATCAAGACAAAGCAGCTAGGACTTTTTGTCAAAGCTTCTCTGGAACTGTATGATGACATAGTGTCATTTTAGGTATGCAAAAGTAAATAGAAAGGGTAGCGGTCCCTTCAAATGTTACTTTAATCCAACAATGCACCTGGCATACCATCATGTCACAATGCAGTTTCATTCACCGTAGGTATTAGGACTGAAGCTGAGAGATTTTCTTAAGGAGACCTAATGGGTGATACGGGGGCGGGGGGGGGGGGAGTATTTTATGGGACTAGACCCAAATAAAATTGGTGACGCTTACACCACAGGAATTAATAAGTTTGTCATTTACATTTTTCATATTGCTCATCTGCATTGTAATGCCTTACTGAGTTCATGGGATTTACCTAAAATGGTAAATTTACCAACTAATAGTTTTCTAGTATTAATAAAAGCTGACAAAAAACCAGGATTATTCATTTGAAAAACAAATACATCTCTGGGATTCCAGATTAAAGAAACACAAAAGGAAAATGCTACCCTTTAAGATATATCGGTACAAGCCAGTTTGGGCCCCAAATATCTAAAGGAACGCCTTCTCCCATACCGACCTGCCCGTGCCTTAAGATCCAACAATGAGGCCCTCCTGGTCATCCCGCCACCTTCAGTAATGAGGTTGGTGGGCACCCAGGAGAGAGCTTTTTCGGCGGTGGCCCCGAGACTATGGAATGGCCTCCCCCTTGAGGTGCGCCATGCCCCTTCCTTATATTTATTTAGGAGGGCTGTAAAGACTTATCTTTTTGCCTTGGCCTTTGGGTGAGGCTCTATTCTCCCTCCCCAGTTATAATGATACCATTATTAACGTCCTAGGGAATGCCTGGTTTTAATTTGTTGAATTTTTAAGGGTTTTAACCGTGCATCTTGCTTTTAATCTGTATTTTTCATTTTAATCTGTATCTGTTTGAATGTGTATCCTGTTTTAATTTGTTTTAATCTGTTGTTACCCGCCCAGAGACCTTCGGGTATGGGGCGGGATAGAAATGTAAATAAATAAATAAAATAAAATAAAATAAAATAAAATAAAATAAAATAAAATAAAATAAATAAAGAAATAAATAAATAAATAAATAAATAAATAAATAAATCTCTGCAAGCGAGTCAAGTTTTGAAAATCTAGCTTCCCAGACTCACACCTCAAATATAAAAAACATTTGTTTTAAAGCCACATTATATTTATTCAGCACAGTGTTTTGTTTAGCCCTCCAAATAATTTTATTAACATTTCAACAAATATAACTTCTACAATAAAAATCCACATATTAATATATCATATAATTCTTAATCTAAAAAAACTGTTATATTCTCAACATAAACAAGTATAAACAACATAAACCTTTTTTTTGGATTACTTAATTTTTTTAAAAAAGAGAACAAGTTGAAGTTACACCTTAATTATACTACTATCTATGCAATATGAAGGAGCAGAGATGTTCCTCTACAGCAGTGGTTCTCAACCTTCCTAATGCCGCGACCCCTTAATGGAGTTCCTCATGTTGTGGAGACCCCCAACCATGGGGTCGGCGCAGCTGGGAGGTGGGAGGGAAGGGCAGTGGGAGACTCATCGCGACCCCTCTGAAAGGGTAGTTCGACAGCATATAGTCAGTTCAGAAGAGGCTGCCATGGATCCAAGAGGAATGATTTAGGGAATATAGCACCATTATGGTGCCACTATAAAGGGCTTGCCATACATATCTGTGGCAATCCCGCCAAAGCCCTGAAATATCCCCCCTAAAATGTACTAAAAACTATTGCTGAAAAACTCAGCGTTGATGGTGGGTTTTCCAGCAATAGCACTTTTCTTACCCTGGGAATGGAGCTGCCATCATAGCTCCATCCGTCTTGCATGTGTGGAGGCTGAAACAGATGGCTGCACATGTGTGGTGGTGGGGAAGCATGCTTTTGGGTATTCAGTCCTGGTCAAATACCTGAATGCGCATGTCACAAGAATGTGCAAAGACAGTGCTGTGGCTGTGGCTATGGCTATTTAGCTAGCAAACAATTACGCTGGGGAGGCAATGCTCCACATTGTCGCCTCCTAGCGTGTCTGGAGGCAGCCTCAGGCTAAAATATTAGTACTTCAGAGAAAGCACTGATTCATTCATTTGTTTGGCTGCATTGATCTGTTTGGCCACCAACAGCATATAATTTAATAACATTTGATTTTTGAGGAGTTTATTCTCATTCTTCAATACAGTTCTTTAGTGGGTACCTATGGTACTTCAGCACAATGTTTTAAAAGCTGATTTGAGATGTTCCTTGGGCCTCAGATACTGTTGTCCCTCATTATTTGTGGCTTAATTACTGCAAATATTATGGAGCTCTGACTGCACTCATAAATTAGAGCAACTCTTGTTTTATTTTTATTGCAATTATTTTATATGGGAGCCTCCTCTTTATGAATACACATTGCAGACTCCTCTAGTGATTTCGGAAAGGAAGAAAAATGCTTTCCTACAAGCTTTAGTTCACATTGCCCCTGATTTTGTATACTTCTACCACATTCCTTTTCACATTCCTGGCCAAAATAAAATATTCTCCCAAGATTACAAGCTTTTCTCCAGTGGAGCTCCTCTAGCCACTTAATCACTTTACTTGCCTTCTTTTGAACCTTGTGCAACCCTACTGTATCCCTTCTGAGATATGACAGTAGCATCATTGTGCAAGAGCAATATAAATATTTTCCCAGCAGCCTGCTCCCTTGCCATGGTGAGCTATTCCTGGAGGGCTTCCTAGAATGGATAGGACACGGTGGAGACAGTGGACTTAACATGATCTACTTAAGAAAGGAAATGCAACCCACTCCAGAATTTTGCTAACTAAACCCCATGGAGAATAGCAACCAGTAGTATGTCAAGGTGGTGTCAGAAGATGAGCATCCAGGTCATATAGTCCCACAGAGCTACAGGGGAAGGACAGAGAACAAGCAATGCCATAGCTATTCTTATGGCTGGATCAAAACTGAAAGGATGTCCAGCTGGGGATGTATCTGAACCAAGGTAAATCTGAGGCAGCTAAAACACCAAGATATCAAGATTTAAACTCTCCATCTTAGGAATCACTGAACTAAAATAGACAGGAATGAGCTATTTCCCATCAGATGTTCACCAGACTTCTAAGAGGCAAGTTAGAGAATGAATGAGGAAAGTCCCAGGAAAATCTTTTCGTTCTTTTATGCCTATAATGTGTGAAGTTTATTTATTTATTTGCATTTTTTCCCACCCTATACCCAAAAGTCTCAGGTCGGGTTACAACATATAAAAAGAATACACTAAAATCAATAACATATTAAACATATTAAAACCATGCTAGTGTCTGAATGTGAGGAGTAAAAAGCTGTTCCTTTACTTAACCGAAGGCCAGGGTAAAAAGGTGCCTCTTCATAGCTCATCTAAACAAATAGAGTGAAGGTGCCTGATGCACCTCAGGAGGGAAACTATTCCACAGTCTCGGAGCCACCACTGAAAAGGCCTTATCCGGGGTACCCACCCTTTTTGCTGCTGTCAGTGGCAGTACCACCAGGACTCAGATCACCTGATTAACAGAGATAATGGAATCACAAACTGAAAATATTAATATAATTAGACACAACACTATACTTTTTAAACAAACTACTCTTTTAGAAAGAATTGATCTAAACGATTCAAAAGATTTTGCAGTTTCAAATTAAGTTTCTCTCTAAAATAATTCTATTTAGCTTGGTACACTACTTTAAAACATGCTTCTGACTGCAAAAGCTTGTACTAGCTAAAAAACTGTTAAGTTTTGGTACGAGAAGTGTGAACTTAAGCAAAATTCTCTAGTGATCTTCAATAATAGGCTTATGCCTGATCAGTTACCACAAAACAATTGTTCCAAAATTGGCCAGAAGGTGGCAGTATTACACTACTATTATTTCCAGTATTTCCCCTTTTTTATACAGACAACACATGAAATCTTAAGTCACTGTTTACACCTGTAATTAACTTTTCACAAACATTTCAGTACGATTTAATTGCAAGCCATCTGGGTTAATGCTGCAAATTAGGCTAAGGCAATTTCACACCTACGTTTTCTTATATTAAGATTGTTTACCCAGGATAAGGAAAAAAACATGAGTGCGCATGGGTTTAATATTGTGGGTCTATTGCCGTTTGCAAAAGGCCTTTTGAAATTCTTCCTCTAATTTACGAAGAGAAGGTGAAAGGGAAGGATTTTTTTAAAAAAGTTCCTGAGAAGCTGACCACTGGTAATAACTAAGGGCTGGTTCCTCCCCACTTTCTTAAGGTCTGGGGACTGTGAAAAACAACATTCTAGGGCTGCCTCCAGACGTGGCCACATATTTCCCTAGGACAGTGATGGCCAACCTATGACACGCGTGTCACAAGTGACACGCCAAGCCCTTTTGGGTGACACACATGGTCACCTTGGCACCGGGGCGTGTAGTGCTTGCTTGTTCTTGAACTGTACGAAATAGCAACTTTCAATTGAAGATTTAGCAAACGAAATTCAGCAACAAAAGTCACTAATGTAAAGAATTATTTGTTTTTGCTTTTAATAAAATACATATATCAAAAATATAACTTTTTTACTAGTGCTACAAATATCACAGAATTATGCATATTTCTAGATGTGACACAGCACCCGAGTTAAGCTAGGTTTTCTTGCAAATTTTGACACACTGAGCTCAAAAGGTTCACCATCACTGCCCTAGGAAGTGATAATGCTGGGTTTTGAGTCCAAGCCATTACCACTTCCAAGCTTGACAGCACCATGGCCGGTTTTTGCATGTTATGGGATGCTCGCAGTGAAGTGTTCAGCTGGTGCTGAATTCCTGGAAGTGCGTGACCCCCCCACCACGGTGCATTCGTGGCTGTCGCCTTTGGTCTCTATGCATGCACAGTGGATGGAGCAACAACTGCTGCTCCGTCCCCTCAGTGTGTGCAAGCTGACCCAGCTAAATGCAGTGACTTATATATGCATTAGCAGAGGCGGCTTGCAGTTTCCAGGGAAGGTGAGTGCAGGTGCAGCTTGGGGGATCGATGGCTTCAAAAACATGTGCTTCCCCTTGGGCAATTCCTGCATTGGCGCACCTCTGTGGCCAGCGTTCACCCCTCCTGCCCCTGCGCCCGGCCAGGTTGGTAAGACATTGGCTGCCACTATGCACTCGTTAACCTTGAATAAAAGCAAGCATGAAAGAGAAAGGGACAATGGAACCAGGTTCTCAGCTGCTGGGTAGGGTGTGACTGGGAACATGGATTGTAGTGGGAGCTCTCAGTGTAGCACTGATGCACCACCTAATCCCCCTCTGATCAAATCCAGTGCCCGCAGATCTGTTTTTCTTAAGATGTACTTTTTGTGTGTGCACAGCAGCACAAAATCAATTGGACTTCAGATATGAATGGCACTTTGCATTGTATTGTATTTATTAATTTTTATACTGCCCTACACTGATGTCAGCAGTGAACAGATAAAATGGTATAATACAAAACAATTAAAAGAGAAGACAAATAAAATTAAGCACCAGCTACAGAAATAGAATCCAATTAAAAGTAACTTCATAAGGAGGATAAGTAGCTAAGCAGAAGCCTGGCTTAGGAGAAATGTTTTAACTAAAAATTGGAAGGTAAACAATGAGGAGGTATGATGTATCCCTGGGGGAAAACCATTTCAAAGCTTGGGGGCCACCACAGAGAAAGTCCTTTCTTTAGGCAGCAACCCAGCAACCTTGTAGAGGGATATTTCCAAGAAGGTATTGTTAGAAGATCTTAGTTGATGAGTGGGCCTGTAGGAGAGAAGGGCTCATGCAGTTGGCACCCCCAAAAATTGCCTTTCTGGTCACCTATTTATGATATGGAAGCTAAATAATAAAGAAAAAATTCACAGTTGTGATGAGAGGCCAATTGTTTAAATTGGAGCAATGGCAGAAAATGTGGAAATGGAAAACAGAAAGAGCCTCAACTATTTGTCTGTTTCAAGCCAACCTAACGGTAATAACTGACACCAGAAGAGGTAGCAAAGTCATCAGACTCTTTCACTTCTAGTTTAGGATTCAGGTAATCTCTTTACCATCCTTCACTACAGTTTCAGGGAAGTTCACAAATGAATAAAACAACATAAAATCTCCTGAATCTTTCAGCGTTGTTATTCTTCTGTTCTGTCTGGAGAGAAGCTTGCTCTCACCTCCTCGGGCCTTGTCAAAAAAATTTGGCTGGAAAGGTAATAGTAGAAACAGCCATAATAACAATATCTTCATGAGGAAGATAATGTTATGAAAACACAGATAAGAACAAATGACAATATGAAGTGGAATCAAGGCAGATCGGAAGACTCTAATTAAAAACTGGCAAAAGATAAATGAGTGATACAGGCATGCTTAAATTGCTAAAGCATCAGAATGCTGCAGTTTTTAGATCCAATGTACAATATTCAATGAACATGAATCAAGTTCAGTTGGCACGATGAATCCTGGATTTCCATCATGTACTTTATTCAGGCACAATCAGTCCCGGTTTTCCATCACTATGTTTTATGGCACAATACTAAGGTAAATGAGGCATGTATGCACCAGAAATTAAATGGCTATGTGAACATCAGAACAGACAGACACTGGTGTAATTAAATATACATATGCCTAGTTTTACTTTTCAGATAAGAGCTTTAAATCTGGTAGGTCATCAGTCCCTTCACTACTGTTCTCTCTTTTTTTCCCCATTGCTATCAGAGAGCTGCTGTTCATTCCTTTGTGAATATGTGATAATATCACCCAGAAAAATGAAAACTGACCATTACCAGTCTTTTTTTTTTTTAAACAGTATATTCTACTCAGGTGTTTTAGTCATTTTATCATCTAATAGCATTTCAGACATGGAGCTTCTTGTCTTCTTCTGAATTCCTAAATTCATCCTTTGACACCTCTTCCCTCAGTCCTGCAAAGGTACTCTCTGTCACTAAAATTTCAGGCAGTAAGGCAAAGCAGTTCCCAGATACGTTTTCGATGATTACGTTTTCTCACCACTCTCACACACTACATTGTCTTTTGGATTTTAAAATTATTATCAGAAACATGAATTCCTTCTCTGTCCCCACCTTTATGCTGTTTCCATGTGCTGTTTGATGGAGATTTCTGCCTCTTTTCTTCCTCAAATCACACAAGAGCTCAAAAAGATTCTTCTTATCATCTTACCCCTCTCTGTCACTTATTTAGAGCAGTGTTTTGACCACACATTCAAAATATTGAAATTCAGTGTTTCAGTCCAGCAGTAGTGATGCTTTGGCAATTGCTCAATTGCTGAATCAATCAATCAATCGAGTGGTTGTGACATCCACGAGGTTCAGGTAGTGTAGAAAGGTTAGGGTTAGCTCCAGTCCCAAGGCTGGAGAGGAGTTGACAAGGGGGGGGGGAGTGGACTAGAGACGAACCCCAAGGGAGGGGGAGATGCTCCTTTACCTCCACCCAATCAGAGATCACCAACAGCAGGGCGGAAAATCCATATAAGTCCACTGAGAGGGGAACAAAGGGTTTTCAGACAGCAGAACGATTTTGACTTAAAAGATACATTTCTTCTTGGTGCTCATTTTTCCAAGTGACCAAATGAATTGACTTCCAAGCTATATGCATTGACACTGCGCCTGGATGAGATTGTGCCGTCTGGAATTTTCACCTCAAGGCTGGGCCCATCACTGCCTTTTATAACGTGTTCAGAAAAGCCCAAAATGGACTCCTCAGGTTTCAGAGGAACAACATTACCTCTGAGTGTACACATTACAAACAGCTTTATTTGAAAAAGGCCCTTTCTGCACTGAGGGCACAGAAGAACCAGATCTCCCAATCTGGATCATGGGATGTGAGGGCCAGATGAGCACTGTCTTAATGGCCGGTGGTAATCTGGATCAATCCCCTACCATGGTGTTAACGTCACAGTTCCCCTTCTCTCCATTTGCTAGGAATGACAGTTCCTAGCGGTAGTGTGTGTGTGTATGATTTTCAGTGACTTCCAGATCACGGAGGCATGCCATCTGCACACCTCTGTGATCTGGATTGAGGCTCTGGGGCCAGATATTGTCTTTACAGGGGCTCTTTCTGGACTTGGCCTTATTCTGAAATATATTTTAAAATAGAGGCCTGTTATCTGCATGATAACCTTACCTGGAATCTGCCATGGTCTGCACTAGCATGTGAAAAGCAGGCCCCTATTCTGGGATATATTCCAGAATAAGGCCAAGTGCAGAAAGGTGCTGGATCTGGGCCTCTTGATCCAGATCTATCTCTGTCCCATGCAAACGGATCCAGACTAATGGGGGTGGGGCCACCATGAACCAGATTAATGTGCAGATGTGGAGGCCCTGGACCCAGATCAACACCCTAGGGCAATAATGGCCAAACCTCTCCTTGACAGGGCTGCGCTGAAGCTTTTCGACTTCCAAGCCAAAGACCAAATGTGGGAATGAAAGAATTCCTTTTGGGGGCATTAGAATACTCCAAGTTGTATTTTGTTAGTCAGAAAAAAAAGGTATAAATATCCTTTCTCTGCTGTCCTGCACTCTGGACTCTGTAAGCTAAGTCTAATGTCTCATTGTACTTTACTCTTTTGAAAAATGTCTTCTTTCACAGCACTTTGGGATTAAACGGTCCAAAACACTTCTTTCCAAAAAGAAGAAAGCATCATAACTGTATTTCACAGGAAAATAGGAGCTGATCAAGGAAAATAGGGTTTGAAAATGGAAGTATTACAAACATTACTTGGAAGTATTTCTAAAGTTTTCACTAACCATTTAATATCTAAAACAATCACCCTAGTTTACAGTTATTGCCCAATTATTGCATACTACTTTAACTTCCAGAGACCTTATAGGGTAGTAATCATAGGGACCCACTGAGATACAGGTAGAATGCTTCTAAAGGCCATTTGCAGGAAGCTTAGAGTAAGTGAAGGATTTGTCTTTGGCCTTCTGCTTGAGAATGCACAGAGGCAATAGATGGGCCATTGCATGAAACAGGATACTGGACTAGATGAGCTGTGGCCTGATCCAGCAGGGTTCCTCTTAGGTTTGTATTTCTTATGACTGTGGGGAACGAAGGCTGTTCTCCCAAGTACAATGGTAACACTAGGAAAAAATCCCCCAGAAACCTGAAAGACTATCTCCCTTCTGTACTGCCTTTCTGCCATGCAAATGGTGCTATGATTCTTTGGGAGGAAAAAATATACATTGATGCCTTTTTAGTGTGATCAGTGTGTGAAGAAGCAATAAAAATCCAGAAATGTGAGTGCTCTGCATGAAATGTGTTTTCAGTTGTGATATAAATTTTGGAATACTGACAGTTCTATAAAAAGAGTTAATACAATTTTAAAAAATATTGTCTGACAAAGCCCTTAATGGTATATAATTCCCCCCTGGTAATTAAAACCATTGAAAAGGCTTTAAAAGTATTGGAACATATATCCTTGCCATCTTTTACATGGCTTTTTATTCTGTTTCATCACCAGCACTACAGGTGCCATCCATTCTCAAGGTTATTTCTATTTTCCTGGCAAATATTCTCCTTGGGACATCCCATGCCAGTTAAGTCAAGCATAGTCTTTGCTTGGTTGTTTCCTAGAGACAACTGAGTAATAAACTCGTTGGTCCCTTAGGCTACAGAAATTACTTGTGGGAAAAGTATGTATGATTAAGACAATGGAAACTGTGCTCAACAAGTCAGAAGTCTTAAAATCTATAAATTAATCTCAGAAGAAAAAGAGACAAATCTAAACCACCATAAGGACTTATGGGCAACAGATATCCATATAGATATATCTCCATCACAGTGGCAAATGATCTGGACCAATAAATTCTCTTGCAGGAACATTCAATATTGCAGAGACCTGTATCTCCAAATCATCACCAGGTGGTATGCAACCCCGGTGTGGTTGAATCACATCTCACATTCCTATCCCAAAAAATGTTGGCACAGGTGTGGTATGACAGGTACATATACCCACCTTTTGTGGTTTTGCCCCACTATTAATAAGGTTTGGGTATTAATTCATCTTGAAACTGTTAAAATATTGAAAATACAAATTGAATTATCTTCAAATGTATTCATACTACATTTTACACCAAGAGATAAAATAACTAAAAACAAAGCTTTACTCCTGCATTTTATGTTGTTAGTAAGTAAAAAAGTAATTGCCAAAAATTGGAAATCGATAGGCACATTGACTCTCCAGACATGGTACGATAAGATTATAGAATATGCTATAAACAAGCTTATCACTTCTCAATATAATAAATATCTAGAAAGGAAGCTACACGTATTTAGAGGTATGGAAACCTTTATTTGATTTTTTGCAGTCTAATTTAGATGAATACACCATATCTGAGACAGCTATAAAATTTTTGCTGGAATGACTGAAAATAATAATAAGTTTCATCAAATACTTTATCTATCTTTAAACAGTTACCATAAATGTAGATTTACAAATGTGCAAAGACTAACATGGTGTGTATACAACCCAAGTTTGAAGTTTCTAGGTTTAAAAATCAAAACAGTTAAAGTTGTTGATTTATTATTCTTGAATTTGAAAATAAGTGGTATATATGATGTTACTATTTGAAATAAAAAAGAAGTCTTAAAATCTAAATGAATGATATGAAATGAAAAAATATTTTAAAATATTAAAATCTTTTTAAATATCTTTTTTTTAAAAAAAACTGAATACCGTTTATCATTTCTATTTTACTTTTCCATCCCAAATAAATTTCAAGATTGCTAATGACAAGATCATGCAGAACAGAAAGTCCACTCTATTATCAAAAATAACAATTTTAAAATGCATTGTAGGCAGTCAGAGCCACATCAAGAAAAAAGGGGCAGCGTTTTATGCCCCTCATACATTGTAGTTTTGTTCCCCTAAGCCACTGTGTTATGCGAAGCATGATAGGAGAACTCATGTACTCACTGGCTTCTGTAACCACCAGTTTTCAATTACTACTGTGTAAAGACTAGGATAACAGTAGAAAAATGCACTATACAAGAGACAAGTGTATTATTCACTGAAGAATTCCATTTAAACAAAATTTTGTACTAGAAGTCCTTTCTGCACTGGGCCTTATTCCAGATTAAATCCTGGAATAGAGACTTCCCATCTGCCTGCTACTTTGTTTTAAGAAGGAAATGTGGTGAAGTTACGGGGAGTGGGTAAAGACACCGAGGGCATAAAAGGTGGGAAAGCCCAACAGAGGCAGGGAAGCAAAACTAACAAGATATACAGTGGTTGCATCCCCAAACAACTTATTTGCCTCTCTATTGTCCCTCTATTGTCCCTCTATTCCAACAGACTTTAAAAGTGCAGTTCAATTCTGGAATAAGCGTCCCCATGAGGTTCAGTAAAACTTGCATTTTAAACGCAACTACCATCCCCAAGGAAGCGTGTTTTGTTTGTCCACATCTTTTTCTCCCTGCCCCCTCTCTGCTTGATAGGGTGCTGGCAGGAACGGGGAGGGACTGCGATCTGCGTGGCCACAACCAGGGAGACAACCCCCAACAAGTCCGAAAGAAAAATAGCCATATTTACAAGTTCTCTGTTCGCCTCCCCTGCCTGCAAAACCCACCAGAAACATTTATCACTTTGGGATCCAGAGCTTGCTTCCTAAGATAGTGATTTCACTGTAAAAATCCACCCGTACAGCAGCTGTAGCAATCCACCCACTTCACACCTGATAACAATGTTGCAATTCTGTGCAATTCTGGCTCTTTAACAGTTCTGACATTTAGAAAGGGAAAAGGAAGGGAAGCTGCTGCAGTTCTGGGAGATGTGTGAATGTTTAAGGCTGTGTGCGCAGGTGGCAGAGGCAGCAGAACCAGGGTGATTTTTTCGGAGATCTTGGCCACCAATCCCTGCCCCTTTTGCCACGAAGCGTCTCCATGCACAACGTTGCTAGGAATACCCATGGCTTCCAAAAAGTGTGCTGGTAGTCTTGTTTAAAGGGCACTTTTTTCCGCGTATTTTCCTCCTTTTATGCCACCCGAAGCTTGGAGAAAAGCCGTGCATGGAGACACTCCATGGCAAAAGAAGCTTTTTAACAGGCTTTTTATTGCTTGGGGACGCAGCCAGTGACTAATAAATCTATCTTCCTTTACTCTCACACTGATGCAAAGAAGCGGTCCTGTGCAAAAATAACAGGTTTTTTTAAAAAAAAATTATGATGGACCAATGAGGGATGGAAGCATGTTCAAAAAGTGTGTGTGTGTGTGTGTGGGATACTGGGATGCAAGTGACATCACTGCGGTGCATGAAGTCCAGTACCTCCTCCCTCATCCTCAGGACTGCCTTCATAGGCTATGCAGACACGTAAATTGCTTGATGCGGAAGAAATGGGGATGGCTAGAGATGGTGCAGAGAAAGGAGTGGGATGGTGTCAACTGTGTGCAACCTCTACATGGTGACACACTGCGCAAAAGAAGAGGCAAATTCATGTAGTAAATTTGAAGTATGATTGAAGGGAGGAAAGTCCACAAACAAAGCAGATACTACTAAAAAGGTGTGAGCAGTGGGGTCTGAAGACAGACTCAGGAGGATTAAAATGAAGTAACAGCAACGAGAAGAGTTTCTGCTCTATTTTGCTTATGCAAAATCTAGGCCAAATGAATGTTATTGCTATTCCAAATTGCTGTAAGAAGGGTTACTGACTGTGTTGTGAAACTCCCATACTGAACAATTTAGGTCTGACTCTGAATTATGTACAGCAATCCTAGACTGTTCAGAGCAGATTGTGCTGAAGCTAACAAGTCTAACTTACAATAACCCTTCCATGTTTTCCACAGTCTTTACTCCTATACAGCAAGCTGGAAGGAAAGACATACATAGAACAGTTCTCCACTTTAATGACAATATGATAGTACAGCTGGTAAGAGAGATGCAATGTAGCAGGTTACTTTAAATACTTCTTGAGATGTTTTTCAGGTTCTTAACTGCATGGACAAACCATTGATTGTGAACAGACTGGACACATTCTTAAACATCCAAAAATAAAACAAATACATTTTTCACATGAAGATTCAAGTTACAGTACAAAATCCAGTCTTTGATAGTGGCTGTGGTCTCACCTTCGCTTTAAACCTTCTTTAGTCCATCTTCAGGTCTGACTCCTCACACCTTTTCATGTCTATCCATTTTATCTGTGGACTTTCCATTCAGACTACCACATCCAGATTACCCTGGTTCATAGATCTTACATTGCAGGTTCCTGTACAATATGTAGTTCTTTACAGTCATGTGCCCTTTCGGCCTTGGCTCAGTTGCCACCCTTCACTCTTCCCCAGTAATGTTTTTGATACCATCTGACTTTGCTGTTGTTTCTGGGTACTCTCAAGTCATGGCTGACTCCTGGTTGGCTTCATGGGCACCTCCATGGGTATCTCCATCTAGTTCTCCTGGCACACATACAGAATTGGTTTGCTATTTCTTACTTCTGGGAAGAGTGTGAGGATTGAACCTTCAGTCAGAAGTGGTTTAGAGGTGGTAGTCTGTGGACTAGTGTTACCATTTCACTTTGAATCCACATTAAAGGCCATAGAACGCAATTAGAAAATGCATTTTCTGGGTTTTAATGTAGATTAGAGTCAACATTAAGAGCTTTTTAAAACTGAACATGAATGCAATGCAAGTCAAGGATGCTGAAGCAATGAGATCAAATCTGGCAGAATGGTATAAAGGCAGAAAGGTTCGAAATCTCCTTTAATACTGCAGAACAAATACAATTATAAGAGTTAATGATCTGCAACTAATACAATCCTGGAGATCTCCACTGCTAGCAAATAGCAGGTTTTTCCTTCCAAATTTTATTCATTTGCTTCTTGCAGTAGATACAGTTGTGGCACAGAAGCTTTATATGGCAATTCAATCGACAGTTCTGGTAAACTCAAATGGCTAAAAGGTTCCTCTGTCTTTAAGAACATAAGAGAAGCCCTGCTGGATCAGGCCACAGCCCATCTAGTCCAGCATCCCGTCGCACATAGTGGCCCACCAAATGCTCATGGGCATCTCAAGCAGAGACAAGGACAAACCTATTCCTGCTTTTCAATCCCAGCAAATGGCCTTAGAAGTGTCCTGCTTCCCACTCCCCCCCCCCCCACCAGCCTGAAAGATATACCTAGGCATTCATTCTGGTAGCCATTGATACATCTGTCATCCATAAATTTGTCTAACCCTACCTTAAAGCCGTCTAGTCTGGTAGCTGTCACCACCTCTTCCAGCAGCAACTTCCATAAACCAATGACCCTCTTGGTTGAAGAAATACCCCCCCCCCCCTTGTCGGATCTGACTCTCCTACCCATCAGCTTCACAGAGTGCCCCCTGGTTCTTGTGTTGTGCAATAGATAAAATAAACTTTCTTTATCCACCTTTTCTACACCATGCATAATTTCATATAATTCAATCAGGTCCCCTCTTAAATGCTGTCTCTCCAGACTGAAGAGGCCTAGACGTCGCAGCCTGGCTTTGTAAAGGAGGTGTTCGAGACCCTTAATCATTCTGGTTGCCCTTTTCTGCACCTTTTCCAGTTCCACAATATCCTTTTTGAGATATGGTGACCAGAATTATACACAATATTCCAAATGTGGCCTCACCATGGATTTATAAGGAGGCAATATGACACATGCTGACTTATTTTCTATTCCCTTCCTAATTATTCCCAGCATTGAATTTGCTTTTTTCGCTGCTGCTGCACACTGAGTTGACACCTTCATTGAACTGTCCACCAAAACCCCAAGATCCCTTTCCTGGTGTGTTGCAGAAAGCTCAGACCCTATCAGTTTATAATTTGGATTTTTTGCCCTGATGTGCATTACTTTGCACTTGTCAAGATTAAAGCACATTTGCCACTTGGTTGCCCAGTGACCCAATGCTAAGAGATCCCCCTGGAGCTCCTGGCAATCTCTTTTGGTTTTTACTACCCTAAATAATTTAGTATCATCAGCAAACTTTGCAATTTTACTATGTACCCCTTCTTCTAGAACAAAGCTGTACGAATCTTTCATTGAACTGTACATAAGGCTTATATTTACATGAAATCTTGTTCGCAAATGAGTATAAATTACCAAATAAGGTCTCATATTCTATCTGGTATTCAAGCTCATGTAGCCCAGTGGTAGCAAGCTTCCTGGAAAGTAGAGGGTGGCTGGTTTGACCACAGCCTCTCCCGAGATGCAGGCAATGGCAAACCACCACTGTATCTTTGCCAAGAAAACTGCACAGAGGTAGCCATGCAGCCAATCAGGGGCTGGCCATGACAACAAGTTAATGCTTATGCAGCTGGTGATCTAGCAAGGAATGGTGAGGAAGCCACATGTAATAGCAGCAAGTAAACAGTGAGCAAATTTGGTCATTTGGCTAAAACTATTAGTCACCTATGCTCTGGATTTAAAAGTCTAAACGCGATGAATGACTCTATGGTTGTAATTTATGATTAGGCATAAAAAGAATTACTGTGCATTCCAGCATATGCTTTGCAAAGGTGGAGCATTAAATGACGTTAAAATTTATTTTTTGAAGAATCCAGTTGCTGCCACATTTGTACATTTAAGAGAAGCTTCCATAAATTTTGAGTGGAAATAAGCATTGTTGAATGTTTACTGGCACTGAAATCAATTACCATCTGCTCTGAATGTTTATGCCACTGCCTGTCAATACCAGCTGTGGCAAGTTCCTCTTCACTGTTGTTCTTCATTCTTTAAATTGCCTTTCTATTATCGCTATTTAATTTTTATTTCAAACGGCTTGCTAAAAATAAGAACTCATTTTAAAAAGGGAGGCCAGATAACTCACTAGATTAAATGTGTGGGAGAAGTACATCTCCATTGCTTTCATACTGAAAAAAAGAAATGCAAATTAATAACCCCAGACCTTCCTATAAATCATGCGGACTTGAAATAGGTGTACAAACAGTGTGGAAATTATTACACCCTCACCCTAAAGTTTGCTTGGGATTCTCTCCTTATAGACTACCTCAGCTGCAGTTCAACTGGCTGGACATTATATGCATCTGTTTTTATACAGCCTGGTGTCCAGGATTTTGTAAGAGACAGACTCTTGATTCAGGGAAATATTCTGTCTGTATTACAAATAATACTTGAGACTTAAGGCCTTTTTGCACTGGGCCTTATTCCAGATTATATTCTGGAATAGAGACCTGCCAGCTGCATGTTGGTGTAGACTCCAGATGGTGGCCTCCGTAGGTTTGCATGAGCATGCAGATGGCAGTTCTTATTCTAGGATATAATCTGGAATAAGGCCCAGTGCATAAAGGGGTTTATACAATATTTACGGTTGCTCCCATGAATGCCTAGAATCAACATGGACATCAAAGCAGGAGTAGTGCCTATAATTTTTCATATGGTACTTTAACATGACGTTGACAATGACAACGTCCTCAGATCTGCTGGAATTTTTGTTCTAAGGTCTCCTCTGTCTTGATATTGCACAGTGCCATTGTAGCACATTCATTTCTCTTAGTGTATCTTTTTGCTTCAGTGAGGTGTTCCAAAGGGTTCTGCTGTCTTAACTAAATGCCAAAGATCCTTAGCACGGGATCACTAGTGGTTCTGACTCAGAGTTCCTGGCCATTGTTACTAAACTCAAAACTTCATCAGCTACTGACAGCATAGCCTATGGCTTTGATCATGAGGAGGGGGGACATACTGTCTGCTCCTGATGACAGGAATCACGATGTATTCATTCTATCCTGTGCCAAAACTAGAATATAACCTTCTGCTTTGGCTCTTAGGTACTGCTTTTAAACATTTCCCGTACAAAATGCTCATCATGTGCTAAAGCAACAAGTATCCTTATTTTGTGTAAGATGAATGGAAGTACAGCCTGTTAAAGACCGTAGGGCGTAACCATATTATTAGAGCAAACAATCTGCTATCCTCTCACAGAAAGGCCTTAATAAACAGACATGCATCAAACAAAGGGGCTGCCTTACAGAGCTGAAAATAGAAAATTGCCTTTGCATTAACAGGCTTATGGCAAGGTTACTTATGGTACATTTGCCTTTAGGACTCAGCAGGCTTCTATTGCAACATATTGTGTTAAGCCATCTGCTGAACAGGCAGAATTGATCTCCAAGTCTGTGTATCCTGCTTTGCTTGCAGATTTACCCACTGTGTCTAGAACACACACATGGAGAAAGGGAGAGAGGGAGAATCCATGATTGAAAACAGCCAGATCTGTCCTTTCTGGGGTGAGAAAAGAAGAGAGGAGCTCTGTTATCCCAGGAAGATGCAGTCTGAAAGTTCTTTTCTAAATCTGCAGATTTAGGCTTCAGACAAATGAATGCAGTAATTATAACAGCTGAGATGTCAGAAGTGTTTCTCATACTGCTGTATAAATGCTCACTAATTGAGGTTTACATTCATTTTACTGGTTGAAAATAGTTTATATTATCTCCTTCAGAGAAGAGAAAGGATGACTCTCAAAAACCTGAGATTTTCTTTAAAATGACGGTAGTGATGATGATTTTGGCACTTTGACAAAATACAGTAACAGTTCTAAGGCTGAGCACATTAAAAAACAACAACACAATGAAATGAAAAGAAATAATTCTCAATGAAGAAAGGCATCTTTTTTGGGATGTGCCATTTGAGGCAGGCTGCTTCACATTACATTATGGTGAGGTCAGTCAGGAATTTGTCGCTGGGCATTTCTCTGAATCAGTTGAAAAAAGCTTTCAAGAACTAGACAGTGAGGCACGGTTCCTATTTGGACTAACAAAAGACAAGAAACTGCTTTCTAGTACTTGGGAATAAACAAGCTGATTCTTTTCAAAGTCAAATTAGCCTCAGATGTTCACAAATCTCCTACAGCTTGTTGCCCCCACACCTGGAATTACTTGTGGGAGGTATCTAAATGAATGACAGGCTACCTCTATCCTCGAGGAACCCAACTGATTGGTAAGGGAGGTGTTAGGGCACAGTCCTACTCATGATAAGTCAAGCAATAAATCAGATTGACCAATGGCAGAGGTCCACCCACATGAGCAGTATAGCCAACTCCTCCAATCATATTATTCACAATGTGGCATACCACACAAGAGTTCTGATTATAGATACTGAGAAAAGTCAGCTGCTGATGAATTTTCCACTCTCTTGTTTCTGATTTTCCTGAGGTCAGCCTGAAGAGTAGTGGGTTTGTAGGTCTGATACCCATCAGGTATTTGTCAAGGAAACTACATGGATAGGTCTATGAAAAGCAGTGTCACATTGATAGTATCTCACATCTATAGGGAAGCAACATTTCCTAAGGCAGGTGTTATCAAAATACAGTCTGAGAGACCAGTGATGCTCCTAAGCACTTGCCTTCTACATGCAAAGCTTTGGCACCTTTTCTCCACACCGTTTTCTTCTTCATGAGATAGAACAGACAATTGACTTATCATCCTTGAAAGGTACGAGAACTGATGGAATGAAACTGGATGAGCTTTAAGTTCTTGTTCTCCCACAACATCAATCAAACTTGAACTAGATTTTCTGGATAATTGCCACATGATGAAAACATAGACATGGAGAAGTAATGCCTTGAGAGAAAGAAGCAACCAGAGGAAGTAATAATGCAACTGGCAAGTACTCTGAATTCTACAGGGGTAGCACTATAATAAAGTGCCTCCCAACTATAACAGTGTCTAATAAACCACCACATCTTCTCTAGTGAGGAGAGCATAATCTTGTACAGCTGTGATCAAATATTTAACTATTGCCATAATTTGCTGTGGCTTTCCCTTCTGAATAGCCTAAATGGAGGAAGTACTGATGGCACTTAGGCTGTACTTGTGGTGGGAGAGCATGAAACTCATGTGTGCTTGCACACACTGGCACATCTGAAGCACTGTCCTGATAACCGCATGGCTACCTACAGCTGCCACTTCCAATACAGTGGTGGTTGTGAACATCACTGCTTTCCCAAGACATGCAGAAACTACCCTCTGAAGTGGTATGACAGCTGTGTTCATTATGTGAACAGCTATGGAAAGCCTCAGAAGAAGAGTTGGTTTTTATACCCCGCTTTTCCTCATCCTAAGAGGACTCAGTGCCTGCCAAACCTTCTGTTCTTCTCCCAACAACAGGCATCCTGTGAGGTATGAGGGGCTGTGAGAGCTCAGAAAGAGCCCAAGGTCACCCAGCTGGCTTCATGGAGGCGTGCAGGATTGAGATTACTAGATAAGATTCTGACACTTCAACCACAAGACCAAAGTGGCTCACAAACTGCCTTCATAACAGTCTCAGGAACAAATCATTTTGCAAAAGGATTGAAATGGATGGGTGGGGAGGCTTGCATCCATGGCTAATGGTAAGTGGAAACAGCCAAATATTTCAGCTTCAAGTTCAAACACACGCTCCACTGATTCATATTCACTGGTTAGAACATATGGCTTCAAAGGCCTCAGTTGATTTAGAATGCTGTGCTACTGAAAGCAGAATTCAAGACTTAATAAATCTGTAAGCTTAAAAGTGGATTGAGTGGTATATAGTAAAGTTTATTTTCAATGACATTCACCCCAAGAAACCTCAGTTCTGTATACTTGCACACTTCTGAATGCTGCTTTTTCAGCATGAACAAACCTAAAATGCCAATGTCAAAGCCTAAGGCAATGGCAGCTGTTTTAGCTAGAAGATTTTCATGTATCCCTAGATAACCCCCGAGATAACAGCTATGCTTCTGCTGTAAATTTCTCCATCATCACAAACAAATTACCTTTTGACTATGGACATTAAAGAAATAATGTCTTTACAATTTCTGTTCATTTAAATTAGTGTTAAAGCTTTGCTTCCCATTGCTGTGTCAATGATAAAGCTAAAACAAATAAAGAGTACTTCTAAATTTTGTTAACAGCCAACTAAGAGTTTGTTCACGCTTAAAAGCTGTTCTGAAAAGTTTGCAAATAGGGTTCCATGTTTTCCTATAGACTAAAGAAAAGAACAGGATTCATGGGCAAGGATCTCAGAGTGCGTTCAGACATAACAAAAGGGGCACCTCAGAAAGACAGTGTGTGGACCTTGTGTTCCCAAGTCAGCTGTGTGAAGAAACCCACCTCAGATCCTTCCTTGAAGTGTCTCAGAGATGTGTGTGTGTGTGTCTGTGTCTGACCACAGCCTATTTCTACTATTCTATCATAATATGTAGTAAAACATCTCACAGGTGTAAGAGGTTTCCCTTTGGGATTCTCTAATTGTAGATTAACTGAAAACATATTGTCTGTTCCCTGACATTGTAATTAAGCATATCTTAAAAAGTTGAAGATCTGCTTATTGTATAGTCATTTACAATGTGACTTCCACAGTATGTAATGCAACTGTGTAGAAAATATGCAGGATGATGGCTTCACATCTGTTTGTGGTTATTTTGCTACTTTAGTTTCCCCCACCCCACCCCACCCCCACTTCCTGCTCTTTGCTGCTGTCTTTGTTTTGTTCAAACGGTTCTGTTGACTTCTGAACTGACTGTGTTGCATTAAACTTCTTCAACTCAAAAACTAGCCTGTCCAAGAGTTGCATGCTTACTGACGGAATTCAATTATGATGAAAAGAGTTTAAGCGTTTGTCTTCTGGACTGTGACTGAAACATATTTGGACAGTCCAAAAGATGAAAGTATAAATACTCCAATCTTATTTTAAAACACTGGTGCTTTGATCCAAATTGTAGGGCCATAGTCTGCTAAGCATACGTGGGATGGAAATGGTGAATGGAGACAGTCCTCAGTCTGCAATTGTGTAGACAATCATGAAGTGTGGGGTGTGACTGCAGAAAAAGTGCATAGCTACTGGCATCAAGGAACCCCCTTTTTCAGATCAAAAATTGCTTTAGGCCCTTTCTGCACTGGGTCTTATTCCAAATTATATCCTGGAATAGGGGCCTGCCATCTGCTGCTGAAGTCTGCATCAGCATGTAGAGGGCAGGCCTGTAATCCAGGATATAAACTGGAATAAAGCCCAGTGCAGGAAGTGCACCTTTTTATTACCATGACCTTCCCTGGGACCATTTGTTGAAGGGCAGGATGTAAATTCTAAAATAAAATAAAGGTTCATATGTGAATTAGATGACGAGTGTTGATTAGTAAATCAACTCTGGAAAAGGTATTTCTTCACCTATGCCTTTACAGCAGTGAAGTCCTTTTTCTGCTTTCATCCATGTCTGGAGGCAACCATCAGTCTATGAAACCTCATACTACCAACTTCTTTCTCTCTGTTAGGGTGAATTCCCATAACAAGCTTAAAATGTTTTCAAAACGGTTTCGATCCTTGCAGTCCCCATGTCAGGTTGGCTTAACATGCTTTCTGCGTGTTAAATCACCCCAAAGCGTTGTAAATGAAACACTCATTTCAACAGGTCTTGCTTCAGTTCGTGCATTTGAAATGTTTTACATTTCTTACTGTGGGAACTGTACCGTTTTAGTGGGATGAAAATGCACGTTTAGGGTTTCCCTCTCCCAATAGCTTGCTTCCAAAGATAGTGATTTTACTGTAAAAATCCACCCCTTACAGCAGCCACTACACTGTAGCAATCTACCCACTTCACACCTGATAACAATGTTGCAATTTTGTGCAATTCTGAAAGTTCTGACCTTTAGAAAGGGAAAAGAAAGGAAAGCAGCTGCAGGTTCTGGGAGATGTGTGAGTATTCTTAAGGCTGTGGCAGTGAGTGGGCGAAGGGGGCTTGACTTGCCGCTGCTGCTGTGTGCCCTGGACAATGGGGAGAGGAGGGGAAAGAATCACTGGCTGCCCGCTGCTGTTTTTCCTCCATCCAGGCAAGGGGCAGCCACCCAGCTAGGCTCTGTGAAGGGGTCCATTATGAGTGGCGCATTCACGCCAGGAGGAAGAGGGCAGGGCAGCCCCAAAAAGTGGTTTTTAGAAAGTAGCCACTTGAGTCCCCCCTTGGGTCACTTACGCCACGTATGATCCTCAGAACCCAGCTCGAATGTGACTAAGTTGAAAGTAATGGGATCAGGCAAATTCATATTTGCATCCGGTTCTATTATTTTGGTTTAGGGAAACTGTATTAAGCTTGTAATGGGAATGCGGCCTTAGTCTCTAAAGTGCTACCTAAATCTCCTTGCTTACTGATCCAGACTACCGTGGCTACTTCTTTGAATTCTATCTTCAAGTAAAAATGTTCTTGTAGTTCTGGCCTGAATGCATTTAGCCAAAAGTCCATCTATACCTACTTGTTCAATATATCCTAATCAACCCATCATCAAGAAAAGGAGAATAGCAGCCATTTTAGTAATTTTAGATGTTTTAGATATTAGTGCAATTCTAGCTGGTGTATAAGAAAACAAATATAAACTGAGAAATTCTTATTAATTGCAACATCATTTTTAAAAACTGATGTTACAGAATCCAGACTTTCAAATATGCTGTGACATATCAATTTGTACCAGCAGCAAAATGGAGAGCATACAATTCTTGTACCAGCAACCTGCAGATTTGGACAACAAGGTCGTGGGAGAAAGGTGAGCTGGACATCTCCCTTGGATCTCGCTGAATCAAAGCATAGTTTGAGTAGACCAAAGGGATGCTTCCAACCAATCAATGAATCCTCATGTTCCAATCTGTGACCTGCGTCTGCATTCTGATTTGTCACAAAACAGAAATGCAGCAATTAGCCTGTATCCTGTCTTAAATAGGTTTTATTTTTGCAACCTGCCAAAGAGATCAGTGCTAGAAAACTTGGAATAAAATAATGTTACCTGAACTATGCTTCCCCCCGCCCCCCCAGATAAAGAGAGTTCAGTAAGCCAACTGACAGCAGGTAGGGAAAAGAATTATGAGAGTGTGGCTGAAAAAGCTATTTAGTGCTGTTGCCTGGCAATCTGCTGACTTAAACAATATATCATTATAGTGGATAAGGTCCACCGAAAGGCAAAAGAGACACTGCAGAATATCCATTTCTTGCTGTTTTCATCTACTCATGAAGGATAGAATCTGTCAACCTACTTAGGAAAAGAAATCCAAATGACCAGGCCAGCTAATAAAACTCACTATGGAGCATTAAGGATTGCTAGATGAAGATGAAAGAGGCATAAATAACACAAACTGCAATTCAGTCCAAGACCCAAAAGTTCCATGATATTCTTGCCCCTCTTTGAAGTTTGAGGAACTCTCTCAGATGAGCATCTGGTAAAGTTTTGTGTGCCAGAGCCAGAGGAAAACAGCCATTAACGTAAACAACCTCTTTACTTTTGTGCATGACATTCTTCATATGTGAGCTCTATTTCACCTTTGTTGCAATGCAAAATATTTATGTATTTATACGTATTTCTAGTTCTATCCCATACCTACACCTGGGGCAGGTTATAATAAACCCAGTATTAGAAACCAGCTTTAAAAAACACCCAAGCAATTAACAGCGTTTAAAAGCAGGAGGAAAACTGTTGTCACCATGTGTCTCATATAGGCCATGGTCACACCCTCACTTTAAACTTTCTTCAGTCCATCTTCAGGTGTGATGGCTCACACCTTTCATTTCTATCCATTTCATTTGTGGACTTTTCCACCCTCCATTTAGACTTTCCTAAATACTGGTTCTAAAAGAATCGGACTGGCTGCCCAGCCCAGTTCAAGGTATTAACATTAATTTATTAGTATGATGTGTCAACATCAACAGTGCCAGTTGGAAGTCTAGCTGTACCAGCTAGACTTTCATACCAGCTGCAGCTTTCAAACTATCTTCAATCTGGAAGTAACCAGAGCAAGAATTGCTGTGGTCTCTGTCCAGAAGAAGCTATAGCTGGCCAGAGTCCGAGAGCACCTACAAATTCTGCACCTGTTCCTTCCACAGCAAAGCAACCCCATCATCCTGTAACACACAGAACCTCTGTCTTGTCTGGATTCAGTTTCAATTTTTTGCCCCCTATCCAACATAACTGCTTCCAAGCACTTGTCAAGAACTTCAACCATCTCTCTTGAATCCTGGAGAGGTAAAGCTGGGTCTCATTTATGTATTAAGGACACCTTACTCCAAAGATGTTTAGGAAATGATGTCATGAAGGAGACGTTGCATGTGCAAGGTAATAGGAATACTGATTAGTACAAATGGTCATGCTTGCAAATATTTATAAATCACAGTGCCCTGTTAAGATGACCACCAAATTGTATCTCTTCCCTCCCTCCCTCTTATTAAGTATTTATTCAAGATATTTGATTTTTTTCTTAAATCCGTTAGTCCACACTGGTAGTCAAATGTTTACATCAGTGCAATGGAACTAGTCTTAGGTCTCAGTAGATTTGTGTTGGTTGCACTCAGGGTGAAGCTGGGATCCTATATCAAAAGTTATCTTGCTAGGCCTATGTAACATTTAAGGGGGCCTCTAGATGTTAGTGAAAAAAATGCATAATTCTCCTAGGATTATACTGGGACTGCCACACAATGTAGTCCCCAGATATCAATATGCCAGATTTTTTGCAATATTGATACCATCACAGGCACTTATCTTGTCTGTTGGCTGCTTATGGGATTGCTACTCTTGCAAAATACCCAGATGCTTGCAAATCCAGGGGAGGGGAGGAAGTGAGAAGGTGCTTGCTTGCATCCCAGTGTTTTGCAAGAGCAGCAAACCCATAAACATCTGGCAGATGAGGTGAGAGTCCAGGATTGCCTCTGTCATCTGGTGAGGTGGTGAGAGGTGATTTCAGCATCTAAATAAGGCCCTGCAATTTTCTCTCACAACCTGGAGGCATCCTAAGGTACACAGGCACATTTCTGCCTGAGGAAGGGGAGAACCTTGCCATCCCTCCAAGGCTGGGTGTCTAGACCACTCTGTCCTCTAGACGACTCTCCGGCCTGGATGGGCCCTGATAATTTGGAGCTGCTTCCTTGCAGGACCTGGTCCCTTTTATCAGCTGCTGTGGACTCCACAGGGTCTCAGCTACACCAGAGACCATAAAGAACAGCTGCTTATGGCTTTAAACTGCTTGAAAGCCTGCCAGAGGAGAAGGAGAACTTTGCCATCCCTCCTGCTGATTCTTTGTGGGACTGGAGCCTTTTGTCAGCTGCTGCGGACTATACTTGGCCTTATGTGTGTTTGGCTTATTTTGCAATATTTTGTAAGAAGTGCAGTTTTTATTATGTATTTTTATTATAATGTTTTGATTATTACTTTGCATTGTATATTTTCTGTTTTTTGCAAACTGCCTTGGGCAAATTTTATTTTGGAAAGGTGGTATAAAAATAAAATGGAAATGAAAAATGAAAAATATGTCACAGAACCACTATTTAGGCCCGTTAACTAGCTGAAATCCCTCAAAGACTTTTGCTGCTGGCCCCATCATCTCAAACAAGAAAATGGTTTTAAGGAAAGAAGTCAAGGATTGATAACATGTCCTTTGCACACCCACCTGTGAGATGTTAAATAAGTAGATTCCTTTTATGCTTCTATGTTCTCCATATCAAACTGTTGTGGCCAGTTCTGAAATATGATGTACAAGCCTTCCTTGACAGAGATCATACTGAGATTCATCTAATATGGCATTCTCTTTCCAGAAAGCAATCAGCCAAGTGCCTCTGGAAGGTCATGAGCAGGGCATGATGGGGGCAACCATCTGTTATTCAGAATTTTATTGGTTTTGTAAAGCACCCTCTCATTTAAATACTCACCTAGTAAACAGAGGCAACACAGAACTGTCTGCATGGAATTAAAAATAGGTAATTGAGCAGGTTGTCAGGGAGGGATAAAGAGAGCATACCCACCCTTTGGAGCCTGCAAAAAGATAGAGCATGTTTT
This sequence comes from Aspidoscelis tigris stejnegeri, assembly GCA_023333525.1. Classification (NCBI taxonomy): domain Eukaryota; kingdom Metazoa; phylum Chordata; class Lepidosauria; order Squamata; family Teiidae; genus Aspidoscelis; species Aspidoscelis tigris. The sequence continues at coordinate 34,542,982 of JALMGA010000004.1, read as the reverse complement.
CCATCTCTTTAATTGGACACTAGTCTTGTCCATTGAGAGCGATCTAGAGGAGTGAGATTACATTTTAAATATAACTATGATGTCTTTAACATGACTCCTGGCACCCACCATTTAAGAACTTAAGAGTCTTGCTGTATGAGCCGGGTGGTCCATCTAATCCAGGAGATGTTTCTCATACTGGGCAAGCAGCTGCCACCAACATTTGGTTAAGCCCTATGTGGCCATCAGAGGCTCAAATAGACTGAACACTCAGGGTATGTATGAGTGCTAAGCTGGAATTAGTACAATAGTAACAACCCTATTCAGTGAGAATAAATAACATCAACACCTTGAATTAGTGATTATGCAGCCAGTACAGAATTTTCAGGACTGGTATGATGTCTGTCCAGCCAGAAAATCCCACCAGCAGTCAAGCTGCGGCATTTTAGGCTAGGTCCAACTTCTGCCCATTTAAGGGTAGGCAAATGTAGAGTGCATTACAGTTGCCAATCTGAAGGTAACTAGAGCATGGACCACTGTGGTCAAGTTATCCCAAACCAGGAAAGGCCAAAGCTGGTGAACCAGATGGAGATGGAGGTAGGCCCTTCTGGCAACTGCTATCAAATGGGTCTCAAATGGCAGTGATTAAGGATCCATGTAGTACATACAGTACTCGCGGCCTCCCATCCACATGTTAACATGGATCATAGAGGCCCCACCCCCCTGCTGGTCCAGCTCTGTCTACATTAGAAAAATCTCTTCTTCAGATCTGTTCTTCAGATGTTTTAGACCACTCTCACCATCCCTGGGCGATAAAGCTTCAACAGTTGGATAGCTGGAAACACTAGTCCATGCTAGAGATGCACTATTTTTTTGAGATCAAAATGTTTTGACTTGAAAATGAACCTTTCTGAGTACTTCTAGCCTGAAATGAAAATGACGTGCTTCAAATTAATTTCAAGTTGTCTCATCCTGTAATTTCAGTCACCATTTGTGAGGCTGCCATTTGCTAGGTTTATGTAAAAATGATTTGAAGAAAGCACACAAATGGCCAAAATGTTTTGTCACACTGCTGAGAAAAAAGTCTGTTCCAATGGAACAAAAATGGAACATTATGAATACTCTGGCTTTAGGGAACAATAAAACACACACACACACACACCTCAGAGCACCTGTTTGTTCTTTATGGGAAACCTCTAGGACATTAAACTGATGAGATGGGTGCTGCCTACCACCCAACCCATAAAAGAAATAACCAATCAGGTGATTTTTATTATTTTAAAAACCTTTTCCCCAAGGTCCAATGGGAATATTATGGGTATCTGGAGTAAATCAGCTACTCAGAAACAGGCTTTCAAAATGCTACAACAAAATACTTTGAAATGGCTTATATAGTTTCTTATCATAAAGGCTTTCTAGTTTCAGCTTGAAATCTTTTGCATTTTCTTAGTATGTCAAAGGAAGCAAGGAAACCTTGCAGTGGGCTGAGAAAAATACTGTTTTAAAATTAATGATCACCTGATTGACTTACTGTCGATGGATATGTAGACTAATCAAGTTTCCCCACTGGCTAGAAGATTATGGTCCCAACAAGATGGGGGCAAATATAGCACCATTATGGTGCTGCTATGGTGGTGTTTCCCCCCCCCCCCTCCTAAAAAATGTGCTAAAACTATTGCTGGAAAGCACAGCCCTGGCTATGGCTTTTCCCACAACTTATTTATTTATTTTATTTAGAAAATTTATATCCCTCCCTTCTCCAAATGATCCCAGGGTGGGTTACAATGAGATTAAAACACATCAAATAGTAAAACGTAATTAAAAATATAATCCCTCTACTCACAACCCCTCTCCCTCCCTAACAGGACAGCACCCTGAGGAAGCTACTTAAAACAGTAAAAGCCTGGGTAAAAAGCTGTGTTTTCACCAGGCGCTGAAAAAGCATACAATGCACGCACCTGGTAAACCTCAAGAGGGAGAATATTTCAGAGTCTAGGGGCCACAACAGAAAAGGCCCTCTTGCAAGTCCTTATGCCTCATACCTCTGAAAGAGAAGGAACTACAAGAAAGCCCTTTCCTTGAGATCTCAGTGCCCAGGCAGGTCTATATGGGAGAAGGCGCTCCTTCAAATACCCAGGGCCCAAGCATTTACTTACCTTCTGGATGGAGCTGTCATGATTGTTCTGTCCAGCACATGTTTGTGGAGGCCAGAACGGGAATCCATACCTGCCCAGAGGTGATGATGAGCACCCCCAGGCATTCCAGACACTCCAATGCCAATGTTAGTTAAAATTCACAAAGATAGGACTGACCACAGTGCTATGTAGCTAGGAGTTGGTAATTACCCTGGGAGAATTTCCCACATTATCACCTTGTAGCAGCAAATCAGGTCACCATCTGGAGGTGGCCTTTGTTTTGTTCTGTTGGAACAGCAGGTTTGGCTGGTATTTTGATGAAATACTGTGGCCATTACTCTTTCCTTTTGAGCTTCGAACAAAACCTAAAACCTGTTTTGTGCACAACCACGGTTCAAACCATTGGAAGCCACAGATTTACAAAGATTGTGAATATACTGGAAAGGTAGAAAAAATATTTTAAGACAGCTTCCCTTTAACCACCTGTGTTGCTAACTGAATTTATATAACTGCCCAATGCTCAGGGTGCCCTTAGTGGCTTACAGTTGTTACATTCATGTTTTTATTTTTATTTTTACATGGACGTTCCTTTCAAAAAAGAAAAAAAATCTTACTTTGTAACTGAACTGCACAACTGCCTCCAGGATAAAGTAATCTCTAACCTTGATTTAAGTGTATTTAATATAGACATACTAAACATAGTCACTTGTTTACCATCTACAAGAATTAAAATAAAGCTGGTCAGTTTGGCCACTTCCAGTCAGATATCAATCCTCCTTGCCTGTTTTTGGCAGACTATATTCAGATCTGACAGGCTGGGACTGCTGTTGTCATGCAGCATGTTTGCAAAGTCTCACACGCGACACAGTATGTTTTCTTGATTAGAACAGTTGTTCCCTGGGGATTAAGACAAAACGGGAGTGAAAAGCATAGCCATTGGCCTCCCATGAGAACAGAACTTACTAAGAGATCCACAGGTAGCATGAACAGACTTCTCTGGAATGAAGGCCTCCTGATATTAAACTGCATTCTACTTTGATACCAGATTTCTGTATTTCTCGTGTCCAGATTGAAGGTGTTGTAGAGCCGCATTGCTAAAACACAGAGTAAATAGCTAGTTCTATTTTCAGCCCTCTACCCGACTCCTTCAGAGAAGCTCTGTTCCCTCAAACCAGATTTAAGATTATGACTCCCTTATTAGCTGAAAAATCTGATCGACAGGTTCTTCCTAGCGGCTGATAAACCCTAAATATTTTTCAGGGCGTAGCAACAATGATTACCTACAACAACACAATTATGTACAAACACTTTCTTTGAGTGATGCACACAAGAGCCAGAGGTTAGCAGAATAATCATCACAGGCCCTGTCCCCAAGCAATTTAAAGCCCTCTAAAAATCTTCTTTTGCCTCTGAGCGCCCCCATGCCTGGCTTTTCAACGAGCTTCCAGTGCTACAAAAGGAGCAAAATCCGCAACAAAAAGTGCACTTTAAAGAAGAGTTCCAGTGCTCTTTTTGGAAGTCATGGGTTTTCCTGGCAGCATTTACCAAGGGGACGCTCCATGGCAAAAACATTCACACATCTCCCAGAAGTGCAGCAGCTTCCCTTCCTTTCCCTTTCTAAAGCTCAGAACTTTCAAAGAGCCAGAATAGCGCAGAATTGCAACATTGTTGCAATTGTTATCAAGTGTGAAGTGGTGGATTGCTACAGTCACCGCTGCTCTACGGGGTGGATTTTGACAGTGATCTGTGAAAGTGTTGAGAGTGAATGAGCGAATGAGCGAATGATCATGTGGCCGATGGCTGCAGCCTCTGCCTTTGCCGGCACGAGAAGCCATTTTGGGGGGCGGGGATCTGGGAGATGAACAGAGAACCGATGGCTATTTTTCCTTTTAACTTGTCGGGGGTTTCTTCCTGGCTGTAGCCGCGCAGAGTGCAGTCCCTCCCCATTCCTGCCAGCACCCTATCAACAAGGGAGGGGGCGGGGAGAAAAAGATGTGGGCAAGCAAAACACGCTTCTGTGGGGACAGAAGGTGTGTTTTAAACACGCGTTTTGCTGAGCCTCATGCGGACGCTTATTCCGGAATTGCACGGCACTTTTAAAATCCGCTTGAATAGAGTGACGGTAGAGGGAAACTAGAGAGGCAAATAAGTCATTTGGGGATGCAGCCACAGAGGCAACCAAGGCAAATTGCTGCATAAATATTGCTTTTAATGCAATTTGCACCCTATTGAACACATTGGAAACTGCCTTGACAAATACTGTTCACTAATTCCCCCCTCCCCAAATCTGAACTTTAAAATACTATTACCTCTGTCAACATGCAACAGAGGAAGACTTAAATCTCAAAGTGTGCTCAGCTATTTAATCTTGTCCAGTGGCTGTACACCAGCACATTACATTTAGCAAACTCTTTCAACCCCACTGCTCATAAATGGCCTTCTCTTCAGACAAGTTCCCTCATTAAATGTTAATCCAGTTGACTTAACCACAGTGGGGAGGCACCAATTCTGAATCGAAACAATCCCCAAGTCAAAGTAAAGGCTGAAGATGTTCAATATTTAAATTCCTGTTTTAAAACGACGGCTTACTAACAGTATTAGGACAAAAATTATTACCTTCAGTCTAACATGTTTCTTCATTCAGCACTGTAAATCTTGTCCAGCACAAAGACAAAATAAAAGTATATGCAGCACGACGAACTTCTTCAGAGTAATCCCATGCTTGGAATTTTCAGATTCTTGCCTGCTTTGCTTCTTTCTGATTCTGCATGCACAACACAGATCCCTACCTTATTTGGCTGCCAAGCCTATTACAGTGAGCAAACAATGACTTCTCTGTCAGAAGGCAGAATGAATAGTATCACAAAGACACTCCTCTCATGTACAGCCCTGGACTTTTTCCTCCTCCTCCTTTCAAACCAATATAACTAGGGTGAGAACGGATGGAAGGAAATCACTTGCACATTTTAGGATGTTCTTTCTTTCTACATCAGTCATCATTATTAAAAGAAGAACAGAATAATTTCAGTGTTTTTAATGCTTAGAACCTCAGAGTGAATGTTGAAATATCCCTGCTGGCTTTATACTTCCATCTGAAGTGACTAAACGTACGTGCAAACATCTGGGATATCCATTTCAGGATATGGAAAGTCTGTTTCAACTCATCCTGAGGAAAAAAAAAAAGGCAATCTCATGGATTGTCAGTAGAGTGTGGATAAATCTTTATGTCATTCTCTATTTTGAAATGGATTTGGTCTTTGAACAGAGGATGGGCTTTTTGGAATTGAGTATATGCATTATGAATGGCAGAGCAAAGGCTTGAAGTGAGATTTGTGTAATGAAAATGAAGGAATAAATCTCTGGATGACTGGGAGAGCTGTATAGTCTCCTTGCATTAAACTAAATGTAAATGATTCTGGGGTGCAGAATATATGCTGTGTAATTAACATATTGGTTGGCACTCGCATGCACTACAGCACTTAACTGTTCTACAAATCATAATTATATCAATATCATCATAATTTAAACTCCTCCCCTCTTTGTAAAAGCCCAATCATGATTAAAAGACATGTAGTAAACCAATCAGATTAAACCACAAATGCAGCTGACATGATGAAAAGCTAATAAGTTCTCCAGAGATGAAAAATATTGTATAACAGTAACCAGAGGCAGTTAAATTAAATACATTTCCAGATGCTGATATCTCTTCCAATTTGGGAAAGGGAACCCAATAAAACAGTGTCTGCACATAGATTCCTAATTTTATAGTGTGTGGAAGCCCTTGCACTTAACTAAACCCATACACTGGTAACCTGATGATCTCTGTGCCACCCCCGTGCATTTTCCTGCAAAGACTGCCTGGGGCTGTTGAAGAATCACCAGATGTTGCATACAAATAGAAGGATGGCTATCTGCCATCATGGCCTACTTGAGAGCTTCCCAGGGGCATTTGGCAAGCCCTGATGAGAGGCAGACTGTTAGATCAGATGGACCTTTGGCTGGACCTATCAGAGTTCACATGAAATCAGCCAAAGCTTTTTCAAGCATAACTTCAGGCAATGTCAAGCATAACTTGAGCCAGTATTCTTCCTTAGTTTTACACCACCAGATGGAAACAATCCAGCTTTTCATCTACATTTACGTTCAAGTGTCCAGCTACACAGATGCTTCTTGGAATGGGTCTCAGATGAGTGGTGCCAGTGTAGCAATTTTATGCGGCATATTAGTTCAATAGCAGCTCTTGGATTTTCACAGCTGCATCCTCTCTCTCTCCTAAGTGAGGTTCTACCAGGTTCAGATGGACACTTCTACACAATATGTTTGTCATGCTTTTTTAATTACAGCAATGTATTAGCTACCTCAAGACATGCAAAGCTTTTTCAAGCAAACTGAAGTAAATTGTGGGATGCTACAGAACATATGTTATCAACATGCTGAAAAATAGTATTTTGTTGAGGTACGGTAGACATTACTTTTTTGTTTTGTTTTGTAAACAAAGGTTAAATTCCATCCAAGTACCATTTATGCTCAAATGTATCTCAAGGAATAAATGAAGTGATTTTGGGAACTACAGAAAAAAAGGGGGGTTGTACCTATTTTGTTTCATTTAATAAAATAAGTAAAATATCAAACACTTCTTGCTGCATCATTCACTGACATCAAAGGCAAGTTGCAACTCAATAGCTTGGCCTGTTCCCCCCCCCCCCCGCCCACATTATACCAGCTTCCCTTGTGCTGGGTGCACCAACATTTGATTCAAGTGTAAGGTAGATTCTATTTTGCCTGGTTTCCTACCCCATCTTCCTTGCTACAGTTACCTGCTCCTAAAATGCAAGTTCCCAAGTTAAGGAAGCTTGCAGATGAAGAGTTTTCCATCTCCTTCTTCTACCAGCATCTTTCATTGTTAAGAAAACTTTCGGAGGCGTACGGCTGCTGGAGAGAACAGATGGGATAATTCCCTTCCTGGAGCTTTCACAAATTAATCTGAATTTTCAGGTGAAATTTCACAGATTCTTCTGCTTGCATATCAGAATACTGCCAAGGAAGCTAAATTTACTTCAGAATCTGTAACACTTTGGGTACTACAAAATTCAGGTGTTTTATGTATTTTGTAAAAGGCTGTGCAATCTATGTGTGACAATCATATTTTACGCACGCAAATACACGCTTCATTGGGAACAGTTTGTACAAACAAACTTTTGGTAGTTCATGTCTACCAACCAGAATGCTCCTCTTCCTTATCTGTATGATATTTCATAGGACCAAACTTCCATTTTGTTAATCCACAAAGGATAGCATTTGGAGGTGGTGTGACAAGCCCTGAGATTCACATATTGTCATAATAATGGTTTGATCTTTTCTCACACAAGGGCAGAGCACATGTTTATGAGCTTGCACCCTTTATAAATGGAAGACTGGATGGGAACATAAGGGAACCCTACTGGATCAGGCCACAGCCAATCTGATCCAGCATCCTGCCTCACAACTCCCTACAAATGGCCTTTAGAGGTATCCTGCTTATATCTCCAAGCGCTCCTGGTTCTAAAAAAATTCTAGAGAGTTTTTATCTATCCACTTTTTCTCATACCATGCATGATTTTCTATTCCTCAATAAGCTACCCTCTCATACACCCTCTTTCAAGTCTGGGAAGGCCTAGACATTGCGGCCTGGTTTCCTAAGAGAGGAATTCCAGCTCCTTGATAATTTTGGTTGCCGTTTTCTGCACAATAATTGAAATGTGACCTCCTCATAGAGGCATACAGAGGCATAATGACACTTGCTGACTTATTTTCTGTTCCCTTCCCCATTGCCTCCAGCACTGCGTTTCCTTCTTTTCACTGCTGCTGTGTACCGCACCAACACCTTCATTGAATATTCCACTAGAAGGTCCCCTTCCTGGTCTGTCACAGAAAGCTCTGCCTCCTCATGCAGTACACCGATTCCATTTTTCACACCAATCTAAATAAACTGAAGAGTCCTCCTTAGACATATCCCTGTGTACTTAATGTATAATGTAAGTCTCGTTTCCTGGATAAATCTTAGAAAGGCGTTTGCAAGGGAAGGTCAGAAACTAATGCCAAGCAAGCTAGCAAAGACAAGTAACAAACCATTTACGTTTCATTTAAGCATTTTTTTTAATGCCTTCTGGTTCCACTTCTACAGTTTCATCAGTACCTTATTTAAAATGAATAAGGAATAGCAAGCATGGAAGTTTTCCATCCTGTTATTTTCATACCTTAATTATATTTCCAATCAATATTTCCCTTCATGCTTGTGATTTTCAAAGCTGTTTGAGGTAAGATGACTAAGGAAATGTAAAAACTAATCATTTTACTATGTTGTCATGACCAAGTAATAAGAATTCCCTAGATGCAGTCTGAATTATGCAGAATATTTCGTTAGCTAAATCAAATTGCTTAGTTTTCAAAACACAAGGGAATCATAATAAAAACGCTTTTCTGTCACATCAAATCAGATTAAAAAGCATGTCAGATAATATGCCAAGTCACTGGATGCTGATGTAGTGGGAGACTTTGGGAATTAAATATTCATGAAAGTAAAAGCATGCCCATCTACCAGAAAGGAGAAACATGTGAAAAGATTGGACATTAGCAGGTAATTAAGGTTAAATGTTTCACTACAGAACACCAGAATCAAAGCCTGACAACTTTTTGCCATTCCACTACCATCATAAATAATTGGAAACATGTGAAAAAGATGAAAAGTCAATTGCGTGATACTATTAGCGTAGATCTCTTTTTCCATTTTTGGATCTATTTTGAAAGCCATCTGTGTTCCTTTCATGCTTGGAAATGCCTGAAACTCACTTGCGATTATGATTGCTTGAAATATCTAGAATTAGAGAAGGTATTGGTGACCCTCTGGATTACAGTTTGCATCAGCTCTGGTCATTTGTTAATTCACTAGAACTGGTTACTTGAGCTGCATTGGGCCACAGCTAATCTAGTCCAGGATCCTGTCTCATGCAGTGGCCCACACAATTGCTTCTGGGGATTCTCAAGCAGAAGACAAAGGCAAAACCTTCACCTGTTCTTGAATCTTGCAAATGGCCTTTAGGGGCATTTCTGCCTCTCTAAGTTGGAGGCGGTAACTGGGCATCCATTTTAGTAGCCATTGTTACAGCATAAATTTATCCAATCCTTTCTTGAAGCCATCCAAGATGGTTGTGTCACCTCTTTTCTAGAACATTCCATAAACTGAAGACTTCCTGGCTAAAAAAATACTTCCCTTTGTCCATAGAGACTATATTGGTGTTCTGGGAGAAAACTGGCCCCTTAACCATAATACATTACTTCCGGGCAACATTTCCAGTGCCTACATGCTTTCCACTCCAGTGCTCTAATAAGACAGAGGTATGATATAATGCAAAATCTGTCCGAGGAAAGGCGATAGAAATGAGTGTGCATACAGAAGGTCAAGCATTGCTGAAGGAAAATTATTTGTAAGTGTCAATAAGAACTGTATGAAGATTATTGAAATTATTTCTGTTTTTTACACTGCACATGAATCATGGGGTCAGTCTATGAAACTGAGAGGTAAGAAAGTTATGACTGGCAAAGGGAATTTTTTTCCACCCAGCAGGTCATTTGTCAATGGAATTTACTCTCAGAAAGGGTGATTATGACCACTCGTCTGGATGGCTTTAAGAAGGGGCTTCACAAATTTGTGGAGAATATGTGTATCTGGCTACCAGAAAGGCAGGATGCCCAATAATAAATGGTGGACCACTGAGTGAGAAAGAATGGTAAACTAGATACATTATTTTTATGTTCTTATGTAAAAGAAAAGCTTCCTGCATAAGTAGGTAATCTCAGTGAGCTTGATAAAGAAGGTGATACCAACAGACCCATATTTTGTTTAAAGATGTATAACTATAAAGGACAATGATACACTGTGACTGAGACAAAAAAGAAATGAAAGTTATTGAAAAATCTGAATATAGAAAAAACACCTTTATTAGGCCAATAAAAGCACAAGCTTTCAAAATCCCTGGGCCAGAGAAAGGAATGAAAGGCTGCCTGAAGTCTCGTTTCCTGGATAAATCCTAGAAAGGCGTTTGCAAGGGCACACATATCTGTGTGCCATATCCATGTGTCAAAGTTTTAGGCTGGAATGTTGTAGCCAGCAGACATTCAGATTTGTCTCTTGTCAGGTCTTCAACAGCTTGTACCTTGCACTCAGAGCTGTCATGAAAATGGAATGGTAATTAATTAGGTTTATATATTGTTGATTTCAAATGACTGTACACAGTTTACAAATTAAAGAATAACAAGTCAAACAGTAAATCAAGGGGAAAAAACAGCATGCCAGAATAGATCCCTGCTCACCCTATCTGAACAAAATTAAATCCAGATGTGCGGATTTATATTTCAAATAAAGGAACTGACTGAAGCATTTGAAGTATGCTGGTCTTTATTGCAGAGCTACTTCTGTTGTTTAGAACTCAAATCACATGTCTTCACATGGAAATTCTGAGGAGGAGTGCTGGAGGCTACTTTAACAACATTCAGCTTCTGATTTGCTCTTTATTTTTTGGTTATTTATCTTACTCTATCTGCAATGTGTTTTATTTGTTGCATACACTGCCCTGAGGTTCTGTGGGAGCTGTCTATAATTAGAAACAATAGATCATTACTGAGGCCCAGTTATCTGACAGAGAGGGACCAAAGACCTATGACGAAGTGACTAGTCTGGAAAGCAGAGGGTCGTAGCTTTAGTCTCGTTCTTTATCTGCAAAGAGAATAGCATGGATGTGTCCATGGAGTCATGTGAAGTCAACTCTGACTCAATGGTACTGAACAACAACAGAAAAAACACCTCTCCTGATATACGACAACCTGGCTGTCAAGATACAGACTGTATTTTTACTGACATTGAAAGCCTTGTGCAACTTGAGATGAGGGACAGCTGGTGAACCAAAAGTGATAGAGCAGAAGCTCAGTTTCATTTAGGGATGTCCCAAGCTGTTGCTCTGGGTTTATTATTGACCTGAACATTGCTAAAGGTTTGGTGCCATGGCCTCTTACCTCTGCCTTATTCTGCTCATTGCCTTTCTGGAGTATGCCCTTCCATCTCCCATTCTTCAGTCATATGCCCTGGCACTGCCTCATCAAAGTGTAAGTTCTAACCTCCTCCCCTTGGGCCTCCACTGCTATACTGTCACATAACATGTGGTCTCTGAAAGTCTATAGCTTGAATGGCATGCTGTCTTCTAGATCCCCTGAGGACAAGGACTACAAATGCTCACAAAAGTCCTAGTGTGTGGATATAGGTGTGCGCATCATTTTCTGCAAGGTCTTGAATGTAACTACAGTCCTTCACTCCAGAAGACCTTGTAATTGAGCTAAAAAAACATGTTTGCCAGATTGCTGTCTTTCCAAGCACACACAGATAGCTTTAGCAAAGCAGCATGGACGTGAAGATGAAGCAGGAGGCTGAGAACACAACAAGGCCATCGTATGGTGAGGTGTGATTCACAGATGGCAGGGTGTGCGACAAGCAAAGGGGTGATGGCAGGGTGTATAACAAAACCACAATTTTAGTTCACATACATTCCTTCTTTGATGTGATCCAAGGACCAAGATGGATCTATGATTCATCTGTCATTGAATTTGTTATGAACCAAACCACAGTTTTTAGTTCATGTACATTTCTAGTGTGGTCTGATTTAAGGAACTCTTGTCCTGCTCTCACAACTGACCAGCCACCTGGTGCGGCTTGAGAGATCAGTTATCATATGCTAAGTGGGAAGTTGTTTTAATGTACAGGCCAGAGCTCAGGTACCCAGGAAAGAAAAAAGGATCGGAAATGCAGTTCTTTGGAACCATCCTTTGGTGATCTCTCTCCTCACCATGTGTAGGTTGTGCTTCCCTTTCATTCGGTGTCATATGACACAAACTTTTTCCAGGTATACCTATCTGACTAGGTGAAGTGGCTAAATTAAAATGGGCAATATTTGTGTGTTGGAGGAGCATATGTTGAAGTCATTTCCCCCTTAAAAACCTTTTCAAATAGTCATATTAATTTTAAACTGAACTATAAAGTCATTTTAGGTGACATTTTACTTCATTTGTTGTAGTATGTAATTTCCACAAAAGTATGCAATTAATTTATAAGGCAAGTGGGTGAATTTCTTATAAAAACAAGATTGGAAGAAGAAATACTAAGATATTACCTAGAGCTATGCACTGTTTTGCATGTCACAGGAATATAAACAGAATTCATATCATTTCCTGACATTTCTTTATTTTTAAAGGCTGCACTTGGTCCTTATGAGAACAATTTAACTGCAGCAGCTGCAGACAGCTGCAAACTTTCCCATGGGGGCTCCAGCTGCTGCTCCTGATAAATCAATGATAGTTCCATGATGATGGTGAAAGGAACTTCACTACCCCTGAAATAAGATCATTTGCTGGCATTGTGGGAACTCAGGCGGCAAAAGAGCTGTTACATTTATTCAATCCCAAAAGTGGAAATTAGTATCTGGCGATCAATTGACTAGAAACAATGTAATGGGGCTGGTGTAGTGAAAGGAAAAAATACTAATCATAAAAAATATTTCTGGCTCTTGAGATAGAAATTCTGTCTTCTCCAAACAATGTATAGGTCTTTTTATGAGTTATCTCATACTCTACTCCATCCTTTTCAAATGACTGAATAGATGAATGTAAAGAAGTGGCCTTTTCTGCATTTTGACAATAATCTACATGTATAATCATTTTTGTTCAGGGTGAGCTTTACTGTGACAGAAGATACATTTTGTAGAGTATGATCAGGGTTTAGGGACAGACAAAAAATTCTTAAAATCACCTTATCATATCCTGAAGCCTCTGAATGCTTGCCCCTTTCCCTGAAGAGAAATTAGAACACCAAGGGCATCTCAAACTTTATGCTAGGTTGGGCAGTAAACTGCATAAGCAAAGAGGGGATAGCACCCTTGTAGTCAGGTTAGATTGCATAACTTGGGGTGCTTCCACATCGACTGTGGAAACCAGATTAACAGCCACTAAGGTAAGATTAAAGAAACTTACCTTCGACTGCTTCTGCATTGGGGACCTGTTTTGGCACCCTTTGCGGAAGGCTCATCAGCATTTTGGCACGTAAGACCTGTTTCTTAAACTGGTTTTGCTGCCAAAATCTGGATTAAATTGAAGACCTAAAAAAATCAGGTCTTCAATATGTCTCATCCCCAGCCAGGGAAAGATCCGGATTCCTGGGCACCGCTGTGTTTGGAAAGGGCAGAAGCAGGACTGCCTGCTTCCCAAGCCCTTCCCTCGCAAGCCTACAGGGGTTTGATGACAGTTGGGGTGGAGGTTTACTTTCATCTTCATCTGCCATGGCTGCCCGATTGCTGGAGAGGAGTGGAGGCTGTGGTGGCGGCAGCGGTAGCAGCAGCAGCAGCGGCAAAGCTTCTCCTGCCACAGTGACGGAGCAGCCACAAGGTAAAAGGAGGCTGCCACTGTCACCGCCGCCACCACCTCCACCCCCTGGATGGAGAGGGGGAGAGGATGACAGCTACCTCCTTCCGCCCCCAGGGCAGGGGGAATCTAGCGGTGGCAGTGGCAACTCTGCCTCTGCAAGATCCCGTCCCCCAGGAGGGTGGGCATGAGAAGCGGCAGCGGTGGCGGTAGCGAGGGAAGGAGGTAATTGTCATCCACGCCACCTCTGTGCCCTGATGGTTCTCCACCACCTCTCATGCCCACCCTCCTGGGGGAGGGAATCTTGCAGAGGCAGAGTCGCCTCTGCTGCTGCTAGATTCCCTCTGTCCCTGGAGGCTGCTTCACCGCTGGAGAGGAAGGGAGGCGGCGGTGAGGGACGGAGAACAGATTGGAATGAGTGCTTGTGCTTCCGCACAGCACCCACTCCAATCTGTCCTCAGAATCTGTCCTCCACCAGTGTGTGTGGACACGCAGATCAGTCAGAAATAGTGACAGATCTTGGGGAGGACAGTTCGCCGAAAAGCGGATCTATTTAGATCCGCTTTTCTGTGGCAAATGCAGGCTGCAGTATAAGGTAGGTTTAAGCCATATATTTGGGACAACTGTTTGAAAAGCATTATTTCATGCATCTGCGGATCCTCAATCTGAGAAAGACGATATCAAAAAAACCACATGTCTGAACACTTTATCTGCCAGCACTCAAAGGTACTTAATAACAACAACAGCACTGTAGCACTATCTACTACTGCTTTTAAAAAAAGACAGCAATTAAAACAAAAGATGATGAACTTTCTGTTACAAACATGCACGTGGCTAGAAGCAGGCATACAGTAGCAACTGTACAGTGTTTTGTAAAGTCATCATTCATCAGTAAGTGCCAGTTTCTTGAAATTAAGCAGTTGTCCATAAGTGGCTTTTAACTACGCATTGTGGGCTAATCACTTTTTGAACAATAGTCTTGTGCCAAACTATTCTTAATCTGCTGTCATGTAAATGATTAACATCCTACAGAACAAACTATATACAATTCACAGATGCCAGAGGTTACAGTTACCTTTGTGTCTATTAACACACAATAAACAGAGAAAATCATGGTGTCTTACCTGGGCTTGTTATGCAGTTTGGTGCTAAAGAAAATCCTGTTTTCATCATTTTTGCAAAGGCAAATAATGTGATCCATGAAACTGTGTGGTTAAAATCCTGTGTTTTCTAGGAGCAGACACCATTAAATTGAGCTATTGTGGCCTGACCCTTTATCTGACTCACTTGTTAAGACAGGAATTCAAGCATGGCAGTAGCCCAAAACATGAATACCATGTTTCTAAGTCCAGCATGGAATAACACTGCTCGTAATTCTATGGTTACATCAGCTTTCTTCAAAGCAGCCTGGATTGCAGTGCATGCCAGTCCAAGCCAATATGACCATTTATCAAGAATTGCAGAATTTGAGGACTAAGTAAGAAATTGGACAAAGAGGAAGAAGAAATAAAAGCTTTGAGAGGCAGAAAGTTAAAGGTAGAAAAAAAAAATCAAGAGGAGACGGGAAATCAACAGTTGTAATCAATGTGATCAAGAGATCAATGGCTGTATAATTTTTAGATTCTTCTTTTTTTTTCTTTGGGAAAATAATAAAAAAGAATTTAAAAAAAAGAATGCTATAATTTGTACTCCAAGGTTTGAGGAAGTCTGACCTCAATATAAAATTATATTTTGTTTTAGGAAGTAATCTAGATATCTTTAGAAACAACATGATAGAGTCTGAAACGTTGCATATTCTATTTGCATTGCAATTTTTTATTTATTTTGCTGAAAACGGGGTTTAGGGACAGAGTGAAGTGTAACACACTAATATAGTTCCCAGCTTCTGCCAAGCCTCAGAAAGTTGGGCTTTAGACAGTTAAAAGTCCCAAGCTGGAACTCTGGCTGTCAATCAGTTGGGCTGCGGCCCAACTTTCTTTTAAGATCACATGGTGTTGCAAATCTTCCTTTTATCTGACCTCTGTGCCAGAGATAGTGACTACCGCCTGTGATAATTTCATATCAGCAACTCCAGAATTATAGCTGTGGTGACTATTTTAAAAGTATAAATAGAAAAGCAAAGAATGAGTATTCCAAACACTCATGGTGCTTGTAATATCTGAGGCCCAACCAAAAGAAGAGGATGAATTTTCATTACCACAGATGAATATAGGTGGTAAAATATTTCAGCTGTCCCTTGTTTTCTTATCCGATCTCAGAATCTAAGCAGGTTTGGTCCCAGTTGATATCAGAATATGAGACCATATGGGAGTACCATAAGCTTTAGACAAGATCAGGAAGAAAAAAATAGAATAAACAGTGGCATACTACATCTATATTTTTAGTGTTGACAATATAAGTGTAAGCATTTTTCTATGCAGTACCAAGAGCTGACTTTGACTTGGTAATACCTTTACACATGCAGTTAAAGCATACTTAAGCCATGATCTGACATAGTATATAATCAGTTTAGAGACCAGCTTGAATCTTCAATGTACCACAGTTTTTAAAGATTCCATACTTTCTTTGCATTAAAGTTCCTGAAAAACAGACTAACTGTATGTGGATTAAATGAATTATCAGTCCTGTTCTGAGGATTAGATCATTTTATTTTTCAAAGTGGAACAACATAGTGGACTTTTTTTGTAGGGAACTTTACTTTTAGGGGAGTTCTCTCCATTTCCTCTTATCCAATTATGTTTATTTCATCTGTTGTTCACCCTTCTCCCCCATTACACACTGCTTTACTATAGCAATCTAGCACAAAACCTCCATTCTAACAAAAAAGGAAAGGAGACTTGGCTCTTTCCTATGCCTCTTTGGGTATCTTGGTGGGGGCACATGAAACAGGTGATCTGCTGAACTCTAGCCTCAACAGTACAACTACAGATCTCCTCTGTCATTCTCCTCTTTTTGCTGAGCTCTCTGCCATTACACGCTGCTTTGCTTTAGCAATATAGCACAAGAAAGGAGGTTGTGCTATGGTAGATACACGATGGGAGGGGGACAAATGATGTGTGAAAAGTGCTGCCAAAGGATTTCGTGTTCTGATGTGGTGACAGGTAAAAATGGAGGATGGAGCTTGGATTTCCTGCCCCAGTGACATCATGGTATGACAGATGGACCAATGTCCACTGTGACTGCATGGGGAGAGGTTTGGTGGAGGGGAGGAGAGAAAACAGGGGGTTTCTTGACGAGCACAGAAGAATGAAGCGTGAGAATGAGCAAGTCTATTTTGAGCCCGTGTTGTAAGGCAACTGTGGGAATGATCTAAAATGGTACTGGGTGCTCAATTGCAGAGAAAATGGATTCTCCTTGCTGTTTTTGAGCATGGCCTAAGTTGACATTCCAAGGATACACCATACTACACTGTACTTATTCCACCAAGATTCTTTCACAAAGGGCCAGGCTGTCCAAAGGGCGAAAGTACCACTCATTTTGGATACAAGTTTCTGCACACCGATTAGTCATCACAGCGCCATTTTGTTGTTTAGGAGGAAAATAGGGTTGAGGAGGAACAGAGTTGCCTAGCAACTACAGAACAGTGATTCTTCTGCTTTCCCCCGGTGTTAGAGCTGAATCTTCCATGGGAGATGCTGGATGAAAAGACAATATAATAAAGGTACAGAAAAGAATGATGGTATGCAAAAGGTACTAGGATCCAACCACGCCTGAATTTATGGAACTCTACTCCAAATTATTCTTTGTACTCTTTTCAAACCAAACAAAGCATCAGTGAAGAAGTCAGGAAACACAACTCTAATGGGTGAATTAAATCAATATAAGAGCTTCTAAATACCAATGTATTAGGGCCCATCAAACAAACATACAGTACTCAGTAATAACCCAAGACATAATTTATGACCTTATAAATGCCTCTCATAAATGACTACCCTTTACTGGCTGGGTCTCCCTATCCATTTTCAGCTTTGTAGCCAACTTCACTGTGATATCCTTAGAGTTTTATTTATATATTTATTCCAGCTGTGTTTTTCTGGCATATTCTCCACAAAAGCTGATACAGCGTTTTCTTTCAACTCTCCTAGTAACTGATGTGTTAATACAACCCATTCACATCAATTAATGCTATCTGCTCTGCTTGATGCATGGTTGAATTAAAACAGCATAAATTTTTTCTATGTGCTATAAGGAGAAGGAAAGAGAGGGAGAGAGGGGGGAGTGCAAGCGTGCACATTAGGCAAAATCCCTCCCTTTTTTTGAAATAGCTTTTAAACTGTTTCAGCTGAGCCACAGTTTTGCCCTCCATTAGGAAAGGGGCAAAATGCCGATGCTGCTTTTATAAACCATTAATGATGCTTCATCTCGGCTGACATAATCATAATGAGCCATATTTTATTCACATGTGTCCAAATCTATTCAAATAAAATCACCAAAAGGTTTATAAGGTTACATGTAAAATATGTACTATAGTGAAAGACTTTATATTTGGGCTTATTCATTGATTCATTTATTAATTCAAATTTGTAATCCATCCTTCTATAGATTTTGTAGAGGGTTATGTGAAATAAATATTTTCATTCACTTTTTTATTGTTTGTTGCTTTTTGTTGATTTCTGTATAAAGAAACAGCTTAGGGAGCCGGACTCTTATCTGGGAATACTGGGTTTGAATCCACACTCCTCCATGAAGCCAGCTGGGTGACCTTGGGCTAGCCACAGCTCTCTTCTGAGCTATCACAGCCTCAACTACCACACAGAGTGCTCTGTTGTGTGGAGAACATAAGAACATAAGAGGAGCCCTGCTGGATCAGTTCACAGCCCATCTATTCCAGCATTCTGTCACACACAGTGGCCCACCAATTGCCCGTGGACATCTCAAGGAGAGACAAGGGCAAACCTTATCCTGCTCTAGAATCCCAGCAAATGGCCTTAGAAGCATCTTGCTTGTCCCCACAGTCTGAAAGATGTACTTAGGCATCCATTCTAGTAGCCATTGATACATCTGTTGTCCATGAACTTGTCTAACCCTTCCTTAAAGCCATCTAGGCTGGTAGTTGTTACCACCTCTTTTGGCAGCAAATTCCATAGACTGATGACCCTCTGGATGAAGAAATACTTCCCCTTGTTGGATCCAACTCTCCTACGCATCAGCTTCATAGAATGTCCCCAGGTTATAGTGTTATGTGAAAGATAAAAGACATTTTCTCTATCTACCTTTTCTATACCATGCATGATTTTATATACTTCAGTCAGGTCCCCTCTTAAATGCCGTCTTTCCAGACTGAAAAGGCCTAGAGGTTGCAGCCTGATTTCGTAAGGGAGGTGTTCCAGCCCCTTTGTTGACTTCTATCCCGGTGCATTTCTCCAGATCCTTTACTCCACTGTGCTGGTGAACTTCTTGCTATTTCTTTCAGATGACATTTAATCTCTTCCAGAAAGAGAAAATAATTCTTATAATGTTTAGTTAGTCCCAAACACCACCCCTCTTATTTTCAAAGGCCACTCTTGCCCATCCAATGGTTCTTTCTTAAAGAAACCATGTTAAGTCGTACTTGTACAAATTGGGGAAAATTTTTGTGAAACTGGGAGAAAGTTGGGAAATTGGGAGAAGAACAGAAAGCTTTGTTAGCTGCTTTGAGTCCCCTTAAATGGGTGCGAAAAGCGGGGTAGAATAGCCAACTTTTCTGCTTTCTTCTTCTTAAAGATGTTAAAGAAGATATACGAGACATGCTTTTTTTCAGTACCATATTTTCCTCTATTTAAAGCAAATTTAGCTAGATCGACTCATATTAGCTCACAGACCATATCAAGGGCATCACAAACATACAAAACAAACAAAGCAATGAGTCTTGAAAATTTGTGTATATTTATTGGGACGTTAGTCCCAAATGGTTTTTTAAAAGTATTTTTGCAGTATTTAGTTACAACAAGAAGAGACATGGAGATAACTAGTTTTTCATAGTTAATCATTTATTGAGAAGTCACTAATTACTTAAAGAAGAAGAGAGGGAAGGTATTTTCAGTTTTTTATGAAAAAGGATGAATAACACCTACAAAGTACACCTGCAACCTCTGTGAAGTACAGGTGTCATTTCAGTTCACAAAATTGAGACATGGTAAGAGAGGGAAAGGCTGATCCATCTGGCTCCTTCTATTCCCAATGGACACTTGAGAATTCTTGGTACAGAGAACAATGCCATTAGGCTCTATATGCAGCATGTGCAATGTACCCAACCGAAAGGTCTAGCCATCTCTGTGGGGTGCACCAGAAGCACTAAGAAATGGCACGTGCCAGTTTGTTGCTTTGTTTGAAAAGAAGAGGTACGCATCCAAAGGTGCTAGGGATTTAATTGATTGATTTTTATACCACTCAATATTGCAGTCTCCAGGTGGTTCACAAACAGCATAAACAACAAAACAATTAGAATACAATAAAAGCATAGACATCCCCCTCTCCAAAGTAGAATCAAATGCCAAAAGCCTGGGTTAAGAGAAATGATTATACTAATTGCTGGAAGTCTATCAATGTAGGGGCTCAGCATTTGTCTGAAGGAAGGATATTTCATAACTTGGGAGTGACCACAGAAAATGCCTTCTCTCTGGCTGTACCAGTACAGATCTCTGAATGAGATGGAATTGCGAGAAGAGTCTCCTCTGAAGATAAAGGTGCTTCTTCAAGTATCTGGGCATCAAGTCATTTGGGACTTTAAAAGTTATAATCGATACTTTGAATTGGGTCCAGAAGCAAACTGGCAGCCAGTGTAAGTCTCTAAGGACTGGAGTGATCTATGCTCAACAGGACACAGCTATGAACAGTCTGGCTGCAGCATTTTGCAAAAAACAGGGGAAGCTTAACATAGAGCACATTTCAATCATCCAATCTGGAGGTTATAAAAGCATGTATCACAGTGGCTAGGTGATCTCTATCCAGGAAAGGTTCAAGTTAATTAATGTGAGCTGGAAATAGGCTTTCCTAGTCACTGCTGCAACCTGAGCCTCAAGTGACAGCAGAGGATCCAGGAGCATGCCAAAATACCACACCTTTACTTTCCAGAGGAGCGCAACCCCCTAAAGAAAAGAACCTTCCTTTATACTTGAGAACATGCTATATACAACACCATCATTTTATTGGACCTCATCCAGACCATCACTACTTCTAGGCCACAGTTCAGGTCCTGTACTGCCTTTCTTGACTCATAAGATGTACAGCTGCTCCAAACCCCAATGACCACTTCTAGTGACTCCACATGGATGTTAAAAAACATAAGAGAAAGCACAGGGACTGAACAAGATCCCCCCAAAGCTACTTTTGGGAACCAGCCAAAGAGACAGAACTGGAATCATTTAAGTATCCATCCTTCTATTCCTAAGTCCTGTAGTCACTGCAATAAGATATTTTTTGGGTATCAAATGTAGAACGTTCTTTACTTGCTAAGTGTGGTTTGGGTTTTGCCTTTGTCAAGAATTAAACAAATTTAAACCATAGATAAACAGTGATTGGAATTAATCACTTTGGGAATCATCCACATTCTTATCAAAAACTCAAGTTCCGGACTGGTGAGAATCCCCCCCCCCAAAAAAAATTATGTAGCCTCTAAAAAGGAAATATGCTGGACTCTAGAATGAAACACATTGAACCCATCAGGATTTAATGAGGACATTGATATTATTTTATTATCACATAAAGCATATACAGCTGTACACAATTGCTGTGGAACTAACATTAGACTTCACCAACTAGATACATTGTAGATCCCATTGCCACTCTATAGTCTTATAAAATGGTTTCTCTTTAAAAGTCTTACTAGAAAACACCTTTTTAAAGAGCTGTTCTCGATTTAAATTTTGCTCTTCAGGAAAGATTCAATATGTTACTTGGTGGAGTTAAGGTAAGTTCTTACAAATACTCTTCTAAGGCCCTGTTCCCATTCAAAATTTACACAGCTTTGAAAATATTTTGGAAATCAAACATCCCAATTCAAATGTTGATTCCCGGACTTTCTGAGGAGTAAATCACCAAAAAATGCATTTAAAAAATGCTCAGAAAAACAGCTCTCGTTCCTGTTTTTGCTGCTAGCCTGCTTTATTTTATTTTTTTGCTTTGGAAACAGTACTGTAGTATTGGGGGAAGATTGCGCCTTTTGGGTTGTCTTCCCCAATAGCCTTCTGTCCAATGTCTGTTGCTGTTGTGGGTACATCATTAAATGGGTTGGGTTTTACTCTCAGGAGGGCAGCCCTTGTGTTATTGTTCCCCTCCTATGTTATTGTTCCCCTCCTATTTTTTGGTAGGTCGGGAGAAAAAAGTTTTGAGTTAGGGTAAAACAGAGGATAATATTGCCAAATAAAGGATCTGAACAGTAGCAAATAGGGTAATATTATTGATGGCCTTTATCGACTGTAATGCACCCCCCACCACTGGGCACAAAACATGGGCTAGATCTCAGCTTAGGGGATTGATTTTGCACCTGTGGTTGTGGGAGATTGCTTAGTATGGAATTCCACATCTGCACAAATTGCTGCCCTATCAGGCACCGATTGCAATGCCCGGGAACCACCAGGAGGTGACAGCAAACCAGCCACCCAAGCAGCAATTTCTGCCCAGCCCACTCAGTCACAGGGCTAGTCAGCAAGAGGCAAACCATCCCAGGGTGTGTATGTATGATCAAAGGGTGGAGTTGGAACTCCCCACCCTCAGCCATGTCATGATTTTAGTGGTGGGAGAGAGCCCAATCACAGAGAGGGGTGGGAACCTCAACTGGTAAAGGGCGGGGAGGAAAAGATGCTGTTTCCCCAGTGCATTTTATGGAGCATTTTCAGTGGGAACAGCAATATTCGGGTTGACTGTGATTCATACTCAAACTAATGGAAACGGGCAGAATGCGTGTTTGCCTCAGAATTAAGTTCAATTTGGATTTTAAAAGTCAAGTGGGAATGGGCCTAATTGTATAATTTTTGTTTTGAAACATTTTAAAGCTAATTTTTTTAATGCTCACCAGTGCTTTTTATCTGTGATTTAAATTTGTCTAGCTCTTCACAAAGGCAGAAGCCAAAATGGACTGAGCAAATAAAAACACATTATCTGCTTCTTTCACTTTGGGTTGTTTGCTTCTGCTCATCGCCTAGTCTGTGCCTCATTTGTATTCTTTCCTCTTTGGCTTTGTCTGAAACCCACAGAGCACTTGCAAACCTGCCTTTGATCTGACAATTTCACCAGATTTGCTGCTGCTCAGGGGACCTCAGGTGAAGCTGATGAGTCAAGCTTCAGTTTGTGAAACCTTAAAGAACAAACAGGATTGGTATAATATTAAATCTAGCCTGCAATATATTCCACGTAGCTCACCTACATTTTGTTCTCGCTGGACAACAGAGGAAAGCTGCTAGAACTATGCCTGAGGCCTATATGAGAACAGCCATAGAAAAGCTACAGTTAAGCCAAGCAGCCTATGAAAGGTCTTGTGAATGGCAAAGCATCCAACAGAGCCCCTTGCCCCTTTCTTCCATATTTCCTAAAACAACCTGTTTTACAAGATATGCCAGGTTTCCCTACAGTGTTGGGGGCAGTTTACTGCATCTCACAACCAGGTTGGGGAAAATACTAGCTACCTAGTGCCTATACCAGGCTAATAATTACTGACTTCAGCTTTCAGGTCCACAGGTGACCTTCCAACCATCTGATGGCTCCTTTCTAAGAGGCTTGGACCCAGCAGTGTCTATGTGCACCAAAGTCCTGTGCTTTGGCATCTAGCCTTGGTGTTCCACCCACACCAGTGATGGCCAACCTATGACACAGGTGTCACAGGTGACACGCCAAGCCCTTTTGGGTGACACACAAGGTCACCCTGGCACCTGGGCATGTAGTGCTTGCTTGTCCTTGAAGTATATGAAATACCAACTTTCAATTGAAGATTTAGCAAATGTAAAGAATTATTTGTTTCTGCTTTTAATAAAATACATATATCAAAGATACAACTTTTTTACTAGTGCTACAAATATCACAAAATTATGGATATTTCTAGATGTGACATAGCACCTGAGTTAAGCTAGGGTTTCTAGCGAATTTTGACACACTGAGCTCAAAAGGTTCACCATCACTGACCCACACAGAAGCATACATATGTGGAAAAGAGTGATTTCAGCCTGGAGAACACATTCTTTTACATTTTTTATTACATTTTTAATATTGCCCTATACCTAAGGGTCTCTGGGTGGTTTACAAATACAATTATCATAATTTAAAATGCTAATGTAAAGAAACAGAAAATATACAGCACCAAAGGCATAGAGAAGAAACTAACAGCCAAATTCCTGGGTGAAAATGTGTGAAAATTTCACCAGACAACAAAACACAGAATGTTGGTGTCTGGTGAGTCTCTAAGGAAAGGCTGTTCCACAAACTGGGGGTCACTCCAGAGAAGGCCCTTCCTTAAGTTTTCATACCTCTTACATATGAAGGTGATGGAGGAACAAGCAGGGTCTTGTCTGCTGAGCTTAATGGCGAGGCAGTTCTATATAGGAGGAGACTCCTTAAAGTATTGAAGCCTATCTGCAGAACTCTATCTGCTCAGAAATAGATGTCAGCAGTCTAGATACTTCATTCTGCTCTAGTGCAGCTTCTGGGCAGTCTTCAAGGCCAGTCCTGAGCCTAGCTGGTTACCAGAACATGGATCATAGTGGTCAAGTTGTCTCTACAGGAAGAACCAAAATTTGCAAACTAGATAGAGATGGAGATAAGCATCCTTGGATACTGCTGCCACATGAGCACTTGTGCATACACTCCTTTAAGGGGACCACAAGCCCATTTAGAACTGGATGCCTCTTTACTTTCTGGACATTAGAACCTGTAACAAATAATACCTCTGTGTTATTCGCGTCCAGCCCATTGCTGCCTCCAGGGCCTGGTAAGGACCCAACCTGCCTTTCCTGATGCAGATGGGACTGGAGAGGTAGACCTGCATGTAAGGGAGATACAGCATCACACTCTCCCTGACACACGTTATCCACCACCAGGGCAAACTAAAGACGTTTCAGTGATGTGGCCATGCTTGAAGCTAGATTGAAATGAGTCTAGATAATCTGACAGCAGGCTACACGTACAATGGGAACTTGCTGGCACCCAGAAACACAAATGAAAGAAGGAAAGGACTATGAAAATTCAGACTGCCTACTTTGATATAAGCAATTATGCCTATGTTATTTTCCACCATCAGACTCTTAGGCAGGGGCTTCATTACACTAGCATTCCCACTTACTGGCAGAAAATGAGAGCAGACAAAACAATCACATGCTCCAAGCCTCCATGCCTTCTTCAGTAGCTTGACTTCTAATTACAAAACAGAACTATGGTATGAATACAATGTTACAATCTCAACATCAAGACATTATGAACTTTTACATTCAGAACTGTATCTATTCACCTCCAGAATTAGGCTAAATGCAGCTCTCATGTTTATGATGATGCTGGTTATCACCCTTACAGCTTTCCCAGACAGCTCTTTGATAGGAACGAATTGCTATGATGTAGAAAAAAGCACATAGACAATGTAATAAAAAGCGCTGCTGCATTCTTCAGAGGGATGTCTTATACACGAAGAATTTAGAAACATTGCTTCAAAAGCCATTTTGAAAATTTCACAAGATACATGGGCACATGCCATTAATTGACTATAGATTCTCAATACAGGGCTGACGGCACTGGGGTTTGTAAGGGTTACCACATTCCCACACTGAATGGCCTTTGTTGCAAGTTATTGGCTGAATTTTGCAAAAAAGATAAAATATGCCCTTAAGGTTGAGCTTGATTCTGGTAAGAACTTATTGTAACCATTTGCAATTGCTTTTTCCTCAGATGTATTTCAACTTTCCCAGTGAGCCTACGATGCTGAGTTGTCTTGATGCTTTTTCATCCATGTTCTAACTAGCAAGGTCAGTCAGGGTTCTCTAGGTGCCACTACCTGATGAAATCCCAGGTTTCTGAGATTTTATACACAAATACAACAATATGCTGCTTCCACCTGCTTTAAGGCATTTTATGCATTGATTGGTAATTGAACCTATACCTTCCTTCCTTTCTAAAAAAGGGTAGCTTTATTAAGATTTTAAAATCTTCTGGATTTGCACACTTAGCACATAGGTACTCAGTGTGGAAAGAGAGAGAAGGTCCCACAACTGTAGGGAGGCTTTTAAGTGCATTCACACAGTAATTCATATAAGCCTCCTTCAGATTTTTGCCCTAAATCATAGAGTATGGAAGTTTGGTAAGAGACCTTCAAGGCAGATCAGACACATATGGCCCATTCCTCTATAAAATTTGCTCCCCAATGTCTGATCCTCAACTGTAAACAGAATCCTTAAAGCAGATGCTTCTTTCCTAGCAATTGACCTCTGAGGCTAGGAATATTTGGATCTTTCCTTCTAATGCCTCTCCACAGAAACTTTGAAGTATAAATTGCTTTAACTTCTAAAAGAAAATAAATGTCTTTCTTTCATCCCCCCTTCCACCCTTGGAACCTAGATTCAATAAATAAGGCAGCAGCCCACATGAGCCTTTAAAATATGAACACAAGTATTCAGGTCTTCTTCAAAAGCCATTAAGAGTTTGAAATTACTGTGGCCTGAAGCAACGGTTATAAACTAACTCATTAAAAGGAAGAAAATGTATTAGAATCTTATGACCTAATCATA
Source organism: Aspidoscelis tigris stejnegeri (assembly GCA_023333525.1). Lineage (NCBI taxonomy): Eukaryota > Metazoa > Chordata > Lepidosauria > Squamata > Teiidae > Aspidoscelis > Aspidoscelis tigris. Next base: position 34,516,749 of record JALMGA010000004.1, on the reverse strand, counting down.
AAGAATGGCCTGCATGTCACTATCCAATAGCTTATTTCACACTTCTAATGTGAAAGGGCAAAAATTCCATTATTTTTGTAATAAAGCAGCAGCATTTAACAATCCATTAAAAGTTGCAGAAAATAGAAGTAGAGAGCTTTTTATTCAGCAAATTCTTTTAGAGTATGCAGACAATTTACAAGCATAAGCATTATTATTCACTAAGTATTCTGTTTGTGCATCTCTTTTGAGATGTAAAAATATCAGGCTTGGGCTGTGTTCCCATCTGAGCTTTTTAAAATGCTTTGCAAACGCACACTCTGGCTGATCCCAATTCATTGACTTTAAATCGCTGTCAGCCCTGATTCTGCTGCTCCCACAGAAAACACTTCAAAAATGCATTGGGGAAAGCAGATCTTTTCTTCTCTGCCCCTTGCCAGCTGGGGTGCCCACCCCTTTCTCCCTATTGGGTTTGATCCCACAATGACATCACCAAGGGTGGGGAATCCCATCTCCCCCTCCCCTCCCCTCCCCTCCCGCATTTGCTTCTGCCATTTGCTTCTCCATAGCAAAGCCATGGGGATCACTTCCAGAGCCCCCCCCCTCCTCCAATGCCCCATTTTACAATGTTGCATAAAATCACCTCCCTAAGCCTTTCCCTCACTTTCTCCTTTATCACACCTTTCTCCCACCCACCCACACAGGAAAGAGCCAGCCCAGGTGAAAAAGGATAAAGCAAGGGGAAGCGTGGGTGAGAAATCAAATTTTGTTATCTGTGTGGAGTGGGTGAATTGTTACTTCTTATTAGTGTGAAATGGCTGAAAAAGAAACCGTGAAGTGGTCTGCTGAGGGAAAAAGGCTTGAGCCCTTAAATCTGGCAAGGGCTGTCCTGCAGAGTGAAACCCACCCATCTCATGATGCATCTGCCCCAATACTGCTGTACCGTTCCCAAAGGAATAAAGATAAAACATTTTAGCAGCAAAAATGGGGAAAAAAACACCTGTCTTTTCAGGTGTTCTTTTATTGTGGTTTTTAGCAATTTACTTCTCAGAAAACACAGGAACCCAATCTGTAATGGGGACAAAGAAAATTCAAGTCATTTTCAAATCATTTTATAACGTGGGTGGAAACACAGCCTTGGGCTGACTTGTGCAGTTTGGGTTGGATGGGGCAGATGGCTACAGAGGCTCCAAGCTACCCCCAACCTGCTGTGGCCACTGTCCAATCAGATCCACAGAACATCAGGGAGTGGAGGCCAATGGGAGGCGAGGAAAGAAAGTAATAAGAAAGAGAAGGCAAGTCACCTGTTTTTAAAACTGTATGACGTGTTTTCCTCCATTCATCCAGAGATGGGGTGATCCTATAAAATGGATGTCTTCCAAAACCTCAGTCTGATCACACCCTCAGTTATAAACAGCAAAGAAATTCCACATCATAATATGTGGTGTATTTAAAATGTATGCTTACTGTGTGTTTTTAAAAGAGATATTTTGAATTTTATTGTTAGCATTTAATCTAAAACACAAAATTCCTAGGTGAGATTGATATGGCCTAACAACTATTAACAGTCCTGAAATGGAAAAGCCACTTTCTGACACAAAGAGTTAAGGAAAATTGTGTGTAGCTGGACTTTTAGCACACTTTCACTGGATCACAGGGACTTTGGCCATTTCTGCACTGGGTCTTATTCTGGACTATATCCCAGAACAGGGACCTGCTATCTGCATGTTAGTGCAGACCATGAGTGGGGCCTGTCATAATGTACAGCGGCATGCAGTCAGAGAGAGTGGACGTTCTAGGAGTATGCTTGTATGTATGTGAGAAAGATCTTGTGAACTGGACTGCTTTCTGAGTTGCTCTTCCTGTTTTTCTCAAGTGTGGCACTAGACTCCATGAGAAATCCTGTCTACGGTGGCTGTGATTTCTTAACATGTCAAAGTCATGCCAAATCTGAATTGTGTCATCGTAGTCAATAAGACTCTTTTCCCTAGGCTGTCTGTGATGTACTGCAGGTCAAATCCATGCCTGTTTAGATATATTCCTCTTTTGCCTTGCATCGATAGAGAACAATTCTCTGTTTAAATCACTGTTGTGAAGAGAATCCTAGTGTACTCATGTAAGTCAAGCGGCAACTTAAATCTGTTGAGGTTTAAAATCCCAGATTTACATTAAAGGTTATTGATTCTTACACACTATTCCACTATTCAGCAAAACCTGTTATGGTTTAAACATTCTTAATGAAATGTACAGGAAAATTCTATGGAAAAACAGGCACAGCTTTATGAAAATGCATTGATTTGAACACGGATGGAAGAGAGGAAAGAAAACATTACTTATAATCAGGACTGGTGCAAATTTTGTTCAAAATAGTTATAGGAGACGAAAGAATGCCTTCCAAATGGAGCTTACTCTTTCCACACGACCTTTTTTGTTCTTACCCATGGACTGCTCTGTTCCTAATTTAAGAAAGAGTAAAAAGAAAGCCTACTGCAAGGATAAAATAGTTACATAAGGTCTCCAACGCCCTTTGGGTGGAATAAAAATGTAATAAGTACAACTTTAAACTATTAATCATTAGGCAACAAATAATTAGGTCAAAATTCTCCTTTATGACCTATCAAATCAAGTAAAAAGGCACAAGACAGGAGACGTTTACTAAAGGTTTCATTGTCACTCAATGTATTACCTGTTTGGACTTAATTTAACTGGCATTCTGATTTGTAGTTTGCCGGCACAAGCAACTGATGTATTATTTCTTTAATAAATTGACACTCCACGCTTCAGTTAAGCCCTCCTCAGCATTCCATTAATGAAATGTACCGCATTACAGGGGAGTCTAGGACTCTGCTGGCTTCAAGAAGACAGAAGATAATTCTTTTGGCATAGCATCCATGATCAGAGATGGATCAGCCAGACAGGAAGCTATGAGTAGATGACTGTCAAATTAAAACAGTCAAAAGAGTTACTTACACTTGTCATGAACTTACATATAATCAAGTTCCAATGACTGATAAACAGGACGTCCATCTGATCCACTACTCAAAGCAAATGGAAACAGGGAGCAAAAGGAGTAATTCAATGCAAATGATTTCCATTCCACATTCTTTGCTCTTGCTGCTTACCTGCATTTTGAACCTGACTACACAGACAATTTTTTCTATTTCAACTACCCCACAGGGTGTTTAGCATATTTAGCAAAATATATTTAGGGCAAAGGAAAGAATACAAGTAAAACCAGCCATTATAAATGTGTCCTATCTCAACTATTCCATTGATTAAAATAAGGCTTCTCCCTCCAAAAGCAGCTTTTCCTTAAAAAAAAAGAGAAGACCTCACAAGTCCATTAAAATTATTTGCATGTGCATACAATTTGCCTCTAAAAGAAATATGTCACATCTCATTAGTGGGATAAACTTTGCCATGGATTAAGTATCAATTACTCTTCACTGCCTGTGTTTACATTCCAGTGACTGCGTAATGGACTATCAGTGAACTATAAAGACTTTAGCCCCCATTTTAAAACAAACAAAATCTCCAGCAGTAATCCATCTTAATCACCCATTTCTTTCTTGAATTGCTTACATGTGGTTCCTAGATTTGAACATCAACAAAAAAGGGAAACCCTGAGGGAACTTTCCTGTTAGCTTACCTGTTGTGGGAATGGGTTCCTGTTGCTTAACGGCTGCTTTGGGGTGAGCAACACTGGCTAAATGCCAAGCTGTGGGGGTGGGGTGGGTGGGAATTGCATGGTGTGTTGTGTGTGCCCATGGAAGAGTGTGGGAATTTCATGCCAGCTGCTCCCACATCCAGGCATGGAGGGGCCACCTGCTCCCACTCATGTACCTTGTCCTAAAACATGACATTTAGATTGACCCCAGATTTGTAGATGAGGGAATTGTCATAAGATCTGAACTGTCATGTTTCCCCTCCCTGGCCATCCTGCACAAGGGTATTGTGTGAGATCCACACTGTACAATCCTGACTAGCCTAGGGATCCGAGGGTTTGAATTACAAACTTTACTATATTTGGGCTGAACTATAGATCAACTTAAATATTAATTATGTCTTGAGAGTCTTCTTTTTCTTCATGTTTCATTAGTATCTACAAGGAACCAGAGGGAGAATAATAACTTACATATGAAACAATTATTAAACATATTGCTGCTTGTCCTTTTACTCTTCTGTTGCCCTGAGTAAACTGCAGACTGTACTATTATTTGGGGTGTGTTCACACCTATGTTTTAATCCAGCTTCAGAATGGGAGAACACATCTGGAAAGTGACAAGCTGTTTTCTTTTGGCACTATGTTACTCAGAAAATCCACCTTAGGGTTAGAAAATGTGGAAAGGAAGTGACTGGTCACTTTGTTGTTGTGTTCTCTCATTCTGAAAGTGGATTAAAAACTAGGTGTGAGAACAACCTTGGTCATAAACCACCTAACACAATGATGTCCATGGAACTTGCTTAAAATAGAATGCCATAAATTTGTCACCTGAAATTGGAATTCTACATTGACATTCAAAAACACTTCAAATGTATCCCTCTTAGATGTAAATTCTTTATTTCAGGCATTATTTTCATAGGTACACAGATACTACATTCTCGTACTCTGGATTATATTCGTAAAATACTTAGGCTGGAAAAAATATTAAAGATTATCACTAGTCCAACCACATGCATAAGGAAAAAATGAGCTAAAACTTTCCAGTCATATTTGCAAATCACCAGTGAGAACTTTTCACTACCATGTAACGCAGTTTGCTCCACAGTTTTCATGGTTAGGGTCACCGCCCCCCCCCCAATGTCTTGCCTTAATCTATTTACTATTAAGTGCATTCCATTGGCCCTAGTCCTGCTTAAGGAAGAGAGAACAAATCTAGCCCTTGTAGATACTTGTAGACTGCTATCGTATTTCCCTTTAGCCTTCCTTCTTTCAAGCTAAATATGATTAGTTCCTTCAGCCATTCCTCCAAGGACTTGTCTCCTAGTAGCCCCTATATGAAGCCACTTCTGTTTATCCATGTTATTTCATTTTATTGTGTGAAATCTCTAATTACGCAGGGGTTAGGTTCCTAGAAAATGGTGCCGTGTCCAAAATTACTTTATAGTCAGTATAAAGTAATGGGTGTTTAAGAGTTAGAAGACACTACCAGAGGACAACTGGCCTACAGGTGGAAGCAAGTGCAAATCTGGTGCCTTTAAAAGGGGGAGAGGAGGACAGCTGTTAGAACAGGCAGCAAAAGAGAATGTTCCCAATTTTAGGGAAAGACTGGGAGGAGGAGAAAGAAGAAGAGCTGGCTTTTCTATCCTGCTTTTCTCGCCCATTTAAGGTGACTCAAAGTGGCTGACAAAGCTTTCTATTCTTCTCCCCGCAACAGAACACCCTGTGAGGTGGGTGGGCCTGTGAGAGCTCAGAAGAGAGCTGTAGCTAGCCCAAGGTCACCCAGCTGGCTACATGGGGGATGGCAGAATCGAACCCGGTATTCCCAGATAAGAGTTCCACTAGACCAAGATGGAGATGATGATTACAGCATGAAGTAAGCTGAAGAGTAAAAAGCAGAGACTCAAAAGAATGCATCTCAGCCTGCATTGAGATGCTGCTTATTTGTTCTGCTATATTTTAATATTCTGAAAACAACACGATATGCCAGAATATCCATGCTTTATTCCAAAATATCCAAATATAATAGCATAATTGATGTCTGGATGCAGCATCACTTCCATCAATGAGAGCAGTGAGGAGCATAGCTGGCCAACACTTTTGTTGATACCACCAGAATAGGATAAATCAACCTGGAGAAACAGAAGATTTATCAAAGAAGAAGAAGTAGAAAACCCCTGGGGTCCTTAAAGTATAAAAGTTATAATGGGAACAGCCTGAAAACTAAAAGATGAAAATATAACAGACCAAATTGTACAGATACCTACAAATTTACTAGAATAAATGCTAACTCATAAAAGCTAAATATTAATATTTATTATACATGAATAAAAGGAGACAGTGTTCAATAACCTTGTGGAGAAAAAAACAAAAACATATGTGTGGTGCCTCATGCTTGTTTGATGTATTTATTGTGTGTTGAATTGCATAACTATTGTAAAATGCTTGCAATATAAAGAGTTTAAGATAATGTATTTATTATAGATAAAGAGACAGTGAGGTAAGCTGTGGGCAGAGCGCCCTAATTAGCATAGGAAAAGGAGGAGAGATTGCCCACAGGCGCAGCCAATCAGAGGCAGCCCATGCCAGGCTGCAGGAATATAAAAGGCACCATCCCAAGAGAGAAATTGTTCAAGGATTTGGGTTTTTCAGGGTGGGAAGGTTCTGAAGTGACCACTCACCATCCTGAGGGAAAGATTCCAACGTAGTTCCAAGGATTCTTAGGCCTGGAGAAAAAGCCAGGGAGAAGCCTTTAGGCAGGCTAGGGTAGAGTCAGTTGTCAGTTGCTGTGTGATTACTTGAGAAGCCACTGACTTACTTATTGAATCTTGTATTTATTTATTTATTGGTTCTTACTGATGGTTATAATAAATAATTCTTCTTGTTATTTTAAGAGAACTCTGCTTGAAGTGCTATTTATTTAAGCAATGGGGATTGCCGTAGAAAAGGGATCCTGTGACTTTAAATTTTAGTGAAAGCCAGAGGGAGAAAGTGAAGCCGCGAATGGCTGTTAGAAACACTTCTCCACTAGGGGTTTCTTGCAGAGGCAAAGGAAAGCAGCAAGCTCTTTGGTGCGGAGTGGGAAGAAACACAGCCAGCGCTTGATATTAATTTAAATCTTATTTATTTATTTAAAGAGCTTTAGAAGGCAGTCAGTGGGGGGCTGAAATCCGCCTTGGCTCAAGGGGTGCCACAATATGTTACAAAGAAAACTTATCAGCACAATAACCGATGAGATACTCTGAAGGCTAAACCAGATGTATCCCAAAATTATAGTCCAACAAACATATTAACGAAGAGAACTAAAATGCCAGATGCATTTTGACTTCTTCAGTGTCTTGAACAGGTAGTCCCCAATGTAGCTATATGGTTTCACTCATTTCCCCAAATTCTATAAGATATACACCATGAAATAACACTAAATCTGGAGAATAGTATTTTCACTTTTGTGATCTCATTTGTTTTTTTCATTCCAATTTTTATCTGTTATTTCACATGTAGAAGAAAAAGAGGCTTTTTAAAAGAATGGGTAAGAAGCAGGATCTTGAGGCTGGAATTTAAATTATATCAGTAACAACTTGGTGTGCGAGAGAGGGTACGTGGCTACAATATATTCCGGGACTGTGGTGCACTAAGTGTAAATCGTTTGAATGTTTCAAAACATGTTTAATATTTTATTTTTAAGATATGGCTGTTTATGGTTTATTCTGTTTATCAACTTTTTTGAAAAAAGAAAGGCAATTCATAAACAAACATAGACTCAAGGATGAAAATGAAGACATTAGGTGCTTACCACTTAGGGATTTCAGGATAAGGGAGCAATGACTGGTCCCAATACCTTAAAAAAACACCAAACCCCTCATATTGGAAGTAGGACACAGAGCCTCCTCCTTGTTTAAAAAAGGACATCTAAAGAGAACTGTGGCAGTTGTAATATTTGCAAAACCAAAGATTACTTTTGAGTTGTGTGCAATGTAGAAAAGAGACATTTGAACTGACCACAAATTCTAGTTGAAGTGAATGCTAATGCTCAGACTGCAAAAATCTTAGAAATCAAAATCCAAAATTCTTCTGATCTAAAGAAAAAACAATCCATTAGTATTTCAAAGCATTTTGGAGCTGGGAGCATGTGGCACAAATGTTTTAATACCATTCTCAGTTCCTCTCCAATCCACCTCTAATGAACTTTAGAAATGAATTTTCTGACCTTTAATGGCCATTAGAGATGGGATAAGCACACATATATGGGATGGTATCAACTGTGAATCATCTCTGAGCTGGCTTTGCTTTCTTCTGTTTTTAAAAAACTGTGTGAACACAGCCTCAGAGTGACTGAAGAATGCAAAGGAAATGAAACAGTGGAAACTTGTCATTTTTTTGAATTTGAGTCATTCAGCAGAATTCCTCAAGTAATAGCCAAATTTCCTTCTTTCTCCTCTGAATGTTTTTGCATACCTTGGCCTTCTGTCATCCCTGCAGTTCCAGGTAGGTTGAAAAGTTTTGAGAAGAAGGAATGTTTTTCTGGAGCTGGCATATGCTCCATTTCCCCCACATCCCTCTTCCTTTTTAAAATATTGTTGGTTAAATTTCCTAGTTTCTTACCATGTAGATAAGGCTTATGAAGTCTTCTGCCCCTGGCCAAGTTCTTAGGCTCATGGTCCAATTGATTACTGGAATATCACCGTCTGGGAAAGGCAGGTGGCCAGTTAATTGTCTAAGATAGGGATGCATAGCAAATTTATTCTGGGCAGGGTGGCAGTTTTGCTGCTAGAAGTTCACAAGTTCACAACATTCCATCTCTGGCAAATGAAAGTGCAAAATACCTTCTTAAAGGCTTCCTTCCTTATTGTCGGTTGAAAGCTCTTTTCTGTAGTGTGATAGCTTCTTCACACATCTCAAAACTTTCCTTGCTTTGCTGCTCTTCCTCTTTGATTTCTTCCCCTCCTACTGCAGAGATTTTTATCTTGCTCTAATTCAACTGAAATGAAGCTTCTCTTTCTTCACAGAGTACCTCTTTTACTTTTTAAAAAATCAACTAAAACCTCATTGCTTCAATGATTTGCTTTCTCTCTTTGTCATTGTTGATTGATTTATATTTCCCACCATTTGTGTAGTCCAGAAAGTTAACTCTGCATCAGAGCTTTTGTATTTTATTAAGTTGCCATTTTAAAATTGTATTATATTAGCAAATGAGGACCTGTTTGCACTTAACTTTGTGTCGTGATCAGGACGCTCCAGGATGTTCAGTCTGCATGCTGTGCTGCCACCTCCATCCTGGAGTGTCTGGGAGCATGAAAGAGGGCCTCAACCAAGTAAAAACAGTTGAATGACAGTAGCTTGTACATTCCTAGTCACTCCTGTATGTGGCATTTGCACGCTCTTCTGGGTGCAAAGGCTGTGCCCTGGGAACAGCCAAACATGTAGTGGAAGTTGCTCTGATCATTGCCGGTGCGATCTGGATGGACCAGGCTGGAGCATCTGCACTTGCAATGCTGGTGGTCAGGTTGGTGAGCACACCAGCACTTCAAGGGTGGATAGCTCTCACTTTGCCTGATATAATACTGCCATTTCCAGAGAGCAAAGTATGGACAAGCCCTGAGATGTAGTATAATTAAAGATATTCACTAGCGCTAGTGCTATAGAGCAAATGTAATAAAACAAAAACTAAAATCACATTGATGCATCAGGAAAAGTCCTGGAGAAACCATTGTGCATTCTGAAAAGAGGCTGAATTTTAACAGCAGCTGTTTCTCTTGGCAGAGGATACAAGATGCCTTTCTAGGAAGACACAGGAAGGTCACAGAGTACATTTAATGCAAAAACAAAAGCTCAACAGTATATAGATTATTCAAATATTAAGATTACTAGGCTGGCTTTAACCCTAGCTGCTGAGCACCAACATAGATGAAACCATTTCAGAAAAGCATTCAGGCTTGGAAGTCAAGTGTTTCTTCAAGAGAAGAATACATCCAAAGCAAGGAGGGAAGAATAATGTGAAGCAGCCAACATGCTTTTTAATAATTTAACATCATTTTGAAATGCGGGGATCTGTCACTCTGTCAAAGCAGTTCTTTGCCTGCGGTGTACAGTACCTGGATTCTTTTCATTTAATGTACACTGACTTTACAGATATGGCACAAAGTCAGAAAGCAAGGTTATCGTTTCAACCGATATCTTTATTAACTCATTCTGCTAGTTGGTTATCCTCTGAAAGGTTAGTTGAATGTTAATACTTGCTTCACACTATAACCTTTTCACCAAATTTAATTACATGCTTCCCAAAGATAGGGCACACAAGGCCCAGATTTATTGGTTTTTCTTGCTCAAGACCAGAAGAGTTCACTACAGCAGAACACCCCCATTAAATTTATAGCACAGCTGAGAATTTCATATGATACATACTCAAATCTGTTTCCTAAACCAGATATATTAAAGATCTTCCATCACAAGCCGCAAAGGTCCTTATATAACCCTCTGCAAAATCTTGGACTGTATTCTATAATAAGTGTTGCTGTCTATTCGACTAAACTTGAATCTATGACACTGACAAAATATCTGGCTACTGTATATGCAAGAACATTTTTAGCTGTTTCATCGTCTGGCTTCTACTATCTCCAATCCTAGATGTATGTATGAATGAAGAACACATTTTCTGAATTTATTGAGAGCCCATAAAGAGAAAGAAATATTGCTGTGGGAAAGGAAAGGAAGAGAAGATTTCTGACTCATGAAAGCTCTGGTAGAATAAATTTGTTAAGCCTTAAATGGTTTCAACAATCTTTCTTGAAAACTGTCCTAGGTGTGTGAAGTTTGGTTTATCTGAACCAAGTCGGCTACATATTTACAAGGCCCCATTCACCATAGCATATTTGACTGAATTCTAGTTAGGTTTCTTTGGCAATGATGTAAGAACCACTTGACATATAGAGAACAATTAGACATACTTAAAGAGGCATCCTTCTGTGTGAATCTGCGTCTGCAACAACAGATTTCCCCCCTCCCTTGCACTTGCCCACTTTGTCTTGAAGGTTCAGAATGGGCACACTCTTCGACATTTGGAATCTAATCGCTATGAAGTTAGCTCTTTAAGTCAGGTTGGGCAAAAAAGAGGTGGGGTCCCCTGCTGAGAGGGTAATCAGTGTGTGACACTCATAGTGAGGGTAGTAGTAACTGACTTAGAGGCAAATATAGACTGCAGAGTTAGGTTCCCAGTTTTATATTCAGGCAGCTTTTTCTTAAAGGAATGGCTGAAAAAATCACTGTATAATTACATTCTCAGTGTTTATTAGAATTGCCACACTGCATTCTTAAAATGCTGTATGTGCATTCACATCATTTGACAGATGATTTATGAAAGTTTTCCACCAAAGCATTAGGATGGATAGAGAATTTTAAGATGTCTGGCCATTCTAGTGCTTTATTTATTTCCCTCTTCCTCCCTCCCTCCCTCTCTCCCTTTCACTGTTTTCAAGGAGGTCTGATGGGTAGAAATATTGGCTTGTAGGAACTGATCTAGGTCTCAAGGCCCAGAAGTAGCCAATCCAAACAGCTCAAACAAAAAGGGAAGAGTAAAAAAATAAGCAAGTTAGAACATTTTGTGCATATTAAAAACAATGATTAAGTCAATGTGTATAAACAGGGTTCTTATAGTCTGGCCATGCAAATTTTGAAAAAAATAATCTGATAACATTAACCTATTTTAATTGAGTTCTGTTTTACTGCAGGTAAAATACCTTTCCTCTTTTTTTTTGGTGATTCCACTTACTTGTGCAGAAACAAAAGCACAGATCACGGTCATAGGTCCTGTCATGAAGTGCCCAAGGCACACTTTTCCAGCAAAGCTAGAGAATGACTGCTCTTTGGGGTGGAAAATTGGGTCTTACCCAATCTGCTCATCAAGGCAGAATCAAGACATTAAGCATAATAAAGGAAGTACATTACTCCCACTGGTTTTCCCTGTGCTGCACAGAAGTGTACCCCTCAAGATCCATGGACCACCTGCATTTTGGGGATGAATTTTAGGTCTTCTATATGAGCAGAAGTGGCAGCGCAGATAAATATGAGCTACTAGCTAGGTGTTCATGTATGGGCTTTTTTTTTTTTTTTTACCCAGAAGCAATAAAAGACCGAGGATGTGATCAGACAAATGTATTAAAGAAACAGGTGTACATACTTGTGACATATGGGTCACATGATCACATATACTTGCTATCCATATTATACTGCAGGATTTTCCATCCTCCAACTACTTCAGCATCACTCTCTCCTTCCTATGCCATTGTGAGCACGGTGCAGTGGCAATGCCAGACAACTTCAGTCCAAGGACACAGACACAAAGGGTGGTATAACAGGTCCCAGGACACTCCAGTGGCTTTAGTAGTGGATTACTGTCCCTCTCACAGGCTTCTCTTAACCAGTAGGAAAGCTGCATTTCAAATAACTGTTTACTGTTAACATTTTTTTTCATGAAAAAACTTCTGATCAAACTTGAAAAAGACTCAATAGAGTTTCGAGGGATATAGTGTGGCAGTTGCTGAAATTAATCTATCATATATCAGCAAACAGACAATACATGGTTTTCATTGGCATCTGTCTGACATTACGCTAATGATTCATCAGAGAAAAAAACCTCACAGGTAATAGTTTTATCTAAGACAAATCCTGCTAGTTCAGTAGGGTGTTAGGAAAAAAGATATGTCATAGCAAAAGCTAGAATGCTAACAGGCTGACATTTTATACGCAGCCTGTTTGACCTTTCTATTACACAGAATTTGTTAGGGAAAGTTTGAAAATATCTCATCTAATGAAAGTGTGAAGCCCACAATTCTACCTTTCAAAATTTATTTCATTTACTGAAAATTGATTGTTGCTATACCAATGCTGCATCCTATGCAGCTGCCTTAATTGCCTATTCCTCAGCTTGTGTGATTTGAAAGATTCTTCATGCAGACATCAATGGATGCTTACACAGTCCTACATGCTATTCAGAAAAGTAGCACTTGGGTTTCTCACATGTTGATTTTCATTCAAAAATGCATTACTGTCTTACAAAATTGGATTCCAACAGTGACATATTACTCTTTGGAATTATAAGCAATTATGACAGCAGGCATATTGAGAGTTAATTTGTAATCTAATTTTGTTTTTAGAATTACTGTCAAGGTATAATCGTGGGTACCAAAATTACCATATAACTGGAACAGAATTCTGGTTGCTAATGACAACGGAACAGACTTAATAACATTTTTTTTTAAAAAAAGGATCTACACTGCACAAGAACAAGAAAACAAGCAGAGTTTGCAGCAGTCTTTAACATATCTGTAAATCAAAGGTCATTTTGTGCTAAGTACCATCAATTATTAATATGAATGCATTTCTGTGGAATAATTCCACAGTGGTCCCCCCCTTAACTTCCTTATTGACTAAATTTATGATTTATTTTGCACTTTCATCAAGCATTTGCCCTTTGTATGGATTCAGATTACGTCTCTGAGGTACATAAGGAAGAACTACTTTCAGTCACAAATGCTTTCAAACAAAGGTTACCTACAAGCTGCATTACTTTATTTAATCAAACAGTCTATGGTGCCACTTGCCAGATCACTTTCCCTGGTATTCATATGAAAACAATCTACAATGAGACTAAAAACAGGAATCTGGTCAATATTAACAAATAACGTAAAACAAGTTTGAATGTCTGTTAAAAAAATGATATACTGTAACATTATACGTTATTTGTACAATAGAGAATTTAGAGCTGAAATTAGATTATATTTAGGCTGCATATAGTGATGATACCCTACAATACTGACACTGCAGAAAAATCAACTCCCAACCTGGGTTTTGCCTAAAAATTGAGAGCACTTTCATCATTGGAATATTTAATTGCACTGGGAAAGCCACTACAGGGTTCTAGGGTAGGTTACAACCCTAAGAATAACCTGGACTGCAAAGAGAGCTGGTTTTGGATCTAACTATTTTGCCTATCAGTCAGTCAGTCGAAACTGTATAATTTGGACACTTGATTCAAACAGATGCTAGACCAAAATAGAATAAAACAAATCAAGATTATAATATTTGGAATGGATGAGAGAAACAAAAGAGGAAACAATGGCCAAGGTAAGTGCATGAAATCAAGAGACACATTCAGGTTAAGGGGTTAATCATACATGTATGTATTTGCCAGGAATAAAATCTATGACACCTAACAAAAACAATATTAAGCATGACCTTTTTCTGAACCCACCAAAGGTTTGCCAGTGCTCAGGAGCTCAGACAGTCTGATTATCAGTTCCTTTTTTCCCCCTGAATGCAAAGTACAAAATAACATCCATGGTGAATTTCATTAAGCTTTACAAATAAATCAATTTAAGTTTTGCTGCTATTCCCCTGTGAAACATGAGATCTAGCAGTGAATTTTCCCTCTACCCTTCTGCCAAGGTATGTAACATCTTCTACACAGATGTTTAAGAATCATCAGCAGGAAAAAGTGCACTTATTTAAATAGAAGCTTCATTTTTCAAGCTGCCCTATGTTAATCAAGTCTGATATTATTATCCAAATGCCTGATCATTTGAAGGGCCCAATGCTCCCTGCTCATTCAGATGAATAATGTGATGCTAATACCATTAAGCCTTGCATTTTTTTTTAGCAGCAACAAGCAAGCCATATTACATTTTTACTGCAGAATGTAAGCTTTTATGCTTTCATATGTTCATACATGAAACACCTGAATCCACAAGATGTCTTAATGATTCTTTCTTAGGCTTTCAAGCAAGAGAAGTTTGTAATAAAATACATGAAGGTATATTCCCGTGTTTAATTTCAAATCCCAAGGCTTTGTTATCTCTGCAGTTCCTTTTCATGAACTAATTACACTTTAATAACTCTTCAAGCATGTATTTATAATCAATTAAGCCTGAAATAATATGGCTAATATAGATAAAGTCATTAGCATGCTAGAAAATGAACTTTGTTTGACTTTTTCTCCCTGTTCATACCATTTTAATCCACATTTCATATTTTTATATAATATTTTTTGTCTAAGTGAGATGGACAGAATGTCATTTGAAATATAGCATAGGCTGTAAGCAAGGTTTCTGCAATGGTCTCATGGTCTTTCACTGACCTTCATACAATATAATGCAGAGAGGATCAGCAAAAATACCAGGGGGAGGGGGCATACTTGAAACTGAAAGCAGAACTATACTAATCTTAGCACATTAACATCCTCTTCCTTTTTAAAAAATAGTAGTCTTTGGCTTGGAAGTTTACACAAGCTGTCTCTATTCTATGGCTCTGTGTTAACAGACCACTAAGCCAAGGGCCACTGTTGTAACAAAAAGGAAGGGAGTGTTCAATGTACTGAGTTAAGAGGAATATGATGTTCTGCTTTCAATTTGAGCATGTCTCCAAAATTTTTGCTGATCCTCTTTACATTGTATCATATAAAAACCACTTATTGGCCACAGAACAACTTCAGTTTTCTTACACTATGTGATATATGTAGTGTAATGGCATTTATTTTTGGAATAATATATGAAGGACAAATTGCAATTTGAACTAATAGCTTAACATGATTCAACAGAGATGCATACTTACGATGCTTCTTATAGGGATGAATTCGAACAAATTTAGTGATTTGGTTTGAATCAACACTCTTGTACATAGGTCAGGTGTGCTTTGAACCATTTTTTTTTCAAACTATTAGGTTCAAATGCAAACTGAGCAAACAACCCTTGGTCCACCATAGTACACGTGATTTATTACAACACCTCTTGGTTTACTCTGAACCATATTTTTTTTCAAACTACAGGGTGGTTTGCATGTGAACTATCAGTTTGGTGTAAACCAACCAAACCAGACTATCACATCTCTAGTGTCTTGTTGCATTTGCTGTACAACTAAATGGACCGTGGTTGATCATTTGTTGCAAAACCCAATAACAGAGCTTCATCAATTAGTATCCATATCAAAGAATGAAAATCAGAAGATTTATCTTTTGAATATAATACGACAGGAGAAATGCTAACGCATTAAGTGGAGAAAAAAGGCTGGATTGCAGATAATCATGACTTACGTAACTATGATTGGAACTGTATAACTCAGTAGAAATTATTCTTGAGGACATATCTTAATACTTGGACTCTGGACATACACTTTGTGAATTAGGCTATTCAACACCGTGGCGGCCTATTATTGGGAACAAGGAATCTGTGATGCCAGGGAATCCAAACTAGAAGTTCTACTTGGAGATGTGCAGCACTGATACCCTTTCACTCTTCTGTCATTAGCTGCTTAAGAATTGCTAGAGGGGATATGGAATTGCTGATAATTTCAATACCCCTGTTTCATACATGATTGTCTTAAATTAAATAAAGGTGGTTAATGAAATCAAATTAAGGTTGTTACTTTAGGAAGCCCTGTTATGAAGGTGTGTTGCCCAAAGCAGAGGAATACATCTTTTGCCTCTTCTCAGAGAACAGAGCAGCTTCAAAAACAAAAACTCTTAGATCTCTAATTGTAATACAGCAGGTTTTCAAGTCTGAAGAACCAGGCAGGTCTAGAAGTTAAAGGGATAGTTGCTAAATTCCAAAGTCCAAGACATAATACCTTACAAATAAAATACCTGAAAGCTTTGGTTTTTTTGGTATCCTTATATGACTCCAGAAGATTCCCAGCAGAGTGGGAAACTTACCTGCTTCCAAAAATGTGGCCACTGCCATTATAGCCCCTCAATAGGTGTGGGCTGCAGTGCATGCTGGATGCGCATCAGCACACATGAGAAGACATACACTGGTTCTCTATCCATGCCTGATGACTTTGCACACCTGCATGCTGACGCATTCCATAACCCCATCATAGAGGTAGCAGACAGGTTTCCAGCACCACTGGGTCTCCTTAGGAGTTGTGTAAGAGTGCCACAGAGAGCCATGGCTGTCAGGTAGGGGGAGTTCCCATTACAAGCTTAAAACGGTTTTGAAATGGTTTCGATTCTCGCAGTCCCCACGTCAGGTTGGCTTAACATGCTTTCCACGTGTTAAATCTCCCCAAAGCATTGTAAATGTTAACACTCATTTCAACAGGTCTCGCTACGGTTTGTGCGCTTGAAATGTTTTACATTTCTTGCTGTGGGAACTGTACAGTTTTAGTGGGATGAGAATGTATGTTTAGGGTTTCCCTCCCTCCCCCAATAGCTTGCTTCCAAAGATAGTGATTTCATTGTAAAAATCCATCCCCTAAGCAGCTGTTACACTGTAGCAATCCACCCACTTCACACCTGATAACAATGTTGCAATTTTGCGCAATTCTAAAAGTTCTGACCTTTAGAAAGGGAAAAGGGAGGAAAGCAGCTGAAGTTTTGGTGAGATGTGTGAATGTTTAATGTGTGAATGTGTGGCTGTGGAGTAAGTGGGCAAAGGGGGGAGAGGTGGGGAAAGAATCACTGGCTGCCTGCTACCATTTTTCATCCATCCAGGCAAGCGGCAGCCACCCAGCCACCCAGCTAGGTTCCGTGAAGCGGTCCATTATGGGTGGCGCATTCACGCCAGGAGGAAGAGGGCAGGGCAGCTCCGAAAAGTGGCTTTTAGAAAGTAGCCACTTGAGTCCCCCCTTGAGTCACATACACCACGTACGATCCTCAGAATCTGGATCGAACGCGATTAAGTTGAAAGTAATGGGATCAGGCAGATTCGTGTTAGCATCCGGTTCTATTATTTCGGTTTAGGGAAACTGCATTAAGCTTGTAATGGGAATGAGGCTGTAAAGTACTTGACTGTCCTATGCCTCTTAACTGCAGTTTGCCACATGACTCGTTTTGGGGCTCAGTAATACAATAAAATAAGCATCACAACCATTGGTTTATGGTGGGGGGAGTTGCTAGGCTGTCGCTAACAGCGAGATTTATTTATGTGATGGAAACAGCCTTCCTTTTTTCAGCTGAGACTATCATTTATCTATGGGGATATTAGAGATGCCAGTGGAAGCAAGGGATATAGTCTTGTTATCTAGAACTATGGAGGAAATTAGGTTGTTGCTGTCTTCCTTCAGTCAACAATGCTGTATTCAAATTCCTAAGTGATGATAGTTAGAGCAGAGAAAATTACTGTAATCAAGAAGTGAAGAGATAATGGCTGAAATGTGTGTTTTAAATAGACAAACATTTGAACTAAAGTCAGATTTAGAGAAGTTTTCAGGAGCTAACAGGAAAACACAAGCACGTTATCCACGCAAAAGACTTCATTAGTAACAAAAGAAGACTGATGTGCATTTTATAATTCCCATTACCACTTAAAATTGTTTAAAGACTGTTTAAAAATGGTTTGGATCCTCAGCGTTCCCACCCCCAATCAATTAAAACTGTTTAAAAGTGGTTTGGGTCCTTGTCATTCCCATTCGCAATCAGTTTTAGGAGTATTTTGAGGATTATTTGGCTTTAAAATGGAATAAATTAACCCCTGATTTTTCAGGGTTTTTTTTTGGTTTTGGCTTTTAAAACACTTCTTCCTTATTGTTGTGGGAACGCTAGAGCAGTATTTGGGCAAAAACATCATGAAATGGATGGGGTTTCACCCTGCAGGTCAGCTCCTTTCAGTTAAAATGTACAGCAGCCGTTTCATTGTAACAATCCACCCTGTACAGCAGCTGGTTTCATTGTAGCAATCCACCTAATTCACATCTGATAACAATGTTGCAATTTTGCACAATTCTGGCTGTTTAAAAATTCTGACCTTTAAAAAGGGAAAGGGAGGAAACTGCTGTAGGATCTGGGAGATGTGTGCATGTTTAAGTGTGTGTGTGTGTGCAGGTGGCAGTGGCAGCAGAGCCACCAAGCCAGCCAGGGTGCTTTTTTCAGAGGGAACCCCTGCTGGGGATGGTGGCTGTGGAGGTGAGCAGGCGAACGGGGCTTGAGTTGCCACTGCTGCCTTGTGCCCTGGGCAATGGGGAGAGGAGGGGAAGCAATCACTTTCCCCAATCCGTTTTTGGAAGCGTTTTAAGTGTTTAGAGTGTGGACAGGAAATTGGGGTTGAATCCAAATGCCAGGTGCTGTTTGCTTCCTTTTAACACGCTTTACATATCGATGTAAATCCCGTTGTAAATAGCATTGTATATAGCACTTTATTCCTTGAGTGGGAACTCGCCCCCACAACTGTCAAGATGGCTACTGATGCCATGTTGCCAATGGCTACCTAAAATATATGTTGTGAATAGAAACCTGATTTCTAAACAGAAGAACCAAGATTCTGTCATTTTTAAGAAAAGAAATAAACATTCACATTCAGAAGGGCCATTGCTAGCAGGGTATGGATGATTGGCCTGCAATTACATGTAACTTGATTTTATCTGAGGCCAAGCTTAAACAGGTGTTCAAAGTAAATGGATAATTGTTTATCTGCATTCTTACAGGGATAGGAGGAGATTTACATTATTATTCTAATTCCTGGTAATTTCCAAATCCTATCTAATATATTTTTTAATTTGGTTGCATTTATTTGGTGTGTCATCTTTCTTCCATACACACAAAAAAGGAGACAGCATCTGTGTGATTCCAGGAAATGCTCCCTGTAGACAGGACTGCACCTGTCCATCCTTAGTTTCAGGAAAGTGGAAGGCTTATGTGCCTGGGGACAAATTAATGTAAAAATGTGTGATTTGGAAATCCATTTGGTGCAAAAATGATAGATAAAACGTGTTTTAAGATTTGCGTCTGCTCTCTTTGTATTCATGCTCATTTGACTAAAAGCCATAGGAAATCTAGTTTAACAGCCCCAGCAGGAACATCTTCTCCAGTTTTTATACTGTTATAAAGTTTCATTCATATTACATCTTCAGTAGATCCAACACTGTTTCTACACAGAATAAAAAATGTTAATGCATGCAATTAGCACAGTACAAGGAGGCAAATGTTGGATCTAGTGATTAATTTGGATTGTATTCAAATGAATACAGACACACCATTTCAGTCAGTGTGCCAAAGGAATAGAATATTGTAAAACACAGTGACACAGAATTTGCTTGATATATTCAGAGAGATGAAACCAACTGCGAGAAGAAAAGTTGACACCATTAGAAGACTCATATCTGCTCACTTAGGGAGAAAGAGGATTTAGGGGACTGATTGTATATCTTATATTTTATTGTACTGTTTTGCAGTGTGTTTGTATTTTTAATTCAAAATTGAATCAATAAAGTATTTTTAAAATAGAATAAAAAAGGGTACAGTCAAGGCCTAAGAGAATACCAGAGCAGCTTACAAGTGATGAAAAATGTGTGTGTGGGGGGAGGGGGGGATTCAGAAAATGGAAGGCTTGTCCAAATTCTGGCAGAGGAAACGCAAGGAACAGTAAGAAGAGGTTTGAGTCATATATTGCTAAAAACAAAGGGAATAATAATTATTTATTTAAATACATCAGAAGTAGGAATTTGGTGGCTGAACCATTAGATGACGATAGATAGAAAGTGAAAATTAAGAGGCCACAGATACTGCAAAGAGCCTGAATGAATTTAATTTTGACTAAGATGTATGCCTTGTTGTTGAGCCTATCTTTCCAAAAGAATTAAACTGGATATAGGTAAATCTGCACGGCTGGACGGTGTTCATCTCAGAACTCATATGTGAAATTGAAGATGTTCTAGCAAAAAAGTATATTCTTTCCCTAAGATCAGTTTCTGTACCTGAAGACTGGAAGGTAACAAATTTAATACCAAACATGGAGGTGAGCCAGTGATGATCCAATAATTACAGACTGATTGGTTTAGCATCAATTCCAGGTTAAGGTAATAGAAGCCATCATTAAACTTTAATAGTGTGCACACAGAGGACCATACACTGCTGAAGGAAAATCAGCATGGCCACATTGGCACTAAGGGCCATTTCCCCAGTACAAAGCGGATCACTCTGTCCTGGGATTAGCAACCACTCACAAGCTGAGTCTGGTTGCTTCAGGCATGGAACAGGTCCATTTGCATTGGAATGGCAATGCTGATAATAGTTACAATTTTTATGAGACCTCAGTAAACTTAAATGTGCCTGCATCTCCCTCAATGATCAACCACACAGGGAAGCATATGTGAAGATGCTTCCCTACGAATTAGCATAATTATGATGCTTTGGAGGAACGACTCAAGACAGCAAATGATACATTTTGTGACTGCTGATGCATCTTGTTCTGAACTGAAGTGTGAATGATGAAGACCTCAAAAATATTTCATATCACATGCTGTACACTCAGTAGATGCTGTGTTAATAGGGTGAATATATGCATAGGCATAAGTGTGAAATTAAATGTTTGATGGTCAAATGAAGCACACAACAGGCATACTGATCAAGTGCTTAGACCTATAAAACAAAACGTTTAGAATCTGAACTACAGAAAACAGTTTTTCCTGTGTATTGGTGTGTGTGAGAGAGAGAAAGTGAATGTGAGAGAGGGAATATTCTTTAGAAATAAGATAATTTTATCTGAGACATTTTTAATGGCAGTCAGATTAACTCACTAATGTGCACTGAAACAAATCCAGGGGTCAAGAGTATTTACTTCTAACATACTTATTTTAGAAATCTATCCAAGTTATTCACAAGCTAATCCACTGTCAGAGAGGACTTGTGGTTCACGACCAGGAGGATTTTGTGACAAGGTGTGTGTGTGGGGGGGGGGGGGGTTCTGCTCACATGATTTGTCATTAGAATTACTCTATAAATTTGAGATAGACTTCACCTGAATGGAAGTCTATCATATGCCACGTACACATTGATTTTCCCTCCTTAGATCAATGCTCTCCAGGGATAGCATATTATTTATTAATATGACAGAAGAAATGCCTCAGAGGCATTTTACAAAGGTATAAATCCAAAATGGATAACATCAGTCAAGCTTTTGTCAGGATCCCAAAAAATCTGCGTAAGCAAGAAATACATTCATTGAAAGAAATAATTAACTTGTGAACGTCTGACCAGTTCCCCCACCCTGAAAATTTAAACAGGCTTCAGTCTTGGTGACTGAATGACTTCAGAGCTATTATAATCTGAATACTTGATAGGTTGAATTTTGAATGGAAAGTTTAGAGGAGAATTGGAAGGGCATTTTAGGTATGATACCCTGGCACTCAGTCTTCCTGAGATCATCTTAAAATTCAGGTGTGACTGCAGCCTTTATTTCAGTTGAGCACACTGCAAAAGGAATGCTCAGAAGTAAGCAAAGCCACACGGCAGCAAGACAATCAGCATCTGAGTCCTATTTCAGAAAAGAAGCTAGGATAA
The DNA here is from genome assembly GCA_023333525.1 of Aspidoscelis tigris stejnegeri. Classification (NCBI taxonomy): domain Eukaryota; kingdom Metazoa; phylum Chordata; class Lepidosauria; order Squamata; family Teiidae; genus Aspidoscelis; species Aspidoscelis tigris. Next base: position 34,494,850 of record JALMGA010000004.1, on the reverse strand, counting down.
TCTGTTAAAGCGAAAACAAAAATAAGCCTAGGAAATGTTAAAGAATAACAAGTTCAGAGCAGCATAACTGTTTGCAGACAGGAACCTGCTAGACCCACTGTTCATTTAAGAAGCTTAGATTTATTATATGTGCAACCAACAAGAGACTAAAATGTTGGCTAAGATCCAGAGATCCTGCTATATGAGCAGATGGACACATTCTGCTCACTATTACTACTCCTTCATGCTTTAAAGCTTTTCATCACAAGTTTTCTAGTGGTCAGTGTGGGTGGCAAAACAGCTTGGATGCCTTCAGAATAGATTTGGTTCGATTCATGAAGTGGGGTCTATCAATGGCTGACATCCTAATGGCAGCTGGAGGGTGTGTCTCCAAAGGCCAGCGCTGGGAGACAGCAAGCAGAGGTCATGACATGCTGTGAGGTCATGACATGCTGGTACATGTTCTTTTGCAGGCAACTGGTTATCACTCTGACAGCAGACTGCTGGACTAGATGGGTGCAGTGCTGATCCAATGGGACGATTTGGCGAAGGCCAGGATATACATTTCCTAAATAAATAATAAATAAATAATAATGCTTCAAATTGCCAAGGATGTTGGGCAAGGAATGAAACAAACATCTCTTTCTCACATTCACATTAGCATTTAGTCTCCCACCTTTTTACTAAAGAAGATGCGTCACCAGCCAAATGTTTAGATTACTTCTGCTTCCCTGAGAAGCAGGTTGAGCTCAGATGCAACAACTAATCAGCTTAGACTCCGTTTCCAGTGTTCTCCACACTGACAATAATTTGTGTTTCGGTACCTTTTCTGGAACAAAAGACAGAAACTCAAGATAAAGAGTATTCTGATTAAATGAATTCGCAGTCCAATTCAGAGCAGTAGTTCGTTTTATTTTGGAAAGTGAGAACGAGCAAGTGGTCTATTTCGGAAGAGAACAGTACTTCATTTGCACCCCATTTCCTCCTGTCTGATGGCGGACTTTGATGTGGGTGTTGTACGGACTGCGCACAGCGCTTTGAAATTACACCTTTCTACAAAACTGAAATTCTGTAAAACAGCAATTACAGAGAAAAAGAACTGAAATTGCAAAGTAGCACAAATCTGTTCCTACAAAGGAAAAGAAAGTGAGATTGGGCTTTATAGAACCTCTACCATGTTGTTGACATGGAAGTGAAGTTGTACGTGGGTGGATACAGGACGGAGAGGGAGAAATGGTGAATGGCTAATAGTATGCCAAGGGAGTCTGTTCCAATCTGGCATCAGGGAAATACAGAGTGGAGTTTGACTTTCTAACCCCAATGAAATTGTGATTTGAAGGATGGAACAGCACCCAAGCACTGGAATCCTGTGGAGGGGCATTTGGTGAGAGAAGGAAAGAAAAAGATACAGTTTTTCCATACTGAGCAGGGGGGAAATGAACAGTGAGAATGCCCAAATTTGTTTTGAGTTCACGTTAAAATGCAAATGTGGGAACAATGGGAACTCTTTATTCAATCCCTGTTCCCCCAAAATATAGATTTTTCCATGCCAGAACACACCCATATTGGGCATTCCAGGTATATCACTAAGGAGTAATACAAAACTTGCTTAATGCTTCTGAACTGCAGTTAGAATGGTCTAAGAAGGTGTCCTGTAGCCCTGTCCCCTCTTAGTACACTCTGTCCACACAAGATGAAATGTAGACTGAAGTAGGTGGCCCAAAACAGCTGCCTAGTTTTGGCATCCAGATGTTTTTGTGATCCAGTATAAAGAAATAGTTTCCCTTGATGGCTCTGGACACTTCCCTTGTACATCTAGGGGCTTCAGTGGTCCAGTATACAGAAATAGATCCCTTGGAGGCTCAAAAAGCATGGAACCTTTGTTCCTGGCTGTCAAAGTTTTTGCTATCAGCTTCAAAGGTGATATGGGTGCCTTTTCTAGAACAGCCATCCCAGTGCAGACAGCCTTGTTGTGGGTGAATCACTATAGTGGAAATGGACCGACTGTAGTGTCCCAAAAGAGTTAAGTGTGATAGCAGGCTAAATCTTTTGTATTTTAGTAAATTAGTACTAAAGCCTTGGTATGTTTTCTGCTAGATCCCATAAACCATGTTAAAGGGGCAAATTGAAAATTTTAACGTGCACATTAAAGGTGAATATATACTGAAGAGAAAGACAAAGGCAGGCACACACAAATGCTCACGTGGTAGAGGAAAACAGTGAGAGCCTGTTCCTCTATTTATATTTTACATAACATGTTCACTTATCTACCACTTGACCTCTTTTCTCATCTTGCATCTGACCACTTCTAGACTAAGCCTATTCTATTTGCTCTCTTTGCACATTAATAACTTCCTTCCTGCCCTGCTACATTAATCCTTCAGCTATACCGCCTTCAGGTAAAAGCTGAAATGCAAGGCAACTTATCCACAGCTAAATTTTATTTTAAAAACTATGGAAAGAAAAATAAAATAACAAAAATTTGACATCTTATAATGAAATATTGTGCTAACTATCAATAAACATCCATGCCGGAACAAAAAATAAGTGCCAATTCTTTCTTGCTATGTGAAGTTTCTTCAGACCACCATCCGTACAAAACAGCAATTAAGTAAATCAGAGGACATCACCTTTTGAACTCCTTCTCCCGGGGTAGCCGAAGATGCCAACTGCAGAACAGAAATATCTGACTCAACAAAGAAATTTATAGCTTCCTCTGTTCATCTGTATGTGACCTAAATAGCTGAATGTTGAGAAATATTGACTGGTAAAAAAGGGTCCACATCTAGTTTCTCTTCCTTATAACTTTAAACACACCATCACAAAAGACATTGGTCAAGTTACAAAGCATTATTGCATGCAAGAACACAATAATGCACTCCTCTTTCTAAATATCCTATTATAAAGTCTATCATCTTCAAAAAGCTGTTTCAGTAAAAGAACTGCTACTATCCAATAATACAACTTCAAAATAATCTCTAATCTATACAAATAATCACATCTTCTCTATAGTGTAAGAATTTTTTACCTTTCCCCCATAAAACACAATTCCACATAGTACTTGTATCTTTTAAGAAAAAAAAACCTTGTTCAACAACCACTGCACTTCTTTTCTGCTTTTGATTTTAACTGATTTTCTTTGTGTCCAGTTTCTGAGAAACATATAACAGTATATTGTTTCAGTGCACCAGAGCACTGAAGAGAGAAACATTTATTACTGTGGTTTTAAAGAATAAACAAGCTTTGAAACCTCCTTAAGGTAGCCTTAATATTTTCTGGATTTAAGAATATATATCCCACCTTTCCCTCAAAAGTCCCAGGGTAGGTCACAACAACAAAAATACAAATATATAAAATATATCCAAAATAAAACCCTCCTGCCCTCTTTCCCTCCCTGACAGGGAAACACTCAGAGGAATACAAGCATTAAAGGCCTGAGTGAACAGGTATATTCTAACCAGTTCCCCAAAATCATATAATGTGGGCACTTGGCCCTTCTGAGAGAGGGGGAACTAAAACAAACCCCTCTGCTATCCTTGAGATCTTAATACTTGGCCAGATCTACTGAAGAAACTGAAAGAATACTAAGAATACTTAAGAATGTGTCAATAAAAGTAAGGTTGCAACAATAAATTGTTAATACTTGTATATGAAACTGGAGCAATCAAACAGACACAAAAAATAACATATAGTTAAATACCTTGCAGCCTCTGTAAGTTGTTCTGATACTGAAGTGGTCTGTAACACTGGAGAATATCACCTCCTGCCGAGAAAGAAGGAAATTCTCAAAATTTTTGGAATATAGGAAAAATATAGCCTTGTAGGTGAAGAGGGGGGATATAAGAAATACACAATCACAAAATAATGAAGCAGCTTTAGGTTCATGAGAATTTTTCATGAAAAACACTATTGAACTTCTCAAAAAGTTATTTTATGAGGGTGGGGGAAGAGGGGTGAAAAACTGATTTCATCAGTTAATCAAACTAGATAGTAAACTCTTTGCCCCACTTAAGCAAATAATTCCTCATCGCTTGCCAGGCTGCAGTGCGTTTGCCACTTGTGCCAAAGTCCTGAAATGGCTCGCTGGGAACTCTTGGGTTAGTAGAGCTGAAGTGAGGAATGGAATACAGGGGCCACTTGGTCCCTATGGATGTCAACGGGAACACACAGCTTGCAATTACAGTACATGTGGATGGTGTACTGTGAAATTTTGATAAGGTGCAACAATATCTCCTACACAAAAGGTTTAGAAAAAATAAAATGGAAAAATGAGAGAACCGTAGTATCTCACAGTAGTTTATTTAAATGTCTGTAACCTGCTTCCTCTTTCCACCTAGAGAATAATCAGAGACAGACTCCAAACCTCGTCCTAAAATCCCCCCCTTGCTTTACTAAACCTCAAACTATGAGCAACTCAAACATCTGTCCACTATTTGATGAGTATATTTGCATTTACCTGGTAAGAGAACTCCAGGAGCACTGCTACATGCAGCATTTGCATTTTTTGGAAGAGGGATGGCTGCATGCCCTTCATCTACATGCAGTGCTGCCAAGTGCAGCCCCTTTCTCAACTTCCCCTGCTGCGACAGGTTGAAAGGGAGCCTAGGGAGGGCAATGCAAGCATGGTAAAGGCCACGTTGCCCTGTTACTGGAGCAATGATGCCACACAGGCATGTTGCTGCCCTTGGGATGGTTCTCTGATTGCTGCCATAATGGTGAAAATTTGCACCTCTCCAGTAGTTAGAGAAGCACTGGAATTATCCCCTGTACTGGTTTAAATATAACTAAACATAAACCGTACAAAGATTAACCAGCTCTTTACAAATTGTTCAGCTATGCTGAGTTATGTTCTGCCTTTGACTGTGTGAAAAAGATTACAGCATAGGCGCGCATCACTTTCTTTGGTTAATCAAAGTTGGATTTGGGCTGCAGTTTGAGCACCAGTGATCCAAAGAGCCACAGCAGCTCCACTTCACACTGACGCTGTAAAGCTCTAACTACAAAACCCAAGATTACAAATAAAAATGTCTGCAGACTTTTCCTTCTGACACAAATACCAGCTCTGAAAAATAATCTTAAAGTCAGGGGAAGGACATCACAGCATGAAACTTTGTCCATTAGGACTGCAGCCATGATTGAAATTGGGTATAGCAAGTGAAGGGTTTTTTCAAATATACACTACTATGCTAGGTGATAACATTTTAATTGTCTTCAGCATTTTTATTAACCTGGCCAATAAGACCAAACTTGCCTCCTGAACATTTCACTGTACTATAGCTGGCTTGTAAATGAAGAAGAACAGGCAGGTACAGTTACATAGCTTTTCTGATAACAAATACGTATTTCGCTGCTTTGATGCACATACTGAGTGGTTCTATTGACCACAATGGGAACTTCTTTTTATTCAAGTATTCACTTCAGGATAGCAAAAACTAGTAATGTATGTATGGCTACAGTTACACCTTAAGAATTAAATCCATGTTAGGGAGATTGAGCCTTTTTGGCTAGTCCACACCCTTAATGCAACTGGAGCTTGCCCTCCAGGTAAGTAGGCCCTGGGGAGGTGGGCAGGCATTCTCTGGTGGCAGTGCGGGCGTCTTCCAGGGCCCGCTGGAACCACAAGCTGGCTTCCCTGGAGGTAAATACTGGAGGTTTTACAGAAAGGCCTTTATTTACCTCTGAGGAAGCTTGCTCACGGTTCCAGTAGGCCCTGGAAGAGGCCCCGAGCGCTGCCAGAGCAGGTAAGTGGGCCCTGGGGGCGGGGAGAAGGCCCCAGGGTAATCCATTATTCTTAGAAGCTTCTACCAAAGCTTCTATCGATACTGGATTATCAGATTCATGGACGAATAGGGCCCTTCAAACAGGGCCTAGTTCAATCTGACCACAAATCTCAGAATCCGGACATATTCATCTGAATTCCAAAAGCACAGATAATTCACGCATATCGCTAGAGAGAACTGCTTATTAGCCCAGGAACTGGCTAAAGGTGGAGACCCAGCTGCAGGCAGAAAAATATCAAGTCAAGAGACTTATACCAATTGAGAGGTGGGGGCCAAGTTACTCTTAATCCAGTATCTTCTAAGTTTTTCAAGTTCTTGGTTAATGAAGAGCCCCCAAAGGGTAGCCAAAATGGAATGTAATTAGGATATCCTGAGCCATAAGGGTAATCAGTATCTCAAGGGATTGAGGTGCTTGATGGTCTAGCCAAGAATATGGGTTAGCTCTATGGGCATGATGCTTTGTTGCTGTAATGAGCTGTAAGGTAAACTTTGCAATTCTGGATTCGTGTCAAGTTTTGTTGTTTGTTTCTGAGCTGTGATGTTTTGTCTGTGCAACTTTTTTGGCTTTGTTACCAGTTCTTTCTTAACTGCCAATTTAAGCTTTGCCTCACTGCACAGTGAAAACTTTTGTATATATTTTTCAAGTGATGCTTTTTTATCTTTTCTTTTTGTGTTAATAAACTTTTTTTTTACCTTTTGGAAGTCCAAGTGGCCTGGTGTGTCTCCCTTAAGGCTTGGTGTGCACTCAGTGTTAGTTGCAACATACTCATAAGCTGGCCCCACTCCAAAGCCGAGACCGTTACACATGCCAACAAGACATTTTATCTTCTCTGCATTTAAAGTGGCTTCCCAAGAATCCAAGATGAACATCGACAATTTCCACTGCCAGAACAGATGTACTGTGTGTTACAAAATTTTGATTGGATTGCAGCCCCCTGGAAAGAACAGGTGCACAAGCACTTAGATTGCCCATACCAAGATCTTAGGTGAAAGACAGGCTACAAAAGCAAATAATACAGAAATAGTTATTAGCCTGGGGACCTATAAGGAAGCCTACAAAAATACTGGAGTCACCTGTACTTCCTAGACATTTATCACTTTCCGCAGAAACATTCTTAGATGTATTTCCACAATCCACCTTACCCTCACCAAACTTCTTTGTCTGTTTGTTCATGTGAGGAATACTGGGTCCTGGATTTAAAGTGCTGTTGGACTCTGGTCATCATGGTGCGGTCTCACTGAAACAAGATTACTCCAATATTTGGAGAATTCTCTTCTTCCTTAGATCTGATCTAAACTGTGGCCATACTGAGTCATAACCTATACAATGTCATATTTCAACTACTCTTAGAACTTAAACACTTCCCTGACAGGGCTTGTGGCTTTCAAATAGTCATCAAGACATTTTTATTTCAGAGAAAACACCTTCCTTCCAAAGTATCTTCTCCTTCAGGGAGAAAAGGGCCCGGGGGATTGGGTTGCAAAACAATATGAAAGATACTAAGCACCTTTCTTGTGTTGCATTTGTTCCCATTTCTGGAGGCTTTTTGAAATGAAACATTTATTGGGTTGAAAGTATATGGAACTCCATGTAATGTATTCCTTTGAATTCCAGGCTTTAGATAGCTTGATTGAAGAATAATTTCTTTCACATTTATCAATAAGATTAGACTTAATGAAGATGTAGTTTAAAAAAGGAGACCATCTCCTTACAAAAAGACACTGGTAGGTTAATTTGTTTTTAGGCACAGTCTCCTTGTCTTTTTGTCCCAAACTTTTTGTAAAATAATGGAGAAGTAGGACTTTTGACATTGCCACATCTCATTTTCAGATAAATCTAATGTGGATAATTAATACAGAGGCATACCATTTCCCCTTTGAGCCATTGGATGAGTTTTAAATTTAACAGATCAGCTAGCCTATGCAATCAATGAGGTCTCAAAAAAACACACACAAACCCTTTTGTTTTATTTTCTCATAAACAGCTCAGTGCACAACAGAAATGAGACGACACTGGGATTATAAACCCACAGAATAGCAGAGTAATATATCATCATGCAAAAGGCTTAGTTAAATCAAGTTGCTTAGTTCACAGACAATATCACTAAGGCATCATGAGAATAAAATGAGCTCGGCAGGAAAATGATGCAATAGGAACACAGCACTAAAAAGGAAAGAAGTTGGATAGTAAGTGAATATTTCCATTTCATCCAGATATGATACATGGAGCACCCCAGCAGTATACCAGGGCTCATAAAGCACATAATCTATTATTAATAACTTTTCATTCCTAAGTGAACTATAGCTGTCTCTGCTGAGCTGCTGCAGAGCTAGCTTGACTCATTATTTGCTACAAAAGAACTGTAATAGCTTCACATTTTTTTCTTAACACAACCTGAGTAGCATCACTAGAATAGTCTTTTACCAAGAGAAAGCTACTCTATAATTTCTGTCGTTCTCAAGTCTAGAAGGTACTCATTAAAACACCTGGTTTGTCAGTTAATGGGGGCAGGATCCATAAATGTTGTATCTAACTCATAAATGTTTTACAAATAAAACTGAAATGTCATGAAACATCCAAAGAAGCAATCTCCCATTTCCTCCCAATGTTCTTTTACTCAAACACAACTACATAGTAGCAGCATGATAGATCTAATTCTGCCTCTCTACTGCCAGCTTTATAGAATGTCTGTTTGTTTCTGGGCTTAATCTACAGTTTTATCTTCAGAATTTAAAGAGCTAAATAAAAGCCATATTGCTCAGAAATTGCCTAAACTTATCCCAAGTTTACAAAGCTCACTACTGAGGTCTTTCACTGAGTTTTACCAAAGACATCTTATTTCTGTTCCAGACCATAGTGGAATGCCCTGGTCCAGCATATGCAAACTGGTTGCCACAGGAGCCGGAAAGGGCTGTCTGCGTTTCAGATGGCCTGTGCCATCTGAGACCTGGCCACTGACTCCAAAGGCTTCAGGGTTCCCTGGAGGCCCTTTTATGGTAGTCCCAAACCATGTTTTCACCCACTTTGATTCAGAGAGACCAAAGAGAGCCTCCATATTCGATTCTAATTCATCCTGGTAATTCTGATATGCAAGTCACCACTTTATGGGCTGAAGGCATTAAATGAAAGTCTTTTCCACTGCTCTGGACAGTATGAAGTGTAGGGCAAATCCTTCATCCCATTCACTGGAGCACCAAACAGAATGTCTATCTCAGTAATGGCCTCTATGAATGTGGAACCATAACCTTCTAATATGACTCTACTGGGCTGGTAGATTTCACTAAATGCTCACAGAATGGTTTGAGGACTGTTTATGGCTGCTGGCTGCTACTGGTCTGCCTACTGAACAGTATTTGGAAGTGAAAAGTGCTGTGCAGAAGTAGGTATCAGGGTCTTGCCACATGCCCTCTTTAAAAGGGGGCAACAATGGCTTTCTACTGATATAAGAACATAAGAGGAACCCTGCTGGATCAGGCCGCAACCCATCCATTCCATCCTTTCTAACACAGTCGGCCACCATTCCCTGCACATGGCCTTGACAGGCATCATGCCTATCTCTCCAACCCAGAGGCAGGACCTAGACATCCATTCTAGTAGCCATTGATACACCTGATCCCCATGAATTCATCAAAACCTTTCTTAAAGGCATTCAGACTTGCTGCCTTCACCCAGTGCCTTCCTTGTATTTCCAGAGCTGCATTGCTGTTCCTGCTAGTTCTATTAGTTATCAATGCCAAGCACAAACCAAACCAAACAACAACTAAATTAATAACAAACCATCATTGGATGGAAGTCTTCCAAGGGCTTAAGAATTTTACTGCTATTAGTTCCTGCTGGACTCCATTTTTAATTCCTTGGCAGAGTACTTTTACACATTTCTGCATTTTAAAGTTCAGTATTTTAAAATGTATTGGCTTGCTGCCACTGTTCTGGACATCTTTATCTGTTTCTGAACTAAACATTAGTTGTCGTTGTTTTTCTTGTTTGTCATGGTTTGCCCTTTAGCTCAATAAGCTACAACCACAGGGCTGATAGCAGCTCCTTTTACTGTAGCTTAGCAGCAGGAAGATGGGCATTATCAGATACTAAAGAACATACAGAAAATTTCATCCTAAATATACTGAAAAGCCATTATGCAGTGTTCTTTTATGCAGTCCTATCAGAGTCACCTTCCTAGGCCCAGAGTTAAGAACAAGTTCTGCATAGCTTTAAGAAAGGGTTAGGCAAAGACATGGAAGATAGATATATCAATGACTACTAGAATGGATGCCTAGGTTCTTCCTCCTGACTGGAGAGACAGACAGGACGCTTTTGAAAGCAATTTGCAGCAAGCCAAGAGCAGATTCTGCTTGGGATGCCCATAGGCAATGGGTAGGCCATCATGTGACATGGAATGCTGGACTAGAAGGACTGTGGCCTCATCTAGGGGGATCCTTTTATGTTCTTATGAGGCATGTTGCTCCAAGCATGTTCGTCACTTTATAACATAAGACAAAGATTGCGAGTAAGCACTGGGGATATAAAACATTCTAGCTACCAAGCCTTCCCACATTCTCTCTGCATTTCAAGATCTCTTCAGCAACACTATTATACAGATAACATTTCCCACACAGAGCAATCTGTTCTGAGACTGGAGGAAACTGGGAGTCAGTCAGGAATGTGAGTAGGTAAGGCTAAGTATGGACAATATGGCTGTGTACTGGCTATAGCCATGACACCAACAACTGACTCATCAACTTTCCAGCCTCAGCTAGTCCACAATTATACACCAAGGACTGTAGTCTCATGTAGTTTTCAAGATAAAAAAAACACCCATACGGGGCGTAGCTTTAAGTCTCAGATACTCTTGTGCTACATCCTATATTTCCCAAGGGAAGTAGCTGTAGCTCAGTGGTAGAGCAAACTGCCTGGAGAGCAGTGGGTTGCTGGTTCAATTTCCAGCCTCTCCCTGGAAAGTAGGCAATGGCAAACCACTTCCTGCATAGATGAGCCCATGGAAGTGCTTATGCAGTCAACTAGGAGTTGGCCATGTCTCAATAGTACCCAGCAACAACAACATTCCCTGGGAGCTACATGCAGGATCACACTTTTCTTCAGCTTCTAGGTCCCACATTAGGCTAATCCAGCTTTGGTTACATAATTTCTCAACATTGTTATTATGATGATGCAATATAGTTACTAGAACACTAGGGCAGAACCTAGGACAGTGATGGCGAACCTTTTGAGCTCAGTGTGTCAAAATTTGCAAGAAAACCTAACTTAACTCGGGTGCTGTGTCACATCTAGAAATATCCATACTTTTGTGATATTTGTAGCTGTAGTAAAAAAGTTAAATTTTTGATATATGTATTTTTTAAAAGCAAAAACAAACAATTCTTTACATTAGTGACTTTTGTTGCTGAATTTCGTTTGCTAAATCTTCAATTGAAAGTTGGTATTTCACACACTTCAAGAACAAGCAAGCACTACACAACCAGGTGCCAGGGTGACCAGGTGTGTCACCCAAAAGGGCTTGGTGTGTCACCTGTGACACACGTGTCATAGGTTGGCCATCACCGACCTAGGAGATCCTGGATTTGAATCCCCACTCTGCCACGAAAGCTCTCTGGGTTACCTTATATCTATTATAGGCTGACTTACTTCCTCAACAGCCTTGTGAGGTAACATGAAGGGGAGAAGAATGGTTTATACTTCCCTGAATTCTTCAGAGAAAAATCAGGATATAAATGCCATAAATAGCATTATTTATTATTTTATTTATTTATTAATAAATAGTGCGCATGAATCTCCTTTCAGGCTAAATCCAGTTTACGTATGATTTTGTGTGTCAACATATAGACACGAAACTTCATTTGCTCTTTATGTCCTGCTTAAACCAAGCCCTTATCCAGTGCCAATTAAAAAAAAATAACACACCTATGCAACTATGGCTTCCTAGGATGTTTTCACAGAGAAGGGAAGCCAGATTAAATATGACAACAGTGCTCATCCACACCTTAGTACTAAGGTATGAAAGTCAACAGTGAACTTGGGAGTTCAAACCAAGGAAGTTATGGGAGATTTTCAAAATACATGCCCATTTCCCCAAAGAATCACTTTAATTAAGGATTAGGAAGGCAATAAAGCATGTTTTGGGAGCAATTAGCAATAAACAGAGCAATTCAATTTCTACTTTCCAGTGAGAGAATTTGAAGCTTTCAAAGATACGCATGCTTATAGATACCAGAAAAAAAGAAGGCTGAGGTGGGAATCAGACTTGTTACACTCTAAAAGTATCAGTGTTTCTCTTTAAAATTAACAAAGTTACAACACTGTGTTCTTCTCTTATATAACAAAGACCATGCAGAAAGAAGGAAATGCACCCTTTCACAGGAACATCAGAGCAACTGGAAGGGGAGCAGCAAAGGGGAGGGAAGAGATTTCTTTCCAACAGCAGATTTGCAGGTGGACTGAAGCATGGATTTATTTGGATGTCACTTGAGAATCTGCAGATTCTGTGTCCCTTATGTGCGTCATTCATTTTTGCTGGTTGAGGCTCAGATGAATCTGACATTCTCTAGAAGCTCCTTATCTGTCACCATGACAAAGCCACCCAGCTGGATTCAGTATCCCCGAGAGGATTTCAGGGCCTCAAATGGAAAGATGAACCCAAACAATTCTGGTTGGAATCCTGGTTCCTTCCTGCACCACCTGCAAACATGCACCTTTAGAAGCTCACTGCAGGAGATGCAATAAAGAGCCATCATGCATTTTTCATACAAAGGCAAGAAAAGGATAGTTTAGCCAGTGGCATCGTGCCCTCTGATGTGTTCTGAAGTTCATCTGAACAAGCATCCAGCTGCCCATAATGGAAGATTGGGCAGAATCATCTCCAACAGCATCCCCACTTGGCAGGCTAAAAGTCGTTTACTTTAGCAGATAGAGGCAAGAACCTCTAGGCATCACTGCTTTGTTCATGCATTCTTGGGAGAAGAAGGGAGAGCCTTAGTAAAGTACAAAACAATATAGTGTTCTCTCCGCTTTCATCGGGAAGGAGGCTCTTTGCCTATGCAAACTGAGATCTAAAGACTTGTCTGCTTTGTTGGGAGTCAAGAAACTTCCTGTCTGCTTGTCAGAAGTGGGTATTTGCATTGTGGAAAATGGCAGACGTGACCAATACAATATCGTTGAACAGAGAACCTCTGCCATATTCATTCGTTTCTAAGTTTGTTATTAAGGAACCCTTCTTTGATTAGGGTTATTTCCCTTTGGTTGCATTTTGCCCAAGACTGAGCTGCCCTTTGTCTACTCTACATACAACCTTAATTTGTCTCCAGCTGGGCAAAGACAAGATGGACTCACTTTGACCTTCCATTCATGACATTCCTTGCCTTTCAGTGCTTCCACGGACAAACCAATGTGCTAACAGGATTTCCTAAGCTTCAGCATTTTGCACTTTAGCCAGGTCTATAATGCATAGTTTCCTCTAAATATAGTCCTGCCAGGGAGGAAGGGAGGGAGAGTGAATGACTTATATTTTAAATATGTTGTTCTGTTTGCGTGCAGGGCAGGATACAAATGTATTAAATAAATAAATTTGGGCTTTAATGAGCAGGAATCTCAGAATCTCAAATAGTGTTGGGGCTGAACTACCTCTGTGTCACATCTTCATTCACTGGATACGATATCGGAGTGACAGGGACATGGGCCAGTCTCAGGAAGGGTGGGTGGAACTTATGAAGAAAATATGTGCATTCACATTGCTGCTGGTATTGGACCAGGACGATGATGTTCCAGCCCTCGTATCAGATGAACTTGGAAACGGGACAGACTGGAGTAACGTAGTTCAACCACCCCAAGGAAGATAAGTGTGGAAATGGCCTAAATACCCATTTGATTTTGGCAGATCCCTACATCATCTTAGGCCAATCACTGCCTGCCAGGTAAACCTTTTCACATAATTCTGTGAGGATAAACTGCAATGCAAGAGAATAATGCCTGTTGCCTTGATCTCTGCCAAATCACTGTAACACACTTCAACACTTTTAAAAGGAATGCACTTAGAATGTAAAACACGTTGCTACACAGTGAACATGGTACTGAACAAATTAGGGAGCTACTGGAGAGTTTCACATTTGCCCCAAACTCTCTATGCGGTCTTAGACAAATCATTCTGCATCTGGCTGACACCATGTTGCTCTGTTTTCACTAAAATAAACCAGTCTGGTTTCACTGTTTACATTCCACCCACATTTGCTAGATATTCTTTCCATTTTATTTAGTTTCACTTGCGCTTTGGAAAAGTATACAGTTGGAATTCTGAAGTCAGAAGTACACCTCTTCCCATCACAAAGGCCTTCTAGTGTCTGTATCCAAGGTATTGGAGGGTGGGAGAGCACTGGCACAGAACATTTTGCTCCAGTTTTTTCTCCTGGCCACATCTGTAAACTCTATGAGCCAGGGACTGAAATGTCAGCTGTTGTTTCATCTGTGCTGCATAATGGTGCAGTAAGGACCAGGGGAAATGCCCATAATCAAAAAATGATTCTGTTACCATGCCAAAGTAGATGTAACTAAATTAAGCACTTGGTGATTCTTATTTCCCTCCAATTCTGTTTCTTTCTTTTCATTTTTCCTTTGCCACCTGTTTTTAAGACAGACAGACAGAAAAAGAAAGCAAGAAAGCAAGAAAGCTAAATCCAGATACTGGAAAGACTAGGTTTTAGTTTCCTCGATCCACAGAATGTCTTCATGTCAGCTTAAACAATACCTCACTATGAATATTCATTAAAACAATATTTGCAAAAATTCAGACATAAGGAGATAAGCCATTGCAGCAAGGGAAAAGTTCTCTGCATTCTAGCATACCCACTAACTCAGGGCTCAATCCACTGTTCATTTACCCCCTTCAGGTCAGAATTGGTTAATGTACAATAACCTAGTGTGTTTAGTCAAATTTCATGTGGTTTGACAAAGAATTGCAGCCTTACAGGCTCCCTCGTGCTGTAATCTCTATGTATTCCAACCTCTGTAATTACTTTGTGTTAGAACCATACTTCAGTCCAAAAGGTGCTAGTAAGGCAGCATCTCAGGCAGTTTCCCTGAAAAAGATGAACTGGGAATATTAAGGCCTGCACAGCTTTTTGTTTTTTTTTTTTTTTTTTTTTTTTTTTTGCCAAGAAACTCAGGCAACCTTTAATTTCTCTCTTTCTCTCTGGGTTTTTTTCCACTAGCACTAAGTACCCATTAGGTACCCATTAAGGACCCATTAGGCTCAGACCAGGAAGACCCCATTTCCACTGCAGACCCCATTAGAGACTCATTTGTTTCCACCTGTTCTAGGGAAATCCGGATCATATGGGTCCTTCAGGAACTATAATCTAGATTTCCTGTAGACCCCATTAAAGGGACCTACAATGGGGTCTTCAGGCATCAAATCCAGATTATACAGAGCCTGTTTCCATCTCTGAAGCTGGCTCCAAAGCCAGCTCTGAAGCCGGCTCCAAAGAATAGCACAGGTTTTGAAGAGGACCCCAAGCGAGAGCAATGCCATTCCTGTGGACCTTTTTCAAAGGCTCTGGAGGATCTTCGAAGTTCATGGCAAATCTTTGGAGTTTATAGCAAAGCTCCAGAGAATCTTTGGAGTTTATGGCAAAGCTCCAGATAATCTTTGGTGTTTATGGCAAAGCTCCAGAGAATCTTCAGAGTTTATAGCAAAGCTCCAGAGATTCTCTGGAGCTGCTCTGGAGCATCTTCTAAGAACCTCCAGAGCGTCTATGGAGATTGCACCCCCTGTCCCCCAAAACACCTAGGGTGACAGACAGGCCCCACATGGGTAGATCCAGATTTGCCACATGGGTGCTCCGGCATTTCCACTGCGAGCAAGCTAGCTTCCATTGCTATTGGGTGTTAGACCACCCGTAAAAATGCATTGGGTACTTTCCTTAATCCGGATCTATCCAGATTAGTTGAAGGACCCATTCCTTAGATTTGGATCATCTTAGATCCGGATTAAGGGAGGTCAGTGGAAAAAAACCCTCTCTCGCACACACATACACAGAGATGATTTTAGTAGGATTTGAAATCAACATTGCCAAGTCTCACTTTTTTTTTAAAGCAAATGATTAATACACGCTTTGTATTTACTGAGATTTCTCTGCCCTTATGACTAGTTTAGGACCTGATTAGACATCCCACTAGAAGCAATGGTGATTCACTGCTGAAGGGACAGGCCCAGACCTATCACACTGAGCAGCACCACAGGGCATTTTACAGCCATGATCATGCTTCTTGGTCAAAAGTAGAGCCAACCATCTGCTATTGTGGCAGCAAAAGTTGTCCCACAGAAATCAGAACTGGCACAACAGGAAGTGAGGTCAAAATGGTGGGTAAGTGTTTTGCCCCATTTGTTTCTGCATCTCTTCAACAAAGCACAGACAGCAGATGACGATTTGACTCTCTGGTCATTTTTGATGACTACCTGCCCACAGCCTCCAGCATATGAAGCTAAGTGCAGATATCTCCTGACAGAACTGCTGACAAACCTGCTTTTAAAATCAGTATTATGTCAATGTACTTCTTTAACCAATGTGATAAATTAACTTCATCGCCAGCACTGTAGCTTAAGAAACATCAATAGACTGCAATTCAATCGCCAGCAATTCCACCATATAAAATGAATTCTTCAGAAAATATTGAGATTAACATATTCAGTACCAGCTCATCACACAATCCTACACAAATTTACTTGGAAGAAAACCTCTGAATTTGATAAGACTTCGTTTATGGTAAACACAAAAATAATTACAGCCTTTAAGCATTGTATCTGCCTAAAGTGACTTGTACACTAAGTAGATTCTGGGGTTGGGGAGAGAAAAGTGGGAAGATCTGAAGCCACACTGTGTCTGGGCTTAGTGAATGGATTTAGCATCTAGCATTTTAATATTCCCAAATTCCCCAGGAAACAGCCCCCCCCACACACACACACAAAAAGTGATAATCTACAACTTATTACCTGTAAATATGCACTAAAAATGAGTTTCAGTAAAAATCAGCAGAACATCTATTAAAGAAAGATTATTGTGCATGTATCAGAAACTATAGACACCTATAACCAGGATATTATTCATCTTTTAATTGCCATCTGATTCTGGCTCTAGTTTGGCCTTCATGCCAAACAGCAACTTGACAGGTCTTTTGTGACATTCATCTTCAGATTGAATGTGAACGAATGTCTGAAGTTTAAATTTTAAAATCGCCATACAATGTCTTATGGTCCCTTTTTCATTGTGTGACAGCATTCTCAGCACAGTAGCAATATCTATGCTATTAAGAAATTGACAGAAGGTATAAGCAGCTTTCCAGATCAATCCTAAACATGTCTGCTTAGAATTAAGCCTCATCAGTTTCAACGGGACTTACTCCTAAATAATTGTGCATAGGATTACAGCCTTAATAAAATTCCTACAAAATTTGACAACCTCATCAAACTGTGGTGACAAGATACAAATGCACCCTGCCAGCTTAAAACGCACGAGTAATAGTTTAATATTAATCATTTTGCTTCTGATATGGACATAAATAATGCAAATATATATTCATTGGAGGGGGAGAAATAAGGGATCTTGGTGGGGATTTTTGTTTTTTGGTTATCTAATGAACATTCCATCCACTATAAAATATGGATTTCTGAAGAAGGGTGAGAAAACTTTTTATCCGCAAAGAAATATATTCCTTCACGGGCAGCTGAAGGAATTAGAGGTGAGGTGGTGTAAGCAATCCCAGTCAAACTGAGCAAGTCACCTTCTTCTCTACTTAGAAAAGGCACAGGCACACCAAATTGTTGGGGGGCATATTAATCTTATGGCCTTTCTGCCTTAGGCCTTATTTGGGTATATATCTTGGACTAGGGACATGCTGGTGCAGACTGTAGTAGACAGGTTCCTACTTGAAGATATAATCTGTAATAAGGCCTAGTGCAGAAAGGGCCTCACTAAAGGTTTTGCAAATCATTTTCTCCTCCTTTTTCATGCTTCCACAGCTCCCTGGTCTCTTCTCATCCATATCAAATTAAGGCTGCCTTCACATGGCAGCCAAAAATAGCAGCAGGAAGCAGTAATGTGGGATATTGCTCCCTCACCATAACTGCTTCCTGTCTAGACAGCACTGTCACTGAGTGTTTTGGTGATGTGCAATCCATGCACTTCAGTCAGCACTGAATTTCCAGAAGTTCATGTCACCACCACCACCACCACCACCACCACCCATGTGGAGTTGGAGCTACAATTGCAGCTCATCCCACAAGGTAAGTGAGAAGCCTAGAATGCCCTATTGTTGGAAAACCTGCAACCAGTGCCAGTCTTTCCACAGACCCCTGTTCACAGTTTCTAACTACTCTCTCTCAACCTGGGGAACACATAAGCCCAAATCTGCTTAGCTTTAGCAACAGACTGCACTACTTTCCACTCAAGTCTGAAGGCTGAAACCTAGGAGATGCTATCTGTATTTAAAAACCACTTCTCAAATTGCAGGGCAATGCTTCCATGTAATCAGTGCATATAAAATAGTTTGTCTAAAAGCAGTTGCAGCAGCAGGTAAGGATAAGCTGCAAACAATCTACATGTGCAAGGAGGGAGGGAGGGAATGCTTGTGTCAGAAGGAGGCATTTTAAATGAGAAGATAATTAGTAGCTGAATTTTGCAACACTAAAAGAGTCTAGACTAGAGCAATACCTCCAAACATTCTTCACACAATTGTTAATCCATGTGTGTGGGCCAAATCAATCAGCCAACCTAACATAAAATCTCCTATCATAAAAGTAGTATGAAAGTATATGAATTCATAAAGACATTTCTTTAAGCAAAAATCCCAGACAAATACCAGTTTTCATAAGATTCTAACTTAAGTCCAGCCACGTTGTTCAAAAGATTGAACATTCAACTATAGCTCCCAACTCTCCTTGGAACAAACCAGGAAATCCTCATTGTGTGTTTGTCATAATTATTTACCCTTTACAGCAAGGTACCTTGGGGGAAGAGCTCCCTGCTCATAACGTCTGTGTGTGCATGCTGTCTGAATCTTTTCTACACTTTAGCTTCAGTTGATGAGATGGTATACAGGAGCATGCAAAATAACCACCACCATCCTCCAGTTTCTCCACTCTTTTACCAATCAAAAACCTGACCCCAGCGATAGGGAGTCCCCTGGTCAAACTGAACCAAAACTGGAGTATAGGCAGCCCAATCCTGGTAGTTATCAACAGGGACAATAGAAGAATTCCTTCTCTGTAGCTGCATTCAGATGCAATAAAAAAGCACCTCAAAAAAGGTTAAGAGGCGAGACTGTAATCCTTAATGTACACTGAAGACCAGAAAATGCAATTCTAAAGAGCATTAGAAGTGAACTGGAGACCTGATGAGAACACTAGTGCCACTCTGGTTAATTCTCTGTTTTTAAACCATAGCTATAAGATCCTGACGTATGAGTCTGTGCCTTAGAGAACTTTTCCCCCCAAATCAGTGCACTGCTTCTTGATACCTGATGCTGGGAAAAACTGAAGGCAAAAGAAGAGAACAGCAGAAGTAGATGGCATCATGAAAGACAATGAACGTGAGCTTGGGCAAACTCTGGGAGACATAAAGAACAGAAGGGCCTGATGTGTACCTTGGAGTCACAAAGAGTCAGGCACAACTGAATGAATGAAGAAAATAACATACACCTGGCACACTCGGTGGCTACTGCTATTGTATGAAACCTGTAAGGAAAGACTACGGTGCAAAAAAAGTTAAGCTAACAGATATAGTCTATTATATTCAGCTGAATAGAGAGTAGAGAGCAGCAAATGGGCTTCTCCTTGAAGTCTGAACCAACAAAAGAAACACGATCTCTAAATTTCTTGAATGCCCTTAAAACATAGATTGATAGATATCAGAGCACTGATAGATGAAAGGCAATGAACTATTAACAAACCAATAGCCTATGAAAGACACTTCTTTATGTCCCTTGCAGGAAAGCAAGCAAGAAGAATTCTTTCTAATTATGATAAATCTTTGAAGGTTATGCACAGCATAACAATCTACAAGGTTTACACATCTCAAATGAACAGTCAGACTGTCTTAAGACGGCAAGAGGGAAATGCAAGGTCTTGTCTGGATCTCGCAGTTGTCTCTTGCCATCTCTGCCAGATGGCAGGGCAAAACCATGAAGCAAGCACTGGCCCTTAACTGGCTGGGCATTTGCTCCCATGACAGGAAGGAAGAAACTTTTGCACCTTTCAGTGGTGTGAACTGTCCTGAAGTGGACAATCACTCTCCCTCCCCACACATGGTAGCCATTTTGGGCCCTGCATTTGCGTGGGGGCCATTTTCCTCAAGACCCATGCCAAAAGCAAGCATCCAGACAAGGTAAGGTATACCATTATTCCAGGAAAATCCAAGTGGAGAGGTGACATTCCTGGAATAGCAATACTACACCATTTCACCCCTGTATCTCAGGGGCTGTGTTGGAATTGACACAGATATGTGTGGCAATCCCTATATAGTCCTATGCTAGATGCAGCCTAGCATAGCATGTAATAGATCAAAGAACTTGGCTTTTCTCTCACTTCTGCAGATTGGTTTTGACATAGCCAGGATAGTCTCTTTTTTCTTAAAATGAAAAAGGCTGAGTTGAAGTTTTCTGATCATCTTTAACAGAAAAGACTTCATCAGCACAGTAAGAATTTCATAAATGAAATGCCTACCCAATAGTATTTCCAGTAAGTGGTTAATATGGTCCCATATTGAGCAAGGCAGAAATAATCTCAAAGCTCAGCCTCCTATTAATGTAGGAAATCTACGGCTATGCTAACCCCAAATAGGCTGCTTTCATTTCTTGTTTACACAGGATGACTGAGATTGACAGCATCCAGAGTTTTCTTGGAAATAGCATTTGGCTAGCAGCTGGCAAATTCACATTTGTTATAGAAACAAGCATCTCTCTGGCTCTGCCAATAAATTTTCAGAATCTCCTGCAAAGCAAATCAGCATTTGTATGCATACGTATAATGGCATCACAGAAGCTGCATCCACAAAAAGAAAGAAAAAGAAGTTGCTCACAAGAGTGTTCCCATTCAATCTCTAACTGCATTTTCTGGATATCAGTGTGAATATAGGTGTGAAAAGAGCACTTTGAACCATGTGATGAGGGCTGCTATAGAGATATTTTAAATGAATCATGAAGATGTCAAACGAATATACTACATCTATTAATTTATTATCCGGTAAGAGTATGCCAGAAGGCAGAGGGTAGAACCATTGAAAGTCTGATCTTTGTTTTATTTTGAATCAGAACCATACCCAAAAACCATCCAAATGCTCCACCAAATGACCTCATGGTTCTGTGGAGTTTAGTCACTCTTTAACATGTGCTTATAAGAATGAATTAACTGGAATTAAGTTAGAATCTTCTGAAAACCTTTTGTTTTTGTTGTTCAAAGAAATGGGTTTATGAAGTCTTACATTTTTACACAGTATCAGTTTTATGATGTGAGGTTTTATCTTTGGTAGGCTTATTCATGAACACACACACACACACACCAAATATCTATATACATATGGATGCAGGATACTAAAACACAGGCTTCAAATCCATCAGGAATAGCAACATCAAAAAGAAAAAAGCAACTATTTCGAATATAAGGAGATTTTCTTCACTTTTGCAGTTTCTGAGATCTTGCAATAATGTTAATACTCAGTTTCCTTTTAGGAACTATTTGCTCTTTTGCAAATTGAGGGGTGAAAGTTGAGGGGTGAAACTCATAATCAGAAAACCTTTTCACCCTTTTCTCATGTATGTTAAAGATAATTGGTGTTTTTCCACTGTCACTAGAAGTACTCATTAATGGGTACAAAAATGCCATTTCGTACCCATTAATGGGTACTTAATGGGTACTTTTAGTGACAGTGGAAAAACACCCAATGTTTAAGATTTTCTGTTTATAAAATGCTCATAACTCAACCCACAATTTCTTTC
The DNA here is from genome assembly GCA_023333525.1 of Aspidoscelis tigris stejnegeri. Classification (NCBI taxonomy): domain Eukaryota; kingdom Metazoa; phylum Chordata; class Lepidosauria; order Squamata; family Teiidae; genus Aspidoscelis; species Aspidoscelis tigris. Next base: position 34,473,100 of record JALMGA010000004.1, on the reverse strand, counting down.
TCCATCCCATTCCCAATGTTGTCTTTACAGGTGGCACATTACCACTGCTGGCAGGACAAACACGTGGATGATGAAAGCAATCCGAGACTACTTCTGCATGGTACATGTTTAAGCATACTATGCAGGGCCTATCTTGAGCAGAACCAGGAGTACAGTGGCAGCCCATGGCACATGCCACAGGCTGTCTATATTGTGATGGGCAGGTCCTGTCCAGCCCAGCCTCCAAAAGTGGCTGGCCACAGATTTTTTTTTTCACCAGACATCCACAAAAGGCCCACTTTCTGGGGTTCCAACAAAATGGCTCCAAGCCCCCCACACTGGTAGACTACATAGAAAACAACTGGGTTCATCTACCATGCGGAATTCTTGGGAGATCATTTTGAGGCAGTCTCCCATTGCAATGGGATCCAGCACCATTTTCACAGAGGGGAGCACTCCAGTGTCTTGCCCCATGTGGAGGAGGTGTTCCATAGGAGACACAACCTCCTGTTTCACTGGCCCACAGTGCTGAAGCAGTGTTCCTCAGATCCTGCTTGAGTGACATAGATTTGAAGGAACCACCAGAGGGGCAGGGTGGATTAGCACCAGGGCAAATGGATGTGGAATGATCCAGTGTACGGGGGAAAGAAGATGGAACAGCAAGGGAGTGAGTATGCAAGAAAAGCATGGGGTGGGGCAAGATACTGATCAGAGGAAAGAGGGCAATGAGACAGATGAGCAAATGGGAAAAGAAGGGCATGAAAGCAAGTGGTGACTGAAGAGTGACAAGACAAGAAATGGGCATGCTGGAGTGAAACCAGTACTTGGGAGGAATCCACACAGAACCACTTGCCTGTTGGATGTGGAACTGCATATTTTACAAGTACAAAACATGCTACCTTGAGCCTCTCTGCCATTAGGAATAATGAATTGCATAACTACTAGCCAGTCCTGAAGGCCTAATTTCAAGGCTTGCCAAAGGGATGTTGTGATGTTCACACTAGGCAGACTACAGCAGAGAAGCCATTTTGAGGGTTATTCTGAGCTCCTGAGTGACAGCAGAGGCGGAGCATCAGAGAAAGCCCCACTAGCCCATCAAAAATGGACCAATAGAAACAGCTGGATCACAGACTATAAAAAGTGGCAGCCCGCCATGTCTTTCATCTTGGCAGATGGGGATCAGAGAGAGTTTCTCCAACCTCATTCGTAAATAGGCCTCTTCTCTCAGGATTGAGGGGAGAAGGAAAGTGGAAGGTCTCTCCTCTTGTGAAGAGGGAGACTGGGACATGCCATCAGAGACGTGTGTGTGGGTAAGCATGTCTCTCCACTCAGAGCTGGAGCAGAACCTGAGTGGGCAGATCATGACTGCTATGAGGCTATCTTTATTATTTAGTGAGCTTAGCTCAGTGAATGATAGGGAAGAGCTGAGAGGGAAGGAATAAAGAACCATTGGGCTTACTGTAGAGCAGCAGTTCTCAACCTTCCTAATGCCGTGACCCCTTAATGGAATTCCTCATGTTGTGGAGACCCCCAACCACAGGGGCAGAGCAGCTGGGAGGTGGGAAGGAAGGGCGGCGGGAGACTCGTCACGACCCCTCTGAAAGGGTAATTCGACCCCCAAAGGGGTCCCGACCCCCAGGTTGAGAACCTCTGCTGTAGAGCTTACTAAGGATTGTTTGGTTACAACAGAGCTAAGAAAGGGAACAGGACAATTTATTATTGACAATATCTTTATTTTTCAAGCAGCTAAAGGACCTTTAAGCCAATTACAAACTTGCTTCTTTATTTTATCTCTTTGTGACAGTAAACTTTGGGTGTTTTTCCACTGTCACTAAAAGTACCCATTAAGTACCCATTAAAGGGTACAAAATGGCATTTTTGTACCCCTTAATGGGTACTTAATGGGTACTTCTAGTGACAGTGGAAAAACACCCTTTAAGTGTTTGTTTATAACTGAGTCATCTTGCTGCTTTAGGGGAGTCTGACACACAGACATATAAAGCAGGACACCAGTTGGGGGGAAACTTGTTGCCATGCAGCTCCACCAGAGCTGGCAGGTGACCTGGGTGCTCAGCAGCTTCCTTTCTTGCTGCGTTGCAGGGATGAGGAGGGAGAGGCTGGGCTGAGTTGCCACAGATATGCAATGACATAACAATACTGCTGAGGTTCTCTCTATCACGCACAAAGTTTCTGAGTCAATTCACTAGACAGAAAAGTAGAAAACAGAAAGGATGTGGCCAACAGCCTGTCTGAGCCTAAAACATACTAGGCATGCCCTGAGAACATGCAGTGCCATAGCACAGATGCCACTATCATCCTCATCTGCACGTATATATGCCAGGATATCTAATAAATGGCTTCCAGATTGGTTGAAATATAACTCCTCTTAATGCAGCCAGCAAACTCAATGACAAGGATTGTTGAAGAGATGATTCTGCAATGTCCCAAGGTTCCCAAACCCAAATTTATGCCTAGGGAGTTGATGTAGCCCAGTGGTAATGATCTGCATACAGAAGATCATTTGCTCAAATCTCTGATGTATCCCTGAAACAAGAGAATGACAACCACTTTTGAACTGTCCCCAAGAAAGCTAAAGAATCTATATAGGTACCAGGAGTGAAGTTCAACACAAAAGCCTGGTTGCATTTTATTTGATTGATATATACAGAATCCCAGTGAAATGGATGGCACCCAAACTAACTTAAACACTTGCATGAAAGCAAACTGAATACATATGGAAACTGTTTATTATTTTGCTAGCAGTATCTGTACTTTGACACATGCAACAAAAGGATTTTGAAATCATTTTCAGATCTTCATTTCAGGAAGTCAGATTATATTTTTTAGCTCTCACTTGCTGAAGCTGAGGCTAGAGATTGCAAAGCTTATCTACATAAACAGGAAGGATCACTATTCAGAATTGTCATATATATGCTGTACAAGGTTATCAGAAACACTACATCAGATATTGCTATATTTCTTGGAAGTCAGTGCCTTCGACACAATCTTGTCTGCAAACTTAAAATACTTGGCGATATCTCTCTTCTTGTTCTCCTTTGCCGCAGCAAAGCACTGAGGACAATTTGTGGTCGCCATCAGAATGAAAATAAGACCATAGACAATTTAAAAGTTCACATTCTGAAAAGAGCTATATTTCCTGATTTCTGAACCAGCTAATATGTATATAATTCATGTTAGTAACTCAAGCATGTGCTTAGCAAGTTCTCATCACAAGCTTTCTTGGTTAATTCACAGAACAGTTGATCAGAAAACACAATGGCCTGCTAATAATTGCATTTTGTAATCAGACACCGATAATTTCTGTAGCTTTAGTAAAATACTTGCATTTTTTTCTTTTTGTACCACCTTCATGAAGAAAATGCTGATAGTAATAAGGTTATGTTCACACAGAAATGAAAGGCAAATAAAAACAGTCTGCCCTAGCCCCCCGAATTACACAGATCAATCCAAGGAAGCATGTATTAAATTTGAGCTGTAAAAAGGGTGCCCAACGCTAATGTCAGACACATTAGAAGAAGCACCAGGTGGTCAAATGTGGACCCCGGCTGAAAGACAGGACCAATGACATATCTCTGCACTGCCACCCTAGCCCATTACACCAGCTTAAGATAAGTGTGGGATGTACCAAACTGCCAGGAAGAGCTGTCATTCTGATTCATACCGTAATTTGTCTGGCCCTTGCAGGTGCAACACCAGCTCAATCAACTATATTTGCAGCCATCAAGAGTGGCATGTAGCAATAAACAGCCCAAAGCAACACAGGAAATGTCCAGGCTCTTGAAAACAGCCAGCATTCTCCTTTGTTGTCTGGAGAGTCCTTACTTTACACAGTGAGACTGTAAAAGGCAAAAACGCTTTAAGTTATGCAAGCTGTTTGATCCTAAGCCAGCAGAAACCTTCAGTAGTCCTGGGCATGCTTACTATTGTTGCTGACACCTAATCATCATACTTTCCATCTAGTCATTTATCTGTGTAAAAAGCAATGGAGGGAAGGAAAGTACTGTTTCTTGCACGTGGCTTTAGTAAGGTACACGTGATCTGAATGCTGTATAGTCACCATGGTGTAACGGCCAGAGTGTCAGGGCAATTCTGCACTGGCTGGTATACCAGATCAGCAAGTATACTAGGAACCTCCATCCCACATGTTCGTGCAGTCTCAGGAAGGTCCCAAGGCCTGTGAAAGGCAGACTCCTAGCATTCCTCCTGGTTGATATATCAGCTAGTGCAGAAGTGTCCTCAGATGAGGACCTGTGACTTCCTGGGTTTGAATCCTCATTGAGAAACGTTGGGCCAGTCACAGGCTCTCAACCTTAACTAATCTCACAGGATCATTCTGGAGATAAAATGGAAAGATGGAGAATGGCATGGTTTTTCAGAGGAAAGGCAGATTATAAGTGTCAAATAATGTTGGCACTTCTTGAACTCAAATAATTGGACATAAAGTACTGATAGAAACAATTATTTAATTGCTAAGATAAGAACAACTGGGAAGACACATACCCTTTCCTTCCTATAATCCTGCCTGAGGACTAAGACGCCCATCAAATATGAAGGCAATGAACCCGGCATTATATGCTCTGACCTATAGGTACTGTTCTGATTTTTGGCCTAACTGAGCCCAACACAGCAGCTGCGTTCCCATCATAAGCTTATTTCAGTTTCAAAACAGTTTCAATCCTCGCAGTTCCCACGTCAGGTTGGCTTAACATGCTTTCCGCATGTTAAATCACCCCAAAGCATTGTAAATGTTAATCCTCATATCAACAGGTCTCACTCCGGTTCATGTGCTTGAAATGTTTTACATTTTTTACTGTGGAAACCGTACTGTGTTAAGGGATGAGAATGCATGTGTAGGGTTTCCCTTCCCCAATAGCTTGCTTCTAAAGATAGTGATTTTACTGTAAAAATCCACCCCTTAAAGCAGCCGCTACACTGTAGCAATCCAACCACTTCACACCTGATAACAATGTTGCAATTCTCTACAATTTTGAAAGTTCTCACCTTTAAAAAAGGGAACAGAAAGGAAAGCAGCTGCAGGTTCTGTTTTTAAGGCTGCGACTGTGGAGTGAGCGGGCGAAGGGGGCTTGAGTTGCCGCTGCTGCTGTGTGCCCTGGGCAACGGGGAGAGGAGGGGAAAGAATCGCTGGCTGCCTGCTGCCGTTTTTCCTCCATCCAGGCAAGCGGAAGCCACCCAGCTAGGCTCCCTGAGGGGTCCCTTATGGGTGGTGCGTTCATGCCAGGAGGAAGAGGTCAGGACAGCCCTGAAAAGTGACTTTTAAAAAGTAGCCACTTGAGTCCCCCCTTGAGTCACGTACGCCACGTATGATCCTCAGAATCCAGATCGAATGCAATTAAGTTGAAAGTAATGGGATCAGGCAAATTCGCTTTTGCATCCGATTCTATTATTTTGGTTTAGGGAAATCGAATTAAGCTTATAATGGGAACTCCCCCAGCCTGTTTCAGTAATCTAGTATGGCAGTAACTAAGAATGGAGATTGAAGCCGAAGTCTACCTTCTTCAGACAAGAATAAAGCTGGTACACTAACCAATAAAAGGTACACCTACAATTCCCATGACCTAAGCATCAAGACAAGGAATATCTTTTCTTCCAGGGTGACTACAAACATCCAGAATAGACTGAACCACTTCATATACGTCGCTGCACCACCACCATAGCCTTTGCTTCTTTCAGCCTATAAATGTAATTCACCCCTGAACCAATTTTTTAGGAATAGCAGAACTGCATCTTAGTCACTGTAGACACAAACTTTTGCATTTTTTCTTGGCCTTTCTATCCCAATTTTTCCTTATCCATTTAAGCAGACTCAAAGCGGCTGACAAAGCTTTCTATTCCTCTCTCCATAAAGACATCCTGTGAGGTGGGACTGTGAGAGCTCAGAAGAGAGCTGTGACTAGCCCAAGGTCACCCAGCTGGCTTCATGAAAGAGTGGGAATCGAACCCGGTATTCCCAGATAAGAGTCCGGCTCCCCTAACCACTAGACCAAACTGACCATGCCTGCATGTGGTCACATGCATCACTGGGAATTCAACAGCCGCTGAACTGCTTCAATTGCACATCACAAAAACATGCAAAGACAGGTAGCAATAATGGCAGGGTAATCAATACCCCACATTATTGCTTCCTACTGCAATATCTGGCCACTGTCTGAAGGCAGCCTAAGGTTTGAGCAGCAAGAGTTGGTGAGGTCTAAACTGTGAGTCAATAGGCACTGGATGGTATGAAAGACATTTCTGATCCATTGCTGATCAAACTGGGTTTGGAGCAATCTAACTGTATTAAAAGCACAGCACTAGATAGGTAACCCGATGAGACAAATTTTGAAGAGTAATTACATTTAAACCAGAACTATTTTTGTTGGGAATAGTAGATATTAGCTTATATAGTATAAAGACTCTGATTTTATATATGGTGACTGCAGCCAGACTGCTATATGCACAGAAATGGAAGGAAGAAGTTACCTACAGAAGAAGACTGGTTAATTAAATTGATCGAACTGGCTGAAATGCACAAACTGACAAAGTTACTAAATGACAAAACAATGAATACGTTTTTGAAAGACTGGAGCCCCCTTATTGACTATTTACAGGAATTGGAGGCAATGACGGAGGGTTTTGGCTAATTACTAAAAAGCATATGGGAAAAGAACAAAAGGCATACAAGGGGAGCATAGAATTAAACGACAACAAGAAGAGAGTCTGAAGAATGGAGGAAGTCACACAGGCAACATTAAAGCATTGCCACCTCACTGCTTGGGTCCCACTGACTGTTGCTAGATTTAAGCAAGTCTTCTGTCCACACTCTCCTAAGTCAAATTTGCTACAAACTGTAATGTAACTGCCAGCACTCCAATGATGCCCCCTGTCATGCCACAAAACCAGCCAAAATGAAAAGGAAGACATACATAAATCCAATTTAACCCTTATTGCTAATCCAGGAAATGATACTTATGGCCTCCAGCCTTGATGATCTGCTGTGTGTTCACCCTCCCCCCGACCCCATGCTCTGTAACTGCTACTCTTCATGCTACCTCCCTTTTAACTTTGTATAAATCTAAGGGTGTGGAACTGTTCCCTCACTTTTTCCCCAAATACCGTACACATACTATTTGGTGGTAGTGGTGGTGGTGGTGGTTTTAAAACATACTGATCCTGTACTCTTGGCAGAATTGAAAATTGGTACATTAAAGTAGAAATTTGACCTTCCAGGTCTTAGTCCAACACTTCAGAAGTAGTAGTAGTAGATGGTTTTTCTACCCCACTTTTCTCACCCATTTAAGGGGACTCAAAGAAGCTGACAAACCTTCAGTTCTTCTCCCTACAACAGATAGCCTGTGAGGTAGGTGGGGCTGTGAGAACTCAGAAAGAGAGCTGTGACTATCCCAAGGTTGCCCAGCTGCCTTCATGGAGGAGTGCAGAATCAAATCCCGTGAGTATGAGATATGAGTCCAGCATGCTAATCACAAGTCCAAATTATCACTGTTCAGTTCTTCCAGAACCCCTAAGCTACTCACCCCCTGATGTATTAAAAGTTAAAACGAAGTGGCTAAATAAGAAGTGCAGATGAGAAATTTATAAAAAGTGGTTCAGTTTGTGCCATTTGATGGTCTATTACTTATATTTGTAACCCATCTTATACTTCGGGTTACATCAACTCCTGGGGACTTTATGGACACCTATTACTGGCAACTATACAGAAGTAGTTGTTTGCCCCATTGTCTTCTGTAGAGGGGCCAAGGACTGAACCTAGATATGTTTACGTGCAAAGTGAAAGGTCCACAACTGAACATTAACACATCCACTTAAGCATCTGAGCCATTTTACAATCATTCAAGTAGTTCTCAGACTAAGAAGTAGATAAGTCATCCTGAGAAGCCTATGGACTGTATCATCCATTTAAAGTTATTTACATTTCACTTCTTTTTTTTAGTTCCTCAAAATAAAAGGGAAACTACTAGAATATGTGCTGTCCGCTGCATTTATTTTATTGATCAATCAAAGCTAGGCTGCCTCTTAACTAAAAGGCTAATGTGCTATATATCAGTGAAGGAGTTTCCATACAAAATGCTATCTTTAAAAAACAAAAAACTAACTTTTTAGATAATGCAAACACACACAGGAAGATATTTTGGAGCAATGAAAATATTCCACTTCAAGAGAACATAAGAACTACCACTGGTTGTGAGCCAACACTTGTTTTCTCTGAGTAAAGTTTATTCATATTTGTATTTATATCCCGCCCTATACCCAAGGGTCTCCAACCCTTTAAATGCAGAATCGGTTAAAATGCAGAATCGGTTAAAACAGTAGTGTTTGCAGAGGGGGAAACGTAAGCAACATTTAACCAAAGGCCTGAGTGACGAGGTGTGTCTTCACCGCCTTCCTGAACAGAAACAGAGAAGGGGCCTGATGCACCTCCTGGGAAAAACCATTCCTTAGCCTGGGGGCCACTACTGAGAAGGCCCTCTCCCGGGTGCCCACCTGCCTAGCAGCTGAAGGTGGTGGGACAACCAGGAGGAACTCCTGTTCAGATTTTAAGACACGGGCAGGTCGATATGGGAGAAGGTGTTCCTTTAGATATTTGGGGCCCAAGTCATTTAGGGCCTTGTAAGTCAGAGTTAACACCTTGAATTGGGCTCGGTAGTGAATTGGCAGCCAATGCAATTCTGTCAAGACCAGCATGATATGCATCTAGCTAGCTGAGTCGGTCAGCACTCTAGCGGCTGCATTTTGCACTAGCTGCAATTTCCAAACTGTCTTCAAGGGAAGCCCCATGTAGAGTGCATTACAATAGGCCAACCTGGAGGTTACCAGAGTATGGATAACTGTGGCCAAGTCATCTCTGTCCAAAAAAGATTTCAGGTGATGCACCAACCATAGTTGGGAGTAGGCAATCCTGGCCACGGCCTCCACCTGAGCTTCAAGTATTAGTGCAGAGTCCAGGAGTATCGAAAGCCACTGAGAGGTCCAAGAGAACCAATAGGGTAGCATTCCCCCTGTCTTTCTCCTGGAGATCATGAACCAAGGCGACCAAGGTGGTTTCCATGCCATAACCAGGCCTGAAGCCAGATTGAAATGGGTCTAGATAATCAGCTTCTTCCAAGCATGTCTGCAGTTGAACAGCGACAGCTCTCTCTAGCACCTTGCCTAGGAAAGGTATATTAGCCACCGGGCAATAGTTGTTTAAATCTTCTGGATCCAGGGAAGCCTTCTTCAGGAGAGGGTGTACCACAGCCTGTTTAAGGGCCAATAGAACCACCCCCTCCCTCAGAGAGGCATTTACCACTTCCTGGATCCACCCGGTCATAACCTTGCCGGCTAGTTTCTATGAGCCAGGAAGGGCAAGGATCCAGAGAGCACGTTGTCAGCCGCACCCGTGCAAGCAACTTGTCCACATCCTCAGGCTGCAATAATTGAAACTGATCCAAAATACCTGGACCAGATAGTTCTCTGGACACCTCCCCTGGACTATATCCAATTGTGACATCTAATCCCCTACGAATCTGAGTGACTTTGTCCTCAAAGTGCTTTGCAAAACTGTCACAGCAGATATGAAGTAACATGCCATCTTTTCCCCTCTGATTTGGCCTAAAGGATCTGTATTCTGCAACCTAAAAACAAAAAATCAGCAGAAATTTCTGCCTATGTTTCTAAACTTTCTTGAATTCAGTTACACTTAGCATTCTCATTCACGAATGATAAGAACTTCTGGGAACAAATAATAGTTGGATCCTACCCATAGAGCCAAACAAGATTTTCAATAGAAGTTCCTTGTTGGGGCAAGGTAAAAGCAGCTTTTTAAACATTTTTTCTTAGATTATTAAGTGTTTCCTCCTTAAAAAGCAGACTCCAGATGGTGCCGTCTACCAAATTAAAATCATCTTAATGGCTGGTTAAATGTGTGGCTTAAGTTACTTAATGGCATCCCGGGAAACTGATGCATGAACTAACCCTTCCCCCTGCGTCCATATTGTCATTAAACTCCTAGCAATTAGATTTAAGTAGAGCTCTGAGTTCTGAAATGCATTAAGAACTAGACTACAGATTAATTTTTCATTAAATGATTTTTTTTAACAAAAGGAATTAGAGAAAATCATTTATATTGTATGTGCTTTAAGCATCAGATTGATCCTACCAATGGTTTTCTGACTATGTCACATTCACTGTAAGATTTATGCCCTGTAACAACCATGTGAGCAATGATAACCCAGGACTAAATATTCAAACGGATGTATTTCAGAACTTAACAGAGTCAAAGCAAGAATGAAAGTCAGGAAGGGCATATTCAGATAGAGAACACGCTGTTAGCCATAGCTGAGAAACTAGATGTTTGGTTTTTCTGTTAAGGGATTTATACGTTTTCATTTGATAGCATAGCAAAGAGTTAGCTGATACCCAAAACTTGCCCAATAAAATGTCAACAAGCCACAATAACCTCTCAGCCTAAGAACAATTATCAGGGATTGTAGTTAGAAAAGGACAGAAGAGAAATTGGTAGAAGAAAACATGTGGTTTTCCACTTTTAACAGCTGCAATTCTTCCAGTATCATATCATATACTGTGTAGGTGCTTTGCACTACCTAGGAACAGATACAAAAAAGGTTGAGGCTGAATTTCAAAGATCCATGCACTTGAGCTGTGTTCTGTCCCATCCTTTCAATGAAGGCAAACGAAGGACCTTATCTGGAAAATAGCAGGGAAAGAAAGGACTTGCAGAGAAAAAGAACATAGAGGGGACAGAGGACAGGAATTAGAAAACCAAAACACAGTAAAATCTGGATTGGTTCTCGTAAGGTTTTGGGTGGCTTGCACAATATGTATCCCAGAAACACAAAGCTCTTCACAGTAGTCAAAGAATCCCAAATTAGAAAACATTAAAGTGTACTAAAGGTGTGCAAAATGCAGTTTGCAGCAATTCAGAACAAACGTGTACCCTCTTAAATGGGGGTTAGTGTGTACATGTGCAAAATGTTTTTCCCAAATCTAAATGCAGCCTATTTACCTAATCTCCCCTGTAGGCTGGAGGAAGTTTTTGTAGGCCTGAAAATGAGTAGCACTCTATAATGATATTTTCAGGCCCTTTCTCAACTGGCCTTATTCCAAATTGTAGCCTAGAAAAGGGGCCTGGCATCTACATGCTGATGTGGATTATGGCAGGCCCTGCCCGTGATCTGTCGTAGTCTACATTAGCATGCAGATGGCAGGTCCCTATTCTGGAATATAATCCAGAAAGGGTCTCAGGCAGCGCAGCACAATCATATGTGCCTTTGCCTCCTCAGGATGACAGAAGACTAGGGAGCCTAAAATATAATTTATGACCCCAAATGCATCAAGCTCTTAAGGCTACACTAGCTTTCCTATAAAGTGTGCCCCATTTAGGAAAGCAGACAGCTGTTCCAAATACTCAGTACAGCATCTTGTAGACCTTTCAGGCTGTGATCACGCCTTCACTTTAAACCTTCTTATCTCACTGCTCAGACCTGTCTATTTCTATCCATTTTATTTGTCAACTTCTCATTCAGGAAAGTCCAATTTGAGGGTGGAAAGTGAAAGTGTGACCACAGACTAAGTTACGCAATACTAACAAGGCACTATTATTTCTCAGGAGATTCTTAAAGTACTATTTACTTATGGAAGGTGAAAGAATAGTTTAAATGCACAAAAATATAAACAATTTGTATGCATGAGAGGACATCTTGTCACCTTAATACAATGATGCCTTGATGTATTTTCCAGCGCCTGTTCAGTTGTCTTGTTATTTGAATGGTCCCTCCTTTTAAAATTTTAATCAGCTTTGTTATTCAACATCACTGATATATTACTGTGCTTAAAGACAGATACGTGGGTGACAGATCAGAATGCAAGGTTAAAGAGCTCTAGTAATCAAAGTATTACAGTTCAATCACATAAATCACTGGCTGTGTATATAAATAATTAGATCTATTAGTGTTGTGCATATAAACAGCTTTCTGTTACATGCCTTGCTAAATAGTTTTCCCTTCACAGAATGTGATTCAGGGGATAGATGGGCAGATATACATAAATGCCAACAGACTGAAGGTACATAAGTAAATGTTTTCCCACTAGTAATCCCACTAGTAGTACTGAAATGAATATTACAGGTGACATGGTCGCAAGACGTGTGTGTGCTTAACATGCAAACAGAATCAACTGTGCACTCTGATCCAACCCCAACATGTGATTTATCCTAGACATGACAAAAATAATATTTTACTAGCTCACAGGATGAGAGCAAATACAACACATGAAGCAATGGCTACCATCTATTGTTTAATGCAGATTAACATCTTAATGCATAGGGTGAAGGAAACTATGGTTGGGTTATGCCAATTTAGACTCTGCCTTAAAGGAATATAAAAACTAATGTCGGTGTAGCTGTCGCAATACTGGATCAGGTACACCCAAATTCAAATGCTTAGTCAGCAACAAACTCCCCATATAGCCTTGGACCAGTCACCAGTCAGACATATCTGTAAATTTTGTTGTGTGTTTGTGAATTCTTGAGCATTTGCATGACAAGGGACAGATACCAGTTTTGTTCTATGACTCCTGGGATGGGAGTTTAAAATGAAGAGATAAATACATCACAGAAAGTTGCCTATCATTTTACAAGCAGTAGCTAGGGAAAACTAAACTGAGCCGAAAGGACCTGATTGAAGTATATAAAACCATGCATGTTATAGAAAAGGTGGATAGATAAAAATTCTTTTCTCTGTCACACACTAGAACCAAGTGGCACTTGAAGCTGATGGGTAGGACAGTCAGATCAGAAAAGGGGAAATATTTTTTCACCTAGAGGGTCATCAGTCTATGGAACTGGCTGCCAGAAGGGGTGGTAACAGCAATCAGCCTAGACAGCTTTAAGAAAGGGTTAGACAAATTCATGGATAACAGGTGTATCAATGGCTAACAGAATGGATGCCTAGGTACATCCTCCAGGCTGAGGAAGCAGGCATGATGCCTCTAAAGGCAAGTTGCTGGGATGTGAGAGCAAGTGAAAATGTTGTCTTTGCCTTCTGTTTGAGAGGCCCATAAGCAATTGGTGGGCCACAGTGCAAGACAGGATACTGAACTAGATGGGCTGTAGCCTCATCCAACAGGGCTCCTCTTATGTTCTTATGAATTTGATGCAAAAGCACATATTAACAATGGCTTAGCCAAACCAGATTTCCCATCAAGATATCATATACTGTTTACTATCCAGGGGTGTAGTTATTTATGAAGCTACACACCATTTCTTTATCTTCACACCCAGGTCATTTCAAGAGAGAAGGATGCCAGTATAGATAGATATTGACTGCCTACCAGCACTGCTGGATAGGAGAAATGGGCAGCAATGTAATCCAAGGCACAGGGTTTAACTATGCCTACTTATTGATCCATCTTTTATGCACCATCAGAGTGAGAAAGCGCACCAGCAAAGTGGTGAGCTGTTTTCTTTCCATGTCATCTAAATCAAAGGTTGATTTTATGGGTTAAGTAATGTAGAAGGAAATGTGGAAGAATGAGTAGCATTGCCCCTTTGGCATTATTGCTTGCTGGCTAGACAGTGTGGGGACCAGCACTGGTTTTGCACATTTTACTGATGCATATATCTGGGTATTTGTCTGCTGTGAAGTGTGCATTGCCATCACTGTGCATGTGCTGCCATCTGTTTCAGCTCCCACAAACACAGTGGACAGAAATGATGGCAGCTCCCGCCATAAAAGTAAGTAATAGTGCTATTGCTGGAAAACCCACCACCACTGTTGAGTTTTCCAGCAAGAAACTATCACACATTTTAGGGGGTTTATAGCAGAGGTATTGTGGGGCTGCCACAGATATGGCACTGTATTTCTCCCATGTGGATGCAGCCCCAGTAACTCTGAGGATGTCTTCTCTCACTCTGGATCAAAACTTAGGTGAAGCTGGGCCATCTGAGTTGGCTGTTGAGGCGATGCACATGGACAGTTACATTTTTAAAGGCACTTTAAACTGCCTCAAAGCTCTTCCCCCTTTCCCAATCTGCAAGATGTATCAACACGCAGGATGCAATCTTAAGCACATCTTCCAAAAAAAAATTAACCCAGAGGACACTGCTAGGATCGGTCTGCAAACCACATATACTTTTTTACATATATCTTGGCTGAGTTTAATTTGGTTATTTCAAAAGGAGAAAAGAAAATACACTGAAAAAAAGCAAAATATAATAAAAAGTGCATACATAGAAATATATTTAATCTTTAAATAAGCATATAACCTCTAGTCCATACCAAATAATAATTATCAGTCTTTCTGTTTCACCTAAAACAAGAGACAAACAAAAACCCCACTTCAATTTATTAGGTGGTAAACGAGAATACGTACCAACATTCTAGGATTCTGTCCTTCCAACACTTTTTTTTTGCTACATTTTCCCTCCAGTAAATATATGGCTCTTGCAAACACATTAATATCCTGAAATTCACTGTTAAGAGGAAACTAACAATATGCTCATATTTAACATTTTGTACAGACATACCATTAAAGGATATTGGATTTTCAAACGTCAGCCAACACAAAAACCACTTACTTGTGCTATACTTGCATATATCAAAAGGGGTGGAATATAAACAGTGGCTTAGTAACTAATCTGTTCTCCAAGGTTACCAGTAATTGCAAGCAGTAGTTCATAGCACATCCATTAGGTAAAGTGCACCGTGACAGAGATTAAACTAACATATTACAATTATGAGCCTTCAAGATAACACCTTGATAATACCATATAGGATTTGAGCCTTAGAGAGGGTGCTGTCTGTCACTTAAAATACTTATGATCATTCCCAGAATTGCTCAGGGCTTTCAAGCACCTCTATAGCTGACACATGGATCCCTCTTTGCTCTTCCACCATTCACAGCTATAGAAGAAGACCATCCCAATGTTTACTGATTTGTTGGTTGCCTCAAATCCTAGTTAGTCTGGTCCAAAACTAACATAAATCAGAAGAAGAAACAAGTTCTTTTAAGCATGCATACTAATTAGGATAGAAAATTACCTGAAAATCCAGGTGACATTTCTTTGGAAGAAAATGCAGCAAAAATTAATTGGACTGGGTCAAATTTAATGTTCTAGCACTAAAGTAAAAGACACCCAAGCAAGATGGGTCCCCCTTTTTAACTGGTTACATAGACTTGGCTGCAATCCATTACATGCCTATGATCCATGCTCTGGTAACCTGTAACTGCAAAATCCCACAGCTCCTAAGTACTAGTATAAATTGCACATGCAGCATGTACACCCACTCTCACCAGCTGCTCCCTTTTTTTTCTTTTTACCATCATCTAAATTCTTGTTTTAGGGATTTTCATTCTTCATATTAAAATCCTGTATCCTAATACACACTCTCAATGTGCACAGTTTCCAACTTTTCCTAACCAGGAAGGCTTTGACTGAAGCCAGCTGCATAGTATCAGGCCGACAGATGTAAACTGCTGTCACCAACTAGCCCCCATCACCAGTGGATGTTTAAGATAATTGTTTCCAGATAAATTTATGTCCAAAACAGCTAACACAATTTGCAGACCCCCAGTCTGAGCGTTCAAACACTCGGCACTTAAACCAAAACATAAGGCTCAAGAATAAATGATTGCATATGCCCCTCTTGCAGTACAATCTTAGGCATACTGAGAGCGAATCCCACTGGGATCAATGACTTTTACTCTCCAGTGTAGCTGTTTTGTATCTCTTCTTCCTTATACAGCATTCCTTTACATTGCAGTATTATTTCCCACAAGCATCTTAGACAGTCAAGTTTTGTTTTATAATTCCCATCTCATTTATCCTCTCCCTGGCTTCACATTAGGCTGAGAGGCAGAATTTGTTCTAGGCCACCCACTGAGCTCCAAGGCTGAGAAGCAACATAAATCAGCACCCTGTCATAACAACTACAAGCCTATGCCCATAACCAGTACCACAATCTCAAACCCATCAGCTTTTGTAAACAGAACTTCTTCCCAATTAATGCTGCAGCCCTGCGTATTCCTGTTTAGGAACATGCAGCACTTGGTACCCTGGGAGGCACAGATGAGAAAGTCAGCCTAAGAGAAGACGGGTTCCTTGGATCACAGTCGAAAGCCGCAGTCCCTGGAACAGTGATCCCAGAACTTCAAAAGACAGACTTTGCTCTGGGCCAAATCTTCATCGCAAAGGCTCCCTTGGGGTGCTGCTTTCAGGAGGCTGTGAAACTCACCCCCAAGTTCAAGCGATCCTTTGCACTAAAGATGCTGCCTACTGAGGTTGCAAGACATCTACAAAGGGAGAACGCAGCACATTTGCTTTGCGCCACTCCTATCTGCCCCCTTAGCAAGACCTCGGTCAAAGAGTATCCCAGATCCAGGGTACTTTACCAGTCCTGCTCCCTCGACCTATTTCTGCTCCTCAAGCCTCCGATCAAATTCGTGCCCTTCGCCCACCCTCAGCTCTTCCCAAACCACGCAAGTGGCCAGGGGCAGAAGGTGCCCCCGCTCGCCTTGTCCGTTTAGAAACTCAAGTCTCGACCTGCCACTTCGTCCGAGCTGCGCTTGAATCGCGACCGCCAATCGTTCCTTGGCCTGCAAAGAGTGCCTCTGAGCACCCACAAAGTTCCCTTCTTCGCGGCCGGCGAGCCACATCCCTAAGGATGAAGCAGCGGGAGGTTTTTAGGGAGCTCGCCGGGGTCCTGGTCCCTCTCCTTCGCTCTCGACTCACCAGAGATTTCGGCAGCCCGAGAGGCGAAGAGCCTCCCTTCCCTCCGGCCGATTCGATCCTCAAGCGCTCCTCCTCCTCCTCCTCTCCTGGCGGTCCCCGGTCCTGCAACGCCGAGGCTGCCGCAGACCCCAGAAAGGCTGCAGGCGGCGGAGGCTCCCGGGAGTGCCGACGGAGCCCTCGCCGGAGACCCCGAGCCGAAGGCGCCGCTTGCCCCACCGGCGCGGCACGGGGGCGCAGAGCCACAAACGCGGAGAGGCAGCGAGGGAAAGAGGCGCTTTCCAATGGCCGGATAGGCTGCTATGAGGCAAGGGAGGGAAAAGCGGCAGGCAGCGTCTGCTCGGGAATTCCTCACACAGGGGAGAGAGAGAGAGAGAGAGAAGGCAAAGCAGCAGCAGCAGCGAGAGGAGGAGCAGAAGCAGCAGCTGAGCGGAGAGAGGGCAGCGCGCGAGCATCGCCAG
Organism: Aspidoscelis tigris stejnegeri; assembly: GCA_023333525.1. NCBI lineage: Eukaryota > Metazoa > Chordata > Lepidosauria > Squamata > Teiidae > Aspidoscelis > Aspidoscelis tigris. The sequence continues at coordinate 34,455,898 of JALMGA010000004.1, read as the reverse complement.
CAATGCGCATGAGCGCCGCCTCCAAGGGCTCCACACAGGCGTCGCTGCTGGGGCGGCGGCGGCGGCGGCGGCGGCGAGAGTAGTCAAGGAAAAAAGGAGGAGGCGTCTCGGGGACGACGGCGGGGAAAGCGAGTCTCCCAGGCAGGCACCTGACTTGCCTGTGGACCCTTAAGTCGAGGCAGCTGCCATCTCCCGCCTTCCTCCCGTCCCATCCGCCCCGTCCGCCCTCCACCGCGGCCGCCTCGCTCACCTGCTCTGGAACTTTTGGCGAGGGCGTCGTCGTTGGCGCGCGCGAGCTTTCCCTCCCCTTCTCCGTCCTTGCGGCTCTGCGGGGTGCCTGGCTCTCCGCTGTCCCCAGAGTCGCAGGAGGAGAAAAGCCACGCGCGGGGATTTGTTATTATTATTTTTTCCTTTAGCCTGGCAAACGACAGGCTGGGCGGCCATTTACTAGGTCAGTGGAGCGAGACGAGGAGGGCGCCGGGAGGGGTTTAGGGGCACCAGGCGCTAATCCGCCGCCAGGGGCTTTTAGTAAATACATACAGGCGTGCGAGGCGGTGTAGGCTAAATTGATCTGCCGGCTTCCCAGGCGGAGTGTGAAATTATTCATTTGTAAACCTGAGGTAATCCTGAGTATGCAGGGAGGCCTTGGGTGGCTAACGACAATGAAAACCATTTTAAAGGGACTAAGACTTGGAGATAAAAATCGGCCCCACTAAAACTCTTCAGGTCTGCTAGGAGTTTTCTTTCGGTGATGCTCTCAAACCAGAGAGCAGAAGCTTGTATATTGGATTTCGACCTTCAGACAAAGAGGCTGGATGTAGTTTCAACTTGACAATCTGTTTCCGGCGTCTCGTGTGCTCCTGTTGCCCACCAGTGCATTTTAGGGGCCACACCTGTCTTTTCAATATGCTTCAGATAACCGGAAAATTATGTACCAAGGGTGTAACTAAACTCTGAGTGAACCCAGCAGGCTAGAGAGGGGGCTGAGAAGGGATAATGGGACTTTGGCAGCGTTTGGTTGGCTGATGGTCCCTTATTACTGCTCTCTGCTCTTCATGGGGTCCGTCTTGCTTTTTTTTGCCGGTCGCTTATTCCTATCCTAGCTGTGCCCCACTAATCCAAAATGTTGAAAGAGCATAAATACCGCTTCCGTCAGATAATTGTATGGCTTACAGCTTGGCATCTTAAGTGACTGTCTGGATTATCTATATGGTTGAACCTGGGGAGTGTCCTGACTGTATGAATCAGTAGAGTTCATAGCCTTGGCAGAATATATACTCTGCCTCGGAGCGGTCAAATTATGCTCCTCCAGGTGTTTGGAAGTATTGCTGAACTACAGCTGGATCTCATGGAGCTCAAGTTAGACAACATCTTATTTACGTATCGTGCATGTACAGCTATTTTGATAGGATTCCTCTATGGAAAAGAGGTCAGGTGTGCTGTACCTTTAATTCAGCATGTCCTGCCTTTATTTCAAGTTACACCTGCTACAGTGGTTAAGGATGTAGCGCTCTTGTCCTTTTCTCCTTATGGTAGCTCTGATAAAGAAGTTCCCTTGAACTCAGTAGCACTTCCTCCCAGATAAGCATGATTTGCAGCCTCCACCTGATAGAATCTAACAAGCATGTTCTAGGCTTAGTAAACCTGAAATTCCCTAATAGTTTACATAGTGGATAGCAAAAAGCATGAAGTGGAAATTATAAGTACAATAAAGGTTTGCCATATGCCTGGACATTGATGAACTCCCAATAATTAGGGCTGATGTGTGAGCCAGCTTTATCAAAGGGCCAGTTTGCACTTGCCCAGGTAGTATATGTGGAGTAAACTCCCATATGGAGCATCTGCACATGAAGGAGCCATGTGTTAACCAAAATAATACCATTCCATTGAGAAAATGCAAACAGGTCCATAATCTGAAATGCTCAACACACCTACTTATGGTTGCCAAATTCAATTCAGGTCAGAGTTCTGTTGTGCAGGAGAAAGACTTTCAGTTTGGGTTGCCTGTGTTATAAGCAGTATCCACTTGAAGAGGGAATCCCTTCAACACAATGGTTAAAAATATTGGAATCCTGACCTGAGTGTCCTGTGGCAACAGTAGTAGTAGTAGTAGGCTTTTCTACCCCACTTTTGTCACCCATTTAATGGGACTCAAAGCAGCTGACTAAGGGTGTTTTTCCACTGTCACTAGAAGTACCCATTAAGTACCCAAGTTTTCTATTCTTGTCCCCACAATAGACACTCTGTGTGGTAGGTGGGGCTGCGAGAGCTCAGAAGAGAGCTGCAACAATCCCAAGGTCACCCAGCTGGCTTAGTGGAGGAGGGTGGACTCAAACCTGGTATTCTCAGATAAAGAGTCTGGCTCCTTAACCACTAGACCAAACTGACCAAACCACTAGACCAAGCAGCACATAGGCTGCATCCAGACTGTGTGAAAACTGTGTGTAATCCTCTCATCGTTACGTTAGGAATACGCAACATCACTCTGGCCATCCCAATGCACTGGTAATTCTAGCACTCCAAAAATTCCTTCCTTAACTATTACAAGGAATCCAGCAGCAGCAGGTTTTCCATAATAGCTTTGCTTATCTTCATGTTTGGCTAGGTACATACAAGGTCACTTCACTGGAGATTTCTGGGAGCCAGCCAAACCTGTGAAAAACAACAGAAGAAAGGGTGTGAGTGCTTGGCTGTCTTCTGGAAGTCTCCAGCAAGGTGAACTCATACACACCTTTCCAGATGTAAAGGTAACCAAATCTAGGGCGAGGCTTCCTGCTCACATCTGATAGGAGTCAGTTGTCAGTCAGTCAATCAATGCATCTGAAGGGCCATAGTGTGAGGTAATCACAAAATCTTTTGTATATCCATGGTGCTTTTTGCTGTCTAGGGGTAGGTTTACTAGAAAGAAATCCTAAATCTAATTGGGCTGTAATTTACTCAGGCAGCAAACTGAAAGAAATCCACATTTGCATACACTGTTGGATTGGTTTTTGTTGGCAGGTTATTCCAAGGAACATAGCTAAAAATAGGCTTGGATATTTTCATATTCTTAGGCACAAATCTGCATGGCAGAGAGCACCACCAGGAGAAAATGAGACTATACATGTATGCAAAACTGTCATGTTTTATGAATCAGCTGTCAGATGATTGCTGGATCCTGTCTCACTAAAAATCATGAGTTTCCTCTGCAATATATGTGCTTTGATGATTTTTTTTAGTGTAATGTGTCCTGACTTCAAGTATGTTTACAACACAGTGCAAACAGCCACATTTAACTGATGATGTTTGTGTGTATCCTAAAATTAATCATGGGTGCACAACCACACAGTTAAAATAGTTGTTGCATTGTCATTATTTAAAACCTGCATTACTTTGCATATGCCCATGGCTCTTCTTAGACTTCTCCAGTAGTATAAATCTATATCAGTTTATACAAAGCTAAGCAGTACTGAGTTTGGTGTGGCTTACTCTTTCCCACTGAAATGGGCACAGAACTCCAGCTGTAAAGTCTTTGACCTAACAGCTCAATATTAGCTATAGAAGTTGCACTTGGTCACGAAAATGCACTGAGTTTAGTTTCAAAGTGAACGTGGGCTGCATATACTCATGAATAACAGCAATTTTTGGTTGCCCAGGGGCTGGGTAGGTAAATGTCTGTTTCCAGAGGTGACTGTCTCTCACCTCAAAACTTAAAAGGATGGGAGTTCTCTGAGAATGTGAAAAACATCTCTGAAGCTGAATTCAGACCTTGCTTACTTATTCCTCTATATTTGGGTATTCCAGAATAAAGCATAGATATTCCAGAATATCCAAATATAATAGAATAAGTAAGCAAAGTCTGGATGCAAAATCAGGGTGCCCCTTTTGACTGAGTTAACATTGGGCCAGAGTCTGTGATGGTCAGTGTCAACCAAATAGTCAAATTTCAGGCTAAACTTATATTCTGGCTGCTTTTTCAGCCTTGTCCACAGATCGGTTCTAGCAGCCTTGACAAACTGCTTCAGAATTGGATAAGTCACTGCAGTGTCTTCTTGCCAAATGCAGATAGCTGTACTGCGCAGCCAGTACAAATGCTGCCCTAAGGTTCCACTTGCAATCTACCACTTTATTAATCTGAATAATTCCAGTGGTTGCTGCATGAGATTCAGCAGAAGGATGAGATTAATTTAGTACCTGTATTTTGGAGAGGCAGTAGACTTCATATGTCTTTGCCTAGATTTCCCTGTTCCTAAACAAATTTAGCAACCTTCCTTCTTCAAGGCCTTGTGTATAGTTGTAAGTTGCTTCACTGGCAATCCAATCTTAAAGTTCCTTAAAGTTCAAATGACTTTCTTCGAGGATCATTATCTTAATTGGGGGTAGGAATTTTATGTTGCAAGGAAAAGTAAAGGGAGGGGAGCAGCCATTATACAACTTTTGTAAGACTGATAAATGATACAGACCAATAAGGCTGCCTCCAAACTAGCAGAATAAATCTGCAGTTATATAATAATTTTATTTTATCAGTCATATGACCATTTCAAAATACCGATAAAATCTGCAGTATATGTAAAAGTGCAGTATACTTAGTGCGCAGCGACGACTGGGCATCCCAGCTGGAAAGGCAGCTCTGTAGCTTCCCAGTGGGAGCTGTGGAGGGGATGCATGCCGCCATGCAGGTTGAGGCAGCCAATCAGATTTTGAGCTGCCTTTCCTACTTTGCTGGCATCTTGTCTCCTTGTCTCGCCCTCCTGCCTGCATTGGCTTGAAGCTCCAGATTTTCTTTATACTGTGCAGCGAGTGTCATTGATCCTGCATTAAGGTATGTGCACAGTCCCCATGGTATAATCTAACGACACAATGATCAATCGATTGTTGTGACGGTTCGATTGGGACCGTGCAGTCCAATGTGCAGTATAAATGCATCTGGACGTGAGAGTTAAATTATATCCTGTTCTTATCAGGATTATATGTTGCTGAAAAGTTAGTGGGGCATCATTGTAGGAAGGGTAGTTAATCTTCCAAGCATAACCCTTCCTACAGCACCTCCAAGGAAGTATGTAGCACTGCTTTAAGTTTATGCTTCAAGTAGTAGTATAATTTTGAACAATATTTGCCTCAGAGGCTGCGTTCCCATTATCACTTAAAACTGTTTAAAAATGGTTTGGATCCTTGCCGTTCCCACCCCCAATCAACTAAAATGGTTTGGATCCTCATCGTCCCAATTGGCAATCAGTTTCAGGGGTATTTTGAGGATTATTTGGCTTTAAAACTGAATAAATAAACACCTGATTTTTCAGGTGTTTTTTCTGGGTTTGGCTTTTAAAACGCTTCTTCCTTACTGTAGTGGGAACACTAGAGCAGTATTTGGGCAAATACATCATGAAATGGATTGGGGTTTCACCTTGCAGGTCAACCCTTTCAGTTAAAAGGTACAGCAGCCAGTTTCACTGTAAAAATCACCCTGTACAGCCGCGGGTTCAGTGTAGCAATCCACCCACGTCACAGCTAATAACAATGTTGCAATTTTGCACAATTCTGGCTCTTTAAAAGTTCTGACCTTTAGAAAGGGAAAGGAAGGAAAGCTGCTGCAGGTTTTGGGAGATGTGTGAATGTTTAAGGCTGTGTGTGCAGGCGGCAGTGGTAGCAGAGTCAGGGTACTTTTTTCAGAGGGAGTCCCTGCTGGGGATAGTGGCTGTGGAAGTGAGTGGGTGAACAGGGCTTGTGTTGCCGTTGCTGTGGTGTGCCCTCGGCAATGGGGAGAGGAGGGGAAAGAATCGCTTTCCCCAATACATTTTTGGAAGCGTTTAGAGTGGGGTCAGAAATTTGGGGTTGAATCCGATTGCCAGATGCTCTTTGCTTCCTTTTAACGTGCTTTACATATCAATGTAAATCTCGATGTGTATTCCGTTTATTCCTTACATGGGAACTCGCCCAAAGAAAATTGTAATTTTGGAAAACCTTTTTCACTTCTCATCTGTTGTCGCATTCTGGCACCTGTGACTCATCAGCTTATTCTCATGATTTTAAGCTTCAGGCTTATGATGATGTTACTTCTTTGCCATTTGTGAAGAGACAAGAATGCATCTGTTTGGAGGGAGAATCACAACCCAAAGTACAAACAGGTTGGCAGAGATACAGCAAGGATAATAACAAAAGTGCTTCAGAGAATGAAATATTTTGGGAGCAAGACACCAATAATGTTAGCATCCCAAAGAATCCAGTCCTCAGCCCCACCTCCATGCCAGTCTGGATTTAGTTATCATTTGGCAAATTAAAGCAACAGGTATCTTTAGGGATCAATAAAGTGACTTCTGTGCACTCAGTCTGGAAATGGAGGTGTCAGAAATGCTGGTGAGAAAAAGGACAATATGTAGAATTTTGAATTTATCTTGCAAGGGACGTATAGCAGAATAACTGCGTGTGTGATTAGAACAGATACATTGGAAAGTGCCTGAAGACTGGTGCTTAGACTTTTCGACAGAAAAAGTGAGTTTATAGGGAAAATATATGCTTGGATAGGAACATCTTGGTTTACACGTTGCCAGAATGAAAGAGGAGACAAAGAGTGAGAATGAAGGAAGTGAGAATCCTAAGAACTATAGTTTACACTGCAGAGAGAAAGCAGGGAAAAGGAAGTATTTATAAAATTACTTGCCATTCTAAAAGGTATGAAAATGCTGATGCTGTAGTTTTTCTGATACTTCAGCCCTGGCTAGTGTTAATGAATAGGGTTAGACTGTGGCAGTGAATACGGCATTTCATTGTCCCTTGATCGAATTACTCTGTGTTTATCACTGATTGGAAAATGGAATGCAGTATGTTTGCAAAAGTTTTCCAGATTATGGATATGAATATTTGATTCAGTAGCCAATGTGATTTCCATCTTTGTCTGCCTTCCTTGTTCACCATTAGAGAAGATTTGTCGTGCAGCTACATGGGCTACCACATTGACATTTTCAAAATACTACAAGTTGGATTTCCTCTAATCTGCAAATGTAGCTTTTAGCCAACAGTTCTTGCAACAGGTCCTGGGTTACTAAGATCCCATCCTCTTCTGCTGGGTGCTTTGGTATATCCTAGCAGCTGCTTGAATCCCCTGGCTAGGTTCCATACACTAAGAAGATTGCATTGATAACTGACTGTGTATGGTTTTTCTTGGTGGATGGAGGGTGTCTGCATAGTGGTGTTTTGAGGGTGATATCTCCAGTGGCATCACCAGTGAAAGTGTTTTCATGAAGGGTTCAAAATATAAGATTCTCAAAGTCCATGTAATAGTAATTGGCTTGGTGGTTAACTTGGGAGATTCTCTCTCCACAAATAATTTTTTACTGCATTTTTCAAAATGTGTTGTGTAAGTTTCCTGTGTGGAAGTTGGATGTGGTATTGTGGGCAATCACTAAGCTCCTATTTGACCCATTAATTGAGATTTCTTTAAGGTTGTCTGCCTATAAAGCTGGCTTTTTAATGGCTATGATATTGGCTGGTAGGATATCCAAATTGGCATAATCTGTCTGTTAATCCATGCCTGATTCAGTAGTTCTGTAGATATTTGATGTTCCTGCTTAAAGATGGATTCATCTTTTCATAGACAACAATAAGTGGTGTTGCTGTCTTTCTAGCTAAGGAGCCCAGAACTTACCTTTGCTTTTGTGTGTGAGATTGACATCTTCAGTTCCAAGCCATTTCCTTCAGTCTGTCCTCAGTGCTGTGAATTTTCACAAAGGTCCTGAATGTGGCCCTGGATTCCTTCAGGCTGAAGATACATGTCCAATCTATTGTAGTTTTGCATGAGAAGGGAACATAAAACACTGTAGCAGATACAATAAGCAAGAGGAGGGTGGATCTCAGGGAGCGAGAACTTTCTCTTGACATCTTCAATCATTTAGTCAGCAGGTGAGGGCCTATGGTGATGGATCTCTGTGGTACATGGAACAACAGGAAGGTCAATGCTACTTCTCCGGGTTTCAAAAAGTGGAGGTGCAGGTTGTTGTGGCGGTAGTGGTGGATGGCTTTTCTCCCAAATTCATTTATTCTTTGGTTGGTGCAAAATATTCATGATAATAATAGCCCTCTTTGGTTCAGGAAGGCATGGTTTTCAATCCTGATTTCAATGGCAACGAACAGACTGTGGTGGCTGCCACTGGTAGCCAATCTGCTTACTCAAAAGAGGATGGTTAATTGACTGTCTTCCTTTGACTTCCCTGTACCAACTTTCCTATGAGAATAAATCATACTTAAACAGTCTGCTTTTCACCAGATGTTCTCAGGAAAAAAAAAGAAATCACAGTTAAAAGAAAGTCAAAATAAATACATAATAACCAAGCTGATGAGGGAAATATCAGGCCGGTTTTCAGGGGAAGGGTGTGTGTGTGCCACTGAGACTGCCTTGGTCACCAATGAGACCTTGCTGGTTATCCAGAATATCTCATCAACCATATTCCTGGAACAACTTCAGGGGCTGGGACTCACCAGGACTGTTTTACAATGATTTTCTTCCTATCTCTGAGGCAGATTCCGAAAAGTAGCACTGGATAATTTTTGCTTAGCACATTGGGAGCTCTCATATGAAGTTCCATGGGAATCAATTCTGTGTTCTGTGTTCTTCAACATCCACATGAGGGCATTGGAAGAAGTCAACAGGGGATTTAGAGTGAGATATCATCATCATGATGATGATACCCAGCTCTTGTCTCTCCTTTCCTTCTGAGGCAGTTCAGGTGCGTATCCATTGCCTAAAAGTAATAATAGGCTGGAAGTGGGCCAGTGAATTGAAACTAAATCCAGACAAGACAGGGGTATTGTGTATCGTGGGGTCTCAAGTCCAGGAAAGGAGTGATCCAGTACTAGATGGTGATGTTCTGCCCCAAAAGGAATGGTTGCATGATCTGAGGGTGCTTCTGGATGTATCACTATCCTTTGAGGTTAAGATCACAGCAGTAGCCATGGGTAAATTCAGATTTATTATTTGTATTTCTATCCCTCTCTATACCCGGAAGTCTCAGGGCGGGTAACAATTCTTCAAAATTTCTCACATTAAAACTATATATATTAAAACAGTAACAACATTTAGAATCTGGTCATGTTTTGGAATGCTGGGACTCTAACAGAACCAGGCACCGTACAAATTCAGTATTTTGCTACTTCAAATGTATATTTATTGTGTGACTTCTAAAGGCTAATTAAACTGACTAACATGGTTATTGATATTTTATGTATAATGAGTACTTCTATTCTATGTACCTGTATTCCCCCCAGAAGCAGGTTTTCTGTAGGATGGCAGCAGCCTTGACTGATGGGTTGGCCTGAGTCTGTCTACCAGCCACATGACTGTAGTAGGGCACACACCCTACTATAAAATCTTTCTCCCATGCGCCTTGTCTCCAGTCTTCCTGCGGTTGTGCAGCTAGCCATCTCACCATGGGAGATCATTTAACAAAGGCTCATGGCCTTGAACCATATCAGCATAGATGAAGGAGCTTCGGGTGGGAAAAGAGTTTGAATTTAAGGGAAAGGGGGCCTGTTTGCAGCTGCCTACCTTCTCCCTGCATCACTGTTGCCTGAAGCGCAGCTCCTGGGGGGCCTTTTTTTTTTTGGCTGGTGCTCTCAGTAGAATCTAACAAGTTAGTCTTCTGGCGTGTACCTTTCCTGGGGTTTTCTGGTAATCACTTTATCAATCTTGTGTCCTACCCTCTGCTTGACTGTTTATCTGCTTTGGAAAGTTGTTAATTGAAAGGGACCAAGCAGGATGCAGTAGAGCACATAAAGATGAGGCTTGGAAAGTGTCTGCCAGAAAGCAAATGGTATGAAAAGGACTTCTTTCCTGGCTTGTCAGCAGAACCTTGCTTGTTCCACCTGTGTTCCTTTAGATCATAGCTATATACAGGGTTCTCTAGTGTCTGTGAGAAGGATCTAGTTTCTATACCATAAGGGATACAGTACAGTGCACAGAAACAGATCTACAAGAATGCTGCTGGGTTTACATATGGCCCAGCAAACATTAACCTAGCCTTATATTTAATAGGTGTCTAAGGATTACCAATGTAGAAAGTTTTTAAAGAAGTATTTCAATCATATTAAATTCTAATGAAACAACTTGCATTCGGTTACAGCGCCTAATGGTTTTATTCTTTAAAATGGCAGGGCAAAAAACTAATACCTTCTTGAAAATCTCGTATGGCTGCCATTTAAGAGACAAATTTCCATTGCAGAAAAATCTGTAATCAGTCAGTACACATTTTACCACCTTGCAGTATTCTAGAAAAGTAAAAAGGAAGGAAATAACATTTCTTCCTGTCCCGTCCAGGAGATAGGAAAGGTGGACTCGCCTATGTGTATACTAGCATTCACACTCACAAATGCTAGTGCACGCCACCCCTCCTCCCACGTCTGGACACCTACCTCCAGTGCAAGTGGTGTCCAGTCACTGCCATCTTTGTGTCCCGATGATGATGCCAGCACACATTCACCATAGAGGTGCAGATGAGGTTCACCAGAGCCAGGAAAGGTAAAGGTAAGTTAACATATGGAACACTTAATTGTGCTCCACATATAGCCAGCTCACTGTGTGCTCCTGCACAGAAGGAGACATTTCTAGTTTGGAAGGGAAAGATACAAAGGTTTGGAAACCATTCAAAGGTATATAGGTATCACAGGTGACGTTGCCCTTTGGGGATGGTGGTGCAGAAAGAAAGAGGGGGTGGCTTCAGACTAAATAACAGACAGCTGGAGCCCTATATACACACCTATAGGAACATTTCTGAATCAAATGTGTGGGATATTGTACAGGTTATAATCTATCCCAGATTATAACATAAGAAAGGGACTAGGGAGAAAGTGCTTTGTCTTTCAGATGCAAGGTTTGATAGGACTCCACACACTTTGTTCTTAGTTACTCCTGATAGATTCCTGAGGCACTCATAGGATGCATGAGCATGCTTTTGAAAATTTAGTTTTGATCATCAATGCAACCAAGAAAAAGGTGCTATTTTGAACTAGCAGTGTTCTTCTGCTTCATGCTAGGTCAGCTTGCTCTGGTATCACACAGGTTTTTACAAGAGAATTCCTGGGGTGGGGGAATGGCTTAGGAACAATGGAGAAAAATTGCTTCCCCACTCTGAACTCCACTGATAAACCATTGAACAAAATTATGTAGATTGAAGCAGTTCTCAGGTTTTTTGCTGGAAACAGACTGATGACACATGCTGCTGCTTTTGAGGTAGGAAGCATGTGTTTATATCTGTGGAAGGTGCAGATATTTACCATATGGTCCATCTTGCACAAAAGCTGTTCTCGGAGCTCTTATGAATATTTTACTAACCCAGCAATTCTTAACTTACGGTTAGTTTTGAGCAAGACACTAGAATTACTCTAAAGTAATATGAGTCATTTTGTTTATGCTGAAGACTTTTGTTCCACCAATGTCCTTGTTTACCAGTTATTTTGTGTTTAATAAAAATAATGAAAGTTTATAAATTTACATAGAATATTAACTCAGTCAAGCATGTAAGACCTACAGAAGCATCTTGACAAATGAAGTGTCCAAAGCAGGGGTGCTCAGCTCCCATCAACCCTATTATGTCTGGCCAAGGTCAAAGAATGACAGCAGCTCTTAACTCAGCAACATCCGGAAGGAGATAGTTTGGACATCCCTGATCTAAAGGAATACGGTCTATTAGGGCTCCAAATCTAAACTTACACCCACATGAGCTGAAAAAGGTGAACTCCAGTGGCTCGGAGCAAACAGTCACACTCCAGTGGTTGCCACTTCTTACCCCAGGGGTGATCCAGCTGGGAATAAGCAATCGTCTTCACAAAAAGCTATCTCTGACACAGTGCCTGGTATGCAATAACATCTAAAGTTGCATGGAAAGGCAAGGTTTGGGTCTTGTGGCTGGAGGTCTGGTTGCAGCTTCATTGTTGTGGCCATCTGGTGAGCTATCTTATTGGCAGCTTGTTTAATGCAGACCAAGAATTCTCAGTACAAGTGTTATGACTGAAAAAGAAGAAGAGTTGGCTTTTATTTCCCGCTTTTCTCACCTTTTAAAGGAACTCAAAGTGGTTGACAAACCTTCTGTTCTTGTCCCCACAACAGACATCCTGTGAGATAGGTAGGGCTGTGAGAGCTCAGAAGGAGAGCTGTGACTAACCCAGGGTTGCCCAGCTGGCTTCATGTAAGAGTGCAGAATCGAACTGGGAGACTACTACTTAAGAGTCCAACAATCTAACCACAAGGCCAAACTAACACTGTCTAGTGCTCACCTGCAGCCTACAGATTGATACCCATGGGGTGACAGGGCAGGACAAGGTTCCATTCAGAACTCTTACTTTGATCTCACCAAACTGTCGTTTACTCAACAGAACAAGAGTCAGGTGGGAGTTTTGTCTACCACCATCTTTTTGTGTGTGTTTGTGTTGTATATTTGACAAACAAAGTATAATTAACACATGCTATCAATCCAAATAATGTTTTTCTACACAATCTTATATCCTAACTCAGTGATGGCGAACCTTTTGAGCTCGGTGTGTCAGAATTCGCAAGAAAACCTAGCTTAACTTGGGTGCTGTGTCACATCTAGAAATATCCATCATTTTGTGATATTTGTAGCTCTAGTAAAAAAGTTGTATTTTTGATATATTTATTTTATTAAAAGCAAAAACAAATAATTCTTTACATTTGCTAAATCTTCAATTGAAAGTTGGTATTTCGTACACTTCAAGAACAAGCAAGCACTACATGCCCAGGTGCCAGGGTGACCAGGTGTGTCACCCAAAAGGGCTTGGCGTGTCACCTGTGACACATATATCATAGGTTGGCCACCATTGTTCTAACTCTCATCCCACCCCTCCCACCCCAATTCTACTAAGTCACCCGTAAGTATTTCTGGAACTCCCATAATCCCTTCAAATGTTCCAGGAGAATATCTTCCTCTGCAGCAAGATGCAACTTCACAAAATACCAGCAGTCTATGGTTTCTCTGACCAAGTATGACAGCAGCCTCATGTTTTAGATATGTACGCCTCAACATATTTTGGGATTGGAGGTGTGTGTGTGTGTGTTTATGAACACAAAAGGTTTGAATTATATCTGCCATCAATCGAGCATGTATTATGGTATTGAAATCGTGGTACCATTGCTTAAAAACAAGTTCTCAGCAGGCTTCTTGCTAATTCATTCTGCAAACACATTTTAGCAGCTGCTCCCAAATAACATGTGTTAACAATGCTGCATTATCTCAGCAGGATGAGACCGGCCTCCTTCAGGGAAGAACAAATTTAAAATTTAAAAACTCCTCTGAAATGCTTTCTGATTAGACATGTCTCCCCACCCCCCAACAAAACAAAACAAAAAACAGCTACTGTGGGTTAGTATGAAATCTCACTTACCCCTGCAGAAATAGTACGAAATAATCGTACAGATGGAAAGTGGTAACTGTAAAATCGGGCACATGAAATTTGTGGCCCTCAAGGTATTTTCAGACTCCAATTCTTATCAGCCCCAGCAAGCTTGGCTAATGGGAAGGGCTGAAGGGAAGCAAAGTTCTATTAACACCTGGGAACACCACATCTTCCTTATCCCTGCTGCAAATGATAAGAGGCTTTTCATCAGAGAACAGGAAGCTAGCAGTCCAATAGCGCAGGATGAGTGTCAAGGTCCAAGATCACAAATCCATGTGGCTGAAGCAGATTTTCAATGCGCTTCCAGCTTATATACTGATTGAGTTGTCTTATGGGTATAAAAAGGACTTTAAAGAGGCTACAAGGCTTTTAAATCTTTATGGCTTATTGTGGGTTATGAAGTGATATATATGGAACAATTGTGGCTCTGCAGCTTTCCTGACCACATATGTACAATAAACACATCAGTTTTATTGCTTCCTCTCATCAATAGGGTATTGGAAAATATTAGTAAAAGAAACCCTCTGCTGCTGGGTCATGGTGGCAATGGATAGTCCTCTGCCATATGCTAAATTTGGGGTAGTGCTGCTGGGGGGAGGATTCTTGCTGAGATCCTTTTCCTGAGCTGGAAAGGGTGAGGAACTCAGGCACATGAAGACTGAGGGTGAATTCCCATTACAAGCTTAAAACGGTTTCAAAACGGTTTCAGTCCTAGCTGTTCCCACATCAGGTTGGCTTAACACACTTCCCGCGTGTTAAATCGCCCCAAAGCATTATAAATGTTAATCCTCATTTCAACAGGTCTCGCTCCGTTTCGTGCATTTGATACGTTTTACATTTCTTACTGTAGGAACCATACCATTTTAGTGGGATGAGAATGCATGTTTAGGGTTTCCCTCCCCCAATAGCTTGCTTCCAAAGATAGTGATTTTACTCTAAAAATCCACCCCTTACAGCAGCCGCTACACTGTAGCAATCCACCCACTTCACATCTAACAATGTTGCAGTTTTGCGCAATTCTGAAAGTTCTGACCTTTAGAAAGGGAAAAGAAAGGAAAGCAGCTGCAGGTTCAGGGAGATGTGTGAATGTTTTTAAGGCTGTGGCAGTGAGCAGGCGAAGGGGGCTTGAGTTGCCATTGCTGCTGTGTGCCCTGGGCAATGGGGAGAGGTGGCGAAAGAATAGCTGGCTGCCCAGTGCCATTTTTCCTCCGTCCAGGCAAGCGGCAGCCACCCAGCCACCCACCTAGGCTCTGTGAAGGGGTCCCTCATGGGTGGCGCATTCACGCCAGGAGGAAGAGGGCAGGGCAGCCCTGAAAAGTGGCTTTTAAGAAAGTAGCCACTTGAGTCCTCCCTTGAGTCACGTACGCCACGTACGATCCTCAGAATCCGGATCAAACGTGATTAAGTTGAAAGTAATGAGATCAGGCAAATTCACGTTTGCATCCAGTTCTATTATTTCTGTTTAGAGAAACCGTATTAAGCTTGTAATGGGAATGTGGCTATAGTGGCAGGAGCTGCATGGGCATTGTGGAGTGGTTCTGCCTGTAGCTGTTAGGATGGTGAAGCCTGGCTGATGTAGACTCTAGCTACTCAGAAGACATACATCCTGTTTTATCATCAATTCTGTTTGCGCTCCAGTTCTGGATAGAATATGCAGCAAGTAGAGAACACATATTCAGGGATCTTGTGAACTGACACTCCAACAGGATATAACTTGACCAATGAATGCAAGGTAGCCCCAATTCTGCCACATCCCATTGGAAACTCCACCCCACCAATGCAGTGATTAATCTTTACATGTTGTCAATCTTCCATTGGTGTTTCAATTTACACTTTTGTGCTCCAATGGAAAGGCAAGGAAATGAAATTGCCTGTTGCAGTTTTATGCGCCAGTGCAAAGGGCAAGGCAGAAACTTTGTGGTTTTGCACTCAAGCGCAACAGCAGAATCACTTGTTGCAATTTGTACTCCAGTGGAAATCTAGAAAAAGCAAAAATAAAAACAACTCCTCCATAGCAGAATGCTGTGTGAAAGAGGGAACCTATCTGCTTCCTGATAGGTTGCCCTAATCATGGAAGCTATCCCCTCTCTCTTTCCCTTGAAATGCTCAAGTTGCACCTTAGCAAAAGTTGGATGTGCAAACACCTAGGAAAAAATTGCTTGAGAAAAAACAGTGCTCTCTTCCTGTACAAAGAAACACCCTGCACATAACATGGATTTGAAGTTAAATACAGTACAACACATCAGAAGTGCAATCACACCTTTTAGTGTGATCTACTTGCTGTGGAAACTGTTTCAATGCACAGTAAAATTTGAGTCAAGCTAGGCTGTGGGGAGAATTAGTTTTCAATTTAAAGGAAATCAATTGTGGTTTCCTTTGCTAAGAACTGACATTCAGTATTTATTTCTGGTGGATACTCAAGCATGTGCTAGTCCCATTTGTATCATAAATAAGAGAAGTAAGTTGAGATATTAACGATCCCAAAAAGAATATGGGTGAGAGAAGAAAAGGACAATTAGACCAACCTTTTGTCCTTCTGGTACTGTGGATTACATCTTTCATCAATCCTAGATAGTATGAACATAAGTGAGACAGAGTATTCAGTTTTGTTCTGAATTTGGAGCATGACACAAAACACTCAGAGGTCAGATCCCCATGCACTATATAGTCTGAATCAAATCTGAATTCGGTAAGGACCATCCCCATGCAAAGCCCTCTTTCCTGACCATGTGAACCGAATTGCTCAAATCTGTGCTAAATTAAGTCCTGTTCTTGGCATGGTGTGGAAGCTGAGTCTGCATCATTTTGCAAGCATGGAGACGGTTCCGGGCTATTTGGGTAGGAGAGTGACTCTGGCATCATTAGGAAGCGAGGTTTCATGCCTTTCCTGTCCTGTGTGTTGGTGATCACAACTGCTTGGGCATTTTTGTCAATAAATGGTAATTGAACAGAAATGAGTCTCTTTCCATGACCATTATTCCACACACACCCCTTCCCTGATCACTAAGCCAGGCAAATGTGCAAGACAAAATAGCAGCTTCTCAAATTTGCATATAGTTAACTAAGTGCCCCAGTAAGATGCAATTGCTGTCCCACAAGTCACTTTCCATTACCATTATTCCACCCCCCCTTCCCTGATCGCCAAACCAGGCATGATATATTTCAATCTTTCTAAGGATCGAAGTGCAAAGATAAATGAAATTTGTTTAAAACAGAAGTGTGGGCAGTGTAAGCTAAGTTGCCTCATTTTCTTCTTCTGTGGAGTCAGTCTGGAATATTTTCAAAATACTTTCAGGAGTGAAAGACTTTGCACCTCTATACAGTAGTGGCTGGTGCCCATTGGAAGTGGTGGATTACAAGTTAAGACAGCTAAAAGGAAGTGACTTATCAGAATAATAGAACTAAAGGTCGGCAAGGCATTAGACCAATGTATGCAGGCTGAACATCGCAGCCCATGGTAGCACATAACTGGGTTATGCTAACCACCCATTAATGCACTGTAACTGGAAATTCACAGTAGGTCTCATACAACCTTAATTGGCAACCAGAAAGCACTTTTCTCTCTAAGATGACATCTGGAAACCATCACAGGGAGGTGTTAAGTGTACCAAAACTCATGTCAGAACAGTGGTGTGAAAGTAGGTGTGTTCTACCTTGTTTCTGAACCCCATTCTGGTGTGATGGCACATTCTATGGTTATAGTTGCAATTCCAAGCAAATTCATATGAACATTGATGCCATTGAAATGCATTGGACTATACAGAGTTAGCCAACCCTGAATTGAAATACACATGAAGGAGGAAGGGAGAATGGACTCAACCTCTGATGTATTTTGTTCTTATGATCCAGCTACTCCTGCACATGGGCAAAATCTCCCCACAAAACCATTATGTTTGTTAGTATGTCATAATGTTGCTGATGCAAGATTAGAACTATAAAGAGAAACCCTTAAAAAAACCCTTCTGTACATGCTCTTAATGGACCATAGCAAAGATATGCAGGTTGTCAGAAAAGACCTTCATTCAGTCAGAGTGTCACAGTGAAATTGCCACTGGTAAATGGCCTGTAACCTAATATATCTACCATATAGATTAAACATCTTGGGGGGGAAAGCCTGGATACCTGGATCCAAAACAAATCATTTTTCAAATCGGTGACAAACTGTTATTACTTCTGATCCATGCACCATAAGTCCTGTCAGTCATGACCAGCAATTTAGGTGTACGGGTAATTCTTTGTCATGTGGAGTACAAAAACTGTTTGTGGGTATAGCTAAATTTAATATGTCCAGCTGAAGACAAGCTTTAACTGAAAGCAAGTTCTCAAAAGTGTCAACATTTTTCATGAGTGCTTCTACCACTAAAGTAAAGGTAGGTTGCATCTCCATTACATGGCTGGTAAGTCCTTCCCACATCCCCACAGTGACACATAATTATTACCCATGATGAATTTCTTGGAGGGGAACCAACAGGGTTAAGACTTCACCAGACATGCAGATTATAAGGAAACAATAGATAAGTCTTCACAAGGTAGCAGCAAGCAGGCACAACCATTTTATTAAGGTTTGGAAACAGTTATCCATGGCTTGGGGGCAGTACTTGGGCTAGGGAATCATCCAGCTGCCTTGCAGGGGGAAGCACATAAGTGGAGAACTGAGCCTTGATGGAGTTCCTATGATGGAATTGCCACTTGAAGTAGTGAAAACCTTTGCTATTTTACTATGTACCCCTTCTTCTAGATCATTGATGAATAAATTAAAAAGCACTGGATCCCACTTTTAACTTCTCTCCACCCCGAGAATTGGCCGTTTATTACTACACTCTGCTTCCTGCCCTTAAGCCAGTCACAAATCCAGGACAGAAACTGTCCTTTTATTCCATGGCTGATGAGTTTACTCAGTAGCCTTTGATGTGGGACTTTGTCTACCTGGACTTTCGAAGGCTTTTGAAAATGTCTACTGGTTCGCCTTTAACTACATGTTTATTGACACTCTCAAAGAATTCCAGCAAGTTTGTAAGGCATGATTTACCTTTGCAGAAGCCATGCTGGATTTTGCTTAGCAATCTCACTCCTCCGTGTGCACACTAATTTTCTCTTTAACGATGGTTTCCATCACCTTACATGGAACCAACATAAACTGGTCTGTAATTGCCTGGATCACCCCTGGATCATTTTTTGAAGACTGGTGTTGCATTTGCTACCCTCCAGTTCTCAGGGTACAGAGCCCGATGTTAGAGAAAGATGATATATTTTTGCTAAAAGGTTGGCAATTTTGCATTTGAGTTCTTTAAGGACTCTTGATGAATACCATCTGGCCCTGGTGACTTCTTAACATTTAGTTTATTAAGACATGCAAGGACCTCCTCCTTAGTTATCTCTGTCCAGTTTAATTCTTCAGAAAATACAGAAAGAAAGCTGAAGAACTTTGACAAATCGTATTTTTGCCTCATGACTGGTGTTCAGAAATAGGTTGCCTCAGATGCTTAAGCTTCAGTTGTGAACAGTGGCCATGTTTTCCTGAAACACTACCTCTACTAGTGTTCTCATGAAAGCTGGAAATGTGAAAGATTGTGGAATATGATGTAAAGCAGTGGTTCCCAAACTGTGGTCCCCTAGAAGTTCATAAACAAATAGCATTCCACTCCCAGCATTCCACTGTAGTTAGCAATTGGAATGGAATGCTGGAAATTGGTCAGAAACTGTGGGTGCCTCCAGACAGTACAGAAGCTACAGTGGGACATTGCAGCTTCCGATTACCTGCAGTATCCAAAGAGAATTCCCCCCACCCCAACAATTAATCAGCAGCTTTTTATTTCAGGTTTTCCAGAGATACTTCTTAGATACTGCAGGTAATCAGAGCTTCCTGACTGGCACATCCACAGGGACCCCACAGCTTCCAATTATGGTGTCTGGTGCCTCAGCAGCAGTTGTGGAGGGATACCAAAACTTCTGCCCCATCTGGAGGACACTTTAAGTCCATGGAGCACAACACTGAAATCTGTACTATAGGAAATGTCTGTGGGAGCAGAGTCTTCTTTCAGAATATCAAGATCACCAGTCTGGACCATGAGCAAACATTTACAAGACCATGAATTCAAGAGTATATGTTAATTCAACGCTAAGAAACCATGCTTTTTAACTGCAGATAGATGAATATATAGCCCAAGAGATCCCCTACCCAGTAGACTTTGCTATCAAGCAAATTCTAAACTTCTGTCCCTTCTTTCCAGAGCACTAACTACAAAGTGCCATGTCCATCTCAACAGGCTAAATTTTTTCCCTTATCATCTCAAGCCTTAAGGAGCCAGGGTCAATGAGCTAAGCAAGAAGTTATGGGGGTGCAGTTAGGGTTGACAAAGGTGGCAAAGCTGATGCCATCTTGACACAGAACTATGAGGCAGCATTCTAACTCTGAACTACTATAGCGACATGCTGTTCTCCTAAGCAGCTGACACTAATGCTTTTTTATTCTGTTCGCCAGCACGCAGATGGTAGGGCCCTATTCCAATACATAATCCAGAATAAGGCTCAGGAATTTTAAAGAAGTGAATCTGTTAGACCCCCTTCTGTCTCCATGATTTCAATTAAGATGAACATCTCCTACTTCCATCAACCTCATATGGCATAACTTATGACTCTCAATAATGGGAACTGTATCTAGTGGCATAAAGTTGACCACACTTGCTGCAGGACCTAAGCCTAAACACTTATCTCTGAGGATCTTTCCGCATTAGACACTAAATACCCATTAAACACCCATTAAGGATGGATTTCAAAAACCTCGTCCACACCACAACACCCATTAGAGACCCATGTGTCCACACTGGCTCTCATGGGTGTTAAGAGGCCCTTAATATGTATTAAGGAAAGACTACCTTGGAGGTAGTCTTAATGGGTACTTAATGGGTACTTGTGCAGTTAGGACACATCCATGTAGGATGCGTCCACACCTGCACAAGTGTCCTTAAGTGGGCCCTCTCCCTGGTGTCCATGCTTGGCTCCTCCCGAGCCAAGCATGGCAAGCCAAGGGGCTCCTACCTTGGGGCTCCCCCTCACCTCAGCAGTCACGGATCATGGCTTCTGGAGCGAGGGGGGCTTCACCTACACTCCCCACCCCACCCCAGGGCTAGCACACAATCCTCTCCTTACCTTCAGGCAGCCAGGCCGATTCTGGCTGCCGGGGCCCGGCACGCTTTGCGTGTGTGTGCAGTGTGCCTAACCTAAGTTTAAGCTTTGTACAGAATCGGCCTGGCTGCCTGAAGGTAAGGAGGGGATTCCGCGTGCTAGGACCACTCTGAATATCTTACAGAACAGCAGTTCTCAAACTGTAGACATCCAAATGTCCCTGAACAACAGCCCATAATATTCCTCCTGTGGTGCTCATACAGAATGCTGGGAGTTGTTTGGGAACATCTGGAGGACCATATTTTGAAATCAGCTATAGAAGTCAGGATTATTTCCAGGAAAACAGTTTTAGAATGTAGCTTTGCCACATTTGTATTGACAAAATTTAATATAAATTTTCACCTTTGTGCCTCCATTTCCCCACTTTCCTACAATTTTTATATAGAGCCATTGATTAGCACATGCCAGTTAAAGAGATTCATATATTGATTTTCTTTCTTTCTTCAAATATTTCAGTTCTTGTTTTGCACAACAAAGGCACACTTTGGAATATAATGAATTAAGGTCCCCTATGGGTATACGTTTTCCGTTGTTGTCTACAAACTATTGGTTTATGAGTGGAAAATGCTAAATTGATTATGTGTTCTGTGCGCCTGGTTTTTGTTTAGATTTGTTTTTTGCTTTTAAGGAGAAGGAAATGGCCATGATGTGAATCCATTATCATGGTCTAGGCAGAACACTTGGAAACACATCAAAGTCTGCCTCAGGAATAGATTAAAAATAGATCTGCAACATTCCTATTTCATATTTCAATTAATGGCCCACTTGCCAAGTGAAATGAACCTAAACTGATTGTGGCCATTAACGTTCAGACATCGCTTTTTGCTAAAAAGAAAAAAAAAGCAATAGAAAGGAAAGGGAGGAAAGCCCAGTTGTGCCATCTAAACCACTTCTAGAATTCTCATTTGCTGAACTTTGGGAGCTGGTTTTCATCAAGCAATTAAAGGATACAGGCTTTCATATAGACAGGCTAAGGGTTTTTTTTTTTTAAAGACAGTGATAAATAGTAATCTATTTAAAGCAGACAGACTGACTACAAAGATCTGATCTGTTAACTGATAGCAAATGCTAGACTTTACTAACAGACTCTTTAGAGCTTCTACACAGCCAGCACACTCAGTCTCAAACTGGTAAAGCTCTTGGGAGAGATTTTACAAGTGGTTTGCTTTATTACTTGCTTTATTAACATGTGGTGAAAGATTTTGTGCATCAATCCTCCCCCCCCCCCCCCCGGTAAAACCTCCATCAGGCCTAGTAACCATTGATTTCTCTGAGCATGGTGAATTGGACCAAAGCCTTTATGAAGTTTTAGAACATGAGCCTTGATGGATCAAGCCATAGTTCTTCTTGTTCAACATCCCATCTTGCACAGTGGCCCACTAATTGCTTCTGGGCATTTTTCAAGCAGAGTGAGTGCAAAGACAAAACCTTGACCTGCAATTGACTCCCTGAAAATGGTTTCAGAGACATCTTGCCTGTCTCTCCAACCCGGAGGCAATATCTAGGCATCCATTCTTGTAGTCATTGATTAATTTATTTAGCCATTTCTTAAAGTTATCCAGAGCATGCTTGCTGTCATCATCTCTTTTGGAAGTAAATTCCATACACTGGTGACCCTCTGGGTGAAAAAAAAAAACTTATCCTTGCTGATCCTAACTCTCCTTGCCATCAGTGATATTGAGTGCCCCCTAGTTCTACTGTCGTTCAATAGAGAAAATTTTTCCCAAGCTAGTAGATGACACCAGATCTTGTGGATATCGCAGCTAACACCTTCTTCCCAACAACTGTCCCATTTTGCTTTGTATCAGGACTAGGTATGTTCTTGTGAAAGAAGACATAGAAGTACCATATCAGTTAGCTTTGCATCTTTAATCAGTCAGTTGAAAGAGCCAGCTTCAATGTGCCACCTCCACATTGCAATGTAATTATAAAGCACAATTTCTTCAGAGAGCATGGGAAATATTGGAAACCAGGATGATGTGGAATGCTATGTGGCTGCATCTACATGTGGGGTCCCATTAACTCAGATCTTCTAATGGAACTGGCTCATTGCCCTTGTGATCTAGGGGTGGGTCATCCAGAGTGACAGCACCAAATAACCCTGGGGTGAGGGCCCATGCTGGTTTGAGTTTGCCAGTTGGCATAGCTTCTTGCACTGGAAGAATCTCTCTGGCACTAACTGTGGTGTTAGCTTCCCTGCACCACCACAGTACACATGGGTCTTTCCCCTAGCCACATTGCATCAATGAGAAGCAAGTTGACATTGGAATGTAAGTGTAGCTCATTGGATGCATAAGCACAACTGTCAAGAAAGGAAGTGCTCTCAGAGTTCTTTCTTCCAGCTTCTCTGTAAGTCATCCAAATTAGGGGTTGTAGCAACATAGGGGTCCAATGGTGGGCAAGCATTTGTGAACTCTACAACCTCACCAATCCGCAGAACGCTGAAAACTTTACACCCTACAGAGAAACTGCACTGGCTCTAGGAATAGGATGACAAAACAGTTCTGACTTTGATCAATTTTTAAGGGATGTACGCTAAACAGATTCCCATGAGTGTATGTTTGCTATACTTACTTTTTTTTCTTTTTGGTATCGTATGAACACACAATATCTGAACAAATATATTTTTGCTAGTTTACACACAGTTCAGATCTTTACTGGCAACAAAGTCCGTGACTGATGTACGCTTATATCCGATACAAAGGGGCTGTAGTGACAACTTCTTCCCTTCACATTTTGTATATCCTGACAGCATCAGAAAGTGCAAATTCATACACATGAAATGAAAGCAGAGATGCCTCCAAGTCAAGTTCAACTTCTGCAGAGATAAACCCATGTTGTCTTCCTGACAACAGTGGAGGAATGGCTTGCCATGGTTTTCTTCTAGGATATTTTTTGATTTCCTAATCTAGGGTACAGCAACTTGCATCCCCTTCCATCCAAAACCCCACCAAGTCTGATGGTTCTTAGCTTCCAAGATCAGAAAGGGCAGCCCAAGAATGACAGGATTCTTTAATTGCAGAAGCCAGTTTGTCTGGATCTTATACACTGAATGACAATAGAGCTCAGAAAAGTAAAAACAGTAAAGTTAGAATGTCTAAAACAGCAAATAAGTATTTTTTCTCCAGCCAGTCCTCCCTATCATATTTCTATATGCATTCATTTCTTGTTCCCTGAGGAAGAGGGCAGAAAGACCTATAGGGCAGTGCCTATGCTATTTTTGAAAACAGACATTACCGCTGTGACAGTTCTATTCTTCTGGGATGCCAGAAGGGTTTTCTACCACCTTCAGCAAGACACCTGAAAAACTAGGTCACTGGGTTTATATCCAATGGGAACTGTGCTAATCTTAACTTTGTAGTCTGCAAAAGGTCCACCAAAGTCACTGAAGGAGAAAACTCAGCACGCAAATAAATCTTGGCCTGAAGTACATGTTCTTAGATAGTTAAGGCTTCCTAACGTTTGCGGTACAGGCAGATGAATTGGCGTGTTTGGTCCTTCAGTTACATAAACTGGCCCAGATTTTGATCTATGAATTCAGAACTAAACTGCCAAAATACTTTCTCTGTATGACAAGTGGTGTGCATTCTAACTTATGGATATGTCAGACCATTTTAAAAATGTTTAATTGGCTGAGGAATAAAATACATTTCATCCTAGTGGTGGAAAAATGGGAATTCTGAGCATCTTTGGTTTGTAAGTAACAAGCAATTCTGTGTTGGATGTAGTGACTAACCATGGCCAAATCATATCACCATCATTCCCTCCCCCCTGAGTCATCACCATTACTGAGCTAAGAGAACAAATCATTAAGGACATTCTTAAACATCAGTGAGATGCATCATTGAAATAGTGAGAAGAAATTAAGCCTGTTTGCCTTTCGGTCTGGACATGAATGACTCCAAATGATCTGCACTGGTTACCTAGTCACTTCCAAGCCCAATTCAAGGTGCTGACACTAACATATAAAGCACCAAATGGCTTGGGCCCTTCTTCCATATAGACCTTCTTCTGCACTGAGATCTCAAGGAGAGGGGCTTTTTCAGAGGTGCAAGGTCATGCAAGAGGTTCAGAGGACCTGCAAGAAGGCCTTTACTGTGGTGGCTCCCAGACTCTAGAAGGGCCTCCCCTTTGAACTTTGCAAGGCATCTACATTGTATGGTTTTTGGCACCTGGTTAAAAGATATATTTTGCATTTAACTAGCTTCCTTGGGTTTCTGTCCTGCTGGGGAGGGGTGAAAGGGAGGGTTACATTCTTAAATATGTTTTAATATTGTACATATTTTATTCTTACTGTGACCCACCCTGGGACCATTAGGTGATGGGTGGGATATACATTCCATAAATAAATAAACACATTCAGTACTGGTAGAGATGTTAAGAAGATCATACAGGTATTTAATGCAGATGCTGCTGGATCATACAATAGGCAACCACTACCAGTCTGCAAGAGGACATTTGTCCTTTAGACCCATAATTCTGTACATGCAGAGACCTACATCAGATTGTTGCTGATTGTATGTTAACAGCAAAACCAGGTAGCCCTCAAGTTAGCATGTAAGGTGCTCAGCATCTATGGACATGTTCACACAGAGATGTGGTGTTGGTGAACTCACCAGCTCTCATTCTGCCAGGAGTGGTGTCACTTTCCCCACTATGGGCCATATACTTGTGTGTGCCATTGTGGGGATACCAACACCACTCCTGGCAGAATGAGAACTGGTGAGTTGTTTTGGGGCAGTGCCATCAGTGCTTTGAAAATGTGCCTGGGCTCTTAACATCATTCTCAGCTGATCAGCTTAGATGTTAAGGCACTTGGGTGGCTACTCGCAAAAGTGGGTGCTCTCTGCCCAGGCACGAAATGGTATCTCAGTGCCAGATCGGTACAGTGATCGCAAGGCACTTGTAATGTGGAATAAGATGGAGGGCAGCACAATCAAACCATTTTCTCCTAGTCTGTAAGAATAGTATACTGACTAAACTTCCACAGCCGACTAGCCACAGAGGTCCTTAATGGATTTGTGGACAATGAAGAAAAAAACACAGCTGAGGTTGCCATCAGATCAAACAAAATATTCATGTAAGGTAACAGTGTATCTGAAAAGAAATTAGACATTCAGAACTCAATGAAAGAACTGTAAAGGGGTTAAAACCAGGTACAGTACACGAATCAGTTCCCCCAATTCTGTGCACTGACACATGAATATGCAATACCCACTTCAAGGATGCCTGTTTATGTTAAGTGCATTGAAGGGTCACACTGAGATCTCAAAATTACCTTGGAACAAATACTTGCCAGATGGTATCCTTTCAATTCCATTGCTGTGCTCCTGTCTTACAACAACATGTTACTTGGCTTTGACTTTCAAGAGGCCTATGGGCATGCAGATCCTGAAAGGAGAGCAGATCTACTCTTCACATCATAAGCATTTTTGGATTACATTTTAGACACCCGAGGTAGCCCGGCAAGTGCCTGCAGGAACTGACATAGACAGATTTGTTAGTATTGTTTCAAGTCCACAATGTGCTGAGAAACCAGCAGATACTGGTTCTGGGTTCTTCCACTGTGCTCTCTGCCCTCTGTTCTTTACTCCTAGCTTAGCAACCTTACTTACCGGGAGGGAGTCCCCTATGGGTGTCTCTTTGGGCTCTGTCTCAGATCTACATAAAATAAAGAAATGTGTTCCACGGTTTCAGCATAAAGTGTTTGCCGTATAATATGGAGAACCGTTTGTTGTGTGATCTTGAACAAGTGAAACATTTCATTTTATCTGTTCTCTTCTTTATCTATAGTAATGGTAATACCACCACCACCACCACCATCAACAGATCAAAATTCAAAGCCTCTAGGAGGAAAAGACAGTGGAAGTTAAGGAGTACATACTATATACCCAATAAACTTAAAATGGCAGAAAGAACACTAAACCAGCCCCATTCTCCAAAGATCCCTTTGTTTCTGATTAGGATTCCAATTAACAAAAAGAGAAATCTCCAGCCATTACGTCTGGTGGACTGCGCAGCCAACATAATAATATTAATAAGGATCTGACACATGAAATTGTTTGAAGGCAACCACAGTGAAACACTTTGCGTCTCTTAATTTACTTATTTAACAATATATATCCTTTTCTCATCTCATCAGGACTAAGCAGCTTACAAAACATTATACTGGAAAATGCCATAGAGCAATAATTAGTACTCATTAGCTTTATGCCAGTAAAGTCTGTAAAGGGAAAGGATTGGCAAGCTCTGTTTCTTTTGGAAGAATATTCTGTTTTTGCAATAAAACAATTTGCATACCATTTGTGGTAGCAGGGCTATAAAGCGACACAAAAGCAGTTGAATCAAATGTTTTCATTTTAGGGGCTTTTTAATATTACCAGCCCTGGTATGCATTACTAGAGACTGAATGATGTGGAAAGTCGCAAAATGCTACCAATGTTCAGTCTGAATTAAGAATCCTTGCTTTGAGGTTACAACAAGATGTCAACTGCAACAGAATGCAAATAGTTTAGCAGCCAGTTAAACCAGAAATGGCTAGATCCTATGCCCAGTTGTAATGCTTGCTGGATCCACTTGAGTCATGGATTTCCTGGACAAAGCTGATAGCTATGTCCCTATAGGAATCTTCTTACTTAAAATGTAGAAAATGTTTAGAATGCCTAGAGTAGGGGTTGATAAACTGCGTAGTTCTGTAACTATGTGCAGAATTCTGTGACAGGTCTGAGTCACAAAACAGCTGCCAGAGGTATGAAGAAGAGTACCATTGACTAAAAAATGAATGTAATTCCTCCTTGCTTCTGGTTAGTACTGAAAGGTTATATATATAAAATCTTGCATGGTATAGAAAAGGTGGATAGAGACATTTTCTTTTCTCTATTACACAACACTAGAACCTCTATGAGGCACTCTATGAAGCTGATGGGTAGAAGAGTCGGATAAGACAAGGGAAAGTATTCCTTCACCTAGAAGGTCATTGGTCTATGAAATTTGCTGCCAGAAGAGGTGGTAACAGCAACTAGCCTAGAAGAGTTGGACAAATTTATGGATGATAGGTGTATCAATGGCTACTAGAATTGGTGCCTAAGTACATCTTTCAGGCTGGGAGGACAAGCAGGATGCCTCTAAGGCCATTTGCTGGGAATAGAGAGCAGGAGGTTTGCCCTTGTCTCTGCTTGAGATGCCCATGAGCAATTGGTGGGCCACTGTGTGAGACAGGATGCTGGACTAGATGGGCTGTGGCCCGATTCAGAAGGGCTCCTTTTATGTCTTAAGTGTTATCAACTTGTGTTATGGCACACAATTGTCATTTATTATTTATTTAAACATATTAATACTTTTTAAAAAATTAAAAATTTCAAAGTGGGTTACAAAAATTCATTCATAATATGTGAAGTATGGCGTCTCAAGCAGATTTATAGGACAATTATGGCTTTTGTCACTTATCCCTTCAGGAAAAAGTGTCCAATCACCAGATGTACAAATGAGCCAGTTTGGTCTTGTGGTTAGAGTGTCGAACCCCTATCTGATAGTCTCCCAGTTTGATTCTGTACTTCCTCATACAGCCAGCTAGGTGACCATGGGCTAATCACAGCTCTCTTTCTGAGCTTTCACAGTCTCGCCTGCCACACAGGGTATCTGTTTTGGGGAGAAGGTTTGGTTCAGCATCCTGTCTCACATAGTGGCTTATCACTATGTTTCTGGGCATTCTCAATCAGAAGACAAAGGCAAAACCTTCACCTGCTCTTGAATCCCTGCATAGAGGCATCCTGCCTGTTAGTCCAGCCTGTAGGCAGTACCTAGACATCAATTCTAGTAGCCATTGATACATTGAAGATGTAGAGACAAGAAATCTCCACAATTTGTGCAGTGATGATTTTTTCAGTAAACCCCATGGAGAAGAAGCTAATGATAGATCAGGCTTTCCTGGCTGGAAATCAAAGTCACCTCTGAGAAAACTGCAAAAAGATTTCAACATTCAGCATTAATTTGGTGCTAGAGATAGAAATAGGTTCTGCTACAAGCAGGAAATTACTACGTAACAACCAATTGTATCTGTCCTCTTGGCTAACAGAACTGCTGAATCTTATCTAAATAATGTAACACCCATTACTCATAATCTTCTTCAAGATGGGACTTCCTCTGTCTTTAAAGAGGCCCATGCGTTCAGATGCAAAAACATGTTAAGTTGTACATAAAAGCAGTCCTTTTCAGCTGGGCTCATTGAATTAAGATGCAAATGTACACTGTAGATTATGCTCTGTTAAGCGTATAGTAACTGTGTCTGGAAGAATGTCACTGATTATCCGGCATTATCACCTACATTAGAGTCACATAAATTGAATTTTGAGAAGCACCCAGAACATATTCTGAGGCTTCCTATGATTAAATTTCTCACTAGGAAATGGCAGAGACTCCAGCACTTGAAAGTAAGGCTCGGTAGTCTCTGAGCATTTCAGATCATTAAGTAGTCTGTTCCTTATCTGGGAGCCATTTTAAAGATCAATCTCATTGTCAATTAATTGCTACACTGTTTGGTGCCTGCACTCATGCCATATGGAAAGAGCCCATTTAAATATGCAAAGAAATGCTATAAATAAGTCAACGCCGCTGTTAAATGGGGTCTCAAGCTGCAGCCAAGACTGTATAAAGAAAGGGTGGAGAAAGGAAGCAATTAGTTTCAAGCTCAGCTGCTTTAAATACCAGTTTCTCTTCTGCAAAACAGAATTGCATTAAAAGCTCAGAATAGCAACATTTTCTATATGGTTTAAAAATAATGAAACCAAAAAAGTTGCATTTTAGTCAAAATTGAGAAGGCCACACAACAATAGACACCTGTGCTGCTATCACTGTTTTTCATGGTGCATGTGAACCATGTGTAATTGGTGATTGGTGTCCAGCCTTTTTATGTCTTTCATGTGTCAATATAGTTATGTCCAGTTATATCATATGGGAATATACAGTAGGTCAAGATAGAAGAATCTTTGGAGCAAAATTGGCAGTCATGTAGACACATGTATTCTGCCTGGGGCTTCTTTTCTGCAAGTCTTGCCCTGTCCTGAGATTACTTGGAAATCCAGAACATGCGTGCCATGAAATGTTGCTTCTACATTTAATGGGAAGGCACGGTCGCCTGGATAGAATTTTCCATGGTACACATGATGGCTATTAAGTAAAAAATGGAGAAATTAAAAAATCAGCACTTATTACTATATTAATTCTCTCACAACCTGTCTTGCCATTGTATTGAGAAGGAACTGTCAAGTTTTTGAAGGCTAAGGAAGGAAAGTCGTAATGGCAAAAGCAATGTGATTATTCTAGAGTAAGATATTTAACAAAGTGTACCACATAATCATATCAAAGTAATTCAGCCATTTTGTTTTCACAAAGAAGAGGATGGGGGGTAGAGATGAAATTTCTTATGGCTCTCCTATCGAAGATATTCTCTGTTTTACTTCTTTAGAAGTATGTCTGTCTGAAGAGATTTCCAGCTGAAGTCTAATTCTGGAAGGCCCCAGGTTATTGGAGGCCGACAACTGAAAGTTGTTTTGTCTTTTGCCTTGCCTGGTGGTGACCTTCCAAGGCAGCTTGTATTAGAAACACTGTTGGTTGGGCTCATCAGGATACTGTTGGTGGGAGAAATGAAAGACCAGAAACGTTTTTTTCTGAAATCAACGAAAGGACCTAGAAATATAAATGAGGAACAGATTATTGTTTTATGGGTGTTATAATGAATTCTGTTGTGTTCAAGGACTCTTTTGTCTACATCAAAATATCTGAAGACAAATGGAAAATACTTTCTTTAATAAAATCATGATTTAATACATTTTAGATTCAGCTGTTCTGCATTTGTGATGGACTTGCATACTGTTAACAGCATAGGTGGCCCCTTTCACATGTGACATTGGGCATGATTCTGGGGGACCTTCAAGGAGAGCCTCACACGCATCTCCTCCTGGAGTTGTCACCAAACACTCCTTTTGAGTGAAACACCCCCCCCCCCCCCAAATGAGAAGCAAGGGTAAAGAACTATCAATGTGCCTTCTCACATACAGGTACATTTGGAAAGTAGTTGGAAAGGACACTAAATTGACTTGCCTTCCATTTTCTGGACAGAATTTACCAAGGGGCATCTTTGATGGGGGTGAGACAGCATGATCTACTACATCACTTTGCCCTTTCTTTAAGTTCATTTTCCTTTAACCATCTAAGAAAAGAAGAGCAGAGGGGACAGAATTTAGAACATCTGGGCTACTTGTCAATGTGAAAAAATGCCCCATGATTCTCTCAGCATTGCTTTGGGATTGCCAGGTATACTCAAGGCCTTCCCAATACAAAATTGCTTCCCACACAAGGAGTATCTCCATGCTGAGCACAGGATGCATAAGGACTGGGAACTAGCAAGTCTGTTTTGAATCTGTGTTATAGGCAACTGTGGGAACAATCTGGAATCGTAGGCCACGTCTTCACGGCAACGTTATTTCGAATTCAAAACTTTTTGAGTCCTCCGAGTCCAGACGGCAGTTTGGCTTAACACACTTTTTCCGTGTTAAACCATGCCAAACCGTTCTGAATCTCAATCCTGATTTCAACAGGTCTCACTCCGGATCGTGCACTTGAAACGTGTTTATTTTTTACTGTGTGGACAGTACCATTTTCAGGGATGAGATTCTGTGTTCAGGGTGCCCCTCCCCCAATCGTACTGTATCCAATGGCTGTCTGTATTCTGGGCACGTCATTGGTGGGTGTGTTTAGGGTTTCCAGACCAGGGCAAGCTAAGCCAGGCATGGAGGAAATGATGACCCTCCAGCGCCCCGGCTTTTTCCTCCTCCTCCTCCTCCTCCTCCTCCTCCTCCTCCTCCTCCTCCTCCTCCTCCTCCTCTTCTTCTCCCCAGCAGGGCCCTTTCCAAGCAGCCGGGGCAGTGGCGGCAGCAGCTGCGGCAGCAAGAACAGCCTGGTGAAGCCGCCCTACATCTGGCCCCTCCATTCCTTTTTCTCCCCTTTCCGTTCACTCGGCGGATCCTCCATGCGCCTTTTCTTTCCCTTTGGCGCATTCAGTGGCTATTAAAAAAATAAAATAAATTCAAGACACGTGGAGAAAAGCTTCCCAAGGGATCCCTCCTCCCTGATCGATGCCTTAAAGGGTCCCCTTTTAATTAAAAAAGGGGGTGATTGAGGGTCCCTTTGAGAATAAAGAGAAGCCCCTTTAGAGAGAGCGCGGGTAAGATTAAATAGAAACCTCTTCTCCCCTTTTGCCTCTCTGCACCCGGATGCAGGCAGAAACGACCAGCCCTGGCCTCTGCACCCAAGGATCGGGCACCTTTCTTGCTCCTACACACACACACACACACACACACACCGATCTCCTTCCACCCCTCAGGAGACCAAAGCAAGGACAGGGGATGGATGGCCTCAAGGCTTCTCTCGGCACCCCAAGTTTCCACCTTGCAAGCCTGAACTTCTTGGACCAGCCTTCACACAGCAGCGCTACAGTGTAGCAAGGGAACTACTTCACTCCAGATTAACAATGTTGTGAATTTGCGCAATTTCAGAAGTTCAGACCTTTAGAAAGTGAAAGGAAGGGAAGCAGCTGAGATTCTGTATTAATGTTTAAAGGAATGGGGCTTTACTTGCTGCTGCTGCTGCTGCTGTGTGCCCTGAGCAATGAAAAAGCCCCTCGGTCCCCTCCAGCCCAGCCTCTCAGCGCAAGGGAAGCACGGGTGGGAAAGGGGGATCCAGACTTCTTCGATGGGGGTGATGAGGGAAGAGCACAAAGCTGGAAGAAAAGGGGGAGGGAAAGGTGGTGCAGAGGAAAGGAGGCAGAGAGCTGCAGAGCCATGAGGGAGAGGTCTGATCTCTGTTACTTTGAACTAAGTGAGAGGGGCTGATCCTGGGAGGGAACAGCAATCAGAGAGAGGGGGTGGGCACCATGACTGGCAATGGGCAGGGAGGACAGGATTGCCATGGGGACTCCGAGGATTGAATCCGAGATAAGGGTGCCATCGGGATGCCATCGGGATGCGGATGAATCGGATCAAGTTGAAAGCCATGGAGACAGTTTCGACCCGGTTCAATTATTTCGGT
Source organism: Aspidoscelis tigris stejnegeri (assembly GCA_023333525.1). Taxonomy (NCBI): domain Eukaryota; kingdom Metazoa; phylum Chordata; class Lepidosauria; order Squamata; family Teiidae; genus Aspidoscelis; species Aspidoscelis tigris. The sequence goes on along the minus strand of JALMGA010000004.1, from coordinate 34,423,252 downwards.
TTCAGGGAAACAATATTAGGCATCCCGTGAAGATGCGCTCGTACTATGTACTTATTTGCAGAGAATGTGGATTATTCTTGCTATGTCAGAACATAGCCCAGGTTTCCACTGATGGCCTCACTTACCTTCCTCACTGGTGACTACATACAAAGTCACCTCACTGGAAACTTATGGGAACTGGTAGAGCTTGGGAAAAACAACAACTATAGGCATGTAGGTGGCTTCCAGAAGTTCCCAGCCAAGTGACTTCATGCACAGCCCACCACATGTTCAGGTTAGCAAATCTGTGCTGAGCTTTGGTTCTTGTCTCTTTCATATCTTGTACTGCCTCTAGTGTTGGATTCTTATCTGGTACTCTCCTGATTTGAATCCATACCTTGGGCTAGTAACAGGTTTCTTTCTGAGTTCTCACAGCCCCATCTACCTTACACGTCATCTATTGTGAGGAGAAGACTAGAAAGCTTTGTGAGTCACTTTGAGTCCCCTTAAAAGACAGAAAAGTGGGGCATAAAAGCCAACTCCTCCTTCTTCTTGCTGTTCGGAGACAGTCTGGGAGTAGACGGATGTGGGGCACATCATCTAGATGTCTTCTTCATGTAGAATCCCTAATGTTTCATTAGGTGAAGACATTTTCAATAACATGTGGTTTTCACCTACCCGGCAGCAACTGATTTGTGGAGGTGAAAATAAGGCATTAATTCCAGCATTCTCTCCTCATAAGAGCATGCCTCAGGGTTTTTTCTTTTTTTAAATAATATTTGGGATACCAAATATTCCAGCAAAGCCTAGGGTTTTAAATATACTGACTGTTGTTTATCACTTATTTATTTGCGCCTCTGGCAGAATCTTTAGGGGAATTTTCTTTCCCATTGGAGTCCTAACAGTATGCAGTCTGGTGACATGATTTTCAGTCATAAGCACTTTACATAACACTGCATGAATAAAATCCCTTCTGTAAATGCCTTACTTGATAAGTTCTGGATTCACACTCCTAAATTATACAGATTCTGATTGCTGTTTAGATTCTGATTTCGGGGAAGATGTTTTTTATTAGGTTTTAGGATTTGCTTGATTAAGGTTTAAAATTATCTTACCTTTTGTTCTTATTGATATCTTTTGCCCTTTTTATCAACTATCATAATACAACACTGAGTTGAATGTTTGAACTGTGTCAGTAAAACTGTTTATTTGATGTCTACTGACCTGCCATTCATATGCCTGGCTTTCTGTGACCCTGATTGTGTACTAGCAACATTTGTTCCCTTGCTGTGATTTACTATGCTTTCCTCCTCTGTGCTTATGTAACTTCCTGCCCAATCTGACTAAAAGAAAGAGACACCCTGTGTGTCATTACATTCCAAATGAGGAAGAGACACACATTTCCAGGGTTGGAGGTGGGGTAAGATGAATTTAAGGAGAAAATGTCTACCCTTGGAGCCTCAAACTTAATGACTTTATGAAATGTATCTTATAGATTGTTTTACAACTTGGTAGGGCAACCATGCTGCTTTTGGCTCATTTTGTTAATTAGGGCCCTGGACTTTGGTCTGGGAGTAGGTGGATGTGACAAATCTGATGGCAAAAGCACCTTATTTATTTATTATTTCTATGAATTTTTAAATATCATTTTTCACCAAAGTGAAAATGACATAAACACTTATTAAGAAAAATAGGATGAAAAGTAAACAGCAAATGGATTTGTTTCCTAGTTTGAGTGTATTCCAAAGGACTTTTCACTGTCCTAATAGATTGGTTTTTGGCAGACATTTGAAAAATGTTACTGCCAAACTCTTTCACTGGCAGATGGTAACAGCTGGGTTGTGACTGACTTCGAAAAAGTGCTGAAGGAGCTCTTCTCAAGGGCCCATTGTATTATTGCAACGCCTGGTCCTTGCTTGGGACTTCTCATTGTATCAGGAATTGGCTGGATTTGGTGGAATTGGAAGGCATTGGATTTATTGTAATGAGGTGGCTTAGACTGAAGCTTTCTAAATTCACCTGTGGGAATGGAATATTTTCCAACATATTGAAAAAGCCACTGTTCATGATATTGCTGGCATGAATTTTATTTCTGGGAATAAGCTTTTTAAAAAATATTTGAGAAGGAATGGGAGCAATTAACAGGCACTTTCCATTACACATAGTATATTATCTTGCCTTCATGAAAACTACGGCCCTTTCTACATTGTGCCTTATTCTGGAATAAATTCTGGAATAAGACCCTGTTGGCAGAAGGAACCAGTACTCACTTGGCTGCCAGCACCTGTTGCACACTTGTGCCCACTCACTCACCACTGGAACACCCCACACTTACATGCCTTCTGGTGGCACAGGCTTCTTGCTTTTCTCCCTTGGTGTGTTGTGTGTGAATAAGAATGAGGAATGGACAAAGGTATTTAGAACATCTAAAGAGAGTGGGAATTGAGTGGGAGCCAGTGTTTGATCAGATCTAACCTTCTTCCTTCCCACCACCTTTGAGAAATGACTCTATCTTCCCACCTTCTCCACCAAACACATATAAAGCAAGGAAAATTACAAAGAGCCAAGGCATCTCTGTGCTGGAAGGAAAATAAAAATGAGAGGAGGTGCAACAGCTTGGCATGCCTTTTGTGTAACAGTGAAATGAAATGAGAATGATTTCCCCTTTTCAGTACAAATGCAAACTAAAGCCTTTTAAAAAACCACATAGTGATTGACAGTGCCTGTTTGCACGCTGCTAATGCTGCTATCCCAGAGTTTAGTAACCCCTTCCTGAAATGAACTAGCTGTGGACTGCAAAAAAGTAACCCACATCTTGACCAGGAGAGGCTAATTGCTTCCTGGACGACACTGTCCACACCCTCTTCCAGTTCAGTAGTGAATACCTGTAGCTCAGGGTTAGAGTGCTACAGCAAGAGAGTTATCTGAGCTTAATTCGGTTTCCCTAAACCGAAATAATAGAACTGGATGCAAACGCGAATTTGCCTGATCCCATTACTTTCAACTCAGTCCGGATTCTGAGGATCGTAGGTGGCTTACGTGACTCAAGAGGGGACTCAAGTGGTTACTTTTTAAAGGCCACTTTTTGGGGCTGCCCTGCCCTCTTCCTCCTGGCGTGAACGCACCACCCATAACCAACCCCTTCACGGAGCCTAGCTGGGTGGCTGGCTGGCTGCTGCTTGCCTGGATGGAGGAAAAACGGCAGCGGGCAGCCAGCGATTCTTTCCCCTCCTCTCCGCATTGCCCATGGGACACAGCAGCAGCTGCAACTCAAGCCCCCTTCGCCCGCTCACATCCACATCCACAGCCTTAAAAACAGAACCTGCAGCTGCTTTCCTTTCCTTTCCCTTTTTTAAAGGTCAGAACTTTCAAAATTGCAGAGAGTTGCAACATTGTTATCAGGTGTGAAGTGGTTAGATTGCTACAGTGTAGCAGCTGCTGTAAGGGGTGGATTTTTACAGTAAAATTACTATCTTTGGAATCAAGCTATTGGGGAAGGGAAACACTACACATGCATTCTCATCCCTTAACACGGTACGGTTCCCACAGTAAAAAATATAAAATGTTTCAAGCGCACGAACCGGAGTGAGACCTGTTGAAATGAGGATTAACATTTATAATGCTTCGGGGCGATTTAACACACGGAAAGCGTGTTAAGCCAACTGGACGTGGGAACTGCGAGGATTGAAACCGTTTTGAAACTGGAATAAGCTTGTAATGGGAACACAGCCTTTGTTCTGTAGATTTTTGCTAACCACTTGTACCCAAGTTGCTTCAAAAAGTTGAAAAAAGTTTTTATTATTATTGTAATTATAATAATTGTGCAACATGGGCTGCATCCAGACATCAGTTGCCTGTATTCCTGATATTCTGGAATAAGCATGGATATTCTGGAAGCAACCATGGTCATTTAGAGTGGTTAATGATTACGGACCAAATCTCTTTAGACCAAAGGAAAACAATACACTTAGGAAGATTTAAAGCCACCTACTTAGAAATCTCTTTAAAATTCATGAGGTGGCAAAATCGCCATTAAGTGTTGATCCCTTGGAAGTGAGGCCAGATGTGATTGCGGTCAGCAGACAGTCTGACATATTGGGGAGATCTAAAATCTTCTATTTAATCCCGACAGAAAGAAAAGAGGATTTAACCTTGAAACAACTAAGTGCTATAACCTGCAATATAAAATTTAACTCTTTCTCCTCTAGATCAGAAGAAGTACTTGATGTCATTTTGCTACTGAAATGACACAGTTCAGACCTGTGACATGCAGCCAAGGCCTATGGATTGGGACCATGGGGCATTACAGGTGAGACACAAGCAGAATCGAAAGGTTCTCTTTATTCCAGGTAAGCTGGTCACAACCTTCTCTGACCAAGCAGAAAATATCTCAAAAGGATCTTAGAGATGGGAGCACGTGGCCTATGAGTTGTCATCCCACCTGTGAACCTCAGTCACCTCCCACTTTGACTGCTCCACAGCTCTACTAGGGGAGCTGAGACTGATGAACTATGTGGGTTGGGAGAAGATGTCCCTGATATTTAAGTAAGGGAAGGAACACAGAAATCACTGTAGGGATGATCAAAATTCTGCTACACAGGTGAAGCCTTGAACAATGTGGCTGCAAAAGGAACTTCATCTCACAGATTTCATCCATCCTGACTTTGGAAGACCAGAAATAGCACCAGCAGTCAGCCATTCATGGCCTTCCACCTGGTGGAATCAGAATGATAAAGGAGCTGGAACATCTCCCTTATGAAATCATACCTCTTCAGCCTTGAATAACAGTTTAAATGATGCATGGTGTGGAGAAAATGGATAAGAAAAAAAGTAACTCTGGCCCTGTCCCCAAGCAATTTAAAGTCTTCTAAAACTCTTCTTTTGCCTCTGAGTGCCCCCATGCCAGGGTTTTGAACGGACTTCCAGAGCTACAAAACGAGAAAAACGCGCAACAAAAAAAGTGCTCTTTAAATAAGACTTTCAGAGCTCTTTTTGGAAGTTGCGGGTTTTCCTCGCAACATTTACCTTGAGGACGCTCCGTGGCAAAAGGGGCAGGGATTGCCGCCTGCACACACAGCAATAACACAAGCAGCTTTCCTTTCTAAAGCTCAGAACTAAAGAGCCAGAATCACGCAGAATTGCAACATTGCTGCAATCGCTATGAGGTGTGAAATGGGTGGATTATTACTAGGGGTGGACTTTGACAGCAATAACAGGGAAAGTGGTGAGTGAATGAGCGATCGTGCGCTGGACAGGGTGGATTTTGACAGCGATAACAGGGGAAAGTGGTGAGAGTGAATGTTTGCCGGCACGAGAAGCCATTTCGGGGGTGGTGGTGGTGGTGGAAGATCTGGGAGACAAACAGAGAACCGATGGCTGTTTTTCCTTTGGACTTGTCAGGGATCGTCTTCCTGGTTGTGGCCACGCCAAGCGCAGTCCCTCCCCATTCCCGCTGGCACACTATCAACAAGAACAGGGGTGGGTAGAAAAAGATGCACGCAAAGAAAACACAGCTCCCATGGGGACGGAAGGTGCGTTAAAAACGCACATTTTGCTGAGCCTCATGCGGACGCTTATTCCTGATTTGCATGGCACTTTTAAAGTCCACTTCAATAGAGTGACAGTAGAGAAGTAAATAAGTCTTTTGGGGATGCAGCCTCTGTCGCACAACACTAGCCATGAAGCTGATAGGCAGGGGAGTTAGGACTGACAATGGGAAGTATTTTTTCACCCAGACAGTCATTGGCCTATGAAATTTATTAAAGAACAGATGGTGACAGCAATCAGCCTGAATAGCTTTAAGAAAGGGTTAGACCTAGGTCCAGCCTCCAGGTTGAAATGCCTCTAAAGGCCATTTGCAGGGAATCAAGAGCAGGTGAAGGCTGTCCTTTGTCTTCTGCTTGAGATGTCCATAAGCAATTGATGAACCATTGTTATGTGAGACAGGATACTGGACTAGAAGGGCTGTTGCCCAATTCAGCAAGGCTCCTCTTATATTCCTATGTTCCCATTCCTTTGCCTCTTCTCCACCCTTGACTAATACTCCCTGCTGACTAGGTCTTATGCCTCTGTGATCTCAAAATTACACATCATTTCCTCCTGTATAGTCCTGTCTGTTAGCTAAGATCATCTGAAGAGGTCTTCCTAATGACACTATCACCCCAAGAAATCCATAGCGTTACCACTAGAGAAAGGGCATTTTTGGTGGCAGGTTTTGGACAGGTTTCCCCCAGAATTATATGAAGAACCCACTTTAGATATCTTCTAGCAATCCCTTAAAAGCATTTTTACAACTTTGCTTTCACTGACCATCTCCAGACAACATGCAGAAAAAGTGCTTAACAAGCAATATTCTGGAGTAAAGCAACTTCTGAATAATCACTTGTTTTTTAGACAGTATTGAGCTGGTGCTCTCTATGCAAAATACCCAGAAGTGTACAATTGCCACCACCACACATATGTGGCTGCCTTTTTCACCTCCCACATATTTGTGATGCTCACGACCAAAATGTGGCATCCAGCAACAACATCCAGGCAGATAACTGATAACACCACCTGTTTTATTTGTGGACTTTCCATTCAGGAAAATCCCAATGGAAGGTGGAAAGTCCACAAATAAAATGAAGACCTTTAAGATGGACTGAAGAAAGTTTAAAGTGAAGGTATGACGATGGTCAACTGTTTGCAGAATCTGGACAGAACCTGCACCCTAGTAAGAGGATGAATTCACCAAGTCATTCTTCCTTCAAAGGTCAGCAGGAAGACAGGCATCATAACTGTCTGCAGAAACTGTACAGAAGGGAAGCAGGGCCATTCCATTAACCCTGGAACAGCAGAGCAGCAGGCACATGTCTGCTGTCAGCCATGCCTGAGAAGGGTGACATACAGACAGAAGAGAAAGTAGAACTCTAGCTGAGCCAGAATAGGAGACTAAAACAATGGCTTTGTTATCCCTCTTGGGGCCAGTTTCAGCACAGATGCTGCAGCAACATACGCAACTCATACGCAGGAGCCCTGTCTGATCCTAAAATACATAAAATGTAAATAAGTAAATAAAAGCTTTAGAAGTGGAATGGGCACACTGACATGCAACAGCCACAGCTCTGGCCCATCTTTTTCTCTGTATGAATGCATCCTCCAGGAACAGTTTACTGGCATAATTGCCTTGAATTATTACAGACCAAGCTTCTACAAGAATTAAATCACTAGCAAATATAGGGCAAAGGTGTGCCTTGTGCAGCTGTGCTCCTGTGGCAGCAGTTGACTGGAGCACACAGAGCATCTCAGTGCTACAAGCTGTTCAGATAATCTGTTATGACAACCAATTTAGGTCGGAGGACTGCAACATATTGCGCATTCCAGTCACCTGCCACCACCCTGCACGAGCTCCTATGTTGGATGTACCTGTCTGAATGTGACAGCCTTTTTTCTTAGACACCAGAAACCAAGGCTGGAGAAGACATCTTTGGATCTTGCCAGATGTTAAGCAAGATGCACAGCTGGGAGCTCAGACTGAAACCAGGGCTGTCTGAGAATAATCAGAGCTGTTAATTAGTTCTGCAGCCAAAGTAGCTCTTTCTGTTCCACATTCTCACTTTTTCAGCCCTCAAAGACTGCCGGGAAAAATAATTGTTTTACCAGTACCTTTGTAAGTGTAGAGCCTAAACCTTCTGAGATAATGACCTGAACTTCAGCAGAACTGAGCAGCAGGTTATTTGAAGGATGTGAAAATAACATATTAGATTTCTTTCTTTCTTTTCTCTCTCTTGAAACCTAGTAATTTTAAGCAGATTAAAAAGCATCCCATAGCATTTCTAAAATAGGCATAAAAATAGCTACGCTGATTTCAGTTACTTTCCTTTAAACAATTTTTGTTTGGCACATAAAGTAGTATTTTAACTTTTCATGCTCTGAATGTATAAAAAGCAGTATAAAGGAAGTTAGTATCTAATTGTTTAGCTAATGCACATCCATGCACAAAAAGGTGAAAAATGCCTGGGAGGGTGGAATAGATTTCAGAAAGACAAGAAACAGCCTTCACAAAGCATAAGCCAGAGACAATGTCTGTTGCTAGCTGTTGTCATAGATGTTCAGCATCATAGCTGAAATTAAAATGTGTTCTTTGAGCAATAAAGGAAAGAATAGTATTAACTCTCTTATTCCAAGCAATCAATTCCTTGTGGTTCCCTCAAAGTGCACCAGAAGGAGATGCCATAATCACCCTTTCCTTCATTACTGTTCAGCCAGCTCTAACATCTGCCAACAAGGGATTTGTTATTATCCAGACAGCAACAGTAATGTCTCCATTTGCCTCTTTCCATATTCCCTTCAGGGGATGATTTAGCCATTCAAAGCACTCTCAGATGGCATTTCTTATACTTTCTGGAATACATTTTTTAACCGCTGAAATCCAGCTCTGAAATATAGTTGACATTTACAACACATTGGGTATGTTTTTGTGTTCTTCCCCTCCCTTCAGTCTTTTTGCTTAAAATCTGCTTTTAAAAGTCTTGAATTTCAAACCAACCTGTCTGGGCAAAGATGTATGAACACAAAGCAATAGCCTGTCCTGCTTAGGTGCTGCTCCATTTCTGTCACTGCCACATATTTCTGTTTTTTTGTTCAGTTATCTGATATGTGAGAAACTGTACTGAAAAATTCAGAATGAATCCAGCCAAATATGGGTCAGAAGAACCCATTTGAAAGTCTTCTCTGGGGTGGTGATGTTAGAAAATTGTTTCAAGTAGTCAAAGGCCTACTGAATTCTGCAGGAAGGTAGACTATTTAATAACTCTGTGATGAATTTATAACCATGTAAATGTAGTTTATCTGTATTTCTATCCCACTCTAAATGTTAAGGGCTTAGGGCAAGTTACAATAAACTGGCTGCATTCAGAGATGGTTTGCAGAGTTCATGTACCAAGCTTCACTTTTCCAGGCTAGAAAAATTGGATTAGACATGAGAAGAAAACACAAATGAAATATGCATCCATTTCTGAGGCATTTCAATCTGGCTTCAAACCTCTTTATGGGTAAAGGCCATGCTTACAAGTTGCTATGCAATTTAAATATGTGCTTACTTCAGATTGGTTTCAAATTTCTACTGGCTCCCCATTTGATTTGGCTCCAGTGATTAAATACAAACACGCACACACAATACACAGAGAGAGACCTTTGTGAGCTGAATCAAGGGGATAGGGCACTGTGCACATTATAAATTCCACACACACATCAGCATGACCTTCTCCTCATCTGAATTGGTTTCAAGACCCTGTTGCTGCCCTAAGACAGCAGAGAGGGAACACTGAATGAGTATGGAATTTCGAACAATCATGGTGCTCTATCCTACTGATTCAGTTCATAAAGGTCATTTAAACACTTAGTTTACCCTGGAGTCCACTAAAGGTATTTTGGGCAGTTATTTACACTCCAAGGGCCTTTCTGCACATGCCACCGAAAACGGATCTAAAAGATCTGTTTTCTGGCGGAACGTTTTAAAAAAGAATCTGTCTCAAACAGAGACAGATTCTCGGAGGCCCCACGCATCCACACATGCATGGGGCAGCGGCAGCAGGGCCGGACGCATCAGCACTCACCTCAATCTGGCCTCCAGAGGCCCTGCCCAGCTGTCAAGGATGGAGAGTGCATGCCACCCACCGGCCTCCGTCATCAGCGAGACCTGCAGCCGGCTTCCCCTCGCAAAAGAAGGGATGATCGCCCCTTCTCTTGCCAGGGGAAGCCACCCCCACCCCCACCTCATGAGGGTGGCTGGGAAATGAGGCCACGGTGCACGCATACACGATGGACACTGTAATTCCGTTCCCTTTGCAGAAGCCACGTTTTAATCCTTCCCACATCTGGCTCTAATTCCGTTTTTAGGCCATGTGAGGAAAGGCCCCAAAACTCGATAGCATCCACCAAGGTCTGTCCCTGATTATCTCCAGAGACCATCATTATAACTCCTTCAAGAGCTGAACTCTGGTCTGTTCTGGCAAGAAGCTGAACTTAGTATGCTGTTGTAGGGGTGGATTCCAGAGAGCTGCACACTTGCTACATGACTGAAATCACTCCAGAGTTTAGGCTCAAATTCACTCTAACCTCCTACAGACTAGTTACATGTTGCTGGATCAAGATGGCTTGATCTTGCTGTGTACCATTACCACAAAGAGGCAAGGGCTAATTTGGACTTGGGCAGATAATCAGACTTATTTGATGTCTCAAAAGGCTGAGCTGTAGGAGCAAGCATGACCTATTAGCTTATTGAGTTCTAGAAACCTATACTTCACTTTGCTGGTATTCAATGCCAAGGCATTAGCTAGAGTATTAGCACTTTCTCCTCCCCTTGAAACCCATCAATCTAGCATTGTGATTCTCCTGTTAGTATGTGCATGTGCTTGTGTCTTGATGCATTTATTAATCATTGACAAGATTGTCCTTGAGTGAAATAAGCCCTCAAGAAAGGTATTACCTCCCTTGCTGCCAAGGGTACATATATCTCTTGGTCCTATAAAAATCCCCATGCAGTATCCCTTGCTGATTCTCTTTTCTTTGTTTGCATAATTGAGCACTTTGTTGCCCAACTTCAAGAATTCATGCTGTATTGATTGCTAGAGTTAATAGTACTCCTTGGTTTCCAGGTGACAGGAAAATCTTGTGTTCTGGCCATGGCCACAGTTATTTCTCCTCTTGGTACACAACAGGAGACAGAAATGGGTTTAGGAAATTTGATGGGGAGCCCTCTCTTGGCCAGGAATGGACTTCATAGTACAAAATATGGAATTGTGTTGCCAAAACATTTATTCTCCCTATTATACTCTCACATAAAATCATACGCTGGACCTTAACACAAATGTACATAACATAAGGTGATGGGTCTCTGCTGTAATATGGACACACCTAGAAGAGGGCACCTACTCTTTTATTCCAAAATGCTAAGATGGACTCTGATCTCAGTGAAAGTTCACATGTGTCTAGATTAAAACAACGTATGTTTTAGTTACCTTCCATAAGGGCCCACATGATTCTGACTGACTCAATGACCTGAATGTTTACTTTCATTTTCCATTTTTTTCCCTCTGACTTACGAAAGCTTCCCCACTCCCTTTTGTGCTGGGGGTCATTTGTCACCCCTGTTAATAGTGTAAAACACTCTTCACTAGGCTGCCTTAGAACAGTGTTCTCAGAAACACCAGCTGACTGCCAGTCCCAGATGCTCATTGCCCAGTTAAACAGCTTCATTGATTATTGGTAAATTCCTAGGCTCAATTCATCCTGGCCAATTAAGCCGTACCTAGTCTGGGACAAGACTAATCTGAAGTACACACATTTTTTCCATACGAACATGCTCTTGTGCTTGGATCATCAGAGAGGGTCTTCTTTCCCTTCTACCACCTTCATAAGCCTGTTTCATGCTTCACAGGCATAAAAAGAAGGTTTCTTGGTGGTTGCCCCTAGTTACAGAATTCCTCACCAAGACAGATGTGTTTGACACCTTCCCTTTTGGTAGAAAGGTAATGTACAAATAAAACAAAGAGACAGATAGAATCTGTGTAAGTCAGGTATGCTGATCACATGAGATCTTGATTTAATTATAGGCTAGGGTGTAATTAAGTGCTGCACGTGAAGCTCAAAAATAGATAATAGGCAGGTTTTGCTGCTCAGACACATGGCTTTTCAATAGCTATTTATTCCAGGCATACCTATAATCCAGAACTATATTTTTGCCTCAGAGGGTTAATAGTACGTGGTCATCTAATACTTCCTGGTTATTGATAATTGTTCAACATTAAAATAATGCTGTACACACTAAATACATCTTAGCATAATTTTTGGACTTTTTCATACTGGAAGGAACAAAGCAAATATTCACTCCATTCATCAATCAATAAACTCCATTAGGTCAAAGTGTCATCCGTTGCCCAAACAACTTGTTTTTAATGAAAGTGTTCTGCAATAGCAGAGCCCAATAAAATTTGAGATTGTGTTCAGCTTTTCACAGAGACCTTTGAAAACAGTGGAATTTGACTGTCAACTTCTACCATGTATGTAGTTCTGGAATTTTAATGGTGAGGTCTGTTTGCCATTATTCCTTGGGAAGGTAAAGAACTCTTAACCTTAGGGGTCAAATAAATCCCTCCAGCTTCCTTCTTTCTGGATTTCTCTCTGATTGTTTCTGTTGCAAGCAACAACCTTACTGGTTCTTACATAGCAATGCAATATGTATTTTTAAAAACTGTCCTTAAACTGTTTCTGTATCTTTATTAAATATGTATTGAGCCCGTAAACTAGCTTATTACCTACAGCTGCTTACAAATCATGTTGTATGATTCTGGGCATGTTCCTAATTCCTTTATTAGAGATGCACTTCATTGATTACCTCTAGCTGGTAGTTAAATCTTAATTAGACAAATAATGTAGCTGCATACTTTTCATTCTTTTTAATTTTGAAAGCATTATTGGGAGCTTCAATGCTACTGGTTTCTTTCTAATGATGCAATAATATTCTATATTAATGTGATGAAATAGCTTATTCCAGTAACTAAGATGAATTTCCTCATTTTAAATGTTTTTCTCAACACCACTTTTTAAAAGACGAAATATTAAAGCACGTGTTTTCAGCTAATGTTTCTGATGGAGTCAATGATGCCATATAACCTTGTACAGTCACATTTTATGAAAGAAAATAGATTCCCTTTTATAAAAAAAGAACTTAGATTCACTAGTGATTATGATTCAAAGAACCACAACATTTTTTTTCCTATATGCACTAGAGGGCATAATGCTTGTGTTTTTCAGAACCATGGATTTCTATGACAAAAAAATAGGTTCGTGAATTTTACAGCAATAGAGAGAATCATTGCCATAACTGTATAGGGCCCCTATGGTCAGGCCATGGATAGCCAGCAAACCAGGATTAGGGGTGGAGAAGCTGTGTGCCAGTTGGAGTAGCATGTCCGATCATCCCAAACAGAATATAGCTTAGGGCAATCAAAAGAGACAGGCAGGATGTCTCCAAAGGTTATCTGCAGGGAGGCAAGAGCAGGTGAATATTTTGCCTTTGTCTTCTGCTTCAGAATGCCCAGAAGCAATTGGTAGGCTACTGTGCTGGATTGTATGGGTTGTAGCAGGGCTCCTCTTATGTTCTTAAAAGAGATTAAAGATGCTACTGAAAATTGGTGTATCACTGTCCCACAGCCACATCTTCATTTCCCAAGCCCATGAGATGAGCTTGACTCATGAAAGTCACATGGACATGGGCATATAGCTTTCCTTGCAACAGTATGAAAGCTGTTTGCCATTCCCTTGCTCTAGTTTGGTTTTTTAAAAAAATTTCCCTTATATGCAGCTCTGGAATCTCCTAATGGTCTCTTATGCCAGTATTAAGAGGGCCTGACACTTCTTGGCTTTTGAGATAAGCCAAGTCCAACTAGGGCTGCGACTTGATGTAGAGTAAAAGAGCTGAAGTTTCATAAAGAATATTCATTCACAAACTCAGACCAAAATCTTTGAGGCTATTGTGGTTGCAGTATCACTGATGCTGAAAATTTTTGAGCACTATATATAATTATGTCCTCTCTAAAGTTTAACCCAGCTTCAGTGCACTTTCAGTGTAACTGGACACATCAGTAAAGTGACAAGCAGTTTTCTTTTGGCATTAACTCACTCAGAAAATCCACCTTGGAAATAGATAATGTGGAAAGAAAATGGCTAACCACTTTGCTCATGCGTTCTTTCATTCTGAAGTTGGACTGAAGCTGAATTAGAATATGAGCGTAAACACAGCCTCAGACTCTTTGTCAATTCAAAGTGGAGCTCCTGTTCTATGTGAACAGTAAATACTTACTCTTTAATACTGTTCTGTGGCTATATCCCATAGCATCACAATATTTAGTTATGAGAGTTACTAATTAGCCAGTCTAAGTGCTTGTCTTTAATTTTGCTTTGAAGCTGTTTTGTGTTTCTTTGAGTGCCATCGAGGCCCATGGGCAAACACACCTAACCCCATCAAGGTCTGCAGATTGCCAGAGGTGCAAAGTTCCCTTGAGGTGCAAAATTCACCTTTAGAGACACCTTACATGCAGGGTACAAAAAAAACCTTCACTCTGAGATGGTTCTGTGCTTATTTGGCCGTGCTATGTAGAGTAATAACAGTAACAAAGGCAACTTACTATAGGCAATTTCTGCCCAGTACAACCATGTTTGACAAAAACTGATGAACTAACAGTGGATTACTGGCAAGGTTGGACCTTTTGTTCTGCAGCTTCAAAGTTTGGAGGCCAACCATGAAAATGAAAATACTAGCCATGAAAATGACATGTATTGCACCTCTGCAGTGGACCTCCCTGCAACTCCTGGATACAGCTAAAAACTGGGAAGACACAGCAATATATGGAAATGCAGACAGCTGCAGCTGTTAGATACCACTGAGTTGTGGATGACCCCTGAGTGACTTGCACATGGACCTCTATGCAGTTTTCTTTGCAGAGATACAGAAGTGGTTTGCCATTGCCTACTCTTGGGGACAGGCTGGGGTAAGCTTGATCTACTACTGAACTACAGCCACTCCCAAGACAGGCAGACCATGGCACTATTTACAGAATGATGTGTTACTCTGTATAAATGAAGATTCAAGACACATATGTAGAACTTATTGGAAGGAAACAATGTATAGATCAATTACAAGGTGCTTTGTGCCTGCACTTGATTGCATAAACACTTAGGACACAAAATACCAGCTAGTAGCCAGACCAAAGTATGAGCACAAATCAAGTATCAGAAGTCAATACAATTCCCACTTACTGGGATTTCTAATAAGGACAAAGTATCCTGTCACTTGTAAATTTCATGGGTATTGACTGAAGTCTGAAAGCTTCAGGATGACATCAAACGTAAAAGAACTTAATAAGGTAATAATGTAATGAGAACTCATTTATTCTCAGAATTAGAGCTAGCAGAACCAAGTGTGATCAATACATTAAGTTTACTTGTATTAAGTGACTCTTCATTGGCCAGAGTTTTTGTTGTTGCAATGAACTGTGGGACACTGAAAGATCTAAACCGGTACACAGAAGCTTAGCTGCAACAGGGAGTTTTTACAAACCTTGGTTGTTAAGTCATCTAAAATTTACAATCACCTATTTGCAATGGTCTGGTGGGTCCCACATTTTCCCATCCTAGATCTGCTGAACTGGCATTAAGGGATGAATATTTGATTTTTTTATACTAGTTTAGATTGATATTATCCTTAGAAGTTCTATGTGCAGTGCTGAAATGAATCTGTTCTGCAAACAGAAAATATGAAATGCAACTCAATCTCTTGGCCCTAAACTACTAGAATTTCTTCAGGCCCATTGATTTCAAGTTGATTTGACAGCAATGCCAAGAGGTGTTCCACTGTAGAGTTGCCAAATCCAACTGAAACCAATCCAAGAGATTTCATCACAGTGTATGCCTGTATAACACGTGAACATGTGCACATGGGTGAATGTATAAATGGGGAGAGACAGAAGCAAAACTGCAGCTGCCGGGAATGAGAAAAATGTTTGTTTCTGCCTTAAGACTCTGCCCGTGACAATCTGCAGCACATTTGTATATGAGTAACATTTCAACCCAGCTATGATTTGTAAGGCAGAAGAGCACAATTAGAACTTTGATTTCCTGAACTGACAAAATGGGAAGTTGTGATGACTACACAATCATGTAACCAGATCACCAATGTCTCTCTAAACAAGGAATCAGACATACTTAATGAGATGCCCTCTGAGCAAGTTTGAGGCTGTAAGTACAGATATACAGTACATTCTGGCATATAAGGGTGTTTTTCCACTGTCACTAAAAGTCCCCATTAAGTCCCCATTAATGGGTACGTAATGGCATTTTTGTACCCATTAATGGGTACTTAATGGGTACTTCTAGTGACAGTGGAAACACACCCTATGACTACTTTTTAACCCAGGAAAATCTTCTCAAAAGTCGGGGGTCGTCTTATACGCCGGGTGTCATCTTCTTATACGGTGAGTATATCCCAAACTCTATATTTTAACTGGAAAAGTTGAGGGTCATCTTATACACCCACTCATCTTATATGCCGGAATATATGGGTAAATCCCTAAATTTGACTTACCATGGGCAAATTTGCCAGTGAGCAAACAATCAAGTTTATGGAAAGCTGGACAGATAAGTGGTCAATCACTAGCAAGCACTCATTGTCAGGAAGATGTTGCCAGACTAGGAAGTAAATGAAGATCAAAGTGAACTGCGCATATACTAGTGGCAGGGCTGGTTAAGCCCTGGCTGCTCCATTCACATGTCTTCCTGTTTGAAAAGGTGCAGGAGGATCATGTGACTAGAGGCACACGAGTAATGATGTGCTGTGTTGCCAGGTTGCTCTGGTGATGGCGCCACACAGGTGCACTAGCACTGTCAGCAGAGCTCTGCAATAGCCACTGTCCAGGTGGCCATTCATGCTCTAGGTAAGTTCTGAATGCTCTAGTCTTCCGCAAGTGTGGATGGCTAAAGCATTCTAGCCCTTTGCCTCTTAATGGAAGCAAAAAGGGAAAATCTACTTTTTCATTTGATAATGGGAAGCAAAATGCCCTGTCCCATTGCTGATGTGTGCACAACGGAAGCTGACTGAAGGTGGATTAATACTTTACCTTCAGTAAGTTACTGCTGCTGTGAAAGGAATCTGGCTTTGTTCAAATTGAAAAACTTTGAAGTTCTGATGTGCAAACGAAAGTTGTGCTGATATTTTCAGATGAAGTTTAAAGTTGTAGTTCAGGCCCATTTTGCATCCATCTCACTCCCTAGCAACTACTGACATGCAGTGATTGGTTGGGTGTCTGCTAATCCTGCTTCTGGATCCAACAACCTTCTTTAAGACAACCCATGCCTCAGAGAACCTCGCTGAAATCTTCTGACTCAAAGAGTGGAAGGAAAGAAACAAAATATCTTCCTGCTATGTCTGTTTTATACCATGTTTATACGATACCTTAGATGGCTATGAGTTTTATTTTTTCTTTTTTTTAGTACATCAGAACCTAGAAAATTTGTTGCTAGGCATCTCATTGAGCAAAGCATAGTATGTGGCCACACCTTCACTTTAAATCTTTTTCAGTCCACATTCTGGTCATAATGCTCACACTTTCGTCTTTCTATCCATTTTATTTGTGGACTTTTCACCCAGGAAAGTCCAAATGAAAGGTGGAAAGTGCACAAGTAAAATGAATAGGAAAAAAAAGGTGTGACTGTTGCAATCAGAAGATGTACTGAAGAAGGTCTGAAGTGAAGGTGTGATCATGGCTATACAGTAATTAATGCATTACAGATTGTCAGTAGGTGAAATGTTCACTCAGCTAAAGTGTTCTCTGTACTTTTGTCTCATGTGGTTTACATTCAGGTCTCTTCCAAACTAGTAGATAAAAATCCGCAATTATATAAAAATTTGCAGCTTATCTGGATGCAAAGTCATAGCATGTTGTTCCCACTAGAAACAGAGGTCCGCAGCTTCCTCCTTGGCATCAAGCAGCCAATGGATGTTGAGCTGCAGGCTCAGCTCTCACTGGCTGTTTCTCGCCACCCTGTTAGGATGGCAGGAAACTCTGAAATTACCTAATACTACAGAGCGAGTGTTGATTGTTCTGCAGGAGGTAAATCCACAGTAGTGGCAGCATAATGCACCACTGCTATGAAGTATCAGGTGTTAGGTGGGACGCCCATGCACCAACTGTTCATCAGAATGCGCAGTATTCCCCAGTCTGAACACACTCTCAGAGATCAGAAGAATTTCATCTGTTAAGATCAGCTTAGGCTGCATAATAAACCAACACACCAACAAATAAATACTCAAAAATGGCTTAGAGGTGGTAGCTGACATATGCTCCCATCCCATCTTGAAATGTGAACACTGTCACATGCTACCACCATTAAAACATGTCTGTACTGATTTTTTAATGTGAAGTTGCACCGTGAACTGATAAAAACTATTTTAAGAATGATTTTTTAAAAAATTGCCCCAGGGTGTTTCTAGTGAAATCAACACTTTTTAAAAATAGTTAAAAGTCACCTATGAGTTCCTGCTTTCCATGCAGGATGCTCTGCCACTGAAGCTGTATTTAGACATAGCAAAAGAGGCATCTCAGAGGTGCCATTGGCCACGTCCCCATGCAAGCCATTTGGTGCGGAATCGGCATGCATGGAACTGGGAGTGGGTCCGAGATTGATCCTTGCCCATCCCCATGCCATTTCCGGTGATGAGGGCTGGGTGTGGGCTGAGCGTGGATGCAGCCATCCCCAGGCAAACCGTTCCAAACCCTGGCACGGGGGAGCAGTGCCCCTCCTCTCCTCCCCACCCCCTCTCTCCTCATTGGAAGCAGGATTCACATCAGCCCACCCCTGTGCCACCAGCTGCAAATGCCGCATCCCCCCTCCTTTGGCAGCATAGGACTGGGCTGGAAGGCACAGAATTTTTTTAAATAAAGCTTAATAATAATAATAATAAATTTTAAAATAATTTTAAAAGACCCAAAGCCGCTACAAGTTTAGCAGCAGTTGGGTGCTTAAGCAGTCTTGCATACTTCGCTCCACTGGGAACTGCAAGAACACTCAGCAACTTTAAAAGGGAGAAAATCAAACCATTATCATGATAGCCTTGGCAATCGCGAAAGGGGGGTAGAATATTTGGGGAAAGGAACAAAAATCAAGCCATTATCCTGCCTGCCTTGGCGATCGGGAAATGGGGGTGGTATATTTGCCGTGGAAAAAGTAAAAAAGTAAGCCATTATCCTGCCTGCCTTGGCGATTGGGATGTTTCAACTCCCCAACATGTCAGCAGCCGTGATCTCCAATGCACAGGGCAGGAACAGCAAGCACACACTCCCAATGGCGCGCACGCTGATCTCCTCCCAAAATAGCCCGGGACCGTTCCTATGCACAGTCTTGGCTTGCTAAACAATGCGTGCAGGGACCCCAAACCATGCCCAGACTTGTTTTTTTGGGTACCAAATTTTGTCCTGGTCTGGCATGGTTTGGGAGGATTTGGTCCGTGGAAACCAGACCAAATCCAAAATGCATGGGGACACGCCTTGCCAAGCCCAATTCTGCTTTCAGACCAAACGTGCATGGAGACATGCTTTTAGAGTCCCAAAGACTTTTCTAGTCCACCTTTTCTAGCACAGAATGTTCATGAGAGCAGGAAGGGGCAAACTGATGTGTGAAGAAGCCCACTGCAAAAGCCTCTCTAAGCCACCTCAATAATGTTTTTTTTTCTGTGATCACAACCAATCCTTTGTCTTTAAATAGTCATATAATTATTATTATTTCAAAAATCTTGTCAAAAAAACCCAACCTATTTTCAACGCATTCTTTAAAAAGGGAAGTAAATCTTTTATTCCGTTCATGTTGCACAGCAGAGGACACCGGAGTCTTTATAACTTCCTGTCTCCTTCTGCATTTCACATGAATAAAGGAAAACATATGTTTAACTTCTTCATTGTATGTCCTGTGGGAAACTGCAAAAATCTTAAACATGGTATCAATATATCACATGAGTTTAACTTAGATGAATTATGGCAGTGTTTCCCAAACTTTTGACATATGTGTACCTCTTCTATAATTTTCGTAACGCTGAGTACCCTCATAAAAAACATTAGGGATAAAAACTGTATTTTATAAAAATAATCAAAATCAGTGGAACTTACTAAAGCATGATAACAGGCACCCGGAACTAACTATTAAAGAAGTAAGTTGTCTCTGTAACGAAGTGCAGTATATCCACGCCGTGTCATGCCTCACAAGACCGTTAGATAACACTGCAATTCTCCGGTGTTTAAACAGCTCCGCGGCTCAACGTCCACTGTTAATGTTCCCGCAGTTTAAAAATGGCCGAACCCGAGTTGCGCGAAGGATGCACAGAAGTTCCCGCCATAATGAGTTGCGATACGATGTACGATGGCCCCAGTTCCCGTGTAAAAACTGTGATACATGCCTATTTCTTTCCTTGTTCTGTGGGCGCAGCTAAGCACGGTGCAGTGGATATTCCCACGTGATCCCCACCAAATTCCGGTGCAACGCATACCCCTACCAAACTCTTCCCATACCCCTGGGGGTACACGTACCACACTTTGGGAAAAGGATTTAGCTAATGCTGGTAGGAAAAACAGAGCACTAACTTTCAGAACTAAAGGATACAATAAAATAAATGATACAAGTCCCATAGTTACATTTTAAAGCATCTTTATCACTTGGTTTCCAGTTTCAAAACCTGTGGAGAAGTTGTTGCTGGAGGTCTCACTGATCTCTGGTTTACAGAACTGCCGTATTCCAAAAGTTGTACTTAAAATCCTAATCAATATTATTTAGGGCAAGTTTACTAAAGATTTTCTATTTTTATCTTCTTAAAAAACCCAATCAAACAATTCTTTTGCTGCAGTACTTTTGTTTGCGTATGTTAATTTCCTCAGAGAAGTGCAATATGGTTCCCTAATTATAATAATGAGATCAGAAGGAATTTTGTAAAACTGAAATTTCCCCTGTGAAAACCCATAATTTCATTACTCCTGATTCATTTACACCTTGGTATAGTGGTGCTTTTGTCACTATCAGATCTAACAACTTTAATCACATGCTACAATCTTTGCTGCAAGCCTACCCGTTGAATAAGACTACTTGCTGTTATGTATTAACAATACATTGCGTATCCTTTTGGATGAAGCAAGGGTCCAGAACTGAAGCTGACTGCTTTGAGATCTGGATTTTGTCTAGGCTAAAATGGCTTCTTAATTCTTCTCTTTGATAGATCAGGAGGGCCACATATGCCTAGATAATGGCAGTTGAAAAGTGTCATGTTCTTCCCCCAGGTCTAATCTGCAGTCTTATGGTGGTTGGTGCCCAGTATGGTTGGCTGAGCAGAGTAAGAAGTAAGTGATAGAAGTGTCCAGTAAGAGACACTTTAAAGCTAATGTTTTATGCAAACCAACATGACAACTGAACTCAATGAACATAGTGGATTATACAAATATTAGCCAACCCTGAGTTGGGACATGTATAAGGAGAAAGTGGACTCAAGCTTTGAGTTGCTGGGTAGACAGAAAATAGCTTTATGAGGCTCCTAATGACAGTTTAAGTGTTTCCTTCTGATAAAAGTAATAATTATCAGTTTGGGAACATTCCTCCATATAGACTTGCCCAGGCACTGAGATCTCAAGGAGAGGGCTTTCTTGTAGTTCCTTCTCTTTCAGAGGAATTGGGACTTGCAGGAGGGCCTTTTCTGTTGTGGCCTCTAGTTTCTGGAACAGCCTCGCTCTTGAGGTTTGCCAGGTGCTTACCCTGTATAGTTTTTGGCCCCTGGTGAAAACATATCTTTTTATCCAGGCTTTTGCCGTTTAAATAGCTTCCTCAGGGTGCTGTCCTGTTAGGGAGGGAGGGTGGGCATGGGAGGAAGGAGTTTATATTTTTAATTATATTTTACTATTTGATATGTTTTAATCTCATTGTAACCCACCCTGGAACTATTGGGTGAAGGGTGGGATATAAATTTTCTAAATAAATAAATATTTGTGGAAGGAAAAATGTGGTAAAGATGGTCTGATAGCATTCTCAAAACAAAAAGTGGAACTATTATTAGGCAGAACCTTGGAAGATGGGAAGTTAAAAGCAAAAGAGGAAATGCATAATGAGGAATTTCTAAATATAAAACATTTATATACTATTTCTTACAGTCCAGCTACACTTACTGTAAGTGTTAATCTCCATGCAGAAGGAGAGAATACATAGCAAAGTAATGGCATTTTCTTTCCACATTATCTAACTCAAAAGAATAGAAAAGCTTACCCTCCCCCTTCAGGTACTGTTTTTTATTGTTCTAATGCATTTGTATTAATATTGGTTTTGGTGTAACCTTTGGCTGTGGGGCAGGATAGACATATAACAATAACAGAAATAACATGGAAGGAAAACTGCTTGTTACCTCACTCTGAAGGTGGATTAAAATTTATGTGTAGTTGGGATTTTAGTTTTAAAATCCTGAAACTATTTAAGAACATAAGAAGAGCCCTGCTGGACTGCACAGCAGCCCATCTAGTCCAGCATCCAGTCTGACACAGTGATCCGCCAATTGTTTATGGGCTTCAAGTAGAAGACAATGGCAGAGGCTTCATTTCTCTTAGTTCCCTGCAAATGGCCTTTTGAAGCATCCTGCTACCAATCTCTCCAACCTGGAGGCAGTACCTAGGCATCCCTTCTAGTAGCCATCTGTAGAATGTAGACTTTAAAATAAGGTTAAAAACCATTTAACAATAAAAATGGATAAATTAAGGGCAATATTGAAACCACAGTGCTGTGAAAAAGCATTTGCACCTGCCCAATTTCTTCTATTTTTCCATATTTGCCATGTTTAGGCTGCATCAAGACTGCAAGAGGAAAATGAGGGATCTTGTTTAGATCCTGCAGTTGCTTCTCACCTTTCCTGTCAAACAACAGGGTGAAATCGCAGGGCAAGTCCAGGCTCTTACCTCCTCTGGTACTTGCTCCTGTGATGCATCTGGGTGAACTCGGGCCAGTCACAGGTCTCTTTCTGAGCTCTCACGGCCCCACCTACCTCACATGCTGTCTGTGGTGGAGAGAAGAACAGAAAGCTTTGTTAGCCACCTTGAGTCCCCTTCAAAGGGTGAGAAAAGCAGGGTATAGAAGTCAATTCCTCCCCTTCCTTCTAAAACCAAAATTAGAGCACTAAAAGTAGGAATCTTCTCCCAATATATATATCCATTGATGAAAGAGGTTTGGAAGTGGATTATTCAATTGTCTCCAGTCTCATCCAGGACTACACTTGCTTGAGCTATTATTCAGGAAGTGCCTAGTTTCATATCTTGCCTTTACAAGCAACCCAGTGGTTTAAGATTTTTTTTGCTGCAATATATCAAGGACAAAACAAATATTTTCATGAGGTTTATAACACAGTTGCATCCCATTTCTTGCAAATATGCCAAAGATGAGTCAAGTTTCATCACAATGATGATCCGGAAATACTTAAGCCTCTTTAATTCTGGAGACTGTACAAAACAGAATAAGAACATCATAAAACCGAAACATTGGTCACTTCCCAACTTTCCAAAGCCAAAATCCTGTGGATCAGTGCTTCTCCCAGAAGCATATGTCTGGAAATGATGTTTGCTGACAAGAAAGTCACCATCATTTGCAGATTTTATCTGATGCTATTTTTTTTTAAAAAAAAATACTCTAAAGCCTGCAGAATAGACAGATCATTCGTCTCTGCAAAA